>CAXKWD010000006.1:109371004-110571004 GCA_964059195.1 Ectobius pallidus
AAAAAGTAGGTGTTCTTGAATAAAAAATTACAATTTGCTTTATTTTGGAAGACTAATATAACTTAACCTACATAGGCCTACTGTATCCTCGTAGCATATATGTGTATACAGGAATTTAATAGGCTATAGGCTATGCGAAGATACAGGTTTCCTAGAGGCATATTTAACAGTTTCATTACGGGCAATAGTCTACATGAATATAAGAACAGTTGTAGTACAACTATAGTAGGCCTATTTAACAACGGAAAATGAAATGAACATCGTATATTCTTCTAATCGAGTCTTTACATCAATGTTTAGATTTTTAGTTTTATTTATGTATGGAGAAGAAAACAACTAAGAAGAAAAAATAACGAAAGATGGATGATGTTTAAAACAACTACATGGAATTTTATACGTTTTTAGATAGACCTAGGTGTCACGACATAATTTCAGTTGCATTAAATTCTTCCGCAATGCTGATGATCTCAAAATAAATATAATGGAAATGGGAAACTTTCACTAGGCAATACGAGATTAAAACAGATTTATTTGGTTTCGAGATATTTTAGTTTGAGATTATTCGAGATTTCGAAAATTATGACAAATGACATACGGTACATTACATTAATGACATCACTATGGAAGGAATCGCTTGCGATTAGTACCACTTTGAAAAGGGACGACATCCACTAGTTAGGCTAATTCAATGCTGTCAAGTAAGGTATTTTATGAATCGATCAATCAAGGAAGATAACTACATAACCTATAGGAAGCTTCCCTCTGGCACAGTGGAAATTCGTCGACCCCAACTTGTTCATATCCAGTCTTCTGTCGGTTTCAGTTAATCATTTGCAGATTAATTTACGATGATATGTCATTTCTAAGGTTAAGCGTCCATGATTATGATAGATTGATTCGAGCACAGGTCAGGGAGGAGGGATCATGTGTAGCCTACAGAATGTGGTCAGGGGAGGTACACTACAGACCGAAGAGCATATTGTTGTGCTCTGCCTGCACACTGGTGATGAAATTAGTCCCAGTTACTTGCTTAATCCACGGACTGTGGAATCCTCAATATTGTACAATTCAATACACGTCTTTCTTATAGGCCTGTATATAAGCATATAACACCCCCCTACTGTATATTTACCTAATGAAGGGGCATTAATCATCTGATAGACACATGATAGGCGAGCTGTTTTCATTATTTCCGGTCAGGATGGAAAGTATCAAGATATTCAAAACATTATTTGAAAGCAACTAACCACTTAGGCATCTTTCAGTAAATAATGTACTATAATGGTAAATATTTTTAAAAATGCCTATCAAAAAAGTTTTCGAATAGCCCAAGTTCACAGGGTTACGTTTTGAATTCCTCAACTAAAAAAGGGTTGGTATACGGGCCAAAGGCCTTGGAAATGCTGTTTTTCGTGCTGGAATGTCTTAGGTCTACTGAAAACGGCGTAGGAAACATTTCTAAAACATGCAGGAAAATAGAAAAGACCCCGACAAACATTACAACAAATTTGTGTTTTTAAATGTTTGACCAAAATAATTATTCTCAATGATGTTTTCAAATGCATCAAACTGCCATTAAAAGTCTCTATGAACGTTCCGAAGGTCCGGTGAAAACATGTCTTCCAATTTGTTACAAACCTTAATTGGAAGATCATAACTGTCAAGAAAAGACTAATCTAACATGAAGTAGCTATAATACTTCTAATACTTCTAACCTGTAAAACCTAAATGTTGATCTGCATCACTAAATTTCATCGTCCAATTTACAGTATAAGAAGGTGAAATTCATAACGTGTGTTAGGCTTTAAGCTAAAATATAAAACCTTTTTTGAAAGAAAGTGAGATGAATCAATAGTGAAAATGAGTACAAACTACTCCCTGCAGAAGAACACTAGATGTTTAAATCATGCCAGGCATTTCTGTACATTCTTCTGGATCAGGATTCCATAAGTTACTTTAAATATTAAACTTCACCTCTGTAGAAATTGGAATGGCATTGTTCAAAGCCTATTGGCAGCCTTCATTAGGCTATACCGCACGTCTTCCGTTTTCATGACACACTTTTCATAATAACAAAATATGCCAACAATTGAAATAAAAAGCTGCGTCTGTTACAATGGGATCGGCTGTAACCTGTAAGCAATTTCATTTACTGATTCTACTGATGATAGTTCACCATATTTTCCCACCACATCGCTTTTAAGGCTTGTGAATCTTGGGAAAGTTTGGATTTATTTTTATTCTCCTGGATTCTTTAATTGGAAGGTTAGGTTCCAGTTTACAGTATTTATATTTTATTTTACTTATATCCATCAGACTACGTTATCCTTTCAAGGTTGAAGCGACGATTTCGATTGGCCATAACGATCAACAATCATAATAGGTCAACAGCTATGCAGCTTCATATGGATGGGAAGAGAAAACACTGTGAGTTCATACTAACCACGACCATTATGTTGATAGTCTTACAAATTTCGAGTTTTTTTTTTTTTTTGCAAAAAATGAATCAATACATCTGCATTTTTTCTATCCAGCCAACTGATTCGCTGTCTACATGGCTGTTCTGCATTACTGATCAAACATTCCAGCTTCGTTTCCAATGGAGAAAGGTGTACGGTACAGGCTACCACACTTGAATGAGAATATGAACTGCAGCAAGAATTGTGAAACAGCTGGTTTCTGCTGCATTGCTCATGTCTGCAATCTCTGTATTAAATCTGTCTGCCATGATGGTGATGAGCTTGTTGACAGCAACAGAGAGGGGAGTATGAACCGCAAGCTGCGCCTTTCCCTGTAATGAGCTGCGGCAATACTGTCACCCCACTATCCCTACAGTGCGTTTAAAATTGCAATGGGTTATCCGTAGGGACTGTATTTTTCAGTAACAGCGATAAGCGCGAAATGTTACAAAACACCTTTCCTTAGCTATGTGTAGCTTTGTACAAGCATGAATTACCACAATTAAACAAACTGAACCACGAAATATAGCGAAATTCATTTTTGTACGAAATGTCTAAATAAGCGCGAAATACTTTACGCCTCATCCGTAGTAAACTGAGTAATTTGCACAAAAATGGATTTATAATCGTAATCTTTTAAGGTGATTTTTCCTTCGTTTCTTATAAAGTGAGTTTTCTGCTATTTCTATGGCTACCGAGAAGTTATCGATACATAAGATTGATTACATCAAAGACTTCGGAATCTACCTTTTTAATGATAACCCAAGACCCTAGAGATCACAATACACTCCCTTTCTGCTATCTCTGTGCAGAGTTTGGGATGTCTATGAATCTAAGATCAAATGCAGCAAAGACTCAATAGATTTTGTATTTCGTCTACAGTTGTTGGCCCTTCTGTTTGCCCATGGCAATCTGAGATATTTAAATAGTAATTTCTATTATATTTTTCTTTCTATTTATACTTAAATTATGCTAAAATCGAAAGTTACGACGATTCATAAGAAAGCAGAAGAATACTGAAATGAGATATTTTATGTACTAGACGGCGCAAAGTGTATTTTATGTTTAAAAAGTGCAAATATTTTATTTCCCAAAATACCCACCGAAGTAGAAGGAAGTTAACACCAAAATCAGCCATTTATTTTACAAAAAACACAGTTCCTAGTTATCCTCATGCGAGGAAACAGATGCATGTAGTGGATTCCTTTCAAACCACATTTTTTTGTACAAAAAATACCCTGTTTCGTAACCCGAAAATCTATAGGCCTAAGTTACTGGTTCTGGCCAGAAATGGGCCTTGGAATCCTGTTTGTAACAATGAAATTCTCAACCTCATAGGCCAAGGTTTAGTGTAATGACAGTCTTATTTTTATGCTATTTTTTATATAACTTGATTTTAAATTTCCTTCTTTACAGGAACAGTTTCAGATGTACAATGTAATTAGCTCGACAGTGATTCTAAATTTACCCAACAGTTGCAAGTAATAACTGAGTAAGTAGGCCTAATTCTAATCAAAATCAACAGAACTGGAGCATTGTAATTTAAGACCTGCTACATTAGTTTTACAATGCAAGAATTCCTTGTAGCGGTAACAATTAAATTTAGAGAATTCTACTTGCAATTTTTAATCTTAATGAATAAATAAGTTAAATAAAACATCACAATCACGGGATATCAATGTAAACGACGTTTATGAAGGAAGTACCTTAAACTTGTAACGAATTAGTTGATCTCATTAGTTATTTCAGTCAAGAACATAGAAATTTCTAAACGCAAAGCTTCATCCTGTCTTGTAAATTTAAGAGGAGGACATTTTAAAGAGTATTCGTTTTCAAAGCCGGGAGCACAAACTTAATAGCTTACTGTCAACTTCAGACTAATCTCAGAAACAACACACAAGCATATACGACGGAGACCAGTTTCAAAAATCCTAAATAAACCACGACGTTGGCTTAGAGATACCGCCTGGCACTTTTAACTGTAAATAAAATGTCACAGTGGTCTAGAATTCTAATTTTTTAGTTATTCCAACAGCCGGCAAGGTTTACATCGGCTACAAAGAGTTTAGTATCAGAATTAGCAACGACTTAGCCTACTATAAGTTCGAAAACAGATAAATTATCGTGTCGTAGCAGTCAGCATTGAGAGCTAATATTTTATCAATTTTAGTTCAAAGAGGATTCACAAAAGATATATTTTTTTTAATGAAGAGGTAATAATGCAATTATAAGACTATTTTTTCTCTCGAATCTATGGGAGCAGCGTACGTGGAATCAGCACAGCAAGATTCCATGGTACTTGGGCAAAGGACCTGGTGTGTTAGTCTAAATTGGTATGAACAAGGGAAAAAATGCTTGTATGAGCACAGGTGAAGTAAGACTGAAAATGGCATTTTAAATGCTGAAATGCATATGAAGAACATATAGAAGAAGGATATAACTTAGCTCAACACAATATTATTTTTAACTTTTTTGTTACTATACCACATGAACTTAAAAAATAGGCAATCCAAGTAATAGCCTGTGTCTGATCTGCATAGGTTATGCTCACATGTATACTTAGGGCCATCAATAGTTTGTATTTACATATTTTGATTTACATTTTGATACGTACATTCATTTACATAAATAGTATTTATTGACACTTTGCATATAACTTAGTAGGCGTACATATACTGGTTTTAATAAATGCCGGCATATAGGACCATAACAAGGAGCCTTATTAGGCCTACTGTACAGATATGTAGGCCTATCAACTTTTAAGCTTAAGTAAAACTTCTTATACTGCAGAATATGAAGGAGGGAATAATGTTGCTTGTTACATGTTCATATTTGTAAATGATCCGTTATCGGAAAAATTAAATGCATAGTCCGAGTGTGCTAGAAGTCGCAAAATTGCATTACCTATGTAGGCTACCTTTGTAGGTTTACAATTTTTCATTATGTTAGCCTACCCTGGAAAAGCTAGGCATAGCAGATAACAGTTTCCTGAGTTTAATACGCAAAAGTCAAGTATAACCAAGCCCACTCCTAGAAGTTGCTATTCTTGTTGGCCCTAAAATGCCGCACAGCGCTGAATTCCTAAATGATTGTTAGCAACTGGTGCTAGAAAACAACGGTTTAGTATTAATGGCTTTTCTTCTTCGTTTAGTGCCTTAGCTTTGAAGTCATAAAATAAATAGGCTACTACGTTAGCTATAATTTCAAATTAAAACCGACACAATTCTATCCCCAAGATATGCCACGAAATAAAATTTACGACTATCCCCTATGTAAATTTGAATGTCATGTTGGTAAAACACTATAGGCTTAGCTTTATTATGAATATTCTCTTTTGATGTGGAAGATGAAAATGTAGAAAAAAACTGTAGCATTTTAATTTTACTGTACGATATATTCGTGGTGACATGTTAAATAAATCACCATTCAGAATTAACGTCTCCAAATTCTGAACAAAGAGCAACTTAGGCTACATGGATTTACACTCACTTCCTAACTCACCCCATTATTCTTAGTTTCCCTAGTTTTCCGCGTTAATAGTTTGATTAATCGGCAATAGATTAATAGTCACTATTATGAATTAATTATTCACTGAATGACAGAATTAATTAAAATATAGCTAAGGTAATTTTATTTTTTTCAGTAAGTAGAGGCTGTCATTAAGTCAGTTGAACCGAAATTGGTTGTTAGTCATACAGCACAACAAGTGTTATTTTATGAAAAAGTTGCAAAAGGGATCTCACAAGTTCTATAAAAATTAAAATAAAAGAATTTGACAATCCTTTTCTGTTACAACCTTTTGCTTTTGTTCGTAGGAGACGCCGATACGTTGGGAGCTTACGGGAGAAACACGACGGGAGTTCTAGATTTATTCTAGATGATAATATTAAGTTATGCGAGTTTCCGTGGGAATGATATTTTTAAAATCAAGTTTATTGCTCAAGTTCCCAGTAGAAGTCAACAAGTAAATATAAAATATATTTTCAAAATCTCTAATGTAGGCTACATATAACGAATGCCATTTGATTTTCCAATTTACTGCGAAACATGAATGATGAAATTAAATTAAACAATTTTACATAGTCTACAGCAAACAAAGTATTCTTTGTCCAAGACATAATTACAATTTCACATCGACAAAAAGTGGAACGCTGATAACTTAGTTTAATCTAAAATAATTAACCAGTAAAATATTTTCCGCAAGCCCCAGTTTTTTAATGAATGTGAATCGAAGCCAATTACTGTATATTTTATGATGGAGCCAGCGGAGGATTGATAGGTCTCTACATGGCAGAGAGACGGGTATTCTCCAAAGAAATCTGCCCGGTTTAATTTCCTTCAATAAACAATCCATCCAGATTTAATGAGATTCGATATAGTGCTACAAATGAGCTTGAATTTAGATCTTGTATGTAATGGTGATAGTTAAAATAACTATATACACATCATAAGTGCAATATGTATGATTCAGAGCAAACCGGTGTAGGGTACTACATAATTAGACTACATCGCTGTTGAGAGTCATGGTGTAAATGAATAGCCCTAGATTGCCTCTGTAAAAGAGATGGGGGAGAGCGAGAGAGAAAGTGGGAGAGAGAGGCAGAGTGCAAATGTTCGCTATTTGATCTAAGCTAATCTGTAAATCTTCGGTAGCTTTTTACCTTTCCAAAGATAAAAAGCTAAAGAAATTAATTGCTATGTTAAAACTACCGAAGAATTGGACGGTATATCAAGATAAGCCATCAAATGGAAGGGGGCTCTTCTTATAATGTGGTGCTACATTCTTCCCGTCAGGCGAATAGTGGTTGGCTATGAAGACAAAGTATAAATAGATGTATGGAGATGACACATGAGATGCTCCAGTCATATAAATATGTATTCCTATCACCGTCAAATGCTTACATGAGTACTTAACACATCCGAGAACGTTGATTTGGAAGATTTCTCACCTAGCTAATATATTGTAGTCGTGCCAGCATATTACATAGTAGCCTACTGTGACATTTTAGTTCAACATAGCATGAGAAGTGACACTCTTCATGACTGTTAGAGCTATTTTTTTTCCTCAGTCGTCTTGGGGGTGACCAGAACCCACTCTAGGTGTGACTGAAAGACAAGAACAAAATTCTCGTGCGTGATGGGTAGGGGGCGGATTTCTATGACATGTCATATTTTTCCCCTTTGTATTATTTCAGGTTTACGACATTATTTCCCGATTCCAAGCATCCTGGTGAAAATGGAACGGCTTTTATTGTGCATATAACTGTATATTTAGGAAATTCCCAACTATTGTAGCATATTTTGAAGTTTCATATCATATTTTGTAAATTTTGCATTATACTGATACTTTTTGAGAATTTACTGATATTTTAAATAATGAATTGTAATGAAACTTAAAAAAATATACATAATATGTAAGTGGTAAAGTCATAATTTAAATTTTATTGGTCATTTTTTTTATATTTTTTTTAGGTCATAAATGCATGCATATATCCTATTTTTAGGTCATAGAAATCCGCCCCCTAGTGATGGGTTACCGTTTCATGGAACTATCAAACTACCTCCGGGAAAACACCACATGGATATGTTGAAATTAACGACACTCGATTAAGTAACTCCTAGTATTCTGATAGAGTGATCTTCTCTTAAGTTCCTCCGGATATCACCTGTGGCAGCTTGACATACGAGGGACGGGACATAAGTAATGGCAACTTTTTTTTAAATATCAAATTAAGGCAGTGGTACTGTTATATTTTGCACAGTATGTCACTGGAAAATGTGGCATCTGTAGCACACTGGCATGTCATAGTACTGTGGCATAGGTTGTACGTATACAGATGCGATGTAACTCAGTTGTGAGTCAGCCGCCATGCAGTTCGAGTGACAAGATACGCACAGCGTTCATATGTCATAATCAGGGCCCGGATTTTAATGACATGTCGTCTTTTTATTGAAGCTGCATGGACATTGCCAACTTGTAGATAAGTACTAATCATGGCCTCTAGATTATAGAAATGCATTTTTATTAGGTCATTTTTTGTCATTTTATATTTTTAGGGCATTTATTTCAATTTTACGTCATTATTTTGTCATTTTCGTGTCATTTGCTTCCTTATATAGTCATTTTCATGCATTTATATTAAGTATATTAACTTTTATACCTTCGACAATCTCAGTATGCTGACAGTGATTTACTGCAATCCTGAATAAGGTAGGGCTTGCAAGCTTTTTTTTCATACGGGTAACATTTAAATAAATTACTAGGTTACTATAATGCAACATTTTTGTAAGATCTACTTAAAAGCATTTTTCTTCTCAAATGCTCGAAAACAGAACAGAGTTTTTAGACATACAACATCGGTTTGCATTTACAGTTTTTTTTTTTCAATTATGTACAAATTAGTCTATAACTTTGTGTGTACAATAATATTTTTTAAATAAATAAATCAGTTTTTAGGTCATTCTTTCTAACTATTAAGTCATTTTCTTTAAAATTTAAGGTCATTTTATAGGTCATTTTTCAAACAATTTTAGGTCATCAGAATCCGGGCCCTGGTCATAATAGTCGTTCTCGGAGAGAGAAACTCCAGAGAATGCCATAAGGAAAATGAAGCTCTGGGGGGAAAATGCATTTCCATAACGAACTTAGGGTTCATATGGTGGGAATGTTGTGCTTTCATGCTTCCAACGTTCCAACTATTGCAATACTTTCTAATGTCACAATGGCGTCATGTATAGATATTTATGGGCGTCTACATTCTTCCCTATCTACATCTAGTACCCATAATCCACATTATATATATACATATATGTCTTCGTGGAGATGAAACTAGGTATGATTGATACTAATTCTGTACGATATTGTAGATCTATGTGGTGACGGATGAGCAACATTGATAGTGTTAGCATCTGCTACGCCACAAGATGGCGGGATATATTTCTAAAAATGTGAAAAGCAGGCAGTACAAGTTCTTGTTTGAAGATCTATCCAGCAAGAAGGGTAGCTAGTAGCAACGTGTGTCAGCGTCTCTTCGCATCTAGCCGCCGCGCCGCACAATGATGTGTGGAGACGTCTCGCTCCGACACCTGTTACTACATAAATCTGTCACCAAGCCACTAATCTTTTCAACCTTTTTCCTGGCAAACAGACCAGCAATGGCACTCCAAAACTTCACTCCTATCTTCTTACTAGGGGCGTTAGAAACACATTTGCAGTCAAGTGATCTTAGAACGTTAGAGTGGCTTAAGAATATATAGGCTGATGAATACCGACGGGAATGTCTGTCTTCGAATTATAAAATAAAACATTCTTTCTTTACTATGTAGTATATTAAGTGATAAATAACGCGATGTTTAACAGGGGTATCCAAAAATAATATGCCAAGATTGTTTTACTCCTCTCGTCAATATTGGTCATAAAATGTAGAGTTGCATTATTATTACCGTATTACTGTAATACTGATTAGTAAGCTTTGCTTCTTGGAACCGATAGAAGGAAACATCGAAATTAACGCTTCATCAATTCTCTATAGGTTTACTAAAGAGCAGGGGTCGGCAACACGATGCCTTCTTGACAGATTTTAGGCACCGCCTTAGCATTTTTAAATAGGAGATTCGTTTGATAAATAATAGGATGGCAGTCGAATATTTTTTGTAAATAATATAAATTTCTTTATGCAATCCTCATAAGGCAAAATAATTTTAAACTTGCAACAATGTTCTATAGAGATGTGATAAAATAGAGCTGTCAACACTGTATGTGTATGGCCTGATCTCTTTGTAGCAGTCTGCAATGATCAAATATGTAAGTAATAATAGTAACGTGCCCTTAACAATGTAGCCTATAATGTTACTTACAGCAGTGACGCTCTAATCCCTTTTCCAAGGGGGGACTTGGTTTCATCTCAAGGCCTACTGATATTAATTTCTTGCGACTTCCGGTGTCCGATAGTTTTCCAATTTGCTATAGGCTAAGTGAAGATTTCGGTATAAAAGTGAAGTTCCCCCATTGCAAATATCTAGCGAAACTGATAGCCTCAAGATAGACCACGTCAAACGGCTTCAATTTTTTTTATTTGTAGAGGGTTTTATGGTACTATGTAAAATACGTTTTCAGGATACATTATGAATATAAAACATTAATATTGTTGTTCTTACATCAGACAAACAATTGAGTGGGGAATATATAATTTTTAAATTTAATAAAAGCACAGTCATTTTTTTTACAAAAAAAATATTTGAAATTTGCATGAACAACAAGCTTTTCAAATTGCGAATTTTATACAGACTATTTGGCCTTCAAATCACATAAGTTATTCTTCTTTTTCTAATTTCTGAATCCACGGTAAACCGTTTGTTAAAGACTCTAAATGTCCATCATCGATGCTTTTTTTAAACAAATAGCCTACATTGACATTACGAAGTACACACACATACACACATATATGTATATCTTACGTCAGTAAAACAGAACTTTTGCTTCTATTCTTTATTAAGTAATAATTTGCTTCTTGTTATTCGGCATTAAAATTGTTCCATACTGCACTATCTGCCACCGCATAAGACACTGGCAGTCGCACTAGGATATAAAAGGAAGGAAAAATTTCACATCACATACTTTGCATTTGTACGCCATTTTAACTCATAAAACGAACTAATCGTAGTTAATCGTACATTCTTTGCCCAGTCTGAGAAACCAGTAAAATTTGTTAAAACATTTGTTCTAAGAATATGGGGACACGGTAGGTTAAGTTAAATCAGGATTCTTCGCGAACATCCCTCCTACGTGGACATCCCTTCTTCGCTGGGGTCTGTCGGAACCACTGAGAATCTTTTCTTGTGCATCAAGGTCATAAAATGGCGTGAATACTCCAAATAATCGGGAGTTACTTTCTATCTGTCAGAGAAACAGACAGCAGAGAGAGAGAGAGAGAGAGAGAGAGAGAGAGAGAGAGAAAGAGACAGCAGACTGAAAGAGAGAAAGAGAGAGAAACAAAGAGAAAAAGAGAGAGAGAAAGAGAAAGAGAGAGAGTAAGAGTAAGAATGAGAGAGATTAGCCTATACTCATAGTTACTCAATTTAGGATAATTAAAGAATTGTAGATTTGGCTCTCCCAACGACAGCTTTGAAAATTTAAATTACTTCTGTTATCAAGTTTTGACAGGCTATTACTTTTTAAGGGAAGAAGTCCCTTTAAACCTAACATATTTGTGTCTCATATAATTTATGTTTACCTCTGAATCTCATCTGCAAGGTTCTTGTTGTAAGTCAGCTAATCACCGATTATGGTAAGTGACAATGGGAAGAACTCAGTTTTGACTTTCAACCAACTACTTTCCACATAGTTATCAATATGAAAATAGTAATATAATTGTAATTTCATGTAATATTGCAAGAAGATTTATACTGCCCGGACGGATAAATTTTGAATTTCAATCACAAAAATGTCTTGTTTTGTTAATCCTACATCAGTTCGTAGGTAAAAAACTTAGATCTATGCATTAAAACTAAAATTAAATTGTAGGAAAAGTTATATTTATGGAAAAAACATAGATTTTTATAGGTTTAATCATCTGAGATAATATGTACTACAGTACAATACGTGCATTTTAAGGCAAATTCAACTTAATCCGGACATTCGGTGATCCGGACAGAACCCGGTCCCATCTAGTCCGGATTTGCAGGACTGGACTATAATGTTTAAAGCTGGCTCCATAGAATGTAAGTCTAATCCACAGTTGGTTTACTAAATGTGGCCTTTGAATCATATGTAAACATGAAACAAGTAAACTGTAAGATACATCCAACATCCTTGTCCAGATATAATCACAAAATATTCCAATGGAGTACTTAAAAGATGTCATGCAGTTGTGATCCTTGTAAAAGTATTTGCTCCGATAAGGAGCTGACATACAACGTGTAAACCTGGTTTCCAGTAGGGTAGGCTATAATAGCAATAATAAAAAAGATCTAAACAAGCACTCACACTGTGTAGTCAGCTGTCAGTGTCTGTCTGCTGACAAACACACACAACAATTTAAACTTGTTTTGCGATGATGTATAAAGTTTTATGATGGAGCTCACATTTGCATATGTAAGTACTCAGGACGTGTTGGCTATATGGTGGGGAGATGGCGTGTAGAAAATGTGGTTTCGGTGTCTGGTTCAGAACAAAATGCGATGCAAAACAAAAAAAGTAGTCAAATGCTAAGTGTCTAACATTATACTGCTTATTTTTAGCTACAAGGCACAACTCCTTAAAGAAAGATGGATTTGAAACACGATTAGGTTGCTGTATGCATTTTAGCTTTAAGATACCTGATAACACTCTTAAAATTTTAAAAGCACGTAATATTTTAATAATAATATAATAATAATAATAATAATAATAATAATAATAATGGCGAACATCATGAATGATGCATAGATAAAGTCAATTAACAGTTAAAACAACATATACCAGTTCATATTTACAGATGAATCTACGAATCTATGAATTTCTTACTGAGGGCATGCTGACCACATGCCCCCCAATCCTGCCGTCTGCCTATGGCAGATGATGCAGAAGTCGGGTGGTAGACCTTGTCCTTTCAGGGATGTAGCGCCACGGAGTTTAGGGTATTAATCACTTCTTTTAAATCTCGTAATAGCCAGGCCACAGGAATATGGAGGTAACCTTTTGAATAAACATTACAGTCATCGCAGTGTCGGCCTGGGTTAGTATCGCGATGGCTTTGTGTCCAAGGTTGCGTGTTTGTTCCCGGCCCAGGTGGATGGCATTTATAAGTGCATAAATGTGACACGTCCATGTCAGTGGATTTACTGGCATGTAAAAGAAGTCCTGGGGACAAAATTCCGGCACACCGGCAACGGTTACAGGCCTAAGTTGCAGTACATTCCCCTCGTTAAATAACCATATACTGTATAGGTAACAACTGATACTGTATTACAGTCATCGCAGGAAAGTTACGTTTTGTTACGGCAGGTTCATCAAGATGACAGTTTTATTTATAGAAAAACAGGAGGACAGACATACTTACAGAAGAGTTTATTGTTTAGAATAGAGGGGGAAACATAATTAGAAAGATTATCAATAGCCTCTAGAACTAGAGTTACTCACCTAAATGTTTAGTATTTGCTCAGATATAATTTAAATATATTTGGTTGAACATTCAATATGAATGAGTCGCCGAAATTTAATACATGTATGAAAGGAAGAAGTGTTTAATTTAGGACTACTCTATAGCCTACATACAATGACTATAACTCATTAATATTTAGGCCTAAGGGGTGTACTTTTATTTTTAATTGGCTCCACATAGCCTACACTTCGCGCTAGTTTCTTTATTTTCAACTTTTCATTTGTGATGCCTATCTGATGTAACCTAACGTGTGCCATATTGTTATACATCCTACTTGTCACGGCCATGTAGTCTTTCGTATGAGATAATTGCTCAGTGACAACTGCTTATCAGAATAAAGCATTATTACTAGGTGGTTTCACATTAATTTTTATACGCTACCTATCCGCGTAGAAAGAATAAAGCGTGAGAAAAATAGTCACAAGACCAAACTTGCCCCCTACTGTAATAGGACTCTACCCACTGGACTCTGCTCACTGCAGTGACTGCTCTGTGTCTCATGCGCGCGAAGGAGGCAACTCCATGTTCATGACTTCATTAACCACATGTTATAATCTTTTGATTTTACTCACCCAAGAGTCGAACCAAGCTGTCTTGAGTCCTGTAGTATCCAGAAACTTGTTACAGTAAAGAATGCATATAAATCTGCACACAAACACCAAATCACACACTAATTTAAACGCAAAAAACACACAGACGTACACAAGCAAACTAACCGACCTACATTTCCGTTCACTACAAAACAGGGGTGCCATCCCATAGATGATCGCTTACTGTTCGTCAACTGTTTATCAAATTTCCCCGTCACTATTGACAGCAGCGCCAGTGTGTACAGGTGGAAACCGAACACGATCTTTTATACTTCCCTCTTGAATTTAGTTTTTGTCTTGTGGTTTGCATTCCTCTCCGAATACAGAGAGCACCGTTACACAATATTAGAATGAACTTGAATGCTTCTTCTGTAGCCTATGGTTGATTTGACATTTTTTAACATTTGTTTAATTCCAAGAAAACCGTTATTCGTGTAAGGGCGATATTTTGACAAACCCTTGAAATACAGGTACATCAAGAAGATAGAATATACTGAGATGGCATCCCTGATTGATGGAAAAGTTAATGAAGAAGATCAGTTAACGTGTGTTTATTTTTTTTACCTTGAGTTAGTATTGTAATATATACCTTACTATAGGCCTAAAAACATTTTTAAGACAAAGGTCTGCAGGCAGGGCATGGTTCTACTCTGGATGAGTTAAATTAAAACAATAGGCCTATATTATAAAATGTGGTCATTGCGAATTCGGTAGCTTAATGGTTTTTAACTCGACATGGTAAGACAAGTTAGAGCCGTAGTGGCTCATGCTTATCGCGTGGGCCTCGTATGCAATCGGTCCCGGGTTCAAACCCCGATGCAGGCGGGCGTGTCATTCCTGGTGGATGAAGCCATGACTTAGGGGGGTTTTCACAGGGATCCTCCCGTTTCCCCCTTTCAATCCACCAACGCTCTCCACTTCACCTTCAAAATCATCCCGTTTCATTTCCGACTTTTGGACCATCTACCGCTGCGGATTATTGGTGGTGTGCTGCGCACCTGGGGGCTCTCTGATGTGCCGCTACCCTATGGGTCTCTCCACGAGGGACCGGGAGCATGGCGCATGGACTGCACTGAGGGATCCTAGAGGTGTGATGCACATGGTTAGATTTCAGGTGTCTGCTGGATGTTGAGGAGTTCCGTGGGTGCTCGCGGTGGAATCTGCTCGGGCATGCTAATTATCCCAGTACCAGGGGTTCGCACCATGGGCGCGGACATGTGACCTACGTGCTTAGGGGTCGTTCCCAAACCGCCTCTCCCCACTTCGTGTGGCTCCAAACATACATATAAGTAGACTTCGGACTTTTAGGTCGCTAAAGATGTTGTTTTAGGTACCTAAAATAGACTCTAAAAACTGGAAAATAGGTTCTAAAAATCGTAAAATAGTCTCTTATAAAATCGTTAAGTTGCCGATTTTCTGAAATATCTTAATTGCAATGCAGAATATTATAAGTTATTTATTGAAGTCACCATTAATTAATAATCATGATAAAACACAGACATAGGCCTGTGGTACACAAAATTATATAGAACTATTACTAGGGCCTGTATTACTACCATAACAGTAATACGCATATCATACTAGCATATTCAACCCCTTGTATCCCTCAGTGATTCAGAGAACTACGTTTTTTTTTCTTTATTTTCTTTCTTTCTTCCCCTGGATGTGGGAGTCGGGAGAAAAACACTACATTTTTTTGGAAATTCCAAGGAATTTTTCTACTGAAGACGAAACATTCCTTACTATTTAACCACGTCACAAATGTGTCATGTACTGCACATTCCGAGCTAAAAACTTAGTACGAACTGAAAATAAATGCCGGGAATCGGGCGGCCAATGCCGCAACAGATTTTAGTTACCTCCGCTACTTCCATCTCCCGGCGAAGGTTTAAGTGGGAGAATCCCAAATGAAAATAAGAATTTCAGTATTTAACTCACCTATCTCAAAGTAGGTGTTGAAAATTCTGTCTCCTCTGATCTGAAGGCTACGTACCTGGCAACGATGTATAAATAATTTTAGGCCTATATTGGCATAACTTCGATCTTTTAAGTCCCCTTAACACTGGTGTTTGAGAAGAAGTCCCAACTTATTGAACCGGTTAGTCGTTTAGCTCAGGAAGTTGTGATTTCTCAAACATCAGTATTACGGGGACTTAAAAGTTCGATTTCCGACAGTAAAAAATGTAGGCTATACAACGTTGCCAGTTATGTATAGATCAGACGGAACAGCGTTTTCAACCTCTATTTTAAGCATGATCTACTTTAGGATACCGGTGAAACTAAATACTGAAATTCTTCTTTTTATCTAGGTATTCTCTTAGGCTATCGGTAGTTGATTCTTGGGTCAGAGGTCACTAGAAACTGTCGCGGCTATGCATGGTAGAAGTCTGATGGCTATAATATAGGATCTAGACTATTTGATTCGCACTGTACGCGTATATAGATTCCATGATCTCGATCTTTATGCAGGCATTTAGGGTTTGGGTCACATTATTTTAAGCGATCAATATCCAGATTATATGGAATAGAAAATGACTATAGTTTCTTTATTGCTAAGACAGTTTTCCTAGTAAAACTTTTGGAATTGCGGTAACAGTCTTCGCTCGGCAGCTTGTCCTGGCAAGTGCCTCATACATGTACAATAGGCTACTAATTGCATGCATTTATCTCCCAAAATGCAGCGATGGATGTTAAAAGGTTGTTTATTTCTGAAGGTGATACGCTGAAATTAATATCGTTTATGGAGAGCTACTATCTAATGAAGAGTGGATCTAGTGTTTTATTTTGAACCGTCGAAAAATGAATTTCACATTGAAATTATAATAGGCCTACTATGGTCACTGCCACAGAGTTTTCTTGGTATTCCTTGAAATTCTCCAGGGGTCCCGAATTAGCCTTATTTATGCATTTTGTGCCCAGTATAGGCCTATGTAGCATTTTTTTTTCAATTATTATCATACTATGTCAACGGCATAATATTCCTCTACAGCAGGAGTTCTTTACCTGTGAGATGTGGCTCCTCTGGAGAGGTGCAAAGAGGTTATTGGGGAAATGTGACTGTCCTCTATAAAATATTTGCATTTTTTCCTAGAATAAATAGAATATGTAGGCTATACATATATACATAGGCTATATATTGCCAAGTTGTCATAGATTTTTTTACAAAATTTTGGTACAGATATGGAAAGAGTAGGCCTATTCATGACATACAAACATATTAGTAATACACAATAATTTTCATATGCTGTAGGCTAGGGGTAATTTCTTTGTGTTTTATGAAAACAGAATTCAGTTTATAAACAACTTTTTTATGTTTAAAAGTCCTCAAAACCGGTATGTAAGGGATCTCTAGGCAAAACCGCATCGTAATGTTAAATATAACGGAAATGTTACAAAGAGAATCACTTGCTAAAACCGCATAACCGCAAAAATGTTTTGTTTTTAAATTTGGTTACGAACACGTTACATCAGTCACAGAGTTCGACCCACAGGGTCTAGAAATGGCGTGTAGAGACTCGGGAAGAAAGAAGGATGATCACGGTGGAATGGGTCCACCTCCACACGAAGCACCTAGATTTAGGGAGCACTCAACGTTCCATACAGCTCCTTCTCCGATACAGCCTACCCAAATTGTTTACATACGATGCCTAAAACCGGCATGTTAAAAGGTAAATATCTACTCTTATACAATTCAACGGCGCTAAATAGCGTGCTTGCTCGCTCGCCCGCTTCGTGAGACATCGGGTATACTCGGCGATGTTCGTCTCTCGCAGTGTAAACTTTCATGACGACTACAAAATTGGGAAAACTGTTTGTAAGGCCTAAGTGAAATGAACACAATGAACAAATATTCTTATTTTATTTTTACTTACAATTTTCATAGCTCTGAACCACAAACATTTTTAATACGCTGTCAGTATAAATTTCTTAAAAATCCTGGAGTCAATGAATAATGGCGGGCGAAGCCGGGGGCAACAGCTGTAAAATATTGATGGTTTAACTCTTGAAATATCGCTGATAATAATAATCCAAACAAACCATTCCTTCCCTTGAAACATTATATAATTTCTGAAAATTACACTGAATTGATAAAATAAAATTCACATCATATTCATGTCAATAAACAGTTGAGAAACAATACGTATTATGTGTTCATAGGTTCCTTTGGAACTGCATAATCGATTCTGATATAGTTTTCCCAGGGGGCGCTTTCATATCGTGGAATGTACTCTAAAGCAGGAATTTTAGCTGTTTCATTAATTATTAATGGCTTAGTTTATGAATGATTCGCGTGCAAGTGTTAATAAATATAATGCTTTAATAATTATTATACTCTTAATTTTTAATTTTTAAATTAATTATGGTGGGCGAAGCCACGGGCACCTCCTAGTATTAAACATATTAGCAGAATATATTTTAGTGAACCTTTGAATGCCAAAAGGCTAATTTATTTAACAATGTAGAATGAAATTTTTAATTCTTCATTGGAATTGACAAAGAATTATTCAGGAATAGTTCCTCTGTTACCTACCGTTAGCCTAAACACTCGGAGGCTACACTGTATTTAGAATTAAAATAGTTTTCAGTGGATTATGCTTTTAAAATCATGCTTTGTATAGGCCTACATGTTCTTTACCTGATTTCAACGAGGGAATTACTGGTCTTCTGATGTTCGGTGGTCTCGGTCCGCACCAAGACCGCTCTTCACCTCTAAAACGAGGCCCCTATCTATGCTCCTTTCTAAGTACTACTTTCGTTAATACCTTGAGGTGTCCAGCAGTATTAGAAATGGAGCATACACATATTGCACTTCAAAATGTCATGCCAAAGCACAGAATTATGAAGTGAAGGTCTGAATCTTCGGATGTCTTCCTTGTTCTTGATTTAGAAAAGTTTTTTCTTGATGTCTCAAGCACTAAATAAGAACGCAAACTCTCTTTTCTAGTCTTCTTGTATCTTGATATAGGAAAGTTTGTACACACGTCACTATTATACACCGATAAACACCGAAAAATTAAAACTCGACATCAATGCTGGGTACTCCATGATGGCTTCCACAATATCTGCAATTAGAGAAACATTTTCTATATACCAACTGTAGCCTATATTCAAAGCAAAGAGATAAAATGGTGCATATTAGATAACCACTTAACATTCAATCCCTTCTCTCCAGAAATAGACTAATGATTTGGTATGTTGTTGGGTTGTTGAAATTAAGTAGGCTACCTAACGAAATGTGCATAGCAGAGTTAAGCCAACAGCGATGAATAAGGTGTCAGGGGATAAAATTATTTACCGACTTCTGACATATCATCACTTAGGCCTACTGCCTGCCTTTACGTGAGGCTGTTATAATTGAATTTGCACATCCTGCAATACTGCTCTTATTCTATATAAATAAGCTAGGTGAGAATATGATATTGTCCATGCCCAGGTATAGAAAGTTATGTGAGTTCATCACATCGGGTTTATTTTTTTAAATTTTAAACTTGTTATTTTATATAACAATGGATCTCGCTTGTTTGCTTCTGGTGGGAATAAGATTAAATTAGTTAGTAGTTTTTTTTTCTATTTCCTGTAATTACAAATCGTGCTATACGTTCATGTGGTAAGTTGTGTCGAAATGTCAGGTACGTTTCAGTTCTAATGCTGTAGCACAGTGTCCGGCAGATGCTGCAGTTGTGACGTAAGAGCCGATCATCTCGCAAGAGCTTGAGAGAGCGAGCAGTTGAGTTGCATTCCTGTTAATACGCACTAGCGCAGTGGCGTTCAGTGCAGCAGTAGGGTTAAGGTGAGCCGTGATGGTACATTGAATTGCGTGCATTAACCATGGCAAGGGTGCAGAGGTCAGTTAATCAGTGAAATGTATGGTAAATTTAGTGCATTCAGATTAATACTAGACTTACGGAAACGTCAGGTCACTTTCGGAGACACGCCACATTTTCCAAAGTTGTCTACAGTATGTCATTCAATTACAGACATTAATAATTATGTACAAATATTAGAAGAACTGGATCAGGATATTTTATTACAGATTTCAAGATTTTGCAAAACTCCAATCCGATATTTGCATATTTGCGACACCATTTTCTGTGGATGTTGACAGTGTTCCAACGTCATTGCAACTAGAAGTCATTGATTTGCAAAAGAATATTGAAATGAAAGACCGCTTTCAAAACAAAAAGGATCTATCTATATTTTATAGAAGATTTTCCCAGGCAACTACATAATATATTTGCTGCTAGAATGTTGAGTATATTTGTATCGACGTATGTATGTGAATAGTTCTTTTCTTGTATGAAGATCTGCAAACCACAACATGGAAACCGCCTATCTGATCAGAACATGAAAAATGTTCTCGTTTGTGTGTTAGCCAGACTATGTCTCCTAATATTGCAAAATTAGTGCGCGAGAAAAGAGGGAAAACATCTCGACAATGCCTTGAGCTTGGGCACGATAGTGACACAAAGTAAGGGTGTGTATCAAAAGTCTGAATAGGCCTATACTTGGCATAGTGCTCACAAAGGTGTATAGTTTAATTTGTATATTTTGTGTATTTTGTATATTTTGTATACTTTAACATTTTTCAGTTTCCGAGTAGACAAAGTTTTGCAGTACTCCTTAAAGTATTCTTATGTTTTATGTATTTGTATGTTTATAGTAGTTTCGGAGCCTCATTTAAATAACCTGACGCATCCGCACCTGGATGCATTTCAGATTAGTGTAAGTAGGGCCTATATTAAATTTCATTACAAACAAAACTGTTCTGTTACATTGATTTATCACAGTTGTACTATCTACGAAGATCGGAGCGCACTCTGTCAATGCATAGGCGTCGTTCCGCCACTGGCCAGTTGAACCCTTCCTCCACGCTCAGTACGGAGATATTGCCGAGCAAAGAGCGCGGCTGCTCTGTAGTATGACGTCACAGAGCACGGAACATGCCGGTCACTGCTGTAGCAGTTTTTGAGGGATCTGCCGTGTGTCGCAGAGAGCGGAAGTCGAATTTGTTGTTGCTGTGTTGAAAGAAAGAGTTCTTGTCAGCCAGTGAGTTAGAGTAGGCTATAGTTAGTAAGTGAAGTAGTAAGCGAAGTAGTGGAGTAGTAAGCGAAGAGATAAATAGAAGATTCGTTAATGGAAATAGAGCCTATGTTGCAAATTTGAAATTAAGTCACAGCTACTACCTCGCAAAACCAAACTAAAAATAGGCCTATATAAGACGTTGATTAGATCAGTGGTAACCTATGGCTCTGAAACATGGAACCTATCAGCGACTGTAAGAAACTCCGAGTGATGGAGAGGAAATTAATTCGAAGAAACTATGGTGCTGTTTTTGATAGTGGGGAGTAAGAGGGATGGAAATAGATGAGATCCTCCGAATGAAGACACTGTTCGATTTAGAAAGTAGCAGAGAATACGCTGGCTAGGCTACGTTGAAAGGATGGGAGAACACCTAAACCCATAACCTATGTAGTGCTAGAATGGAGGGAAGTTGACGCCTTAGAAGAACAAGGAATAGATGGACTAATGCAGACAGTGGATGCAGACTTGAGAATCATGAACATAGACCCTGAAGGTCTATTACCCAGGAACGAGGTCGATGAAAAGCTGTTGATGGGGAGGCCAAAGCTCATTCCGGGCTGTAGTACCAAATGAAAAGGAAGAAGTTAACTTGGAATGCTGCTAAGTAATGAATTTCTTTTACTGAAATGTAATTTCACCAAGTGAAAACATTAGGCACATTCATATTCCATACAATTTATTGTAAAAAAAAATATCGACATTAAAAGAAAATTAACATCTCAAAATAAATTTCTGTGGAAAGTTGCCAGATAAGTGGATTTAAATGACTCATAAAACGATTCAGTAGCCTAGAGCACTGATTACGACATTTGAAAACAGTGGGTAAACTGGGCCTTCATTCCTCACTGTCTTTTGTCACGAAACGCAAAGTGGAGTTGTCATTTGTCTCTTGTCACTTGTGTTCTGAGCTGTCAACAAAAGCGCAGTGCAAATAGGGTGTCGCTGAATTGCTTACAATGCTTCACATCGGGAGCAGGAAATAAAACAAACTCCGCCTACAACAAGGTCAGCGCAAGACATTTCCTGGAAGAGGGATAGTCAAGTAGGCCTACTTGTGTGAGCAGTAACGGGGGACACTTAAACTGTTTTCTTTAACAGAATTTGGAAGCTGGTCCTTGCAAAGTACACATTTTTGCTATTATATGAGAAAGTAAGTTTATTTATGGCAAAAAGAAATACCTGAATGCATCCTAAATATTTTATGAATAATATATATCAATAATAATATTAACAATAAGTAATATTATTTATAATATATCTAATAAAATACATTATTTAACCAGTACTCGTTTGTCATACATTAGTAAAAGGACCATTATTGTTAAATATAAACATAAGTTTATATTTTAAAATTATTAGTTTCTGAACCGAATTTAAAAAAAAAATATTTTAACACATACTTTTTATTTTATAGTGTAGTGTAGTGCATAAAGAAATCCAAACATGCAGACTTACATATTAATACAATTTAATTTAAATAAGATTTTACAGGCCTACTTTTTTACTAAATCTGTTTGTGAT
This sequence comes from Ectobius pallidus, assembly GCA_964059195.1. NCBI lineage: Eukaryota > Metazoa > Arthropoda > Insecta > Blattodea > Ectobiidae > Ectobius > Ectobius pallidus. The sequence goes on from CAXKWD010000006.1 coordinate 109,393,799, forward strand.
ATAGGCCTAGGGTTCAAGCTCTGTTGGCGAATTCTCTCTTTAAAATAACATTTAAAGGATATCATAAGTATATTTAACTTATTCTTAAACAAATATGTGATATATAAAATAACTATAGGCACCTGTAAGAATATATTCACATGTATGAACAGGTCGAAACCAAAGCTTGGTCGAAAATAAAAACATAATGCAGGACCTATTGAAGTTTGAGACGATTGCTATTTTGCAATTGAATTACTCCACCCATATAATTATAATGAACAAAATAAGTTTATTATATAAACTTATTAATTAGAATAATAACATAAATATTAATCAATTATAGCTTTGCATTTCTAATAACATTATAGGAATAAGTTAAATTCACTAAAATTATCTGAACAAGTTACAGCAGAAATGGAATAAGAACATAATATTTGCAATATCATGTTCCGGCTGGACTTGTGTGAATATTGAAACGAGACAGATTTCCCGGAACGTAAGAATAGGCTTAAGAACTATACTAAAGGATCTCAGTGGGGTGTAGGAGACAGTCATTCATCACGAAACTCACTGCTATTGAACTAAAAACGTAGAGAAAGAAGAGCTTACTGGCTCTATTGAAATTTAAAGACTTAGTAAGTGGGAAAGTTCTTACTCTATGGCGCTTCGGGGAATCTAGCATCATTTCTGGGTACTGACAGCGTGGGCAAGTACTGCCATCCACGTGTATTAGCGTCTATGCTGGGTAAGGAGCATAGCCAATGAAATAAGGGTTTGTATCTGAAGATTCTGATACACAATGTAATTTGCTGTAAACATAGCTATTAGAGGCTAAAAGAAATACAAGGCGTATTGGACTTTGAACGATGAGAAGTGGGGACACGCAGAAATTAGTATCGACACTCTCTCGTCTACGCTCTAAGTGAGTGGAGGCGATCTTCTCAGCATCTAGCTTCCGACTTAATAGAAGTCGGGAAGCTATTAATATTCTTCGGTCAGTAAATGATTTAAGTATCATTTACTGCAGTATTATTTAAATCTACGAATATATTCAGGTTTGAGGTACGGCTTAATTACAGCTGAGTACCAACTTAAATTCAGTGTGTATCAAACTGTAAGTACCAGTGAATCAACGACTTTACAAGGCATTCTTGTGAATACGCGAGGTTAGGGAGAAAGACACCTTATTAGCGAAATCCACTCATCTGAAGTCGAAGTTCACATACGACGAATATTCTACAAAAAGCCTATTAATTGTTCTGTAATTATATTAAAATAAACAACACTCATACCAGTTAACCAGGGAGTTTTAATTGCATAAGAATATAAAGTAGACTGTTTCTAAGAGCTATAAATACCCAGATTGTGCCCCCGATGATACTGAAGATAACCTCTGCTCTGACTGTAGCGACACCGTGGCTGTAATTGGTTTTGCAACCCGCGAACCGTTACATACGTGGCTTACCCAATCGATGGGGCTTGAAAAGACTCGAAGCTAAATTGTGTTGAATCAGAATATTTTAAACTAAAACAATAACTGTTACACGCATCATTAAGTAGAGACTACAGACATTGCAACGATTAACGGGATAGATAAATTCAAGATCCGAGTAAGAAGAATCAGGAGTGGGCAGACCGAAGATAGAATACCGGAGCAGCAGTAAAAAGCCTTGTAAAAATCTAGTTTATAAGAGGGTATTATTGCTAGCTCTAAGAGGGTATTATATGTATTTGTGTTCAGTGAAGGGTATGATTTATATGTATGCAAAGGTGAGTGAGCATGATTTTTATACATTGAGTGATCCCAGTGCAATAAATAAAGCTAGGGTTGTGTAGAAATGATGACGCTAAGGAACGGAAAAGCCGTAATTTCAAATATGGAAACTGAGGAAATGAATAACGGTCAAGATGTGCTAACTAATAGTGAGATAGATCAAATCCAAGGGAACGAAATTGTAGTAGGTAACCAGGAAATTAATAGTAATGAATCTGAAATGCTATTAGATAACGAAAGCCTTGTAATTAATCAGGAGACTAGTGAGGAGAGGGAACCAGAGATTTCATTAGTTCAGGAAGATAGGCCTTGTGAAAATACAATGTCGAACCAGGTACAGGGGGGAGAAGGGATATCTGCGTTAATAGAGGCGATGATGATCAAAATGAAGGAGAATAGTAGTAAACTAGCTGAGGAGATTGATAGAAACTCAAAAGTCATGATGGAGGAAAATATTAGTAAATTAGCTGAAAAGATTGATAGGAGTAAAGAGGAAACTAGAAAGATAGGGGAAAAATTGGATAGGAGTACCAGTGAGATGAGGGTAATGATTGATCAATTATCTGATAAATCAAAGAAAACTGAGGATAGGGTAAATAAACTCTCAGACGAATATAAAGTAACAACTGTAAAATTAACTAAAAGGATCGACCATGTGCAAAACAAAGTCGAAGAAAATAAGAAACAGTTGGAACAGAAAATAGAGCAGGATATAAGAACCCAGAATAAAAACTTGGAGGATAAATTAGTTCAAGCTTTGTCAGTGGATATGGGGGTAATAAGTACTAATATTCAAGGGCAGGTTAATGATCATGCTGATAAAATAAGTAGGATGAGGAATGACATTGAAACTAAACTAAACAAAATAGTTGCAATACAGAATAATGTGACTAAAGAGGTTAATGATCATGCTGATAAACTAAGTAGGATGAGTAATGACATTTCTTGTACCGGAATTCAGGCTAATGGTAGAGGGGTTTGTTCACAATTAATTCATTGTTCGAATGGGGAAAATACTAACCCACACGGGAGTCAAGATAGTGAACTGAGGACTCCGAGCATAAGCCTAGAATCAGAAAATTCGCGAGGTGACCTAGGCCTACACGACAATGTTGTTATCCCAGTAACTGGTTATAATAATACCCATGTAAATAAAATCGCGGATTTAGATTGGCCTTTGCCTTATTATAATGATGAGAAAAATGCTAATCCTCATGAATTTATAAGAGAGCTAGAGACATACTTTAAAGTTAAAGGCATTCGTGAAGAATTTAAGATATTGGTTGTTCAGAGGTCGCTTGGAGGTAGTTGTAAAGACTGGATGCCAGTTGTGATGAGAGAGGGAACTGGGTACCAAGAATTCAAAAAGTTGTTTATGGATAAATATTGGAGCGATTCACGTCAGAGTGAAGCTAGGACTGAACTCTATTCAGGGCATTATAATGAACAAGGGAAAATGTCGTGTACTGAACATTTCGTAAGACTTATAAAATTAGCCAAGTCGCTAAATATAGTTTCCGAAAAAGAGGTCATCCAAATTGCAATGAAACACTTCGGTCCAGATATTCATAAATTGTTAACTGTGGCAAGACCACAAACTTACGCACAGATGCTTGGCTTGTTAACGGAGTTTGAGGAGGGCGAGAGAGCCATAAAGAAATTCCATAGTTATCAGCGATACCATAACCCTCAAAATCGTGGAGGAAATCAAGCACAGTACGCAGGTGCCAGCCGAAATAATGAGAATTATAATGATGGTAATGGTAGGCCTACACAAGGTTATCAGGATGCCAGGGGAAATAAGCCGTGGACTAATAACGGAAGAAATCAGAATAATTCTAATTACGGAAATGGAAGGAATGAGAGGGTAAATAATAATAGTTACAGAGAAAACCAAAATACTAATAATGGTTTACGTAACACCAACAATAATCACACTGATGACAGAAATAGGTCACGACCTCAAAGCGTGGGAATAAATCACATAGCTTTCCAGGAACAAGAGAGAGGAAATGTAGATCAAGTTTACCGATATGGACAGTTACAAGACGGTCGGTACATTCCTCATCAAAATAACGGGACGGATAATTGTAACCACGTGCCAGATTCACAACATAGATTAGATCCTAATGTGAATGCATTTCATCACTCTCAAGCCGACACAACAGGTGTAGGAAGTGACAGATGTCAGCCCGAGGCTTTAAACTCAGCATAGATGCGATAGCAGGTCATATCTCATCTAACTCGTGCCCAGTGACCTCAGGGGACTCCCCACAAGTAAATAGAGATGACGTAAATACCGTAGAAGTGTCTGACGATTTGAATAAAAAGTCAAATCAACAAATCTTATGTCCACCACAGGTTAAAGCATATATAAGAGATTTAAAGGTACCAGTTCTCGTAGATGAAAGTAAAAGTTCTGAAATTCCGGTTCCCACGACTCATGCAACAAATCATCATACATGCTCCGAACGGGAATTAGCTTTCCAAGACGAATGTTCTATTATTGAAAGTTTATCAACTGTGCAATTAGATAATAAAGGGGAAGAATTTTCAATTATGCAGAATGTAGGCCTATCGAGCCCAAGCAATAATATTGAGAATCAGAATGGCGGAACGCCCGATCAGTATCAGAAACGCACGGAAATTGATGAATTTAATAATACATTTGTAGAGAAAGTATACGAAGTAGGAGCGAGTTATGAGGTAAACATGTGTGAGACAAATGTCCGTGATCAGGGAAATTATAGTGGGGAAAATGGAAAAGAAGGTACTGAAAAATTGCGAGAATCTGATATCTTGGGAATTTTAAGGAGTAAATTGGGCCGCACCACGCCTATTAGGGAACCACAAAAGAAACCTAAACATCACTACCACAAACATAAAAAGAAAAAGAAAAAGAAAAAGAGGGAAAAGAATCTGTCAGATGCAGTAAATAAAAGAATGTCTCGTCTCTAGTTATGGTAATAGAGGACCGTTTATAGTGATTAACATTTCTAATGGTATTTGCTATGAAGTGACTGATCCTAAAACTAATAAAGTAGTGGGACGGTACAATCTTTCATTTGTGAGGCCATACAAAGAATAACCAGTTAAATGGGTGAAACAGCAGTGGAGTAGGCTCGGGTCATTTCACTAGAATTAAGGCACTGAAACTGAGGGTATTATTATTGTAAGTATACATGTCCGCGGAGCAAATATGTAGCGAAATGTAGGCTTTCAATATAACCTCTAAAAGTGTGAAATTCTTTGGACGTGCATAAAATATATCCTATGCCGATTATATTGTTGTTATTTAATTGTAATACGGACCTCGACACTTATATCCGTCGATCTTTTATTGTTGTTATCTCTTTTTAAATCTGGACGTTGTACCAAATATATCCGGTCACGCTTTTATCTAGGTTAGAATATATTTAATAAGTGTTTTCAAGTGTTTATATTCATAGGGTAAATTAGGTTTTGTATTAATGTTTCATTATTACCTGATGAGGTGAGGTATCTGTGGTCACGATCTAAGATAGCCTACCGTGTGCGAAGGGTGTAGTGTGTGAGAGAGTAAGGAAATATTGTAGTATGAGTAGTATGAATGAAACAGTTGTGCCAGGTATAGGAAATGTCATTCACTCATCAAAACAAATAGTAGTAATGTGAGAAGGGTGGAAAGTATTCCATGTTATAGAATACGAGTTAGCACAAAGGTCATCGTACTGGGATCCATAACAAACTCTGCTCACTTACGTCACACTAAGCACTTCATGTCAGGAGTAAAACAGAATTACTCCGTAAATTTGAAATTTTGAATACAAAACATAAATTTCCGTAGAATTCTCTTGGGCATGTGAGACGATTGCTATTTTGCAATTGAATTACTCCACCCATATAATTATAATGAACAAAATAAGTTTATTATATAAACTTATTAATTAGAATAATAACATAAATATTAATCAATTATAGCTTTGCATTTCTAATAACATTATAGGAATAAGTTAAATTCACTAAAATTATCTGAACAAGTTACAGCAGAAATGGAATAAGAACATAATATTTGCAATATCATGTTCCGGCTGGACTTGTGTGAATATTGAAACGAGACAGATTTCCCGGAACGTAAGAATAGGCTTAAGAACTATACTAAAGGATCTCAGTGGGGTGTAGGAGACAGTCATTCATCACGAAACTCACTGCTATTGAACTAAAAACGTAGAGAAAGAAGAGCTTACTGGCTCTATTGAAATTTAAAGACTTAGTAAGTGGGAAAGTTCTTACTCTATGGCGCTTCGGGGAATCTAGCATCATTTCTGGGTACTGACAGCGTGGGCAAGTACTGCCATCCACGTGTATTAGCGTCTATGCTGGGTAAGGAGCATAGCCAATGAAATAAGGGTTTGTATCTGAAGATTCTGATACACAATGTAATTTGCTGTAAACATAGCTATTAGAGGCTAAAAGAAATACAAGGCGTATTGGACTTTGAACGATGAGAAGTGGGGACACGCAGAAATTAGTATCGACACTCTCTCGTCTACGCTCTAAGTGAGTGGAGGCGATCTTCTCAGCATCTAGCTTCCGACTTAATAGAAGTCGGGAAGCTATTAATATTCTTCGGTCAGTAAATGATTTAAGTATCATTTACTGCAGTATTATTTAAATCTACGAATATATTCAGGTTTGAGGTACGGCTTAATTACAGCTGAGTACCAACTTAAATTCAGTGTGTATCAAACTGTAAGTACCAGTGAATCAACGACTTTACAAGGCATTCTTGTGAATACGCGAGGTTAGGGAGAAAGACACCTTATTAGCGAAATCCACTCATCTGAAGTCGAAGTTCACATACGACGAATATTCTACAAAAAGCCTATTAATTGTTCTGTAATTATATTAAAATAAACAACACTCATACCAGTTAACCAGGGAGTTTTAATTGCATAAGAATATAAAGTAGACTGTTTCTAAGAGCTATAAATACCCAGATTGTGCCCCCGATGATACTGAAGATAACCTCTGCTCTGACTGTAGCGACACCGTGGCTGTAATTGGTTTTGCAACCCGCGAACCGTTACAAGTTTTTAGGTTGACGAAAGAAACTGGTACGTACTGCACTCAACAACTTACGTACAACCACCAGGCTATTTAGGAATCATACCGAATTTTTCACACATTTTTCTCCTTACAGTATAAAACATACTAGGCTAACTGAATAAACAGACTATTAATTGTTTCACTATGGAGTAGATTTCGGGTTCCTAGGCGGTGAAATTATATAAAAAAAGAGGGTAAATTAAATGAAGTCAGTTTAATATATACTTAGGCTCACTTTAATTACTGTTATTTTTTATGTGGGGATATTTTTATGGACCTACGAGGTAAAATATTTGATTACTTTTCGTTTTTTCAATTCAGATTATTGAACTGTTGACTTATGTGAAATTCTGCCGGACCGCCTACAAATTTTGTTTCATAACTGAAATATTAGGCGACACTTTTATAAAACTTTTTTTCCCTAAATTTTATATTGAAAAAATGGTTCTAACGAATTAGAAAAAAAAACGGCAATTTCGAGACTTCTGTCTATGACCAATAAAATTACTATACATATTTGTTTTTCTGTGAAAATTACTTAGAGGATTATTTACTCTTGTCCATTTTTAATTTTTGTAGCCTAATTCCATTACCGTAGGCAATACATGAAAATCCAGCACGATGAAGTTGTAAAAAAATTAAATGACAATTTTTTATTATACACATTTCGTTACCAAATTAATAAGTAGGAAGACAAAAACGAAACAAGTAGATTTAAATGCAGAATGTCTAGCCTACCATTCATTATTAAAATTTGAATGATTAGGCCTATATTCTTTTGTTTCCCATAACAAGAAAACTACAATTAGCTTATTGTTGTGAAATGCGATGTAACAATCCAAACGAGGAACCCAAACCTCGTAGCCAGCCTATTTGACTTGGGGTTTTCATGGTTTGCTCTTTCGCAAAGGTAAAAGTAAATACAATGAACCGTTTACAGACAGATATACAACACTAAGAACTGTTTTCGTTTTCTAAGGATGTTACCTTGATTTCGATTTTTGTCACGATCACAATACTTTCTGTATACTTCGTAGGCCTATCCATGGGTGCGCATCTGTGGCACAAGGTGTCACTGTGCGGTAGGGGAATTTCTCCCACTACAGTCGCCCTTGACGTCAGCATAAAGCAGTTTCGACGTGACACTGAACATGAAGAACAGGTTTCTTACGTCACAGCAAGGGATGGGGACTAAAACGTTTCCCCTCAGTTGCTCACCTATGGTATAGGCTATGCGAGAAAATAATTTTAAAAAAATGCAACAGTCGTAACACCGTGGAACAAGTTGGAAGGAAAATTCAAATATGACAACTTTACAATACTTTATTTTGGATACCTAAACCCAGATCTATTTAGCTTAATATAATGGCGCATCAGAATAACTAACTAGCAGATTAAACCATAAAATCTGACCTTTGGTTTTGGTTGAGTTATGGCCAGCTAAGATTTTCAATAGAAACCCTCGCAGCAGCCAATCCAAGTGGGGTTTTTCGGGGTTTTTCCTCACTCATTAGGTGAATACCGGATCGGAGAGACGACCCCGACAGAGATATGACAAAACACAAACAGAATTACACAATTCTATTAGTGCTGAATCAAACAGCTGGCTCTAATCACATTACCCAGAAGCTTAAAGTAAGCAAGAGCGAAAAATAGAGCAATAGAACACAAACGCCGAAAAGTTGTTGGGACCGGAGTATGGCCTATGCTCGAGGGCTCCGGGGGAATAGGAAGAGTAGTTCCTGAAGCATAAAGAAAATTGCGGTCAGAAAGGATGAAGAAGTATTGGGCTGACAAAAAGAAGAAAAACCTCAACCAGAAACCTGACAAAAGTGGTCCTATGAAGGCCAAAAAATTGAAAAATTATATATATATGACTTACAGGTAGGCCTACTTATCTTTCATAATAAGAGCGGAAACAGTTGGTTGCTCAAGAGAAAGGACGGCGAGATTGGTTATGAATTCAGTTCAAGTAAGAAACTCTATTTCTGAACTGTAGACTATGAGTAAATTATGCACCTTCCATTTTCTATAGCACGAGGTAATTAACTTTGTGCTTGGTAGACTAAGCTCCTACACTGAGAGTTATTTTTAAAGTCATATATTTCATTTAAAAGTTGTAAATAAGAGATAAGACGTGAAAAGAGACGAACATTTAAATTGATTGCTCCATAACTACTTGAAATTATCCGTGAAACTGAATCTTGAGACCACACAAGAAGACTGTAAACTATTGATGTTATCTTGCTGAATTCAGCATGCAGATTTTGTCTAACCCTGGTAGATCTTCAGGAGTGACATAAGACATGTGGCGAACGAAAAGCTTCCTTTGGTTCAAACGATCCTCCTCGACAAGTTATTTGCTGCTAGCTGTGATGTTTCCACTATGATGTTGCCAAGTTTCATTACAGTAGATTATTCAGCGCTGTCGTCTCTCATTTTTAATCCTGACGCAACATGCTATGGTCGTTTATCGGTACTTCTGACTTTTTACACCATCCTTTAGTATTAGCAAACTATTTCTAAACTATTCGGTCAAATGCAGTATATCTTTTCATCAAACGCGCAGTATATCTTTTCATCAAAAGCCAATCTTCAATTAATGCTCCCAATCGGAAGGCGTTGAATGCAAGACATGCATAAAAATAGACCTACTGCCATCAATCTATTTACTGGTATGTCGATTTTTATACTGTTTTAAAACTGACTGTATTTTCTTCTTCCTAAACTACTGTAGATCAGTAAAAGGATGAGGAAATAAAAGACACTTCTTTAGGAAGTATTATTTTCTGATAGACTTCTTATTAGCTTAGAACTTCATAGGCCTATGAATTTTCAGTTTTGTAAATACTGCACAACATACTGTGTGGACTCATATTCGGGAGATCCCAGGTTAAAATCTCGTGGCCGGCAAATTTGACATGGGTTTTTTCATAGTTTCGACAATAGTAATGGCAAATGCCGATTTCGATTATTTGCATACCATAAATCATTCTCACCATTGCATCCTGCATCATATCCATTTAAATTAACATAAGTTGAAATTTACTCCACAACAATGGAAACAATTGATAGTCAATAGTTTCATGGCCTATCCTACTGTATAGACGAAGATCCCGAACTCCTGATATGGCCTCGTAGCTAAAAGGAGTACAAAAACAGCTGAATTAAAAAAGTCTGTGCAATGCTGCGCATAATTTATTGTCAGTTTTAAATGTAGGTCTATGAGTTTGGGATATCCTGGTTTATGTGCATCAACATAAACATACTATATTTTAAGGATAGGAATACACCGTGGCGAAGTTGGTTGAGACCCTGCGCGCTACAAACCGGGAGGTCGCCGGTTTGGTCCCCAATGAGGCCCCATTGGTCCCCAATGAGCTGAATAAAAAAATAGCCTAATATTGTTTTAAACAATATCGGAACATATTTTAATTGCTTAGTTGATGGTTAGGATTGATTTTAAGGGTATTTAACGACGATTTAGGCCTGTGAGTTTCACCGGTAAGGTAAAATATTATATACAAATATAGTATATATAAATTACATATTTTTTTATAAATTATATATATCATGTAATATATCGTATCTTTGAAAAACTTAGCAATCTAGTTATTAATCTGAAGGATAAGATAAAATTATTATTTATAAATGGTTCTGTTCTATGAAATTTTAAGAAGGTTGGATTTAAAACTATTTAAATCCTGAAAATATCCCTACATTTCGTTTCTAGTACCCTATGTAGCCCAATCAATCAACTTGCTAGTAATTGAACATGTAGTTTCATGTTACTTTAAAATAATATTACACGCTGTAATCTATACCATTTTAAAAATAATGACAAACACTACACTCTAAACTGTAAAGTCATTAATATCGTCCGAGCCTGCGCTAGATTTTGCACAACGCTAAGGTCAATGAAATAATTGACCTACATTTCGTAAAAGAACACCGCCACCACAACAGAGTTGGTATCATATGGCTAACAGTATAATGACGGGAAACCAACCTGTTATTATGAGCCATCAAGTTTATGTCTAATTGGTTATATAGCCTATTGCAAGATTAATAAATAAATTATTTTATACTGGGCACTGTTACAACCTGAAAGTTCTAGCATCCTGTTTTAAGCCGAACAACAAAATATGAACCTATGGAATCTATGTTGATGGTTTACAACAATAAATATATTTATGGAGACTTAAGTTTTCACAACGCTGGTTACAATAATGATTTTTCGTGTTATCAGGCATGTCAGGATTATGAAACTCGTGCTTTCGACCATCATTAGTTCTGTGAGTTATATAAACTTATAGCCTAATTAGGGGGCGGATTTCTATGACATAAAAATAGGATATTTGCATGCATTTATGACCTAAAAAAACATTAAAATATGACCAATAAAATTTAAAATATGACTTTACCACGTCTTACACATTGTGTATATATTTTTTTAAAGTTTCATTACAATTCATTTTATTAAAATATAATGTTAATTATTTAAAATATCTGTAAATTCTCAAAAAGAATCATTATAATGCAAAATTTACAAAATATGATTTGAGACTTCAAAAATTCTTTAATATGCCCACAAATATGCAAAAAATATGACCTAAATATGCATATTCATACTAAATTTGGTACAATAGTTGAAGATTTCCTAAATATGCAGTTACACGCACAATAAAAGCCGTTCCGTTTTCACCAGGATGCTTAGAATCGGGTTTAAATTAGTCGGAAACCTGAAATAATGCAAAGGGGAAAATATGACATCTCATTGAAATCCGCCCCCTACTTATAATAATCTGAGCTAAGGACAGCCGAAAGCTGAGTTATATAATCCTGCTACCTGTGACGCCATCATTTGGTTAGGTTCTAATGATTTAAAAAAATGAAAATCGTGTAATGTTATTAATGCTAGGCACATGCCTATTTTAATGCTCATTAATTTAACTACTGACAAAATTATTAAAATTAACACATACATATTCAATGGGTTTTCTGATTAAAAAAATCAGAATAAAAGACCTATTAATTATTGAAAATACTAATCTTAGGCACGATAATATACAGTGTAATGTAATCTACAGTTCACGTTTAGAAGACCTCGCCCCATACCATTGTTTTATGCAAGAGAAATAGGCCTACAATAGCATTGTTCCTTAACCCGAAAATCTGTACTAATTATGTACAGATCTTGGGATGGTCTCTTTGCGGTCGTTTAATAGTGCCGCTATGTCTTCCTTTCGATTACCGAAATGTTTTAAAGTGGACAATACTAATTACTAAACTGCTAAAAGTCATTCGATGTTGTCGGCACCACACAACGACTGACTCCTTTGTGCCGAAAGCTGGTAGGGGCATGCGATTCTTGGAACTGAGGAAATTGTTAAGACATGCCTAGATACAGTTAATTGAGTTGCGGTTCATTTATTGGCAGGGTTAAGAAGATGGGTGGAATGCTATGAGCAGTAGTTCAAGGAAACAGAAGACTTTATGATGTGAAGCCAGGTTTATATACACATAGGCCTATAGCCTATAAGGTAGAACGTTTAAGATAATATTATAGGAGAAAAATTCTCATGCAATATCCAACAGAGGCAATAGTCTGTGGTTCATGAATGCGTATATCCATAGGAACGCTTACTTCGTTATGCACGTAACATTAGCGGCATTGTATATGGTACGGACAATAATAATAGGGAGATTATAAAGCTATTGTTAAAATACAATAACGGATCTCCGTATTTGTGGGCTGACAATTATGAACAGATTAGATAGGAAGCAAATAAAGAGTTGAAATAAAAATTGTAGATTTAAATTAAAACAATAGTGAACATGAATGTGTATGATCAATCCATACACTAGCATAATCGAAACTTTATATAGCCTAATATTGGAAAAGTAAAATTGACAACACTACTATTATTTTTGACGCAGAGGATATTCATAATAAAATTACGAGAACATCCATAGGCTATACAAATTCACTTAGCAGGACATTAAAATGTCTGTATTAATATAATAAAGTACTCGGGTTTTTACGCTATTATTTAGTTAACAGGCAGTTGTTACATTAATAAGCAAAATTTATACAACGTTTGAAAATTAATTAATTTAAATTTCCTGAAATAGTATAATGAATTATTTTGATACTTTTTTCCCCGAACCTCCATGGTCAACTAAAACGGTAGCTGTACATACTACAGTAGTTAACCAAAAGTCCGGAATAGCCTAAACGAAATTAACCTTAAAATGTACGTACTTTCCTGCAATATGAATTTTAGAAGGGTAAAACTATAAACTATAAGTCCATAAGTATAACTATAACTATTTCAGTTTTAATATTACTGTGTTATACATAGACTTATGTTTTTTGACTCACGAACTGATGTAGGATTAACAAATCTTTGTGATTAACATTCAAAAGATATTTTATAAATCCCGTCCGGATGTCCGGACGAGCGGTATTCTACTATAAATTAGAGTATACAATAGTTTATAACGATATAATTCTTTATCACTTCAAAATGCTCTTCTGGATTTTGACTTGTCATTGAATCAGTACATGGGACTTCTTCATAAACTGTTATAGCCTATGTTCCATATGATTTGACTTAATTTTTAGATTGTCTTGTTAAATTAATTGTAGTTATTGTAAATCATTTATGTATTTTTTTTCTTTATCCTCACACATTCGTTCATTTATTGTATTGTATTTTTATACTGTACAACATGTATTGGCGAAACTGCGCCAACTGTAATTGGGATTTATTCCTGTAGTTGGCAGAATAAAATAAATAAATATAATTCTGGATTCGGTTCAACTATAGATGGAAATATTATTACTTGCGAAATACACAAACGTTGCTTTATTGTCCATTTTCTCAGATAATTGTAGGCCTACAATAAATGCCCTCTGATTTAAAATAAGAGCTCTGTTATTAGCTTGGTTATTAAATTTACACCTACAGGACTAAAATGAACCTCTATACAGTATATTTAGTTTTGAGTAGTTACTTCTCATCATAATATGAGATCAATTATTTGATAAAACAACATTTCAAATGTCCATAAGGTCCAAACGTCCTAGAAAGAGATCAGAGGTCTCTTGGTGATGACTGATGACACATGACTAAGTTTATCCATGTTTATACAAACTCCATGTTTACAGAAACTTGATAGGAATGTTGTACATATACATTGTTTGCCTTTGTAGAATATGGCCAAACTGTCAGAGTTAAATATCATGTCAAATAATTCAATAGCTACTAATCATTTACTTCCTCAACAATATCTGAATATTGACTGATCGAAGGGAAAACCAATAATTTAACAACCCGTACTCTAAATATTGATTCATCGTCCATGTCAAAACGGGACAAATAAATATGTGAAGGTGATTATGTATCATTAACAGATAGCGGACTCATAAATATTTACTTTACACTGAAAACAACGGTTTGGCAACCATAATGTAATGTTCTTGTTAGATATTATTATCATGATGATGATGATGGAAATTTTTATTATTAATATCATCATCATCATCATTTAGGTCCCAGGTTAGCTCAGAACTAATAGTTGTACCTGCAGTGCAAGCCGTACCGGGTTAATATCCTGGTGGAGACCTCTAGGCCTATATTTCAGCGAAAGGCAGTGCCAATCTGTCGCGGTATCATCTTGCCAACGAAGACCTGAGCGGGTTGTTGCTCTCATCCCACGATTCCTCTCAAAATCCCTGAAACATGTTTGAGGGTGTAAAAAAATTGAAAATAATAAATTTAAAAAAAATTATTATTATTATTATTATTATTATTATTATTATTATTATTATTATTATTATTATTATTATTATTATTATTATACCTTGAGTAAACTCAGATCTACTGTTTGGCCTACTTATAAAACTTTTACATTGCAATATTATTTTCTTCCCCTTCTCTACCCTGAGGATGATAAAGCACGCTACTTCTTGTTCTTGTAGCTTGTAATTGATTTCTTGTTCGACCATAATATAATACGCTTATTACATGTGACGTAAGGGTATCATAATGACACTCATTTCGACACTGGTTATCATTTCGAAACTGGTGCGGTATCGATTATTATCGAACACGGGTCGATCTCGAGACCTTCGGTATAGTAGCTGAAATCTGCTTAAATATAGCCTGTATTTAAAATATAATAAATTTTGTTCGTGTTAATTTTAATATCATACTAAAATTAATTCATATCGTGCTGTAAAAATTTGAAAAAAAGCAGCAAAAGGAAGCTTCGATTTGACAGACGTCGTAGCTGCCATCTCTCGTAGAAGACATGAACTACGTCAACCAGCTGATGCGAAGGTCAGCGCTGAAGCGTAACCGGTTCGTTTGCGTGAATATAAAATCTTAAATTTAAACATTTAGACTAATTATGGTCAAACAGAAACAGTCTTATGCAACTTGCATAAATACAATGATAATTAAGATACTCGTATGAAAATTATGAGCCTCGCGTTGCTCGTTTCATAAACATGCTCGTATCTTAATAAGTGTCATTATATGCTTGTCGCATAATCTATTGTTTCTCCAACTTTTCCTATTTCCGTTGCTTCAACTATTGCTGCCTGCCAAAAGCGTATCCAATTCTTTTTCGGGTGGCGCTATGTAAGTCTAACATACTATTATATTTATCACACACAATTACAATATTGAATCTTCATGTTATTAGAAAAAACGATACTGAAACAAAGTATGCTGGTTTGTTTGTTTGTTTGTTTTTTTTGTTTTTGTTTTGTATGCTTGTTGATGTGTACGTCACCGTCACAACTTAATCTAACTAAGATAAATACATTAAATCTTCTGAGTCTTAGAACATAATTAATGTTTTATGCTATTTTCGACGGTTCGGATTATTATCGAAACTCTCTACTGTGCTGAAGAAAAGACGTGAGTGATATGCTAGTGGAAAAGTGTCAATACGATTTGAATTGAATTTTATGGTAGGCCATAGGCGTAACCAGGCCGACCATAAGGGGGGGGGGTTATAACATCTGGGTTCTGGGGTCCTTCCCTCGGAAAATTTTAAAAATTAAGTTGCACAATAAGGAGTTTTAAGCTTCCCACGCTTTAAAACTCATATTAAGTAATTTATAAGCAGGTTTTTAAAAAAGGTGATATATCACAATAATGAAATAAATAGTACAATTTTCCCTTTTTTAATCAATGGGGGGGGGGGGGTTCAAACCCCCAAAACCCCCCCCCCTCGTTACGCCTATGTGGTAGGCTATAGTGACATTTCCCAGTAAGCTTTCTAGTTTGATATAGACTTTATTTATTCCGCCTTATCAATGAGGTGCGTGAAATAAGTGCACTTAAAATAAGCACGAAATCATGTTAGGTGAAAAGTAAGGCTATTACCAATTAAGTGATGAACATATTGAGACTGATGAACTAATGCTACCAACAGCAACACCGTTTGAGACCCAGCTGAAAAGAATAGATCTAACTGTCTTGCTAATGCAGGACACATCTTGAGGAAAAGTACAAGAAGCATTATATAGGCCTACTTTTACAAGTGTAATAATAATCAAGAGTCAATATCTGGTTTATTTTTTTTAGGTCTGGAACTCAGTACACTCAGCCTCGTGAGGAGCTATTAGTTATACATGATGACCACAAATAACGTCCATTGGTGTCAGCATACTGACCACATGCCTCCAATCCTGCCATCTGATAATGTCGAAGGATGGAGGTAGATGACGCAGCAGTCGAATGATAAGCCTTACTCTGCAATGGAAGTTACTTAATAATTAATTAATCAAGAGAATTCATAAATGCTGGCAGTAAAATATTTTGACACCAGCATATTGAAAGAAGAATAACAAGTTCACAGACATCACGCAAGTTGGTTCGTTGAACCAGAAGCAAACAGACTAATAAAAATCATACAAAATCCAGTCTGGAGAATTAAATATTTTTGTAGACAGAATATTCAATAATGTCCGCTTTTGCTTACCAGACGAACTTTTACTAATTGGCGCCTCCAGATACCATCCATCTGTGAGGCCTGTAATGATCAAATTCAGCTGAAGCTCTGCGTGCGAGTTTTTCATCCTACGAGGGTTGTTGTAACACGCAAGAGCGACCAGGAAGTGTGATTTTGAATTTTTTAGGCTTAACTATTTGTCTGTGTTCTTCTTGGCCCATTCAAAATCTCGTTTCACATATTATGCAAAATCCCACTGAATCTTGAAAATCAGTTTTGTTTAGGATTATTTTGATTTAAATTCAGATATCTGGGTGAAAACTCAATTTTTAAATTCATACTTAGGCACAAGTGTGAATATAAACCCTACCGAAGAATTTTTCGAAGCATTCATAGAAGCAGCGCGGAAGCATGCATTCAGATAAGTATATTTCTCTTGGCTATAGTCTTTTAGCGACTCTGATCTTTGTTTATACTTTGTGATGTGATACTTTTCACAATGTAATTCACATAGTGGTGACTTTAAAAAAAAATTATAATAATAGTCAAGAACAGCTAAACTTTTCTGTAGGTGTCTAAGGTCCTCCGTCCATCTTAGAATCTGAAGACAAGAATTCTTGTCATATTTTTGTTCTCTCTTTCTCCGTCCAACTTCTAGATGCTTTTCTGATTTCGCTGTAGGTGGTAAGGGCATTTCTTGTCTCTGATCTTCGATGATGATCTTTTTTGCTAACTCATAGGCCTACACAATCTGGGATGGTGAGTAGCCTACTTTATCTCGTATTAATGTGGCGAGCGAGATTTGTGTAATACAGTAGGGTCCCGCTATTCCGAACTAATTGGGACCGAACACCGTTCGGTTTAGCGGGAATTCGGAATAGGCGGATTTCTTGAATAATATCAATGTATTGACTTGTAAGGCGTAAATTAAGCGCCAGCTTTCATTTCAATTTGGTTTCAGGCGTAACTTCTTTGTAACTTATAAGAATAAATGTACGTTTTTTCACGAACAGTTTAAAAAATAGGTATTTTTTTTCTGAACTCTGTTCGGAATAGGCGGATTTTCGGAATAGCGGGACTGTATTGTATGTTTTATTTTACAGATAGCCTTTTTTGCTGCAGTCACTTTGTCCTGGATGTGTATTCGGTCTGATCTGGTTGTTGTTTGGAGGGTAATGCCCAGATATTTGAAGATATTCTGGTTGAATTGAAGAGATATCTTAGTGATCTTATTTATAATAACCTTAAAGTTTAATTAAATAATATAATATAATAAACAGATATATAATACTTAAAATTGTAAGTTACTTATATTTTAAGTCATAATTGCGATATTATAATAACTTGAAGGTCAATTGTTTGTACTGTAGGCGTAGAGGCTTTCGTCAATGTAATTCCCAATTTTATGCAAGAAATTGAGAAATTTAATAGAGGGTCAATAATAATTATAGTAGCATGAGCAAAGAAGAATGATAAAGAATGGATAATGAAATTAACTCAAAGTTATTGCAAAGAGGGAAATGAGAATTAAAAACTAAAGGAAAAGAACTGGAGAGAAAACAATGAAGCAGCAAGTTTAATAGAAGGAAAGCACCAGTAATGAATTTTATGTACAGCAAGTAACCAGGCCTATGAAAATCGTAATCCATACCGAAGGTCGTACACTGCTTCATGCTTTAAAATCACAATGTTTACATTGCGAGTCTTATCTTTGCAGCCTGAAGCCCACTTGCCTCATCAATCTTACAGATATCTATGTTGCGGGTGTTTACCTTTACACTAATGATAGGTGTTTTCTAGAGCTTGCAATGTACCTGACATATGAAATTGAGAAGACGGATGGATGTGATATCTGGCGCAACTATCTGTAATAGATACAGTGCATAATTTTAATTCAGACTCCCTCTTCATGGGTTTTAATAATAATAATAATAATAATAATAATAATAATAATAATAATAATAATAATAATAATAATAATCGTCTGTTTGAGCATAAAGCCATAAGACTTGTCACTATATCCAAGATTAAATATAAATTATACATTACCCACATTTACTTCATTAATACTGTATGGACACAATTGAATTAAAACTTTTCTGATACGTCTTTTAAAAAACTTTCAGGTCATTAATGACTCTAATGCTAACAGGCAGATCATTGTACATCTTCAAACCATACACCATGATGGATTTGTTGATGTGGATGATGGAATGCAATTTTCTCCTAGTAGGAATTTTTTCAGCATAACTACTGTTGTAAGGCAGGATGTAAATTAATACACATTAAAATATCAAACAGTGCGTGGTGAGATGATGCATAAAATACATTTGATTTTACACAACAGTTGCACAGCACGTCATTCACCCGCATTAACGGTCAAATTGATTGCACAACACCACATTTCGCGCGAAATGATTGATCTTCTGTGGTCCTCTTAAGTATACTATTATGCAAAACACACCTATGCAACAAGCAATAGTTTCCTGTAAATGAGCATGGCTGCTGTAATTATTAAAACCCGAACCATTGTCACAAAGACATGGACGAAACAAAATATGCTCTTCAACTTCACTGAAAAAGCACGCTTAAATTAAAGTTTAAATCAAGACATTTCAGACATTAAAAGTTACTAATACTTTGAAAATTAAAAATATCTACAGGTATAACTTTGTTCTATTCTACAGCTAAAAGAAGGACTGTCCCAGTCAAAACGGGACTGTTCAGTTCAAAAACGGATCATATGATCACCCTAATTGTTGGACACATCATAGTTATGTTCCGCAAAAACTCTGAAAAGCATAATTTAGTGGATGTTCCTGGCATAGGCGTACCGAGGGGGGGTTTTGGGGGTTTGAACCCCCCCCCCCATTGATTAAAAAAAGGAAAATTGTATAATTTTTTTAAGTCTGCCCATAAATTACTTAATACAAGTATAAAGCGTGGGAAGCTTAAAACTCGTTATTTTGCGTCTTAATTTTTAAAATTTTCCGGGGGAGGACCCCCGGAAGCATAAAACTCGTTATTTTGTATCTTAATTTTTTTAATTTTCCGGGGGAGGACCCCCGAACCCCCCTCTCCCTGGGGGGTATTCCATACCCCACAGACCCCGCAGATGTTATAACCCCCCCATATGGTCGGCCTGGTTACGCCTATGGTTCCTGGCAGAGTGAAATTATGAATTCAGTGTGAAGAAACGCGAGGAAAAAGGGGCGAGCGAAATACCAGTTACTGCCCTGCTATGGAAAAAGGCAGTAACTACATGTAGTTGAAAACTGAGGCAGTTGAGACCAAAGTTTTATCAATTTCTCTTTACGTTTTACTTTATGGGTGACGTTGAAATTTACACCTTAACTATAAAACAAGCAGTAATTATATCTGGTATAGGCTACATTTTTCCTGTGGATTTAAACTTCGATTACTGCAGCAAGCAGTAAGTGGAAGTTAAACTGTCCTTTCTTAAAATGTAGCCAGTTTTTACTGCTTTCTGTCATTGTTGAGTTGT
Source organism: Ectobius pallidus (assembly GCA_964059195.1). Lineage (NCBI taxonomy): Eukaryota > Metazoa > Arthropoda > Insecta > Blattodea > Ectobiidae > Ectobius > Ectobius pallidus. The sequence continues at coordinate 109,414,120 of CAXKWD010000006.1, forward strand.
TACAGCATGGGATGATAGTCCAACCTTAAAAAGCAATACTTTTGCAGTTACTGCTTTCATATAGTGCAGTCTCTACTTAGCCTACTGATTTCTTTAGATGTTGAAAAAATTGCGAAGGCAGTAACTAATTTTCCTTATAAGATTATTTTGAACAAAAATCATGTAACTGCTTTTTAAGATTTCAAGATTATATGCAGAATATCGAGACGACTCATACCAGGGGTGGCCGATGATAATGTGCTAATGTGCTACAGCACGCTGTAAAAAGTACCCTAAAATCACTCCTATTCTCTTCGAATGCGAGCAGTTATGCGAACAAAATAGACGAAAATTTATTTTGTAGCGCTCTCTCCGGGAAAAATAGAAACTACAGTGTCGAGTGCTGAATTAGCTTCAGCCGCGACGATCTTTCTCACGGTTATTGTGAAACTTCAACTGCCCATGCTTTGCTGAGGAAACCTCCTTCTCAACGCTGATTGTGCTACAGAACGGGAAGCCACTATGAATAAAGCTGATGTGTCATGCGATGAACATTAAGACGTTATGTTGTACACTATTTAGAAGGTCAACATTGTCGGATCCTTTTAATTTTATAGGCTGTATAAAAATACTTATATCCTCTTCATTAAGTAAGTAGGCTTATTTTCTTTATTTTAAAGCTGGGCCATACGAGATAGTATGCAGCACAAAAGTGTTTTAAGCCGCGAGCAGCAACTGATTCAAACGATACCAAATACTCGATACTTCTAATTTCTGCAGTTACTGCCTTCTTCCGTAGCATGCAGACAGTAGTCCTTGGCTGTAAGCTTCCTCAGTCCAGGCGGCTAATAATGTTAGAGGAACATGTAATAAGATCGATGATGAACATGATGTTAAACTGGTTAACCAACCATGTATGCTATGGAAAAACAACAATCCTACATTCTTTCGCCTGGCTGTAAACTTAATGCATGGTATAATTATGCATAATAGCAATCAACTTGCTTAAATCACCAATTAAATTAAATTTACGATATAAACCACAGTATCCTATAACATAACTTTGCAATACCAAGAATACGTAATAAAATTCTCTAGACAAGGGATCACAAATTCTAAAACTTTAAATACATCGCCTATATAGGAAACAGGACTTAATAAGATTATATCAGAGGTAAGATCATATGCTTGCTACTGAACCCCAGAGCTAGAAAATGGCTATAAAATGTTGTTCTCTAAGGCAGAAAATAAATTCTAGTTTTAAACTGTGCAGGTATTCAGTTCGGTATGTTGACGACTGTGGAAGTATTATAATGAACAATAATTTACATTTCTACACGAATGTTCCTACTCTTAGGAATTTCTCTGCGCAATAATATCCGACAAGGACAAGGAAGGGGTGGAAGAGTTTTAAGAATGTACACTACGTGTCAGGGGCGACCAACGTGTAGGCTATTCAAATTGTTTATAGGCTCAACTTCATACTACTCATTTGATTTGAATTGTTTCCATTGTGCATTTCGTGGAATAACTAGTAGGCAGGATACTCAAATTTAATTTCGTACCTTCTTAAAAAAATAATAAATCATTCTGTTTACTTGCTTTTTGAAAGCATACTGTAGAGATATTACTTACATGTTATAGTAAAATTATGTTATAGTTTCTTCCCTTAAATCTCCTTTTTTAGCATTTGATGAAAGTAATTGCACTGGAAGGACTCTCGCATTTCCAAGGTGATCCAAATATTGTGAGAATTTCTGATAGGTTATCTCTGTGTTAACTGGAAACTGTTTTACTCACTTCAATCCAGAATTACTTGTAGTCAGTGGGTTTAAAAAGAACGAAGTTATCAATATTGACATTTTATTATAGATGTTTGATTGGTTTATGAACATAATAAAATATCTTCGTGACCCGGATCTATCCCCCGGTCCTGACCTAAGAGGCTAATCTTCGTATAAATTGACCTTTTATTTAAAAATTATTTGATATTTCTATTAGGCCTACTAAAACTTTATTTCCTTCAGAGAATTAAAAAAAATTGCGGATCTGCAAATTCTGTTGTTTACTTTTAGTCTTTTGATCAAGAACTCAAAAGTAGGCCTATTTTAATGTATGCTTGCTTAGGAAGCCTTTCGTAGTTATAAGAATATTGACTGTGTGGACTATCTAATTGCATTACACCTAGCCAAGAAATTTCAAGTCTGAAGGTTGCGCATGGTAGGTATAGCCTACCAATACAGGCTTTTCGGAATTGTGAAAATAAAAATAAATAAATAATAATAATAATAATGGGAGTTGTGCCTAGAATGTATTGCTGACTTACATTCAGAAATAAATAGAAACACAGGCAGAGGAACACAGCAGAGGAACGAAAACTATAAAGCGCTTGCAATAATAGGCCTAAGGATGTAGGGCAAACGTGCCTAATTTCGCAGTACCACTAATTTCGCAGTATCTTTTTATTTTATTTACTGCAAAATCAGGGACAGTAATGGAAAAAAAAAAATAGAAGAGAAGATGCCCTCTTTGATGAATAAGATGAAATATTTCCACTACTGTTCCCCAATTTTGCAATAAATAAAATAAAAATATACTGCGAAATTAGGGGTACTGCGAAATTAGGCATGTTTGCTATATTTCCCAATTCTCCTTCAAGTGAACCAGGCATTACGTTTCACCAATCAATCGCTAATCTCGATACTAGATACAGATGCTTTAATAGGATTTTCACCCACCAACAAGACCGTGAATCTGCATACTTGTTCTGATGGTTGGGGATAATATAAGAGATTGGGAAAGTTAAAGATGATAGTTACTAAATTATTACTTGTAAAAATATATTAACAAAACAAGTCAGATGGTAATCATTTTGCTGACTTTCTCATTGGCTTCGTTGGAAATCTTACGTCAGGCATTTGGACTATTAAATTTGGGACCTTAAAGTGAGACTTGCGTTGCTGTTCTTAACAACCAACGCCTTTTTCATTGCGTGCAAGCTTTTAAAAATTATTTCCTAAGAACATAAATAAACAAGTAAAATAAAATTTGTGAGCATTCATGTGGGCTAATGGCTGGTTTACAACACCTGCTTCGCGCAGGCTGTTCTCATAAAATGAGGTAGTAGTGTTGAATATTTATGTCGTAAACTAATAACTTATTGCCACTACCTCCAAGATGTAATTATAAATAACTTACCCGTTATTGAAATGACACTTCAACGCTGTAACTTTCAACTATTGGCTAACATCATTCTGTTATTTACCGCGTTGTAAATAACTTTTTTAAGTTATTATCTGTCTGAAACCTAATGTTTAAATGTATTTATCTCAGCATAACTTATTGGACTGTGTGATTTATTGAATTTATAAATAAAACAATTACCAACACGAATTATACTAATTTATGAATAAGAAATATATAAGATCTTAACTATTAAAAAGCAACTAGTTCATATGAGTTCATATAGTTCATATGAGTAGTCCACAATCAAATTAAATTGATTTTAATCAAACACATGCTTAAGTTTAAGAATAATTACATTTATCCCATATCAGTGCATATCACGAGATGCTGATGGTGGGCAAATGCGGTTGACGTCATAACCATTGAGCCCCTCACAGCAGTCTCTCTTCTCCTATAACAGGTACGAAACAATGATTATTATTATTATTATTATTATTATTATGATTATGATTATTATTGTTATTAATTGCCTGTCTTTTTAGCCTACTGCGTTTAAAGAAAAAACTCTGGGATAGATGAATTTTCTCACAGTCAAAAGGAAAATGAATTAATGGGTTGTAAGAAGTTATACGAATGAATGCAAAGATAGGAGTAAACTAGATAAAATATTCAGCCAGGAAGAACTAGTACATAATCTAACAAAAACCTATAAAAAATCTAAATGCTGGAGACGTAGAACAAATTAGAGGATCACTTGAAGTTGTGTTATACATGAAATGTTAGTAAGCCTATACTAAAACATGACTCGTTGATAAATTATCAAAATTATAGTTGAATATTATATTCAACTATAATTTTAATTAATTTATTAATATTATGTTTTTATAATTAGTTACTAAGTGAAAAAGGTTAAAGTATAGCTACACTAAGAAAAATTAATTACATATCTCAATGTTTTAATATAGGCCTACCTACATTTTTATGTAACTTAACCAAGAATATCTATTAACACATGTTTAACACAGCTGTAATTTATATGATTACAATATATCACAAATTGTGATTATATTAATAAAACATCAAGTGAACCTGTAATTCTATGTCTCCAGTATTTATATTTTTTAAATAGGTTTTTGTTAGATAATATACTAGTGCTTTCTGGCTGAATATTTTATCCAGTTCTTTTCATATTACCACTAGTGGTATGAAATTCGTTATTGAAAGATAAGAATGATGAGGATAAAATATGTTGGATGGAGGAAATATGGAATATATTCGGCAAAGCTGATTGACGCAAAATAAATGCTAACTATTATGTGGAAGCTATGGGACCTCATAAAGAATGTGTGAATACTCTAAACACTGAAAGATTGCATTGCATTTCTACCCTGTAGGCTGCATTAAGAAGAACTTAATTTCGAGATATTGCCACTAGGAAGATATGTATTACGTTTGTACGCCACTCAGTAAACCATATTAATACTATAAATAACTGTTACACAGCCGTGACTGGAAGAAAAGCTATTCACGATTTGAAATTATGTCTTGCAGCTGAAATGTATTCACCACTGAGGAGGAAGAAAGTATGAAGCTGAAGTCTTGTGCTCATTTTTTATCTGCGCTGTGTTTGCTTGGTTGAAATACTGCTCGTTTATAGAGGATTACAAGAGGATAACGTATATATTATTCTGACATGTGGCTTTTTACCTTACTTTGTGGTTTAATACCGGTATCGACTCCTAATTTACGATCCGGTTTTATCACAGTGTCGCCGCAAGCCTTGGAAAAGTTAATTTATAGATAGATGCTGTATCTAATTGTAAACATTCGTAAATTCGAGGGGAAGGAGAAGTTTACACTCATCTTCTGTTGAACTCTGTACAGTGTATACCTTAAATTTGTTTACGCCAACTGATTAATAATGTTTTATTTGCCTAGCAGATTTAAGGCCATAGGGCCATATATATATATAGGCCTACATCTTCAAAAATACAATTAACACAACAACAATACAAACTAATAGTAATAAATAATAATACAGTCGCCATAACCTACATTAAAACATAAGACAAAAATGTATATGCAATCATGAAATTAAAATTAGGAAGGAATATTCAAACGAAAACAAAGTGGATTTAAAATTACATATAATTGTGTGTGTATTTATATATGTATATATATATATATTTAACTATATATTTATACATTTATAAATTATATAAATATAATTTATCTTTAATTCTATTTAAGATAAATAGGCCTATATGAATTCTCAAAACAACTGGAGAAAGGAAAATATTTATTTTGGGGGCTGACCGTTGAAATTATAGTTGGTGCCTAACCCTTTCAGAGCTAGATTTATATTAATATAATCAATATTAAGTAAAATTAAGCTATTAGCGGATTTTAAGCTTGAAATGGATGAGAAAATGTTCAGTGGATCAGCTCGTTACCACGAATGATTACAGTAATACGTGAATAATAATCCTTATATTTTAAATCAAACTTTACTCTGTTAATACAGTATTGTATATCTGCTTTTATTCAGTTGTTTGAAACGACGCATTTGTAGGCCTACGTCAGTAAATAAATAAAATAAATAAATATCAATAAATATCATTTTATAGTCATTAGGCAAATTCTGCAATGGACAACGTCGAAGAGTACAAAACATAGTATAATACTACAAAATAGGATTAAAACCATACATAATATAGGCCTTAACACAACATAATTAAAATACACTTAAAATAATATGTAGGGTAAGGTGGTACATTTTCGAACACTTAACAAATATTCTTATTTTATGAACACAATAAACATAAGACAAGTTCAACTGTATTGTATTCACAAAGTTGGCAATGTAGTTGACCCTTCACAAAAATATCAAAGTCATACAGCTGCAATATTGGTCATGGCAATCGATCTTTCATTTCCAGAATATCGTTCGAAAATGTACCGCAGTAGGTACAATTCTAAACACCAGTGGGTACTATTTCGAACAGTGGCATTTTCAACGAACAAAGTGCTTTCTTCCAAATATTATTTTCTGTTATTATTATTTATCAGTAATATGAGCGTAATAATGATGTGTCACGTTTTAAATAGGCAGATGGCCGGATTGGGGCATGTGGTCAGCATGCCGACTCCTACGACAGTTATTGATGGCTTACTGAACCGGAGCCGCTACTTCTTTATGAATTAGCTCTTTTGTTGGTGTCAAGAGGCTGAATGCACCCCGTTCCAGATCACCCTACCTCAGAAAAATCCGAGGAGGTACCGGTGATCGAACCCAGACTTGAGGGTCCGTAGTCAGGAACCACTAGACCATTAAGACGGTCTGTTATAACATCAAGAGCAATAATAAAAATACTTAACAGCTGCATGCTATTGTGTATTGCATAAATGCTGAGATGAAATAACATTACACAGGAAGTCTTAGTTTATAACTCTTCGTTGAAATAATACCACTGTTGAGATACCCTTTTATATTTGACTTGCACAGTTAATAATAATAAACATGCAGAATGCTGTGACAGCAAAACAGCTTTTCCATGCAAGTCTTTCAGAAGCAATCGCGGGTTAAAGTACTGTTCGAAATAGTACCTAAAATTTGTTCGAATTTGTACCTCGAGCTAGTTTTTGTAAATTACTACATTGTTGAAATTCCGCTCACGAATGCTCATTGTTGTGCCAATGACTTACGTATTAAAGACTACGCTATTTGTTGGTATGAGTTAAAAATTGGTCCTCAAAAATATATTCCAGTAACACAACGTGGAATTATAAGCAATTTTACAACGTGCCATTTTTCAAGCATGGCGTTCTTACCTTCGGTTGGAAAATAATTTTTTATGGCCGAATGAGACAACTCGGAACATCATTCTCGCGGATACAGATCAACAAAACAATCAGTATGGACGCTATATTTTTAAAAAGAGGTTGGCTAACATTTGAAACCCCAAAATGGATAAAAATCTTAGTCCGTTCAGAATTGTACCATGTTCGAAAATGTACCACCTTACCCTATATACTAAATGCTATACAATTATTACAGTATAAAAACATTGGTACATGCAAAAAAATCGTTAATGTTATAGAAAGGATTATCAATTAACCAAGTGTACAATTTCCTCTTAAATATATTTAATGGGGCTTCATGTAAAAGAAGTGGAAGTTTATTAAAAAGTTTTTGTCCCATTACGTCATGATTATTGATTGACTTAGACAATCTGCAAAATGGTATATTGATCTGTTGATTGCTACGCATATTATATGTATGTATATCACTCCTGATTTGAAGGCTTGGCAACTTATTCTTAATGTGGATCAGTACACAATATATATAAAGATTGATTACCTTCAATATTTTCATCTCTACAAATATTGGTTTACAAGGTGTTAGGTAAGCAGATCCAGTAATGATTCTAACCGCCTTTTTTTGTAGCATCAAAATTTCATTGATGTGTCTAGAGTTGCCCCATAATATAATACCATATGATAGTATGCTTTTAAAAAATGCAAAGTAAGCATACCTAATGTAATTATCAGGTACACAACTGGTTAGTCGTTTTAGTAAATAAATTACTCTTGATAACTTCACACTTATGAAAGGAGTGGCGAAGAGGGTAACTATTCTTCTCCAGCATTTGGTAAATGATTTTAAAAGGTAATTCACACTTGCAACCTCCCCCACTCTTTACAATGACAACTTCAGCAGAATGCATAAACAGGATACTTTGAAGAACCAATTTTTTAGCCTACATTCTCCAATAATGTGTAATAACCAGAGCCCGGATTCTAATGACATGTCATCTTTTTATTGATGCTGAATAGACATTGCTAACTTGTGGATAAATACTAATCATGGACTCTAGATTATAGAAATACGTTTTTATTAGGTCATTTTTTGTCATGTTATGCCACTTTATATTTTTAGGGCATTTATTTCAATTTTAGGTCATTATTTTGTAATTTTTATGTCATTTACTTCCTTATATAGTCATTTTCATGTATTTACTTTGAGTGTAATAACTTTTTTTCGTCGCTAGCGGTGATGTCTTTGAAGTGTTGTTTTTTTAATGCAAGAAGGGAAAATTCGGCGTTAAAGTGTTGACATGTCTCAGTTCGAAGTGAGAATCAAAGAAACGCCAAAATTTTGTATTAGACATTTGTTTTCTGGAGGAATATTTGGAATTGAGTTGGGTATACATTTGTTGTTGTTGTATCAGTGTGCTTGCAGCGTCAGCATACCGCTGTAAACCCGGATTCTATTCCCGTATAACACAAATTTTCTTCTACAAAATATCATACAAATCTTTCAGGAGACATAAGACCAAAATTCTGTAATTAAATGTATTACATAATATAAGAAAATGGATATAACTGCCGTAGTTTTAACTCTTTTCCATTTTAAATCAATCACCAATCCTTGCTTTTTCTCCGCTGGTATACCATCTATTTTTTACTGCACCTGCATACAGTACATGGTAATTTATTACTTTTATCATCCCATCTTTTATTCAGTCAATGAAAATATCTTAATTATGCTTTAAGTTGAATCGCTGGCAAGGCTTAGACCCGAGTTTATTTGACTTGACTGTAGCAGGCATGCTAATTGATGCATCCAACTAGAGCGAAGGACTTTGTTATCTGGTGTTTGTTCATCGGTTACAACTCCTGATGGGTCCTGCAGGAGAGTAACAGAGATCTTGGAGACTCTCATTATACGTCTACCTAATTATTATGCAACCGGGTGTTCAATAACAAATAAATCACCTCTAGTTAATGAGTATTGCCTATTCGATCTGTTAAGTACGTCATATCCCGTAATACAATAATTTCTTCTCTCAATAAGGTCATGTAAGTATACTGTATACAAAAAACACTAGATCTACGAGTACTTACATGATTCTATCAAAGTCATTACCCCCATAAAGAGCTTTTGATCATAGAGTAGAAACAGCGAGTAAATAAAAATATAAAACAAGAACTACCTACCCCCTAGATGGCGGGGCCCTAACACCGAAGACCCACCTGACTCCCCCCCCCCCCTTTGTGGGGGGCCTGCCAGTGTGATAGATGCAGGGGAAAACAACTGATTTGCATGCGTGAAGCAAGCTTCGTGCAGCTACGCCTCTTGGTGATCTGTGAAACGTAGCTTAACTTAGCTTCGCATAGCTGTCTATACATGTCAGCTACATTGGAGCGATTTTACCATAGTATAGCTTAGCACTGCTTTCTGTGTGTGGTAGCTTAATAATAATTAATAATATTGGTATGGTGTATTAACAAAAACGGGTTGTTTTAATATAAATAACTTATTACAATTATTATAATATAAAAATCAGTGTGAAGTCTTTTATACAGCAGAGCATGTTCAATTACAATTAAAATTAGTCAAACATTAAAAACACCTTTTGCTTCACTCACATTATTTACGTAGAACCGGTTTCCAGGGAAGGAGCTCCGTCATCCTCAGCTGATGGTTCTGCATAAATAATGTAAGTGGAGCAAAAAGTGTTTTTAATGTTTGACTAATTTTAATTATTATAATATAGTTTAACTTTAACTGTGACTTCATATTATTATTAGCCACTCTCTTAATAGTCACCAATGGATTTCTGTGTTCTTGAATTTCAAAAACCGATGTTATTTTATCGGCAACTTAATCGTTGGTATTGGATTTGTGCAAAATTTTAAATAAATGCGTAAGCTTATCCCGTCTGTAAACTCAGGCAAAACGACAATACCTACAATGAGGATAATCTATATGGACATAAGAATTGCACTACAAATGATTATCAGTTCATAGAAATTCCGTTGATCCTATTTCTTAAACGTTAGATAATGGCATTATAACCTATTTTTGTTTCGCTCTACTTACTGCTGGTTGCTAATAATTCTTAAATCTCAAATGCTTAGAGTAGGCTTTAACATCTCTTAGTAGCCTATATTAGCCTATATACTGATTAAATAATACTTGTGATATCTATCTTTCATTAACTTATTCAAGAATTCGATTCTCCATTGACTTTGAAATTTTTAAGAGCTCTCAAATATGGAATTATTTCTGTGAGAATATTAATAATGTCGATATAATATTTTTTTTTGCAAAATGGTAAGAGAAATCCTTACAACTCCTCCAAATTCTTTAAGTTACGAATCCTGCATTTGCCTGTAAGAAGTTACACTTTCGCACTCGTTTAGAACATTTTCTCACACGTATAATATTGAGACATTAAGAAACTTGTAAAGCTTTTATTTCTTTAAAGGACTTGGTGTAGAACATGGTCATTGAAGTCAATGACCTTCCTAACCAGAGACTGCACGTGTTGTTCCGAATCATTGAACGGGCGCGTTGATTCGAGAAGATATTCCATTGCAAAGCACAATGCTTTGTCACAGCACACGACAACAAAGCAACTGATAACTACATTTTATACTATTATGCCTGAAGCATATTAAGATTGATAGCACTCTTTGTATAGTGTTATTAATCATGCAAGTCTAAAGGCCCTAAAGAAAGATTCGGGTAAGTGATTTGTTGAGGATAGAAAGTGATATACAATAGAGCTATGCTCTTCTTCATCCCTCTCACTGTAGTTGATGAACGACCTTATAATTTCAATGTGTGTCAATTTGACTATGTCACATGTAATTATGAGTTTCTGCCCCTGGTTTACTGAGCAACTGCTTGAAATAGAAAGGGTGCATTCTAGGCTTAATTCTAGGACTTGTAAGGCCATTGTTCATAGTATCGTAAAACGTGAAGTGAAATCACTCTACCACCAGAGAAGATATAATAATGTTAATCGGACTCAAAATGCTAATTATTACCTGCACATAATCTTTTCTTAACAACCCAGAAACGGAGAATGTTAGCCTATACATACTTTGTATTACTTGGAAGGTACTCATTGAACGTACATTTACAATGTGGAGCCCCATTTGTATGACTACAAATAGGCTAGAACAGTGGTTCCCAAACTTTTAAGTCCGCGGACCTCTTGAAAAAATAATCGTGGACCCCCTCTGGGTTTTGAAATAAAAAACTAAATAAATACTTTGATTCAAATGTATTAAATTCAATAGACAAAATAACAATTCAATGGTAACAAATAGAGTTAACTCCTTAATGTGAACAGTGAAGCTGCTTATGATTAATTAGCTCTGCAATGTTATGTTTAAAGTCTGATAATTTCAATATTAAGTCACTTTCAACTTCATGTTTATTTCTCAACTTTGATTTCAAGTACGTGAGGTGGGAGAATGCTGTTTCACATAGATACGTAGTGGGGAACACAGTTAAGCACTTCAAAATTACGGGATATCCTATTTCTTCTTAAACCGTCTGCGGACCCCCTGAAACACCACCGCGGACCCCCCACTTTGGAAACCACTGGGCTAGAATAAAGAATTTCTTGAAAAATTAAACAACAAAACCATACAGTTCAAACACAGAAACGCAAATACAATGTAAAACCAAGCGTTCTTCATATTACTGACGCAAAAATATAATCTGTATCTGTATCTGGTACCCTATGATCCTCAGGTGGGGCGAAGGGGCCTCCAATAGAAGTTTCATTACCTATACTAATTTTGATATGCTTAAAAAATATAATACTAATATATAAATAGTAATAATAATGATGTGATATAGAAAAGGGAAAAAGATCATTTTTTATGACCAAGCGTAATTATTCTTCAATAAGTTTCAACATTTAAAAGAGAAGCATGTTGAAAAAATTAAGTGCCTTTTTAGATATATCCATAGGAAAAAATAGACAGAGAGTAGTGCTTGGTATCTACCAGAAAGACACGCACATACTGACACAATAATAACCAATAATTCAAACCATCGTACTAACCAGAAGATAGCAGCTATAAATTTTCTCACATACAGGATAGTAGAACATTTAAAAAAAAAGAAGAAAAAAAGAACTAGTAACAATAAAAGAAATAGCCTCAAACAATGGATTCCCAATAAGTCCGGTACACACAAAAAATCCACACAAAAGAAAAAAGTAGCCTACATAAAAACTCAAACAATAAATATTAACGCTTACCACCAATAACAATGACAAAAAAGGATATATACATATATATATACACACGACGTTTGAATACACAGGTAAAATCATACATAAGATAACGATCATCTTTAAGAAACGTAATATAAACATTCAATTTAAAAGTGTTAATAGTCTGAAGAACATACTAAACAAGATAAAATAAGAAAATTACATTTTAATAATAGTGGTATTTATTTATTAAAATGTAGAACGTACAATAGGGAGTATGTAGGTCAAACGGGTAGAAAGGTTTGAAACAAATATAAAGAATACATTAGTAACTTCAGATACAATAGAGAAGACCGATCAAATTATGTATCGTATATGTATTGTACTATTACTCTCATTTCTATTATTATTGCTATTTTTCTTCATCTTTGTATAGCCTATCATTATTACATTATAGGCCTATCGCATTATATTTTATTGTATTATTAGTGCTACATTTTTCTCTCTGTGCACAGTAAAAGCACGAACGGCCACATAAGCCCTGCGCTGGATTTATTCTATAGAAAATGTATTTAATATGCGTATAAGAATAAACATAACTCCAACTATAACACTGAAAATGATCTCAGTTTTTATTATTTTATTTTTTAGACCTGAGGATGGACTATTGAGTCCGAAACATGTCACCGACACAAGAGAAGTTTTACATCTAGACATAGGCTACTATGATTTTTAAATTTAATTCTCTATTCATTTTACATATAGCCTAAGGTGACTTGTGTTTTATAATACGCACGTACGAGCAATTTTGTTAACTGATTGAGATTTTAACTTACATACATAACTAATTGATCGAATGGTGGTAACTATAATCTTTAAAATTCAAGTATAATTAATCAGGCCTTTGGTTGATGTAAGTTCTAGGTTCTATCAAGGCCACAGTATAGAAGTTATCAATGTAGAGTTAGTTCTTTCTTTCTTTCTTTAACGATCATTTTAGTAATAAAACTGCGTGTGTGCCTTATCACTGATATTTTTCCAGCTGACAAGAAATAACCGTAGAGTAACAGATAATGCAGCCTATTATGTAGCTTCTGTTACTTAAGCTGCAAAGCAATAATGCCCATTATTTTATTATTTTTATTAATATTATTATTAGATATAAATGCATTTACCTTCCCTTGTTATATGTATAATATATACATAAATTTAAGTATTTTTATAATTATATGTTTTTTTCAAAACTGATCTAATTGTGCGTCACGATTAATGCTTTCCAGATCCCAACCCAAAAAGAACAGATTAAATACTTCAAGGGAGATTCTTTCGGATTATATAGATATATTTTAACTCTCTGGCTTAAATAATTTTCAGAGAAGAATGCATAAATGTTAAATAAAAATAGTCATCCTAACATTAAAACCTTAATAGCCAGGCCTAATGGTGACTGAATACATGTAGACAGTATTGAAGGACTAATATGTAGCCTACTTAAATAGATCCTATGATCAAAATGTTAAGTACTGAATCAGGGCTTTTCATTTCTTACATGATCTTCACATACTCATTATCCATCTTTACCTGAGTTTCACCTCTCCCTTTTAAGGACATTTAAGCGACCCGGGCTTTACAGGGCCGCGACCTGTCGGGAGAGGGATTATCTATGGATCACATACATACTTTTTTGACCAGGCAAGGACATGGAAGGCCTCCCCGGATGAGTAATCAGCCCAATGCCGAGGCCACCTCCGAGACAACACGAACACATAGGATAAGTCACAACATTCACAAACACACTCATTCCAAATAAGGCGAGGATGGGATGAAAATGATAATGACGGCCAGATGATATCCGGGGACCACAAGGCCTAAAGTTACCCGACATTTGTTTCACAGGTGAGGAAAAACCCCGGAAAAACCCCCACCTAGATAACTTGTCCCGACCAAGATTTGAACCCTGGCCCGCTGCGTGAGAGGAGCGTACGCATCCCCCACGCGGTGGACTATAACTTCAAGGAATCTATAATGTATTAGGCCAGCAAATTATACATATGGAGCTGTTACTTTGTTTCATTAGTAACGGAAGAGTTAATTAACTCATGAGTGCAAGTACGTGATCTGGACTCATATTTCAAGTAACAACATGACAGAAAATGTGCATGGGTTTTTATCACTGTAGGGCGTTGTCGATGTAACGTAATGTTCCATTATAAGTCGGAGACTTCCAGTAGTCAGCTGTGGACACCGCTCTATATCAGGGCTCCTCAAGTATTCAACAAGAGTTCGGAGTCTTCCAATTATCGTATAAGTTAGTAATATTTGTATAAAGCTGCAATCATTTATAAGGATGGTATTGTTTCTTGAGACCATCAAAAAGTTTACCTTAGCAGCTTTCAATAATTTCTATAATCTCAGGTAGTCAGTCTTTGTAATTTACAGTTTATTATTTAATCTACATATGCTTGTGTAGAAATGTAGAGTGAAAGGGTGAAACTGCTGTCATTGACCCACTTTTTTTGGGGGGGGGGAATTGGGACTTAAAACTGTATTCTCATTTCCATCATCGTGTTATCAGCACATAACAATGACGATATCACGATTTTGGGTAGAAACGAAAGTTGTAAAATCTCCCAGATATGTCAGTAGAAATATCAAAGAGACCGACTCATAAAGTCAATATAACTTTATACTGCGACTTCTCAAATAATATCCTCAATGGTGAAGCCTGAGAAATATCTTGCATGTAGTTCTAAGTTAAATATTAGACACTTACCGATGAAACATTTCGCCGATTGTTAAGAACCTACACAGCTTTTTGAAAAATTGAATGAAGCCATGGAACTAGCCTCCGTGAAATGACTAGTTGGTTTTATGGTTGTTTAACGTCTGGTTCCGTCGCCGGAATTTTGTCTCGCACTTCTTTCACATGCCTTTAAATCTAGAGACATCTATTCACACATAAATGCCATCGACCTGGTCCGGGATTGATCCCACGGTCTTAGGCTCAGAAATCAAGCACCATATCGACTGCGCTACATAGGTAGACCCCCCATGAGATAAGCAAGCGTATCAAAGGGGATGTCATATTTCATTACGATGGTTCTAGGAGTATAATGGTAGATTGGAAGATGAAATTGACGGCATGATCTACAGTCAAATATCTCTCCCATTTAGATTTTTACTTAAGGCATACTGCCAGAACTTATTGGAATGTTTAGAGTGCTTGCCGTCAATGAATTTTGTCAAATTATTCTACATCTGACTCTTGACAGTTCTTAAAAGATACTTGCAACAATCTAATCCAGTTGTGTACATTCGTCTAATCATGATTACATGTTAACAGTTTTCTACAAGATCTGTTAACATCATAGGTTAACATAATTTTATGTGTATGACATTCTGCATGCTTCAGTACCTGAGTACGCAAACTCTTGGAAATTCATCAGCTTCTACAAAACAACAAAGTTTACTAAGGTAGGTGCTCCAGTTAAGGCCATGCTCCTGATAAGGCCACCGATACTTTAAAGTAAAAGTATCATACTTTGGCCCCAGATTGCAACACCTACTTGAAGCTCGTCTTTCGAAGGTCAACTGACCAGAATTTCAGTGTTCTCTCTCCATTCCTCGAGGAAAGACGGACACTTTTGTGAAATACGCACTTCAGAAATAAAAACAAGATATGAAATAAAATGCGTCTAACTATTTAAGTAGATTCATATAAGCATAAAATTATACGTGGATTTGTAGCTTATATTGTGATCTTTTAAAGCATCTCTTTGTTGTATCTGCATTTACATACCAAGTTTAATAACCGAGATTGCAAATAAAAAAATATAGTGCACCTGTTAAGGCCACATGCGATGCGATGCGATGCGATGAGGAACGCTATTTCTCGGTCATACTTTTCAAGTTCTGTTTGTGAATATCTACTTAATTTATAATATTTAAACAATAATTTTCACACTTTTCATACGGACCTGGGTTTGACCGCGAACTCATACATAATTTGCTTAATTGTTTATAATTAATTAATTAATTAATTGACTTTTTATTATTTTTACACTACGTAACACATGTTAATGTGCCTATACGTTAAATTTATCTCAGATGGATAAAAAATGTGAGGCACAGAGTACAGACCTGGTCAGAAGATTACAGTGTACCCAAATGGCCTTATCATGACAACATGCTCCTCATAAGGCCACTGCCACTTGATTTCATTTTATATTTTTTGCTATCAATGTAATTAAGTAATATCATTGAAAATTATAAATTTGAAAATTATAAATTTGAAAATTATAAATACTGTTTTTTTAATTTTGAAATTTAACGTGGCCTTAACTGGACCACATACCTTATAAAAGAATTATGGCAGTGATATGAATTTCGTGCAATGCAATATCCGATAAAAAAATAAATTTGTAACACCGCATAGTATTGGTATTCCAAATTTAGCACACTTAAGACACACACATCCTGTTATCAGCCTAGCCTAACAACAATTTTTTATTAGGATTGCACATTTCCTTCACTTCCATGGCATACAGTGACTTTCGCTCTTGAGTGAATCCCCCAATATTTAACTTTTTATCAAATAGGCCTAAAGCCTATGTATAGCTTTTAAAAATGTAATTCTTCCTCCCACCCCCAACAATTTTTTCAAGTCTGCATCACCCCAACCCAGCAACTGGTATTTAGGTACTGGCAATATGAATAAGAGATTGTTGAAGTCAACTAAACACACATCGTTCCCAACCCAAACATTGGCATCGTAGTAATGGTGCAATTCAGAGACTGTTTTAAGTCGATTAAACCACAGTACTCTGATTAAACGCGCACTTCTGCCAATCCAACACATGGCATTCAGGCAACAATACAATGAATCAGAGATTACTGACGTCGAATAAACGTTCAGTATTGACACTTCAACTACTGACATTCAGGTAATGGCAAATTCAATCACGTATTGTTACCAACCCAAAAACTTGAAGTATTAGGTTACAATGACAGCAGCGATATCATGTCAGACAAATTAAGAATTTATCGAGATCCAGATTGTACCATTTCTTTCAACTTGAAGTGCCCAGTTATAATAAATACAGGTTTTTAAACCGGGTATACATTGGACAGCCTCCGCCTACCTACGCCGTTCGGCAAAGCTCGTAATATACTCTAGCTGTCAACACATATGTAAACCATTACTTGGTGGCATTTTCTTTATAGAATTCATTTCCTTATCTATAAATCAAATGAATTCATTTTGATCATTAGTCTTGTCACTAATGCTGATAAATTACCACTAGGAAAGTTCGCATAAACAATCTAGACCAACCACTGGTCCATAAATTCAGGTACCAGGTATCCGGGTAATTAACAAATTAAATGCAGAGGTGTCAAATATTCAACTTCTGTATATCTCTATAATATGCGCTTAGTGATACTAATGATTTTAATTTATTTCTGGATAATATCTACTACTATAGCGACTGCCTGTTATTCGAGCGCAAGGCCCTGAAATCGAAAGTAAAGTCTTCAATAAGAGTCACAATTATAATGCATCATTATATTCATGCTATATATACACTTTTATCACCTGCGCTGTATAGTGGTTAGCGTTATTGGCTATGGATCTTCAGGTCTGGGATCTATCCCCGACAAGTCGAATTTTTCTGAGATTGGGAGATCTGGGACGGGGTACACTCAGCTTCATGACACCAACTGAGGAGCTACTCGATAAACCAATAGCGGCTCTGGTCTCAAAGCCATCAATAATGACCGTAGGAGTCGCCATACTGACCTTTGTCCCCAATCCTTACATCTGCCTATGGTAAATGACGCAGCTGTCGAATGGTTGGCCTAGTCCCGTAAGGGATGACGCGCCATGGAGTTTAGTTTAGGATTTTTTTTACACTTTTACTGTGTTAAACATCAGAACTGCTATTATAGTGCATTTACTATCATTATGTAAATAGCCACAGAACAGTAAAATGTGTTCACCTTTTTCAATGTTATACGTGGGCCTATGTATGCTTAAGTACTCACACATTACAGTGTCACTCATTAAAAAAAAGAAAACTGCATCTTCATTTCAAGCCACCTGACGTGTAACCAGTCAGTTTTTTCATATGATTTTTATAGTTGTCACCAACATTTTACGGTAGAGAGAACTTTAAAAATGAGAAGTATAACATCAAAATAACGTTTAAGTAACTCCACATTTGTTAAGTTTGTCGGCCTATTGCTGGAACATGTTCAGTAGTTTGCTCAATAATTTATCATAGAAAAAAATAATAACCATTAGTTATAAGGCAAGAAGGGAAAAAAAAACTTTGGCAATTTCCCATCAACTTTCTCTAAGGATTAATTTACGTTATTCAGAAGTAGTTTTCCTTCTGTGCTTATGGTATTTTATTATGTATCTAGTACGTGATCAAGTTGAAATAGAATTTTCAATTTTTAGTAACTTCATAGCCCTATCCAGGGAACCCGTATAAAGAAAACAGTCGGAATTGTCATGTAAATAAATTTAAAAAAGCTTTATTACTTAGGGCCAGTTGCAAGCTAATGTTTATTATTTATTTATACTTTCTGAGGGGGCCTCCCTTTGGCACTAAGAGGCGGAATATCAACATATAAATTTGATACTTATTTTTTAATATGTTTTTGGGTGATTAATATCAAATCAATTCTTTTTGTTTTACAGTTCATAAAATTTACTACTTTGTACAGTCAATGCGGTAGAATTTTACGGCATAGGACATGTAATATTTTATTCGCTCCCTTCGGAATGCTTTTCTTCTAACTTGAGCTCTAGGATACTTGTAATTTTTTACAACCATAATGAAATTTGTCTTAGGTTTCGGAGAGTATTTACTTCTTTCGTGTTTTATTTGTACTAGCTTCCTCTCTGAAGCTAACTGATCCTTCTTACCTTATACTTGCTTTCTTTCTGTGTCTACCTTGATTTGTCGGTTAAATCTTCCAAGTAGCCTATTTATTACCGCCATATTGTAATACGTTGAACGTGATTGGTAATATTGCCATTGCAGTTAATATATTAATAAATGTGAGTTATGATATGTAGGTATGATAATAATAATTAATAATGATGATAATAATAATGACGATGATGATGTGGTGATGCTGATAATGGAAATAATAATAAATTTAGATAATAATGGAACCGTTCCGTTCACTCACAATTTAGATAGGTCTATCTGTTCTTGAGAATATTCAAGATGTAAATTCCTCTGACACCAGGAGTTGAACCAGGGAATGACAGACATTTACATGAGAGACCAACAGTGCTAAGAAGAATAATAGTGATTTTGCGACCATCTTCTCGCTGTTTATCTACATAGAGGATGTCGATATGTTGCATGCTTCCTCAGATTGTTGTTTCTGTTGACATTACATGAGAATTTTCCATCTTTCAGAGAAGATTCCAAATGTCATCATATCCTGAACTCTAAGCCGAAGTTCGCGGGTTCGAGTCTTCATGCCAAAGGAACTTTTACCCATAAAAAATTCTCGTGTAATGTCAAAAGATACAGTTAGCCCTATCTGGAAGTAATCTTACTACAGTACAACCTGTGTATTCTTTATTTGCAATTGTGAAAAATAAGTCCACGTGAGTAGCCTAAGGTCTCTGCAGAAGTCGAAATACATAAGCATATTTGTATGCATCTTTAAAGAACATAGCTTCTTCAGTATCAATACAAATTGTTTATTTACAAAAATGTTTATCAACAGGTCGTGAAGATTTAGAATAGCCATTCCTTTTTTAAAAGACGTAATTCCTTAGGACTAACCAGAGAGCCATAAAGAAGCAAAGGCTACACGTGATTAACTACTGGGATCTAAATTAAACACGTTTTATTTGCAGTTGGGAATTCCATAGCGACTAATGAGTAAAGCTTCCACAGGTGTAACACAACAAGTAGGCGTCCCGCTTATCAGCAAATCAGACATTCTCTAATTTATTGATTTTAAAAATCTTTCGATTTCAGATACTAAGCTTCCAATCATTTTGCTGTGTACCATAAACCATCTATTTGACATAGGCTAGTAATAAAATATGTAATAACTTTGCTACATGGAAAACAATGCATACTGGTTATAAATAAATAATTATATTCTTCGAAAACCTGTTTTTGTGGAAAAAAATCGGTATTTGAAATTGATTATGCTGGCTTAATAGGCAAATTAATTGATCTTCACGCCAAGAATATCAGACGTTTACATCACAACAACCCACCTGTAAGGACCTTGTTATTTTATCTAACGACAGAGGAGATTGGTTCATTAGGTACTTAGATCACTTAATAACGTAATAGTTTTGCTAAATATGGAAGAGAGTAAAAAATTATAAAATATGGCTATCAAACGACATTTTTTTTTGTAAATTCTTCGAAATAATAACGGGGCTAACATTAATGTATTTAGTACGTACGAGCGATCTGTGAACTAATTGTGATTTGAACTTATTTAACCATATGATAAACAAACAAACAAAAGGATTTAGCTAATGGGGGTTACTGTAGACTACATTTTATACTTAAGCTCAATTCGGAAAATTGAAACTTACTGAATCCTATAAGTATGTTCTTATGACACGCAACTCAGTCGAAGTAATAGCTTAGCAACTAAACGTCACTGAGGTCAGTTCATAAGCATTTCTATTTAAAACATATACGAGCGGTTATTTGAAATTTGTGGGTCTCTTGTGGAGTGATATAGAGGATATCTCCGTACGCATTTTGAAGGAATCTATGTATTTTACATAATCATTTGTATTGCCAGTATTGATTTTTCATGTTCCATTGTTTTACTGTTTAAAATATTTGTTTTCTTAGGCAAGATATAATTAAATCATGCCTAAATATTATTAGGAATTTATCATGTATGTATATTGTATTTTCTGGACCTTTATGGTCACCTGAAGTCTCAGGCAGATGTCACCTTTGTGAAATATAATATAAGAGTTACGCCTATTTATAATCTTTAAGTGTATATTCTATTGGTTCTTTTCAAGCCTCCCTTCTTTAAGAAATAACTTACAGAGATTAAAAAGTAAGTAATCATTTCAAAGATGCGGGCATACTTGTCTAGCAAAATAAAATTAAAAAACAGTACCGATACCGTAACAAAAATCAATATTTTCGGGACTGTCTTGTCCAAGTTGGCAAAACACAAAAGAAACCACACTTTTACATCTCGGAACAGAAAGCAAAAGAACATTATTTTCTATATTAAAATATCTTACTCCTTTTTTTCACGAATGTCTTGTTATGCCAGGAGATACTTTTTAACAAAATGAAATTTTACACAATCGCTGAGACTGGTTTCACTTGCTAATGTAAGCACGACAAGAAGGCGTTGAAAGGTGTCACAACCTACATGCAGATGTACCAAGCCTTCAGATAATAGAATCTCCCATCGCTCTAAGCTTGAATAAAAGAGCCGTATATCAAGTTTGCATTATAATAATAATTATATTCCCTATAGGCAATTCTTTTGAAAATTGTGACTTCACCGTCTCTTTCTAGCACTTTTGTGTTAATTATTGAGTCAATTAAAGTTTGCGTGAGCTACTTTGGCATGTCTTTGCTGTATGTTCAACGTCAATTACCTATCAGTTACACCCAAAAAGAGTTTCTTGGAATAAAAACAAGTTGCGTGTAAGCAACACAAACAGGTGGGAGGAACACTTTGTATGTAAGGACACACAACACTCTATCAATGTAGTAGTGGGTGGTTTCTTTGTTGAGAACAATAAAATAAGAAACCTTTCGTAAGAAAATATGATCTGTAAGTTGAAAGTAACCAGATGAAAAGTTGTTAGAATAAATTATTTAAACTTTATAGGTCAAAACACAAGTAAAAAAGTGTAGAGATTGGGGGTAAAACGAATGCCTAGAAACATATTCCAGCAGAATGAGAAACCATACCTTATGCCAAAAAATGGACAGATCTGTGAAGCCTGAAGACTTCTAAATCTATTTCGGTAAGTCACCTTATAGGCCTAACAGTACGGAAAGCAACATTAAGCCTATATACTGTTCAAACATGAAACTGGAAACAGGAGAAAGAGAGAGAGAGAGAGAGAGAGAGAGAGAGAGAGAGAGAGAGAGAGAGAGAGAGAGAGCGAGCGAGCGCAAGAGCAAGAGGCAGAGAATATTTTTTTGCTGCAGGACACTGAAACAGGCCAGAAACGCTCTAACAATGTTCTCAAGAGTGCTAACAATGGCAACATTTGGTATTAGCCTCGAGAGCGGAACGAATTTCTTGGAGAAGGAGCCAGGGGGTATAAAACTCCTTACATCTATCTTTCAAAAATCCAAAGTTATTTTAATTCCACTATAGTTGCTCTAAAACGTTTATCTCTTCTCTCTTACTGTTTTCAGCATTTGAGGTGTGATGGATGCACAAGCGTCAACTACTGTTAGCCGGGTTGAGTTGATAGACGAAAGTTTTAACGCACCTCCAAATCAATTTAATGTAAGGGGTCACATCTGATGACCTTGGAGATCAATGTTCTTCGAATCCATCTGTCTTAAAGTGTCTATTAAGATAATTTCCAATGTGATTCACGTAGTGTGAAGGAATATGAATCCACCTGGATCTGAAAATCTGTATAATTTCCTTTGCATAAAGACCTGAAATTTTTATTCTGCAATCCAAAAACAACAGTTAACTTTCCATTGCATAATAAAATCCACCATTCACACTTTTTGCGTCTTAATAGCCCATGCCAGCGCTCAAGCATATTTTTTATTATTCCACTGTTACTTGGATGGTTTCTCTAGGGGGAAACATTAAAAGCGTCCTTGTAACTTACATAGTAGTTCTGCATGACATGATGTATAATACCTTACACAAATAAAATACCACTATGCAGAGTTATTATTAAATGTAGGAGACGAACTAATTTTATTACTGTAAAAATTGGAGTAAATCTTGCTTTCTAAATCTACTGCATTTAAAGATTTTATGCCTATATTTATACAGATTCATATGTTTTTATTTCCATTCCTGTTACAATTTACAGATAATCGAATAAAACTTAATAATGCACTATTTATACAGCCTACATTCTACGAGTATTATCAGGGAACCATTTTTCAGTTCAGATATTAATTAAGTATAATCATTGATTAATTGTGAGTGCTCATCATCAGGCCTGCGTTATTATCTTAGTTGCTCTCATATAAGAACAAATAAGAAGTAATAATTGTTTTTTTCTACTTGCAGTAAACAGACTATGGAGATGTAAGTTGTTGAGGGGGGGGGGGACTGAAGAAACAGAGAAATTACAGGGTCCGACCTCGACTCACACACCCTGAGATTTATGTTAGAGAATGCTCCGCCCTAAGCATTCAGTGTACGGGGCCCGCCTGGCCTAATCATGTACTGTACTTCATAATAATGTTAATACTTGCACAAGAAACACTAGGGTGGTCAAATTGCAAAAAATAATATCCATCAAAATAATCTGTGATCAGATTGTTTACTGTGACTTTGTATCTTCCTCGATAGCTGTCAAGACGTATCATCTACTCTTCTCGGCCATCGACAGGTCGTTCACGTTTTTCGTATATGTCTACAGAAAGAATCGTCCACAAATATTCGTGTAGAAATAAAATGGTATAATATACATAATGGTAATACCATATCTCAAGAACTAAAGCTGATAGGGCAAAACTAATGGCACATTTGAATAAGCGACCTAAATATACAATTGATGCACTTTGTTCGCCTCGTGCCAATTCGTCCACTTCATCCACAAACCATCTACGAGTAAAACACAGCCATTTGAGTGCCTTAGAATTTACACCTATTCTTGGGTATATTTAGTTCGCTTATGTCAAATGTGCCATTAGTTTGCCCTATCAGCTTCAGTTTTTGAGATATGGTATTACCATTATGCATATTATACCATTTTACCTTTGGTATAAATAAAATACAGTGCCTATTTGTAGCTTCTAAATCATGTGAAGAAGAAAACAACACTCTGACTTTACATTAACATTAACATTACAATAACAATATAACATGGAGTCTTTAAAAAATTGATATTATCACATGTGGTACGGTCGTTTATGACTTATGAGCTGTCAATTTGAGGGCCAAAAAATAATCCAGCTTTTAATTTTTCTGTACTCCGTACAGTTTTCGTCCTACGTGTCCAAAGTATAGTCAAGAACCTTCCCTAGCTATATTATGAAACAAGATTTTGTTTCGCTAGACTAAGAGTTCACGAATAACCCCCCCCCCTCGACAAAAGTAGAGCTGGTGGAGAAAAACATATTTGGAATAAGCACAATAAAGTATAGCCAAAATCCGGTAAAATATCTGAGACAACAAACAAACAGTTATTTTTTGTTGGGCTGTGTAATCCATTTAATTTCTTTTTCTAGTAGCAACGGTCGATACACTTATTTATTAGCTTGCCTAGGAAGAGGTAGTGGGTTCAACTTCACGAATCCCTTTGACTTGTGTCGTTGATGCTCCAGGCAAAACTATTACAGTCAAACCTCTGTATAACGAAGATATATATAGGCCTAACAATAAACTCTCATTTAGCAATATTTTCCTTTGGTCGAGGCAAATTTCCGATCTTAATAATATTAAGCGTAACTCACTACAACGATGAAGGCACTTTAGACACCCTTTTATAACAATATTTTGATGATCAACCGTTAAACTATTAGGCTATTGTAGCTTAGCCCTATGGATGGTATCTGTTTACTATCCTTCCCAGCAAGCTATAATAATGCACAATTATTGTGGATGAAATATAAAGGAAATGCAGGGGATTGTTCTGAGGAGAAAAGTTCAGTTACAGCACAATTAGGTTAATTTCGTCAATGAACAGACAGATGTATACCACTTTAAATTGCTATCAATATTACAACTATTATAACCACTATTATTGTCATTGTTGTTATTTACATTGGGAGCGCCCCTTGTATTAGTATACTCTATTTTGTCTCTTAAAGTATCAGACATTTTAAAATTTAGTAAAAACACTTAACGCCTTCAAGGCTATATTCCTAGTAGTGTTCTTACGTAATAGCATTTTTAAAATATGTCTTTGGTAAGCATAATTAGAATATTAATATAAATGAGGTAAAATTTCGGGAAACACCTTAGCATATAATTCAATATAATTGCTTTGACTTCTTTCTTTTATGAACTTTTATGTATGCTAACAAATTCAAACGATTAAAGATGCGTTCACTTCTTAAATACGAGGGAACTAATTGCGGATAATTCATCTGTGTGTTCATAACAAGAAGTGTATTTTAAAACCAACGGAGTGCGCAAGCAGCATGCAAGCCAGCCTGCAGGGTATCAACGCTAACCACCAACGAAGAAAACATGTCCGCCAGAAGTGTAGTTTGCATAGCAACAAAGAGGAAAATTTTGCTTGGTGTAACAGGCAAGACAAAGGTTCCATAATCACCATTGCATACCAACACTTTAACAAGGATATTAATATTATTTAAATTAAATTTTAAAATGTCAAACAAATAAAACGTAGAGTATGATTACTTCCACAAAGTCTCTGGGATTTTACGTATATGCCTTAGGAGCGAGTGTCACCGTTCCTAGAGTTCTTGTTTAGGGGAGGTAGCAGCACCCTGATTGGCTCAGCTCTTCTATCCCACTCCACGTGTTGTCTGTCTCTGTCTCGCTGCAGCATTATTCCTCCACTCAACTACTCGTATTATAGTATTTTCTACGACTGACAACGTGCTGCATGATCTTCACTCTGTGCTCAACATTAGCAAAGTGATCTTATGCGCATGCGAGTCTGCGCAAGCTGGTAACGAGACGTAACTAGAAGCTCGATGACTGGGTAAGTCTTCAAGGCCAGGGACTTGGTGGAAGTAATCGTACTCTAACACGTATTAAAACGTTAGTCAACAAACGCAACGAAACGCGGCTGAACTGGACGCAGTGCAGTGATGACTGTATGAATCATAGGAGAGGGATGTTTCTTTCCGCCATGTCTGTATCTGCAGTTTTACTCGAGGATACGTCAACAATCGGTAACTTGTCGATTTCCTGTGATGAAACTTTCGAAAACCCTGTACCAGGAGAACGGACAGACATCTGGAATACTCTCCACTGGACTATCAAGGACATGGAGAAATGTTCTATTCTCAGCCTAATCCTTTCCCCAAATTATACATGCGTGTTGTGTTGTGTTGTGTTGTACATAGAATTGTGTTAATGTTAGTGATAATGTTAGGTTACTTGCTGTGGTTAAGAGAGCAGCATTACCAGCACGATTATTCTAAACATTTTGTTACAAGACTCCAAAATCCCCCCCAGACATACCGACAAAGTCAAGATGTTAACGAAGATGTTTGAGGGTACTTAGCCTGTGCGACAGAAGCCACAACAACTGGATAAGTAGCCAATTGCCTTTTATTTCACTTGGCCCCTGCATAAGTTGTCGCCTGAGCACGTGTATCTTTGCGGTGACTGTAATTGCGGTCACCTGTCACTGCTGTGTTACGTCTGCTGTATTCATTGTCCTGCTTCTATCATTTCGACAGATACTTCAAATTTTTACATTGTAACGCTTAGAATTTAGAATCACCTCAAGGTTTGAGGTCCCTCACCTGTTGTTCAAAATAAAGTAGTTACAATTTCGTCTTTTCAATAAAATTCAAAGAAAACCAATAATGTGAAAGTACAAAGAACAACGAAACAGTGTTTTATGTAAGAATATTAGGAACGCCATTAACTAGATAACGCGTGGAGCTTTGGGGCATATTTTAGACTCGTAACATAGTCTACATTATGAAGTAAGCTTAGAGACAAATACAAAGTATTGAAGAAATACATATTAGAGTTTTAGACTATGGATGGATAAGACTACTGAATTGAGCAATTTTACATATAGTTTTCCTATTGCCAGTAAACCTAAATAGGCCTATAGTCATATATTTAGATCTAAATATATGAACTGTGTTTTAAGTTTATTTATGGTAGGCCTAATTTAGGTCTTATATAGAATAACAATAAGATTCTAATGTCCTTGTATTTTGGATAATTATGTTAAAATTATGACATCGATATATCTAAATAACTGTCTGTTTCTAAAGAATAAATGGCTGAGAGATTTATATGTTCAAAGGTTAGGGCTTTTTACGGTAATAGTATTTTCAGAAGGAGTAAAATAATTTCCCCTAGAGCACGAATACATCAATCACTGTAAATTTTACATGCACCGTTACAAAAATGGAACATAGCTTTAAGCAAAATTTAAACAGAACAAAAGCACTTTACATATTTGTCACAGTTGCATTATTTCTGGAATAACAGAAGGCTATATTTTCAGAATAAGTGCTGCTTATCATTCAATTATCCCTTAGAAACGGATGACAGTTTTACATTTAAGTGTCATGTAGCACATCTGTATAATTTTTCTCAACTGTAGTAAGTGGCTAAAACCCAGAAAACAATTAGAGAACAACGAGTAAATTATGAATTCTTTCCAGCTGTACATGGTTATGCTCTTCACTTCCTTTGTAGAAATTTGTTGTATTTCTATGTGATTATTTCTGTATACTACGAATAGAAGGCATAGTGCTATTTTCATTCCTTGGAGACAAACTTGAGTTGTTGAATTGGTTTAAGGACATCTGAAATCACAGAAAAACTTATGAGCTAGATGTGTTAACTGAGGAGATACTGGATGAAATATGGACTCCAGTCAAGAAGACATTATGACCGCATGTTAACTTTGAGTTTAAGGAGAAACAGAATTTGTTTTTGGATGAAAATGTTTATTTTCTATGCATTGTTGTATTTTATTCTCTGGACTTTTATATCTAAAATGATGTATCATACATAACTGTACTTTGATTCTATTCATGGCCCATGCTATTCTTCATTTTTCTGAGAAGGTCTAGACTCTAGACTATGGAGTAGGGATGTTTTAACTTAATAGCTCAATTGTGTTTTAGATGAAAATTAAGATTTTGTTTTGAATATGGCATTTTATTCTCCGTACATATTTGTACCATAATCCTACGTTGTTTCTGTTTTTTGAGAAGATCCAGATTATGGAGCAGGGATATTTTAACTTAGAAGCTCGTTTTCCATAAGTTTACTTTTTTATATAAATCGTACATTTTCTCAGTTTCTACTTAACGTAAAAGCTTGAAATTTTCAGGATTTGTTTATACAGATGTCTTACATAAGTGACACTGAAAAAAACATTTTTTGAATCGGTTAATCTAAGAACTATTTACAGGTCATATGGAACTTAGAAATGCTGATAAAAATTGGTTATAAAATCATTTTTCAATCAACAAGTATAATTATGAAAAATAATTTATTCAGTACTGACACGAGGTATGTATCTAAAAACTGTTAAAAGATTAAGTGCCTAGCTATAGTAGTTATTTTAGAAAAGGTACGTTATATTTAACATCGTAAATGTAGGTATACTGTTTCCCCTTAACAGAAATGGGCACTGTCTAATAATGGACAGTGAAGTGTCAACGATACGCTTAGGCCTAATGGAAATGGTAACTGATTCGTCCATGATGCTCTAGATCAGTGGATCCTAACCTGAAATTGGCGGAGGGGGCGCAAAACCATTTGGAATCATTGAAATTTTTGAATACTACAAGATCGAATAAAAATTGTATATTCTTTTAAAAGCCATAGAACTGATGTGTGATTTAAGAGCAAAAGATAAATTTACAATTTCAGGTCTAGAGGATTTTTGGATAAATCATCTTGCATTTTATACTAGAGTTACCATACTAGAGTTTTATATTAGAGTTCACATGTTCCTAACTAACATAAGTTAGTTAGGACTTTCAACTTCGACCGCAATGAAAACAAAACAGCGTTGCCGACTACATGTCGCGAGTGATCTCCGTTGTACATTGTCAAATTTGAAACCAAACATACCAGATCTAATCAAGGCAGAACAGTGTCAACCGGCTCATTGACATGATAATAGTGACCTAATTACTAAACTGGTTCATACACAATGTTGATTTAATATTATGTTTAAAACTTGTGTATTTATTTAAACATGTTGTGTTTATGTTGTGTAAGTTTACATTTTTCCCTTCAAGATATTGAAAAATGGTGGGGGGCGTAGTGGCTTGCCACATCTCAAAAGAGGGACATCAAAAGGATAAGGTGCTCTAGATGAACTGCGAACAAACTAAACGAACCGAATGAATCGAAGAAATAAAATGAATCAAATAAACGAGTGAAATGTAAGAATGATTTATAAAACTTTTCATTACTACCGATTCTTCGACACGTATCAGATTTTTCATCTCTGGTCTGTAGGCCTATGCTTTTGGTTCCTTACTTTTCTAAGGCTTTGGTTTAATTCGTTGGAGTACGCCGTAGCGTAGTGGTTGAGGTGCTAAGGTCGCGGGTTCGATCCCCGATGAGGCCATTGGAGTTTTCAATTGTCCTAATCATTCAGGTGGCACTATGGCCCTGGGGTCTACTCAGCCCCTAACAGAAATGAGTACCAGGAGCAATCCTGGGGTAAAGGCGGTCGATGCGTAAGACTGATAACCATACCACCGCCATATACCGATTGTCTAAAGATCTTGGAACCTCAAACTCCTGGAAGCCTCTGGGCCTTCATGGCCTGTAATAGGGACCACTTTACTATTTGGTTTAATTCGTCGAAACAATTATTATTGTATCAAAGGAGACTTATACAATATATTTAAAAATGATGAAGGATGCCTTAAGGTTATCTCACTTTTGGAACTGTCACAGTTAAAATCATTCATATAATGTAAAATCGATCCATAGTTTGTCAGTAGTTGCTAAATTACTTCCAGTCCTTTTTATGTTTAATATGTTGTTCTTCTTACTAAATTTAAAGTTGCATATATGTTTTTCTTCATACTTCACTTCTTGTAACACTTGTTCAATATAAATGTATTAATTATTGTGGTCGTTGGTGACCCTGGCAGTTAAAAAGCGACCTTAAATAAAAAAATTAAAAAAAAAAATTATTATTGTATTGCTTTAGAATTGAATTGAAAATGGCACCTAAAACAAATACGTTCAGTGTAAAAACTCCCGTTTTGAAGAAGAGCTTATGTAAGCCTACAATAGTGCTACACGAATTTTATACTTGAACATAATTATCTGTGCAGGTAATAAACTGGAGTCGTATAATGCCATAGCAAGTAGGTAACTAGCGGAACATGGTTAAGTACAGGGATACAGCAGGGAACTCACAGTCATTTCCCTTCACACATCAATATCAACTAACAGCTTGCCTGCCACTGCCATAAAACAACCAATCTTCATCACTTGCATGAGAGAAATCACAACCCCGACGTCTTGCAGCAGTCTCACTGCATTGGGGGAGGACGAGGGCTAGAAAGGGCCCAAACGTCGAGGAGAATTTGCGGGTATTTTGAAACGAGCGTGTAAATCTGAAAAGTATTTGAATCTGACATCGAGCATATCAGACCTATGATTTGAATTTCTTCTATTCTCCACAATATTTTTGAGATATGTCTTTCTTCCCCCATTCGCGCAACATGTCCAGTCCATTTCATCCTCCATGATTTAATTACCCTTGCTATATTCGGTGAAGAGTACAGGTTATGAAGCTCGCCGTTATGCAGTTTTCTCCAATCCCCATTTTCATCTCTCTTAGGCCAAAATATTTCCCTAAGTACTCTGTTTTCGAAAACTCTCAGATGAAGTTCTTGCCTTTAAAATTTTCAATTTTAGGGAACTTGAGTCATACACAAAATCATTTTATTAGTTGCCTACAAAAATGCCAGAAGGCAAAAGCGATTGTTCAGAACGACATGCCCTGAGAATAGCTATAAAACGGTAGCACAAGTCCCTGTGTTCAATTTTCTGAAAAGAAATACCTGTCATTTAAATTTCCTGAGTTGTAAATCTTAGCTATTTGAGACAAAATGTGGTTGGGTGGATAAAATATAAGTAATAGCCTAATTATTATATGTGTTGATAAATTTCATGTTATTTATCTCCTACGAGGGATTTGTATGTCGCGTATAAAATATTTCCACCTATTCCCTCGTATAAAATGTTTGTTAAAAAATCAGCTCATAGCTTTGTCAACTATAAAATTTATATTTGTCAATATTATAAAACAGTTAAAAATTATGTCTGTCAATTTTATAAGATAATTTTCGTATATTGGACAATATATTTCGGCTATTCAGCCATCTTCAGGTCCTTTTCTTTCACCAGGTGATCTTACTCTGTTGGTTAATTCATTACAACTCAGTTGTTGTACTAAAAAATATTGTATGCACCTCGTATGTATGTATGTATGTATGTATGTATGTATGTATGTATGTATGTATGTAGCATGTATGTATGTATGTATGTATGTAGCAAGCGGACTCATCCAATATTATATTCGTTCCCTAAAGCGTTATTTTGCATAGCCTACATAAAGTTGAACTGGTGTCTTTGAGAATTGGTATAACCGATGAGCGAGTGTAGAACAAGAATTAGCCTCTATATTCATTCCATGTAAATAGGCTATTCTTATTATGAAGTACTTTTCGCAATGCCTACGCAAGCCTTAATCTGTTTTCTGAAACTCGTTGATTTATCCTACGTCATACTCTCTCTTGTATTTTATTACTTAAAACAATTAAGAAATTATTGTGTAGCGTGTATCAAAGTTAACTTGGCTACATTTCCATCAATCAAAGCTTTCGAAGTGTGAGATAGCTTTGCGAGGGACTGATAATTGTTGCCTTTTATTGATTTAGCAATGTGGGATTAGGTTGTCATTTGGAATGGTAAACAACAGATTATTATTGAAGCATTGGAAACGGTTTGATTTATCTTAATTAATCCGAAGGATTAACTTACCAATTACTCATATTTTGACACTGTGATCATCATCACGTAATATTTCGTAGTGAACATTCCATTTAATATAATTTTAAAAAAGCATATACTAGTGCAGTTATTCATTGCATGGCCAGCCGGCTTCAAAGGTTTCGGTGTTTCTTTATGTTAATTGATCTGACTAAATCGGTCTTGGGCTTCCTCTTTCCAAAACAAAAGCAACGTTGCAATATTCTCTCATTGTTATCACTGACCTCAGTTCTTCCTTCGCTTTATTCAATTCACACGTGTCATTGTTTACTGTAACTTGATCTTGCAACCGCGCATTTCACTCCACGCGGAGTAGGCGAGTAGCTGTCAAAATCACCACAGGACATTCTTATATTTTGTTTGGCTGGGGTAACTAGAGGATTGGTGCAGTAAAAACAAAGAACATGGGTTGAGCTGTCGGCAAACTTTTCCTTCTAACGAAAGGAAGCTGCCTGGCCATGCAATGAATAACTGGACTATACCAGCGTCTGGATGTTGTAATGAGAAGAGATTGCCATTTTATTCTTCCAGATAGATATAAAATGACTTATAAGTCCATATATTAGAGCTGTTTACAGAAACATAACTTTACGCATTTTTACTTGTACAATGTTTAATGTTGTAAGTCAGATCTTATAATTTCTAAGGCATCGGCATCCAAACTCTGCCATCTAATTAGGATCCTCGTCAAAAAATGCTATTTTTACTCTTAGTTAAAACTACGGGTTGCTTGCAGGCCGTAAAAATTTAAGCATTTATGGTTAAAATTAGTTCTGTATTTGTTTCCGGGACGCCAAAACTAAGCCACGGGCCGCGGGTTGAAGACCACTGGCTTAGTTGGTAGGCTTTTATGGTTATTTAATGAAGTGAGTTAACACGTAAAATGACCAGCTTGGGCCGGGATCGAACCTGCGACCTTGGGCATAGAATGCCAAGTCAGTGCCTAACTATCTGCTCCACCCAGGTCAGCTTCATTGTAAGGTATTTTCCTTGAGGAAAATTACTATTCTTGATAAAAGTAAAGATACTCAGTTTGCTTTTTCCCCCTTTCATAAAATCTGAAATATTTTCACATCAAGAGCTTTAATGAAGAAGAATTCATTTAAAATGATTGTTACACCAATTTAAGAGTTTTACTTTCTGTATGTGTTGACTAATTAGGCCTAATCACAAATAATGTGAATTAAGAGCAGCAGGATTAAAACATGTTTATTAACATTTACGCACGAATCATTCATAAACTAAACGATTAATAATTATAATGAAACAGCCCACGCTTATTATATCTAAATCTTCGGCATTAGTTTCTTGTTTGAAAGCCGTGTTCCATGTTGAAGAGGGAAGGTGGATAAGCATAATCGGTGCCTCAATCTTCAACTCTAAGACGTTCCAGGTGGCTCCAACTTGTTCAAAAACTCTGTCGTATAAACTCTTTTATATATTGTTATATCCCAGGTTTTTGGGGAGAAAAGTACGAAAATGATATTCAATTTCGATACATAACGATATATATATGTATATATATCGATATACTAATACATATCTATATATCGATTTCGGTGCAAAACTGTCAATACTGATGCTTCGATTGCGAAAAAAATCACGTTTTCTGCCAGTTTTTCCCTCATAACTCGCGAATGAAAGCGAAAATCGAAAATCCGGCTTCGAGGTGCATTCGGCCACCTCACAGTCCATCTACGTTTAAAATGTCATATCTCTGCGTTCAGTAGATTTTGCTGGGCATCGCGTACAGACAGACAGGCAGGCAGACAAACACTTCCTCTTATTATGTAGATTTTTAAGCGCAAATAGGATTTCTGCATTTTAAGAAAAGTCCTCGTCATCATTGAGAATGGAAAACCGCGAACAAGCCGTTTCTTTACTCACTTCACTGCCTGTCGCAATTTCTCCCATCGGCCTTCAGGTCATGCATTATGCGTGGTGAAAAGAAAATTTAATCCCAGAGTGACAGGAGGGACTGGCCTCTTCTTTTGAAGGCGTCTGGCAGGTCGTGATTATGGATTTATAAAGAAGGGACACGACAGCCGCCATAGGGAACTTATTCCCACCCTGACACTTCAGCACCCCAACATCACACTCTATGCCGTCTTCCTCCATTTTATATCAATGTCTATGAAATTACTTTGAATTGTCTTATTTATTTACAAGCAACGCTAAATCTGACAACAAGCTGGGAACGATCGTGACGTTTCAGCATTTCTTCTTGACACCTCCTATTTGCTATAATAGAGGTGTTGTGCAACAGTGGACCAAGTTAATTTGGTAAAATCACTAGGTAGCCGCTGTTCAATATTCTTTCACAATAAGCAGGCCTATTTTGTTTAAGAATTTTATATTTTGATTGCACAAGTAGGCCTAGTGTAGACAGTTAAATTTTCATTCCTATTTAAGGTTGATAATTCTAGAGTGATAGGGAAAAAGCGAATAAGTCAAAATTCCAAAGTTTCACGAATGACAAAAAACAATTTATTTCCATAGCATTGTTACACTATTTAGTTCAGTCCACCAGATATCTTTACACAGTATCTTATATTATGTAAGAATATCTGGGTGGACTGATCTAAACATTCTAAAAATGCTGTGAAAATAAATCGTTATTTGTCTCTCCTAAATCTTTGGTATTTTGACTTATTCGCTTTTTCCTTATCACTCTAGAATTTTAACTTCATTAGAAAACTTTTTATCGGATTTTTCTAGTTTTTTGATGGTTAAATTTAGTTAAATTAATGTTTTTAGCCATAATACTTTCTGCAAGACCGGTTTCTCAAAAGAATTATCTCATGACAAAAAAAAATAAATTGAAAATAAAATTCATTTTTGAAAGGAAACTTGAAGATGCATACAATTCGGCAACTTTAAGGAAGATGTGTATATCAGGAGCTATAATACTTCACGAGCTTATCTATTACACAATAATTATCTTATTGTTTCATTTGTCACCTTTGAACTTTATACTGCCGGAGTCACAGAAAAGTAATTAATACTTGTTAATGTATCTTGGCATTTATTCTCAATGTATTTTAAAATCAAAATAAAATTGTAATATGTGGTATAAGTGTACAAAGAAATGTGGCCATGTTTCATCTCATACCCCTTGCGAATTCATCTCGCGGTAATTGATTTTCATAATAACAGTTGCAAGTTACCTGGAAATTCTGTCTAGTGGAGTAACGAAGGCCGAATAGGGTTGATGGGGGAAGCTTGAATACTAATATAGCTCTCTGAAGGTATAAGTGACGCACTTTCTCCGTCCCGCGCATATTTGCCGCAGTCTGGTCCTGAAGTTCGTACTAGCCATATCGGGGTTTTAAAGGCAAGTTTATCAGCTGAGGAGTGACGCTCCGTCCATACAAGTGATGTAAGTGTGTGCCTGCGCTCTAACGTAAGGTATTTTTTATTAATTTAGAGAGCTATATGCAGGTACTGGACGAAGTGGAGGGGGACAATAATTCGACTCGGCCTTTAAAATTCCGGTTTTTCCTCTGAATGCCCATGAAAAAGTACCGAAAACTTAATGCACAATATGCGGTAATCTTCTGTTTTTATTATTGTACCATATCCTATATTTCGATGTAGCTCGAGAAATGAAAGACAACATTGTGTACATGAAAGACAATATTGTGTCTGCATTGATCAAGAAGTACTGTGATAAGATTTTGAAAAAGTTGTTAAATGCTCTGAAGTTGCGAGTGTATCTACCAATTATTACTTGACGAAAATTGCTTGTGATATTGTTACCCACCAACATCCTTATCATAAGGAGGAGATTTTCCAAGTGTCCAGTGCTCTTATAAGCCAGTGTTCGCCTGTAATCTTGTTATAATTCCTTTATGTGTACATTTTTGCCAATTTCTAGCTAACCTTCTCCTTATAGCCAATAATTAAAGATTATGACATGGGTAAGCCTGTACTACACTTCAAACAATTAAATGCAAGTTTTTTTGTTCGTAAATAAAATAGGCCTAATAGGCCTACCGTAACTCATAATTTTATAACATATTTTCTGACAATAAATTCTTAAAATCGTGTCTGACGGGGGTCAAGATACAAATTACACAGGTGATGTACTTACAGAGTAACTTACACATTATAAACGAATGGGATTTTCCGGTCCCAAGTAAATGTGGTAAATTAAGGCAGGTGATCGTGCTATAGAGATGGTCAACTTCACAGGTTTTACTGTTTATGAAAAACCGAAGTGGAAGTGTGTGTGTGTGTGTGAAGCCTTTGCAAGTACGATTTAAGATATTGTTCTTTCTATTGTGATGCAAAACTCAATAATTTTCTCAATTGACGAACCCTAAATGGGTGAATGTATGAACGATTAGGGCCTATTTTTTATATCTAATGCAATAAATTTCGATGGATTGTAATTTATATAAACAGAATTTCATTTTCAGCAAGAATCCTTAAAGCCTTTAAAATTAACGGTAGGCCTATACTGGTAGAATATTCATTTATAGGCCTACACTTGAATTATAACCTAGACATTAAGGGCCATGAAATTTACCAATAATTATTACTGTTCCCTTACTTCATCATCATTGTTTGAATTATAGGCTATTTCTTGCCTCAATTAATATGAAAATATTGATAGGTTTCCTCCATTTTCCAATTAATTCAATTGACCTAGATCCTTCTGCTTGAATGTTAGTATTTATCAGTGATGGAGACATTCTGTAAGTTATTTTGTGAAATGACGACACAAGAAAGTGGTTGGCGATAAAAGTGTCTTAGGAATAATGGATGTTTCCGTCAGAATGTGTGACATGATTTCGCAGTCGTTATTTGTGAAAGTACGTCACGTATAGCTTTTCTCGGTAGCGGAGAGCAGTTTGTGTGTACTAATATGTCTGTCACAATGATAAGGTAGATGCCAATATATTATACACTCTTGACAATATTCTTTCTAGTGGAATAGTAAATAATTTATGGCATACAACGACAATTTTTAATTGGTGGAATGTCACCATCACAATGCCAGCATGTTCTCCATAAATCAGTCACTATCGAACTTAGAATTTATCATGTTTAAAACAATAGGTCATTAAATACGTTTGTTAGAACGCGATAAGATACTAACCAAAAACAAATACCAGCTTATGATATTCCTTGTAATGGGTTTGTTCCTTTGGAACGTATAATTATTAATAACAACTCTTTTTTTGCATCATACACGCACATTAGTTGAATCTAATAACTATCTATTTCCATTTGTATACTCTAATATTGTATAGGCTCTATCTACCAATCGTTTTATGCGAAGAAAGAGCCGAGTAGCCATCTGTAACGGTAGAACAATTTAAAATCTAAAGATAATTATCTTATGACGTGATAATGAGAAATTAGGAAATTAAGCTAATATTGAACGTTGATAGAACCATCCCAGAACTTTCTTTATTACTTCCTCTGCCCGTACCATAGGTACTATAGGTAGAGGAAGTATTGTTTTCGACCCTAAAATTCGAAGTTGAGTTTTTAGCATATATACACGTTTCAAGGCCCCCTGAATCCAAAAATACTATTTTTGGAAACATGTCTGTGTGTGTGTGTCTGTGTGTGTGTCTGTCTGTGTGTGTGTCTGTCTGTGTGGAAGTTTGTGAACAGGCTACCTCCGAAACGGAGAATCGTATGAAAACAAAATTTCGTATTTGGGTCAGGTACCTTCTGAAGATGTGATTCGAAGATTGGCGACAAATTTACCTTATTTTTAAGGGGACTTTACATGAAGAAATTTTCGTTTTTCGCGATTTTCTCGAAAACGGCTCTAACGATTTTCTTTAAATTTTGCGCATGGATTGCTTGTACCAAGAGCTAAAACTTTTATTTGAAACATTTTTTCGAACAAATTCTCTGAAGGGTAGTTATAAGCTACCCACTGTGAATACGTGCTTTTTGCAATACGGCTTCTTGTAAATCGTACGAAAACAAAATTTTGTAATTGGTTTAGGTACCTTCTGAGGCTGTGAAGATTGACTACAACCTTTTCTTATATTTAAGGGGACTTTACATGAAGAATATTTTGTTTTTTGCTATTTTCTCATAAACGGCTCTAAAAATTTCCTTTAAATTTTGTACATGGATTGCTTATACCATTTCAAAAACATTCTCTGAAGGGTGGTTGTAACCTACCAACTTGCCTGGTGAACAACTCAATACGCGGATATTTAAGGCATTTTATTCTATATAAGCACGTGAAGAGAGAAAAATGTACTGGTGGCCCTGCTTACAGTAAAGAAATGTCTGAGGGGAATATTTGATAAATTTCGGAAATTATTCTTAACAGCAGAAAGTTCAATAAACGTTTGCAGTCACTTGTTTTTTTTCCCATAGCCTGCGATTTTAGTCGCAACATTCAAAGAAGCTATAAGATATTTATAGCATAATTAGCGTAAATGCTGCAAACTTTTATTTGGGCAGAGGAAGTTATGTGACTTTCACATCAGATTTTGTTTATTTATAACACGATAAATGAAATTAAAAGGTAAAGCGATGGAACATACTTTATTAACTTCTTGCATCGTAGATACGTAAATCTGTAACAGAGTTTATATCACAATAAAGAACAAAATAAGTGCTACGAGAATATAACATTTATTTCTGGATATCTTCATAAGCGTACGATTTATTATGTAAAATTCAAATTATCTGCCGTGAGACGAGTGTCGCCAAGTGTCAGCAACATACTTAATGGACACTTCTAACATCATTTCAGTAGAATAAACCATCAACTTAAGATGCTCTTAGAACGTCAATATTAATCAATTCCATAAAACCCCGCTTAATAGGCCTACTGACCAATTAGGCGTCTCGAAAAGCCTAAAAATGCAACAACCCCGGGGATTATAAAAAACCTCCCAATAGGAGAATCGGGACTTTCAAGAAGGACTTGCAGCTCAGCGCAGTTTCCTTAGATCTCTTATGATACCTCTGTGGAAAGACTAAGGAGGAAAAGGAAGAAGTTGAAATTTAAGTATTCTATTACCCAATCCATGGAATAACAACCTAACGGGATAACATACTGCACATAAAACGTAGGCCTGTTTCAGTTGATAATAGAAAACCAAGAAGAAGAGAGGGAACTTGACAATAAATACATAAGCTTACGTACACAAAATAACGCTTGACAGGGTTTGAATGTTAGCTTACAGAAGATATTTATATTATATGCTGTATAATTATATTCTGGCGCGAATAATACTAAGCTAGGACTAAGAACTAAACGCCATCTACAGACCATTAGAGGTTTATGGTGTAAGAAGTAGTACTAGTACTAAAGGTGCAGACTTTTGGGGGGCAAGGTACATTGAGCCCCTCCCAACATTTAAATTTTTATTATAAAGGCCTATTTATAACTACTAAAAATCCAGATCTTGCCACCCGAACAATATTTTCAAGTCGGCGTCTCTGTATAGTACACACTTTGTTGAAGTAAAAGGCTTAATTCTTCGGGAAGAAAGTCATGTTACAGGATGTAGTAAAATTCCCGCAAGTGTAATAAAATACTGAATAGAAGCTGATGGTAAGTTGTAGCCTATCTACATATGTATATATATATAGTAATGGATTAATGGTAGGACGTTTATTAATAAGAATAAATGTCATGTTAAAGAAATTATTAATTAAAACATTATAATGGACATTTATAACAGGAATAAATGTGATAGTAAAGTCAATATTAACCACAATGTCATAAATGCATTAGTGAAGTCAAGATGAATATTATTCCTGAGAAAAAAATAATTTCTGTAAAAGCGTGCACAAACAGCTACTAGGTCTACTGTACGGTGTTCGCTTTCATATTATGTTCAGACAAGGTAATGAATGAGAGAAACCACGGCACTGATTTCCCCTTGTTCTTGGCTAGTGTAACACAGGTGTCCATGGTACAGATTATATTACGTAAAACCAGTAACCAAAATCTTTAACACGCGTTGATAATACAAACTGACTGTAACTCGAGCTCTAACCACAAAGAGAGAGATAATATTCTGATCACGACTCCATGTAACTAGGAATTTGTTCGTAAGTATCAAATAAAAAAAGATTAAAAAAATTATGATGTGATTCGCATAACTTCCTCTACCCAATAAAACAGTTTTGGCTCTTAGTGTAATATATTATAATACATAATACACCGTATAATGTAATATATTGTGCATATTATCAAATTCATTTAGGAGATTTAAACAAGAGTGCGTATTCAGTTGATTCAAACTCATGCAAAGCATTATTATTCACCAAGCAAAACTTGAGTTTTTAAAAACAGTGAATAGCTTACAACTACCCTTCAAAGAATTTTTACGAAGAAATAAATTGAAGTGTTCTTAGTATAAGCACCTTATGTGCAAATTTAAACAAAATCGTTAGAGCCATTTCCGAGAAAATCGCGAAAAACGAGATTTTCCTCATGTAAAGTGGTAATAAAATTATGAGGAAGTCCTCGCCAATCTTCGTGTCACATCCCCAGAAGATCCCCAAATATAGCATTTTTATTTTTGTGTTGAGCTAGGCCGTTCGCAGAAACACAGGCGCAGACATGTTTCTGAAAATGCAATTTTTGGATTCAGGGGACCTCAAAACATATATTTACGTTAAAACCTCGACTTCGATTTTTGGGATCGAACACAATACTTCTACCAATATTACCTATGGTACAGGCAGGTAAAAAAACACATTTCAATCATTTCTTTATTACCTTGGGCTTTGTTCGCCAAAGACGATAATCTATTGTAATATTATAAATTAGAAGTCATGCTACAATGTATTGCAACTTATAAAACGTTATGTTCCCTTAAGTTTTTATTTTCTCTACCTGCGCTATAGCGGTACGCAGTTGGTTGAGTCTCAGCGCTGTACACCGGAAGGTTGCGGGCTCGATCCCCGACGGTTGGGATTCTTCCATTCGCCTAATCCTTCGGATAGCA
Source organism: Ectobius pallidus (assembly GCA_964059195.1). Classification (NCBI taxonomy): domain Eukaryota; kingdom Metazoa; phylum Arthropoda; class Insecta; order Blattodea; family Ectobiidae; genus Ectobius; species Ectobius pallidus. The sequence goes on from CAXKWD010000006.1 coordinate 109,455,152, forward strand.
CCCCCGGGGTCGACTCAACCACTAACAAAAATGAGTAGCAGGGGCTCATTACTCATATGTCCTAAGAGTGAGAGAGATATAACCTACTGCGTTTTGTTTACTTAAGGTTTCTTTCTTAGAATGGTCAGACTATAAGTTTTTCAAACTACGAGTATTATCTTGTGGTATTTCTTGGCTGTTTAGTTCATATTTCAGCCTAGCATCTTCTTGTGTTCTTCTGAACATTGCCGATATAGTATTAGAATACTTTATTAGCATTTTATATTTTTGAGCCCAACTGTAAATAAGATTTAGGTTACTTTGGAGTCCCTGTATGTCAGAACAGTAATTTTTTCTATAAATGATACGATCACCTGAAAACAATAGGGGTCCTAGAACTATGCCTTGAGGCACTGCTACTGAGCTTTAAAATAAACGTAGCGTCTTAATAATTTTATTCAGGCCTCTTCTTATAGGTCTATTCTGTATAGCTTTTAATTTGATATTACGCAACCGAAGCGTATTTTTTGCCTTAACGCTTTGACTTGACAAATAATATATAAGCTGGTGTTATCGCATAGACCTGTACAGATAAGGCAGTTCTGCATGCAAAGTGTCTTATTCATATTACTCACCACAGCACACACTCTGACAGGCGAAAATTTCATTAACCTTAACACGCCATGCTTTGCTGCGTTAATGCACCATAGTAAACAAAACACAGATTATAAATACTCGTTCTGCATAGGAAATCCATAGAACAAAGCACACGTAACATATTGTTTGGTATCTAGACTTAATACAGTACACAGTAGGCTTATTACACATTTTAACTTAAGCTTGTTGAAAATATAGGCCTACAAATATTCTTTTTTCTTGGAATACTTGTAAGATTTCCACGATTTGAAACTGGAAAGAAAGTAAATTAATGATAATATTCTAGGAGAAAAATTCCTCTGACACTGAGATTTGAACCCAAGACCTTTGGTTATCCGTGCCAATGCTCTACCAACTGAGCTAAGTGAGATAGACCATTAAGGGCAATCATTCATAGGAGAGAGGTTCCATCTGGTGCTGTGAAGTGAACTCTGCCTCATTTACAAGGGAACGCGAACAGAATTTCACTTTTATCTTACTGGCGACATTTGAATTAAAAATTGTCTCCAAAGAGTTAAGAAATTATGTTTTTACATTAATTTATACTAGAAAAATTATGCCATCTTTGTAAAAAAAAATATTGTACAAAATAATGAAAGCCTGATAACAAACTACCTTCAGAACTAATTTTTATAATATTAAAACATAGGCCTACTTAAAATACAAAGCACTATCGGAGTTTCGAAATTAGTCAAAGTATAGGTTATAGTATCATGAATTGACAGTGAAACAGTTTAATTGCTTATTCAAGAATTTACTTAATAAAATCTTCCCCTGCTTGCTAGACTCCCACTACTGCTTTCAAATAAAACACAATAAGGAAGCCTATTTCCTAAAAATTTGTTCGAATAATTTATAATTATCGAACGATGTCAAGATAAATGCTTAGTTTTATATATTCGATCCTTCAAGTGAAAACCTATAGGCCTAGGCTACAAACAACAAAAAGTAATGCACTTCGTGTTTCTGCAGTATGGCAATCAAACAAGATGGCCTCTCATCTTAGGTTTTGCGACGGTAGGATAGGAAGAAGAATAGGAACTCGTCAGGAGTTTTGGTAATCCACAAATAATTTACAAGTTGTAGACAAAGAGATAAAAGTTGGGTCATCTTGTGAGACTCACTGATTCACAACAGAATGTAAACAATAAACGTTGTTGTAACGTAATAATACGAATAATGGGGCTGAAAAACCTTATGAAATGTAACTTATGAAAACAGTCAATGATAAGCAGGAACCTGCACCATCGCTGTTTTGCCCGCTTGCACTGCCGTGTAGCTGCTATAGGAAGCGTGAAATCTGATTTACGGTGACTGTAATTCCTTACAAATATCGAATTAAGAGTATTAATGAGTTTTATAGAAACCAGAAACATTCTAATGATTTTGTAAGTGACGCTGACTTTCTGTAAATACACATTTCTTCGTTCACAATAAGCTAGGAACACACACAAAAAAAGACACGATGTAAATTTTCTTTATTCCATTGCAGGATCGCGGGTTCGATCCCCGATGAGGTCACTGGAGTTTTTCAATTGTCCTAATCCTTCTGGTGACACTATGGCCCTGGGGTCAAGTCAGCCTCTTCCAGAAATGAGTACTAGGAGCATTCCTGGGGGTAAAGGCGGCCGGTGCATAAGGCTGACTACCTTACCACCTTCATGTTCCGACTGTCTAAAAATCTGGGAGCCTCAACCTCCTGGAACCCTCTGGGCCTCCATGGCCTGTAATAAGGAACACTTACGAATATTTAAATACTACCGTTAGGGGAAAGAATATTTCAACTCTAAATTTAGCTTCGCTCCAAACATGAATACAGTATTAAATTTTCCCAACATATACGTAGGTCTGTTGTTAGATTGTTAATATTTTGAGACCCAATTGTAACCTAACCCTGACTTTCGCCTATGCATACAGACACCATTGCTGAACCATGTGACGACGAATTTTGCCCTTAGTACCCATTAAACGCGAATAACTTATAAGCAAAAGTCATAAATTAATATCAGATTTATAAACATAACCTATAACTTACAGCTTACATAAGTAGTAGTAGTGTGGAAATTGTTCATATAATCGATGGTAATGGTGAGATTGATTATGAATGATTTAGATTACCGCTGACGTAATATGTAGAACAAGAGATTGAGATGTTAGAGGTGAACATTAAACATCGAATCAGTAAGCACAGAATTATTAGACAATAGGAAAGAGTGGACGGAATATTAACTAAGAATGGAAAATACAGATTTCCCAAGACAGCCTTGGATTATAGTTCGTTCCAAAACATGAAAGCTTCAGTTCTTGGAGCTACTCAGAGAACACTTCCCCTGCTACTTAAATGTAGGGATTAGAAAAATAGGCATTTCTTCCTTTCTTTCTTTCTTTCTTTTTTTTATTTTTATTTTTTTAATTTATTTTTTATTGCTTAATTAAATGTCAAGGAAATAGTTGAATAATTGGCACCCGCTGGGTTAGTGTAAATGTGTATTTTTTTTATTTCTAACTCATTTCTATTTCTATTATTTTAAAAAATGGACATCGCCACATCAGAAAAGTAAATACACTTACTCTTGGATTGGAGAAAAATGAGCGACCCTCATATTGTGAACCCATTCCGCGAAGTCAGGTGGTCTAGGGCGGTGGAATGAGACGAGGCTTTCGTGATTTGGAAAGAACTAATACATGCCGAGAGAAAGAAGAGATTGAGGACGACCCAGGAAACGCTGGAGATGACTGTGAAGTCGGAACGAGCAAAATGCCTAATCCGTGAAGTGAAGAAGAAGAGGTAACAAATAATTAGAGATTAAAATGGTCTTGAATTGCTTGATAGAAGTTTGAGTTGTTACGTTAAGTAGAATAGTGAGTCGGGATGAGACGAAATAAAAGATGGAGGCCCCGACAAGAACTCAGCGGGGTCCGCAGTAAGTACACGCCGTGACATCGACCGCGATATATCACTCAGTAATAGCAAGCGGTCGTGAACCATCTTTTATTATGAATTATTACCGAGGAGGGGAAATACCGCCTTGTTATTTCAGTGGTTAGACGCCTCAACCCCACAGTTCGCAAAATAGTAATAACTCAGCTACTTCCCCCTCCACTCTCGTCTTTCCCATAAAGTGTATTTATATTAAGTGCATGGGTTGTATTTTCATATTAATGTGACGTTCTTTTGTTACTTTATGCCATGCGCCTTTTTTCTTCTCTGTACCGGTTTTCTGTGTCACGGTTGTTCAATGTATCTGTTATTCAAAACGATGGAGCTTTGTTCACGTATGGTAGAGTAAGGTAGTTTGTAAAGGCAAAATATATATTTAAAGATGCAAATTTCCATTAAACACAAAAATAAAGTTTTTACTATATTTTATTTTCATATTCTCCTAATATTAGGCCTATTGTAGATAATTCTATAAATTAATACTGTAAGAAATTCAGTCGCCTGTGTGGTTTAGAGTCTAGCGTTAACAACTATGAATCCGCAGTCTGATTTCAATCGCGGTATCTCCACAGATTTTTCAGACGCAGCGTTGTCTGGAACGGAGTGAACTCAGCCTCCTGACAACAACTGAGGAGATACTTGATAAAGAAGTAGCCAACTTGGAAGATGGCGTGCTGATCACATGCCAATGAAAATTAAAAGAAGAGAAAAGGCAGGAAAAAAAACCAGATTTTTAACCGAAATTCAGTTCAGGACATTCCATTTGACCATCTATTTTGAATTTCCTTCTAATAATTTGTCCTTAGTTTTGAGTGAATTGCGCATACAATATTTGTTCGGATTCAACATTAGTCTATATCTAGTATTTTATTAGAACTCTATCGCAATAGAATCTATGGATTTACATGCCCTACTCTTCTACAAATGCATAGATTATATGGCCAGTCAAATTTTGAATACTGCTTGCATCTCTTTAGGCTATTGGATGAGTTTCCTTCCAAGCCAAATAACTTCCTCTTAAAAATTCAAATTCCTCATTTTCTTACGTATTCCGATATCTTTACCACCATTACCGCCAATATTTTAACACTATGTTCAAATTCTCATGGTGGCACATGAATCAGATTTAGAGTTATGAATAATTTTACATAAAGTTATTGTAAGTAGTAATAAAACACCAAGTCTAGTCAAAATATTGTATACTGGCAATACAGACTCATTGACATTGAGTTCTTTTCTTTTCTAGATTTTAACAAAAATTCCTATAACATTTTCAGAATATTTCTGTGTAGACCTAATATACTGCATAACTGTAATATAATCCTGAAAAGGGTTATTTACACCTACCATTTCTACACTCGGTTTGCATTTGTTATTGAGACAGATGCAAAATTGCAATAAGTGGTATATTTTGTAAGTTGGAAAGCGTGGGAAAAAATATTTTTCATATTATTAAAAGTACATGTTATAATTCTAACTGTTGTCTGGAAATAGAACTCACAGGCCTCTGCTTGTTCATTTCTTTGTGACTATCCTAAAAAATCTAGAATGGAAAATGTCAAATTTTTAACTTGTTGAGCAAATTTCAGTTTAAGTCCACTAGGCCAATACTTTTGGCGTCAGTTTAACGCCAGCTTCTTTAAAGTAGCGGTAATCAAGATTCTTTTAGAGAATATCATCTCACGGAAAATAATATATAGGTCCACTAGGCCTATAGATATTCAAATAATATGTTATTCACCTGTTAAATTTGAGTTAACAAGCTCCCTGGGTGATAATACAATCACACAGAGCACTCACAAAGTGTCCCATCCACTCACAGTTAGTTACAGATTTGATTGATTGACTTGGAGTGAGTAATTGAAAGCTAGCTCTCAATAATTATCCCTGCATGTAGTGGCAATAATTTTCCATGATTTTCTATCTTAAATATACATTCCTGTCACACTACTGTCCTATTAAGAAGACTGGCTATAATATAATTCTATCTTCATTATAATAATTATCGTTCCGTACTCCTGTAGGCGTTCTGAAAGATTAAATCACTAGACATATAATTACTGCCTACAGTAAGTTCAGAAAACATAATTCTCCATGTACAGTAAAAAGTTATTACGAAACATGTTCTACTTTATTAAATCGAAGCAAAACACTTGCTTAAAAATTCTTAGTTGAAGGAAGGAATACGCCTACGTGGTGAATTAAATATCAGCACTAACTAGTTACGTTTCTGATATTCAGACTGTTTCGTCTGGGTTGTGTTTTTGTTGTTACCAGCATACTTGATTTTTGGATCGAATAATTTTTTTGCTCTTGCAGTATTAAATAGATTCCCCCTTGAAATCATTCTAAATAACTATGCAGAATGAGATACACGTCTAACAGTTTATCAACTGATATCTCAAAGGAAAGTTTAACCTACGCTGAAATATCTGCTGCAATCTTAAAATACAATATCTTTTCAATTATAATCACCCGCAAAATTGTCTCCTTCAATATTATTCCATCGTTTACAAATACTGTTAAAATAGTTTTCGGTCGAGAATTTGAGAAAACGGGTGCTCCAAGAACGTTCTACATGTCCGAATTTCACTCCATGAAAAATATATTAAGCAACAGCATACTGATTAAAAAAGGAAGTTCTGACCACATAGAAATAGGATGAATGAAAAACAAAATTCAGGTGCCTAGGTACTGGCAGTAACTGAGAATGTACGATTAAGCCTATTTGAGTCGCTGAATTTCTGATGAGTCCACTCTTCGAAAGGGACGTCTTTCAATTTGATATGCGGATGCTCCATTCCAAAACGTTCGAAGACATTATTTTACTCAGTGAGTATAGGCCTAACATTTTATCAATTGATATCCTTACAGATTGTTTATGCTGAAATAACTGCTGCAATCTTAAAATATGAAATTTTTTAGTCATAATTATCCACAAAATGTCTCCTTCGGTATCATCCCATCTTTTACCACTATTGCTAAAATAGTTTTCGGTCGAGAGTTTGAAAAAATAATGCTCCAAGAAAGTTTGACATTTCCTTATTTCACTTCATGTAAAATATAATCAACAGCATAATGTAAAAAAGGAAGTTCAGACCAGATACAAATAGGCTCAATGAGGACGCTTTCAAGAAAACAAAATTTAAGTGCTTAGGTGTCTCAGCATCTGAGAGAGTATTCGGGTTGCTGAGTTTCATTCTTCGAAAGGAACTTCTCCCAATTTGACATGTGGATGCTACAGGCTTAAACGTTCGAAGACATTTCACTCAGTGATCGAAAGACGTCAGTTGCAAGACATTATGGGCAGTGGGTTAGATTCTTGGTTGTTAAACCCGAAACCGTCCTATATGCATGCCCTTGATTTGTCGAAGAAATTGGATTAAAGCGTCATGTTTTTGAAAACTCTGATACAAGTTTGATGAACGATATTAAAATTTAATCCACGGTTCCAACATTATAATCTTCACAGTTATTATCAGTGTGGTTAAAAATATTTATTGATTACATGATTAAAGTCGAAGACTCCTCTAATGGTTGATGTGGAGAATGTAAACTTGGAAGTATCGGTGCGCAACATGGAATCGATAATCGACCCGTCATTATATCCACGAATAATTATACGTTTCTGGTTTGAGTAAGATTAAAGTAGCATCCTTTAAATGTATGCCAGAGTATGTTATTATGTCCATCTAAAATTATAATTTATTACTTGCGCTTTTGACTGGTAGGATACAAGGACAGATTGATGCGTACACAAATTAAGAGTTAGGGGAAAAACGGGTAGTCTGGGTAACTTAAAGTTACAAAATAACTTGTTCACATAATACCAAAGAAACTTTCAATATTTTCCTCAGAATAATAGACTATAACTTATAATAATATTGTGGCTCCCATACCAGGAGACCTATATTATGCAATGAACCTATAATTTCATTCACGAAACACGAATTTCATTATTTACGTACGATCCTTTTAAGAGATTGACTACACACGTAAGTTCCACACGACTGCTTTTGTTCGTCCGTAATTAAATATTCTAAGTTATGATTTTTTAGAATACCTTGTAATTGATAAAACGTAAGACTTTATCTCGGCAACCATTCAGCTGTTGGTAGCTCTCGTCTATTACGATGGATGGCAAGCGACAAAGGCGTGCAGAGAGTAGGGCTTCGCTTGGACGATTTAAAGCCAAAGAAACGCACATGAAATCACACGAAATGAACCCAATGTATAATAATAGGGGGCGGATTTCTATGACAAGTCATATTTTTCTCCTTTACATTATTTCAGGTTTCCGACTGATTTAAACCCGATTCCAAGCATCCAGGTGAAAATGGAACGGCTTTTATTGTGCATATAACTGCATATTTTGGAAATTTTCAACTATTGTAGCATTTTTAGTTTGAATATGCACATTTACGTCATATTCTTGGAATATTTGTGTGCATATTAAAGAAATTTTGAAGTTTCGTATCATATTTTGTAAATGTTGCATTATAATGATACTTTTTGAGAATTTACAGATATTTAAAATAATTAACACTATATTTTAATAAAATGTATTGTAATGAAACTTTTAAAAAATATACACAATGTGTAAGTGGCAAAGACATATTTTAAATTTTACTGGTCATATTTTAATTTTTTTAGGTCATAAATGCATGCATTTTTTAGGTCATAGAAATCCGCCCCCTAATAATAATATTGAAATTAACATAATCGGAATTCAGATTTATCTAGTTGGAAATCGATATTTGGAATAACAATAGTACTTGAACGGACGCAAGTACTTTAGTATGTGAGATTAAAATACTGTTAGGACATATGTAACTTATTATAGTGTGGTCGAAATAATAAAAGTATTTATTTAGGAAAGACTGGGTTTTTTTAACCAGGCGTAAAATAAATAAATATTATTTAAAATATAAAAATAACTAGACATTTCAAAATAGGGATAAATTTATTAATGTTTCGGGAAAAGAAATCTCTTAATTGTAGGCTGTTCCCATGTTTCCCCGCATTCCCCTATGCAAATAACAGTTATGGTATTTATGTCTGAAAAATATGCACTGTATAATGAAGATACCGGAAGCAAGAAACCATTTACCCTTTATTTATTCTCTTTAAAACCTGAAATTCCACTGTAACTCATGTTAAGCTGCCTGAGGTTAAAACAGATGGTACTAGAATTTAATTTGTTTGCCTTAATATACTGCGGTAGTGTGACACACAATTTGTTGCTACTTTATAGAGATGGGCCTGGAGATAACATAAAAAGAATAAATTATAAACAAGAACCCTTCTAAATAAATCTATATACAAAATATTAGTTCTATTCATTAAATACCGTAATTAAACATGTCGAAGTGTGAGGTAATTGATGTGGTAAAGAAATAAAATAATTTCAAAGATGTAGCTACTTTATAATGAATGGAAACGAGCCTCACTGACAATTATTATGTTGAAGAAGTTGTTATCTTGGTTGTATTTAATTGGATGTTACAAAAAGTGCCAGAGGTGTATGTCGTAGACGATCATAAAAGCTCAACTGTCATAATGATGTTACCCCCATATATATTGTGCTAGCAGAAAAAAATGTTTCATACATCCAATTAAAGTTTGCAAATAATATGTTGGAATTATTCATTAGTAACTCTTTCACACAGTAATTAGGCAGGTACAAGAAGATCATGTGTTGAAGATAAAAGGTCCATGTTAAAATTCCGCGAAACGGTTTCAGAACGATGAACATGACTGTCCCAGTTAGCGTTCTACCCTAAGATAGATCAACTAGTTTAAGTGGTGTGATTTCTAAATATTTTAAGCATGTTATATAGTTTACTAAGGTAAAGCTCTGATTAAAATAGTTCAATATTTTTAAAAAAAGTGAAATATAGGCCTAGCAGATTTGCAAGCCAGTAAACGTAAAAAACTAACTTTTTCTTATGTGACTCAAGTCCCATATCCTGATACTCTCACTGAGTTTTGAGGGAGTTTTTGGATTGAATTGTATTTACCAATTACATTTTTGCCCAAATGAGCTAAGCCTATCACTGTCAAGAGGCTTTTAACAGTGACTAAATAAAAACAATAAACTAAACTTGAGCTTTCATCCCTGTATGAACATTCCAAGCTTAATAATAGCAACAAAATAACAGTAATGGCAAAAAATTCACAAACAAACAGAACATTACCCTCATTCAAAATAAGGGGAAAAATTACCCTTAGGACACGCTACATTCCGAATACATTCAACGATTTTGAAAATTTTACTGAATATTCTCCTGTTAGGAATGAGGTATAATGACATGTAGGCCTATAGTTTCTCATCATATGAACTAGGACTGTAATATGTTTGAAATTATTTATGTTATGGCGTTCTTCAATTAACCCACAGTAGGTAAGAATCGTGAAATTCAACCGTGAAACTGTAGGAACATATTCGTATATGCCACTAAAACATAAGCATAAAAGTTGAGTGTACATGCAAATGTCGCGGATAATAGTCTAGCACAATAGTCTAATGAGCACAGGATATAACATACATTACCATAAAATGAAGTAAACCCTGTAGTCAATCTTAAGGCTTCGTGTCTTCACTAAGCTACCTGGATTGTCCATTTTAAGGAGGTTCAAATGAATTTTCTACTAAAACGACCGGGTATTTATTGCTCCAAATATTAAACTGGAGGCAACGAATTACCTTTTCCTATTAATTCAAACATTGGAGTAGCATTTTATTTTATAGAGCCGGCATTTGGTTTTTTTTTTTTTTTTTTTTTTTTTTTTTTTTTTTTAGTTTAGTTTAAGCGTAGGCCTAGATAGTTTAATATTTTTCCAGTTTTATTGAAGAATGAATAAAAATATCTTTCGATGATGTCATGTAAGTTAAACCATATATTTTAATGGGTTGTCAATTATTTCCTCATGAACAATTGGGTGGAAAATGATTGCTAATCTTCTTAAAAGTCTTCTTTTTTGTAAATGGTAGGCTTCTTTCGATTATAAAACAATGGTTATGTACGGTATTTAATCTTTTTTTTATTTTCCACAGAATAAAATTTGCAATGCTGTTAGGTCTATTCTCGAATTGGAAGTACGTATGTTGCTCATAGTTAATGTGGAAAGAATACGTAAACTTATTTACATCTGGTTTATGTCGTAGATTAGGAAAATACCACTTGGAAGACCTATTCGTAGGTGGGCAGACAATATTAGAATAGATTTAAGGGAAGTTGGATTTCCGAGGATGGTTGGATGGAGTTAGTGCAGAATAGGGTTGAATGGCGAGATCAGGTAAGCGCGGCAATGAACCTACGGGTTCCATAAAATAGATAATATTCCTTTAGCTTGCTTAGGAATTATCTTTTACCATTGAGTAAGTGAGTATGACAGTAAAAATAACGCTACAAAATCAATCAATTGTCTGGTATATTTATTTGCAGTGTTATTTCTGTGGGTAACAAATAAATAATTTACAGCCCATAACTAATCGAAGGGTAATAAAAATTCATTTAACACACCTGTATGGATATATCTTACAACTTCGACCGTATGTGCAAAATAAGTAGGCCTAACGTGCAGCAGGCATTGACGAGGAAAGAAGCGGAAACCCGGAACCATTCCTTTGTTTGTCTTTCTGTTAACCTGGTAACGAGATGCAAATACCGTAATGTGTGAATAAAACCAACCTGGCTGTTTACTGCGTGCCAAATGAACTGAAGTCATTTCTGAAACAGATGCGACTAAATAAATATTTGCAGCAACTGCAAAAAATAGAGCAAAATTTAAATTAGTTCTCTTTTCTGGCAAGAAAACAAAACTGCAAATTATTGATAATAATGCCTACTTTCAATCTTTCCATAGTAATGTGGAATGTGAACTATATGGAACGAATTAAAGGAATTTTGCTTTTAGGCAGGCTTCACTGTAGCCTACAGTACATTTTAGGTCAAGTGCTAGGCGACAGGAAAACACAGGTTTACATAAACTTGTCTTATGTTTTACCTAATGCAATAGGCCTATGGAGATTTGAAAGGTTTAAGACAAGTTTACAAGTTATATGCCCTATGTTCGTTTTTATTTTATTTTTCAATTAGCGAATTCACTTTCCAGCAGCCTAAACTTAATAGGAGTAGTAGCCTAAAATAATAGTCAGGGTCAGACTGGCCATTCACGCATTGGGGCAAATACCCCGTGCACTACCCTATTTTTCGTTTAAAAGGTACCGGTTTTCCAGGACTAGGTCTATTACTATTAATTTTAGAAGCTGAAAGTTATTCACAGGAGTGAAAGCTGTGTGTAAAGATTAAGATGCAATTTGGGTCAACAGAATTTCTTACGCTGATGTCTATTGTAGGAAAATCTAAAAAGCCTCTACCACGGTGATAATGAAAAAGATTGCATTGATGAAATCTCTTCTGGTTGTTTAATTGTTTAGTATGTGCAGAACAGTACCTCAGCCAACCCTTTTTATTTGTCCTAAACTAAATAGGCTGTAACGAATCCTTTTTCTGAAGCAATGGCAACAAAATAGCTTTATTAAAACTCTCTCAGTTGTACAGATACTTGTCCCATCCATTTTTATAAATAATATTCTTTTAGGACATTTATCAAATGAGTAATACAAATTTCTAACTTGGCTATGTTTCCGGTGTATTTTTAAAAATAGGCAAATACATTCCAAACTTGTTCAACAGCGTTAAGTCATTGAACAATACATTCATTGGCACAGTGTGATATGCCAAATTATTCGAATATTTTTCATAAAAAACATATGAATTTTTTTGAGTCCTAATAAACGTCATGTTAAGTTAAAGCCCAAATGCATGTAGTTAAAAATTTTAGAATTGTAATAACAACTTGCTCGAGTAAAACATAAGAAACAATATGGCTTTTCAGACGATAAATAGTAAATTTTCTGTATTTATCGAAGTTCCGGCATTTATAGAAACGAATGAAGTCAGCCTGTACTGATATTGAACACACAATAATGGTCAGCCAACTGTCGCCGTAATAGGGTTCCTCCCCTTTCGACTTACCACTCTAGGTCTCATATGGACACAGTGGTTCGTTTTATAGGACATTTTCTGCAAGAAATCTAAAGACGGTACGCAGTAATACAAGAGAAGAAGCAAGCTATATTAAAAATGATATTACACAGATGTTCCTCTCTCTTCTTCTACATGGTCATTTTGCTCAATTTAGAAAAATGGACGGAGTCCTATTAAAAATGAAGCATTGTCTTAAATAAGGTGAAGCATTCTGTTTTATACTGAAGAAGAGAGTTGTGCAGAGGACGGAAACATTGTCAAATTCACATTTTCAAGTTATGAAAGATTTAAGTTAAATGTTTTAAGCAGTCTTTTAACAAAAGTATCCATATAATTCTTACTGCATTGGTAAATTTCGACAGAATTTCATTTTGTTTTATGGAATAATGGCTCTCAAACCTCATTTTTTAATCTTTCATTTTTATTTTTTCTTAGCACGGCAATATACTATAAGACTGATAAGAAGAAAAATTATCTTGTCTATTTGCTACAAGAAATACAATTGGAATATAGCAATAATCCATCAATGGAAGGATAGATTGGAGGAAAAAATGTTTTCTGAATGATTACTGGAGTTATGGAAACCATGAAAGATAGAATGGAAGAAAGTGTCCACATAATTCTTACTGCACTGGTATACCTCGACAGAATTTAATTTTTTGAAAGTTTAACATGTGTCAGCCCTAATTTTATTGCTTATCTTGGCAATGCACAATAGAATCGATAAGAATAATGATTCTCTTGTCTATTTGCTACAAAAATACTATTGGAATGTAGCAAAAGTCCTAACATCCATTGATGAAACAACAGATTGGAAGGAAAAAATATTTGTCTGATTAAGTACTGGTATTATGGAAACTATGAAAGCTGTCATTACATGAGATAGAACAACACAAAAATCACAATAACAATACAATCATTTACAAATTATTATAATTTTCTTTCGTATAATGAAATAAAATACTATGTTCTCCTCTTGTCTAACGTTGTTCCACAGAAGAAGGGTATAAGAGTAAAAGGCGGAGTTCAATACAGTATTATAAAATATAACATAACCCTCAACTAATATTAAATATCACTTAGGCCTATACATAACCATAGAAGAAGGCTGACTTCACTTGTGAGAACTGAGAAGTCTAATTGCATAAATAATTCGTCTAAGACGTCTAGTACATCATGTGTCCAAACAATAAGTGCCAAGGAGTTAAAAGTTTATTTCCTAAATTAGGCCTAAATGAATTGATATCCAGTCCTAAGATTTTTCCCAATAAGTGCTATGGCAAATCCTCATTTTCATACTATATTGCTCTTAAATTTGCTTTGTCTCAGGAATCATTTTTATGGATTTTTGACAATATATAGGCCTGTTATCGTCTCGTCTACTTCGAAAAAATAAGTGATGCTACTGCTGCACTCTATAAAGAGAATGTTACCTCTCGAAAAATGAAATTTTCTTCATGTAAGGTGGCAATAAAATGAAGATAAGTCGTTACCATGCTTATGTAACGTGCCCAGAAGATACTGAATACAAATGTGACGTTTATTTCTTATACGATTTTTCGTTTTTGAAGTATGTTGTTCACGCATGCAGAAATGTTTCCGAAAATTATGTTCTTCTTGGATTCACTGAATTTAACGTGTATTATGCCTAATAACTAAAACTCGACATCAAATTTCTAGGTCGAACGCAATACTTACTGTATCCTAACTTCTTATAATACGGCAAAGTAATAAAAACCGAAACAGTATCCCTGAGGATGGAGGCAGCGTGGACCACTGAATCGTCTTCAAATCTGGCTATCAACCCGAGAAAACTTTAGTCAGACTGATTTCCATCTGGAGAAATGTACCAGATTGCAGTCCACATTCTTAAAGGCCATTCTCAGCATTAATGCGGCTATTCTTCGTATCAGCATAATAATTTTGCTGTTATAAGTTATAATAAAGTAAATACAATTTAATTTTGTAGCGATTTTGTTGCCTTCTACCGCGTCTGTTGTAGATCACCAATCAGAAGATATGTTGAAAGTAGATCCTATGGCCAGATAATCTGATGATCGCTGCCAAGGAAGCCAATTGAAACAATTTTGAATCATGTAGGCCCACAGAGGGCGTAACAAAAATTATATCCAAATTTTATTCACAAACGTTTCTCTTAGATAGAGGATGAAAATAAGTTAACTGCCGTCAATCTCTGTGAAAATTCAAGACAAAGATAAAAGCATTATTACATATTTTAATACTACATAAAATATCATACACATAAGAGATAAATGGTGCAAATCATCATCACAAATTTTCTCAGATGTTATACGTGTCTTAAGAGTTGTATTAATGGGTTTTCGGTTGATTTCCATGTTTAAATGGATTTAGATAATAGGACTTATATGTATGTATAAACACTCACATGCATATATATATATATATACACACAGGAGTGTGTATATATTCACATGTAGAAAAATAAGACAAAGAAGCTGGTAAATAAACTAACTTTATGCAAGCCCTGTAAAGAGTATACTTTTTCTCTTGACAGCTGCAATTAACCTTTGGTGTGCAAGGTTACCGGTTGTCACCAACAGAAGGCTCTCGACTCGCATGATCATGACAGCAACTAAACAAAGAAAACTTAAAAAAATGGAGGGAAAATTGGGAAGGAGAGATATAAAGAACAAAGAAAGAAAAAGAAATATGGGGGTTTCCCGTAGGCGATAAAACTTTTGTGACAGCAAAGAAATTGAAGAAGAAGTTAAGAAAAATGAGGAACTTTTTTTTTAAGCTACGAACAGAATAAGAAGAGAGAAGTACAGAGAACCGAGATGAAGATTTGAGTGGGGGGATGATGGTTAAAATAGATAGTAGTGAGTTATACTACAATTAGGTTACTTATCATACATTGCTGTGATGGTAGGAATATATGCATATCTTCACAAATACTTTACTCTAAAATAGAGATTCTAAAAATCTGTCTTTGACTTCTCGCCGTTATGGGTTAATTTTATTCACATTTTTTTTTATGCACAATCCTATCTTTGAAATATAAATGAGAAAAAAATTGTTTGCCTAAAGTTTCATGTTTCTCAGCCCTTTTGGACCTATAAATACTCTATAAATGGTCAGGCCTATCTCATCTTGGGAACCCTTACTGCTCCCTGGCACATGATAATTAAATGTAAGGCAACTGGATAGAGAAAAGAGAAATCATAATTTAAAACAATTATTTAAAACAATATAATTAACTAATTTAAATATATAGACCTATTTATCTTTTCCTTAGTCTGTAGTAACACATCGCAGACAATATTTAAAAAGAAACTATAATCGCTTAATTTGATTATGGAAGCCAATTGAAACAGTTTTGAATCATATAGACCCACAGAGGGCGTAACAAAAATTATATCCAAATGTTATATTCAGAAACGTTACTCATATAAGAGGATGAAAATAAGTTAACTTACACGAACATGGGTCAGGAAACGTAGGCCTAATATAGTATTTCCTTCTTATATATATATACCTATAAGAGGCTTTGTCCTGACTGACTGACTGACAGAGAATCAACGCAGAGCCTAAACTACTGTATAATAGGTAGGGACTTGGAATTGACAGTACCTTCGTTTCATAATGTAAGTGCTCATTAAGAAAGGATTTTGCAAAATTTCGATTTTAAATGCCAAAAATTAAATGTTTTTGAGAATACTTAACCCCTTTTTACACAGAATTATCAAATCCAAATCACAGTTCACATGACAACATGTTGTTGTCAGTGGTCTAGGATGGGTTTGGAAATAAATGAAATGGGAGATTAACAAATTATTATAGAGAACCTATCAATATAATTCTTGTTAAAAATAAATATTAAAGAATGAAATCCACGAAAATAATGCAGTCACGTAACTTTCTCTACCCTGGACATAGAGAAAACAATAAGAGGTATGGAAATATGTATATTATTAGCTATATCGCAGGTTTTTGGAGAGAGAAGTATGAAAGTGATATTACATTTCTGTTTAATTTCATCCCTAAAACGGTTTTATGGTAACATGAGAGTGAGAAATAAAATATTCCGCAAAGACAATACAATTTTATGTTACCGGAATTTCTGTTTCTTCTTATTTGAACCCCTACCAGGCTTGCTGTGTACAAGCGATGGGATGCAAAATTCTACATCCTCTATGAGCCATAAAAAGCTATACCAAGCGTTTTCTGAGGGAATAGTTTGAGTGTGATAACTGATAAGTCTTCCTTCCTGTTTCAAATTCTAAATACCTATATAATAACCTATAATTTAAAAATCTAAAGTCCTTCATAAGATAATTTAGAATTACAAAATAAAAAACTCGGGCGACGCCGGGCCTTTTAAGCCAGTTATATATATATATATATATATCTGTATCTGGTACCCTATGATCCCCAGGTGGGGCGAAGGGGCCTCCAAGTGGAGGTTTCATTACCTATACTAATTTTGATATGCTTATTTTCCGAGAGAGGGTAGAGGGACAGGAGGTAAGCCCATCGCCTCGCAACCCCCCTCTGGAAACTAAGTATTTCTTGGACGTGAAAGGGCCGAGAAATTTTGTCCAGAGGCTCTAATTTAGGCTTGGAGTTCTTTTACGTGCCGTAAATCTACGACACGGGACCCCCAGCTTAAAGTCCCTCCCGGAGGACTCCGTGCCCAGGATTTTTACGTCCTGAAAAAATCCATCGCCCGCGGCCGGGTTTGATCCCGCGCCCTGCGGATCTAGAGGCAGGCACGCTACCTCTAGACCACCGCGGCCGACATATATATATATATATAAGATACATTAATTTAAACTTGTCAGAATTTCACAAAAAATAGTGACATTCATTTTTATGATACAAGGTACATGTCACAATCTCCTGTTCATTTTTCTAGATAGTGGATTGACAGAAGAGCAAGAGCAATGGAATTCTCATCTAGTGTGGTAAAAACTTGTGTTTGAACATTAATGGACAAAAAAAATCGTGTCGACATTTGAATTGAAGATATTTAATTACACATTTTAAAAATATATATGTGTAAAAAGAGACGAGAATTTGAACTTTCGCTGTAATTCTTTGACTATTTTTGTACCAGTAATATTAATTTAATTAAATTTAATTTCCAGATTTCAATCTCTTCTTATTTTTTGCGTAAGCTTATTTACCCTCTCCTGTGGTCTGCTTGGATAATATCGATTTCGAATAACCTTTTCTATGAAAGTTGGTTGGCACTGGCGCAATCCCTGCATTACAGATCGAAGGAGAAAACAGCAATTTGGAGCAAACACATTGCATCCTTTCTGACAACAGTAGGCCTATATAGGTTATTAACTTTAGGAAAAAAACAACTATCTCTCTCTATACCGGAACAATGAATTATGGATCATAATTGGATGGATCCTGAGATCTTACAATCATTCAGTCCTCTCTTTGGTCATGAAGAAACACAAATAATGTAGCCTTTTGAGGCTTTCTATTGAATTTGTACAGTTCAAAATTGCTTATCATGGGCCATTGCAATATATATTTACATTTTTGTCACAAGCCAATTGGTTCTCCAATGTATTTTTAAAAAACCCGATTTAGAAAACATTATTAAAGTTCACTGGAATCAATTCATTACACTTTGAAAAACAACGCGAATTGATGAAATTTTCAGTAGGTAAAATTTAATCTTTTTTCCAGTTGTTCTGGTAATGAAATTAGGAAAGAACCTCATATATCTAATTTCGCTTCAGTTCAGTCTGCTATAGATTTCTAGCACCCGTTAATATGATTTACTTCTGCTCGTAAAACAAGCCTGGCCCCCACCTCTTACACAGTGATTTATGGAAGAACAGTTGCTAGCAGAAAATGTCGCTTGCATGGACTCTGCGAATTTGGCAGTGTTTATGTGTATTCCTGGCGGGCAAAACAGAAGTATGCCCCATTTCTCACCAGCATCAAGCATGCGTTAGACCTGTATAATATATGTTCCGGAATGTATATTTCTTAACATTATTTAAAAAAATGAATACCTCCGAAGTGATTTTTTCCGGAAAGATGCTGAACTGAAGCACCTTTAGTTCTGAAAGAAAAAAGTAGGAATAAAGACAGAATGAAGGAACAGAAGAAGAGAAAAATAAAAGGAACGGAAAACAGTTATAAGGCCTATAACAAATATGCATATACCAAAATTTTTAATTACAGACTCGGTTATATAGAATTGTAAGCTTACTGACGATTTTCTAATATAAAAGTGAAGTGTATGAGTGGGTAGGCAGGCCTATGCTTATGTTCTGTATAGAAAACTTGGCTGCATGCTTTGACCGATATTTATGAATTAACATGTTGGATAAAGAAAACTATACTTTAGGGGGATGGGTGAAAATTATACTCGTATTTTCTATATTTTGTTTACATATCATTACAATAGTGTATAAGTCTAGTATAAAATTACTGTACCATTATTTTCATGGAATTTGTGAATTTTCGCATTGATATTGTTTTACAATTTACTGGCCTATGAACAAGTTACCTCGTGACTTTGAAATATTCCATTAGTTATATATTAGGCTACACGAAAACTACATAATAATGTGAATCCATTTCTAATAACAAGTTGTTATTTAGTGTCTTTACAAGTACATAAGCATGAAGAATAATTAAGAAGGTAAGCAATGCTAAACATTTAGTTCAATATTTTATGGTAATCTATAACGAGGCTCATAATCTACGGCCACAATAGACATCAACAAAGGTTGATTGATTAGTGATGATGTGTTACCCTCATCACGTTCGCAGTAAGCGAAGCCCGCAAATTAACGACAGGGACATATGACATGGCGATGATTGATTGGTGGATTTTTGGAGGAACATAATACCAAGCTCCATTTTCCATAATCGCGTAAGGGAAGCATCTGACAACAAAGGTAATATTTTACAATTTAGAAGATTAATTTACGTTTAGCTTCTTAACTTCTTGCTAAAGCATTTTCTGTTGCGGAAATGTGGTTACATTTGTGCCAGGCGTATCTGGTACAAAATATGTATTAAATCCCACGTGCTAGATGGATATTGCAGTAAGTTTCTGTAATCTGAAAACACTTAAATTAGTAATATTCATCATAAGAAACAGAAAATGCCTATACTGTAAATTCCCAACTGGGTAAGCAAAGAAACACTTAATATGATTCTTTCTCATCGTGCAATGTTTCGTCCGAAATTCTTCCTGATGTGATAATAGACCAGTAGGCCTATAAACAAAATACGGCCCAGGGGCCAGATGCGACCCTCAAACAGGTTCAACACGGCCCGCAATAGGAAAGGGGGGGGGGAAATATAGGCTATATTTACCTAACTCGATTGCTTTTCTTTCTACTGCTTTACTCATGGTAAATTTTAACAGAACTTCAAGATTTTTATCGTTGAAGAGCCTTGGATGTTTGCATTATTCCATTTACTGTGGACTGCAAACTGGGCATTCAGCACAATTAGGTTGAGTTTCAAATTAACATTCCATTGTTGTTTCTTAACTTGTCGAAACTTGAATTCTGCAAGTCCTTAACGAAATCAAGTTTTCCAACTTTGATTTCTCTTGTCCAGAAGATTATACCCATGTTTTCATCTTCATATGTGCATGAGCAAGTATCTCTTTTCGAAGCTTCGGGAAAGTTGTGTCAGAAATAGAGTAACTGACAGACTTTTGACTTCATTCCTGAGGCACATCTCGTTCCACCTGAAACTGGAGACAAAATAGCCCTGAAGTTGCACCGTTTTAGCTCCTCAGTAAACTATTTCGGCCCGCCTTGTGAAATTTACAAGAGAATCGGACAAAACATCCTCATCCACTCATTTGCTCTAGGCCTATTAGCAAATTATTGTAGAGCAGTCCCATTCTCTTATAATCTACTCCCATAGAGTCAAGTACAACAAGAAAAGCTTTGCACTAAGTATTTGATAATTACTTAGCAATTAATTAACTAAATCGTAAATAATTGCCAGATTTGAGACAGTCTGTGCACAACCGAAACAGTTCAATGAATTGATGTAATCTGTAATAGGTAATTTACAGTACATTCGTAGTAATATCTTAATTATTAAATATCAATAAATCATTTAATATTCATATTCGCCACGAAAGTTCATAGGCCTATCTGAAAGTCAGTTATGTAGGTCACCTTCGTGAATCATAATCTACAAACGTACGTTTTCCAACTAAAAACTACTTCCAGGTTAATGGATATTATTTTCATTTTGCTACCCTGCAAAACAATTACCTTCCTTTTAGTTTGTGGTTCAAAATTGCAAGATAAATTGACACCTTGGCGTAGTATGTTGGCCTATTACAGTTAAATTTACATATTTTGAAATTTAGACTATTGGTTTTCTTTTCAGAACGGATACCTGAAATCATGATCCGGGAAAATAAATAATGCCTATTCTGTTCCAGCCAGTAGTTAGACTGTTCAATAAACCTTATACCCTAAGCTTAGTGAAGTGTTATGTCGGTTTAACGTAGTTTGCAGTTTGTCGGATTTTGTATGTAGTAGAAGTGGTCGCTCGGTAATTCCTAGTTGAGAGAGAGAGAGAGAGAGAGAGAGAGAGAGAGAGAAGGAGAAAAGGATGAAAGGGAAGTTATACTACAGAGAGGTCAAACTGCCGAGAGGTTACGCTGGTCTTAGTGACCTATAGACCTATGCTTTATCTCTCAAGCAGTCGAGCGACTAGTCCTCCCTGAATGCTGCATACGAATCGATTGTGGAAGGGGAAGTGCGAATTAAATGAATAGTAAGGATTCAACACTGATAGTGTATGTGTGCAAAACGTTGTCCAGAGTGATGGAAGATAGAAAGTTATCCGACTTACCCTGGAGTTCAGATAAGGATATGTATTCCTATAAGTCCCTACCTTTTTGTCACCAGTGTTTATGAAGTGAAGCTTCTTTAGACTCGGTAGGAGTAAATCGAGAGCTTGCGTTACGTCACTAAATCGTCACGAAATTAGTGTTACGCTCAAAATCGTCACGAAATTAGTGGCATGTGACGGAACGGACTGCACAGAAAACAAATAACTCAATGATTAGGCTTATCAAAATAAAAAAATCCAAAATTAAATAATTAAAAGATTCAAAATTAAAAAACTCCAAAATTTAAAAAAATCTAAAAATCAAAAATTTAAAAATTGGAAGTCCGAAATTAAAAATTAAAAATTAAAAAATTCCCAAATTGAAAAAATTTAAAGATCTAAAAATTAAAAAATTAAAAATTAAAAAAATAATTAATAAAAACATTTAAAATTTAAAAATTCAAAATTATTCAAAATTAAAAAATCCAAAAATCCGAAATTAAAAAATCCAAAATGAAAAATCCAAAATGAATAATCCATATTTAAAAATCCAAGAAATAAAAAATTCAAAGATCCCATCCAAAATTAAACAAATAAAATATCAAAAATTTAAAAATCCAACATTAAAAAATCGAAAATCCAATTTTTAACAATCTAATAATGGAAAATTAAGAATCGAAAATCTAAAATTAAAAAATCCAAAAAATCCAAAATTCAAAGATCTAAACTTTAAAAATCCAATATTAAAAACTTATGGAAAATGGAGCTTGGTATTATGTTCCTCCAAAAATCCACCAATCAATCATCGCCATGTCATATGTCCCTGTCGTTAATTTGCGGGCTTCGCTTACTGCGAACGTGATGAGGGTAACACATCATCACTAATCAATCAACCTTTGTTGATGTCTATTGTAACCGTAGATTATGAGCCTCGTTATAGATTACCATAAAATATTGAACTAAATGTTTAGCATTGCTTACCTTCTTAATTATTCTTCATGCTTATGTACTTGTAAAGACACTAAATAACAACTTGTTATTAGAAATGGATTCACATTATTATGTAGTTTTCGTGTAGCCTAATATATAACTAATGGAATATTTCAAAGTCACGAGGTAACTTGTTCATAGGCCAGTAAATTGTAAAACAATATCAATGCGAAAATTCACAAATTCCATGAAAATAATGGTACAGTAATTTTATACTAGACTTATACACTATTGTAATGATATGTAATAAATATCGCACGGCCCAACAAAAAAGAACTTTTTGTTTGGTGTCTCAGATATTTCACCGGATTTTGGCTATACTTAGTGTGCTCATTCCAAATATGTAAACAGTTTTTCTCTACCAGCTCTACTTTTATATATATATTATTCGTGAACTCTCAGTCTAGCGAAACAAAATCTTACTTGATAATATAGCTAGTGAAGGTTCTCGACCATACTTTGGACACGTAGGACTAAAACTGTACGAAGTACAGAAAAACTAAAAGTTGGATTATTTTTGGCCCTCAAATTGACAGTTCATAAGTCATAAACGACCGTACAATATGTGATAATATCAATTTTTTGAAAGACCCCATGTTATATAGTTATTGTAATGCTAATGTAATGTTAGTGTGTTGCTTTTTTTTTCTTCACATGATTTAGAAGCTAAAAATAGGCACTGTTTTTGTATATATATCAAACGTAAAATGGGATAATATGCATAATGGTAATACTACCATATCTCACAAAACTAAAACTGATAGGGAAAAACTATTGGCACATTTGGCATCAGTGACCTAAATATACCCAAGAGTCTGTATAATTTCTAATGCACCAAAATGGCTGTTGGTCTGTGTTATGATTTCGTTGCCACAATTAAGGTTTCTTTATATCTGTCCATAAAGGTTATAACTCAACGAACACAAGGATCACCTATGCAATATAGTTCAAGGTTCGCAAGGATGTAGCCTAATTTTATCTGACTATTCCATTCATACGCTGCGTGTTTGATAATGACCAATAACGTTTAGCAATTCCTGGGACATAGACCAATGAAGATCGTTTACTTTGTAATATACTTCCTAGATTCGCAGGGATGGAATTTTATCTGATAAAACGTCACCTTGTTACTGGACGCACAAGGCATCAACGAACCGTGATTAATACGTCAATTCTTCCAGTGAACAGAATGAAAACACATAATTTTATACAACATAACTTGTTTGGAAATAGAAATAATGTTAATGTGTAATGATTAAAACACAATTTGGATTCAGTGCAAGCCAGTTCTGATGTTAGCCTGCGTATCTGTAGCCAGTGACGCTAACCATAAAACCACACAGGCGGTCATAAGTCATGCACAAGTACGAATTCAAATGCACATAGATTCTTCAGCAAAATAAAATTATAGGCTATTAGACTAATAGGCTTGGTGGAGTCACTATTCGGTATTATGAATTTTGTTATAACATCTCCTGTCTTTTTTCCATTTCTTACTATAACTTGAACTGAGAGAGTAAAGCTGGATTCCAAGAAAAGGCTAATTATAGTCTGAAAGTAATATAGTAGGGTACAGTAATGTTATAAATGAGCATATATCACTTCTCGCATAACTGCATCATATGAGGTCACACCCTATCTTGTCATCGAATCCTTGAGAGGGAGAGTCACTTCACAATTCGGACACATCTCCCAGATCGTAATCCGCGCATCCCCTCTCTATATCCCATTCTACCATTACTCCTTTCCCTCCTCCACCAACAATATAAATTTTCCGATATTCGCCGGTCGTGTCATTTGAAATGGGCCGTTTTCCCCTCCTGAAACCTAATGGTTATTGCCTTTCTCGAGCGGACATATTGCTCTCCATCTAGTGCAATGTGCTCTGGCCATACATCACCTAACTACCCAATGCTATAGCATATCTGCAGGACAAGGGGTTGGGTGACCGAACAGGGGTTGTTAGTAGCTCCACAGTCCGATTTCCGGTATGGGTGTATGCCTACCTCTAACCCACCGTAGGTGCCTCTTAACGGAATGATTAAATAATAATAATAATAATAATAATAATAATAATAATAATAATAATAATAATAATAATAATAATAATAATAATAGACTACAGATGTGGCACAGCGGGCTTGGATTTGATTCCCGGTCGGGACAAGTTATCTGTAGTACAAGTTAAATAACAAAACTGGTTATTCGGGCTGCGCATCGACCACGCGTCTCTGCTCCTACCCCCAGACCGACGTACGAATATGCCCGACTATGAAACTTCGCACATTTTCGTTGGTGCCAAGCGGCGAGCGCGCAACAGGCCAGCACCTTATACAAGTCATATTTTCTATATTGTAACAATACAAATCTGATTTAAGGGCCCTTTCACACTCGGTCACTTGTGACGGTCACCAGTTTTTGCAGTGAACACACCTGGGTCACTTGTGTCGCTCACCGCTAGTATTGCCAATAGTAGCTAGATGATAAAACAATTTGTAATCGCTTTTGACATCCCAAATGGCTGGTCGAAGTTCCACTTCTCCTATAAAATCTTCAATATTAAACAAATTTAAACTCGTGACTGGATAACTAGTTTCGCTGAGCTCGATTATACAACTGAATTAAGTAAAAACAACTTGCATTGTTGGCAATCATAAAATGCGGTGACCGTCACTTGTGACCCAGTGTGAATGCTCCTATTTAAACTAATGCTTCTACGCCGGTGACCGTCACAATCGACCAAGGGTGAAAAGGCTCTAAATGTGTAAATACACCTCTATCAGTATTCTACTTCCTTCTTCTAAAAGTCTTCTACTCAAATTTGTAAATATACCTCTAACAGTCTTCTGCTTCCTCAAGCTCATCAAAGTTAGAATAATATTGTAACAATGGCTAAAATCGAATTAAACTTTCTTGCACATATAAGTTTGCACTCAGACTGAGAAATTCATGGCTAGCTTGCGGAATGGTGGGGTAGCTAAAGGGGGAAGAGAGGGCTAAGCTGCGCCTACTTGCTTCTGCTTGTGCTTCCGCGCATCTTGTTCTTTAACTTGTCTCTCTCTCTGTAAGGGGGGGATTTTTCTTCACCTATGTGACGAATATTCAGTAACTATAGGCCATTGCGGTCTCCGGACATCATCTGGGCAGCGTGGACAACGAAAACAATGTGCAGCCTACAACAAGATCAAGTTCTAAGAATTAATCCTAATTCTCTAAATTATCTTTTATTTTTTGCCAGCAGTGGTGCACAATTACTATTATTCCTCTTAGTTTAACCTCCCCAGTTTGTAGGGACGTTTATGCTTCGTTACCATGACTTCTGACACCTATGTATTTAAAGAAGAGTTGTGCGTCTGTTTGAATTTCTATATACTTCTACAATTTTTTTCAGATCTCGATAAAATTTTGCACGCTTAGCCTATGGGCCATTTCCCTCTTTATCGCCGTTCACGAAGATTTTTTTCCCCTTCAGAATTACTGAAATGCTACCGAAGAAAATAAAAAGTCATATAAAGCCTGCATCCAAAAAATCGGAAGGCTATATAAGGGCAGAGAGTTTGAAAATCGGAAATACTCCAGAAGTTGACTTCGAAATACAAGCAAAAAACAATACCCGGGCGATGCCGGGTTGTTTTAAGCTAGCAGCATATGTTTATGTTTAATTAACGAAAATGATAAACAAAAGTTTAAGATAACTGCAACCTGAGATCAAATATTGTATGCAAAAGGTATGTAAATTGTAAATAAGTTTACATTAATAAACCCTTTTTGTTATTTTGTGTAGGCTTATACACTTCGCTAGGAATTTATCTTCAACAACCCAACAAAATTGCCTACTAAAACAATTTTGGGGACGGGAAGGTTGACTGAATGAAATTTCAGCAAATGTTTAGAAGTATAAACATAATACAAATAATTCAACCTCCCATATAAGTGGTAACACTTTTTTGGTCTATCCTTAATTTTATTTCCTTACATTTTTCGTGGTGATCAGGGATTTTGTGAACCCCTGAGTCCCTGAGTGGGTGAGGTGTGGACCAGAATGAAAGACTTGGGATTCTTCTGAGTACCCATAACATTGTTGTCATCCATATCTATACTGATACCATATATCGATATTTTCGAGATTTGTGGTTATGAGTTATGTGTCGAACTATAGTTCCAGCTCCACAGAGAACTAACAGCTCTCATAATGTCAGGTTTTGGATAAGCTCAACTAGGCTATATAGAAAAAGAATGGAGTATTTTTATAGAATGGCTGGACATTTTTGTGAAGCGTTAGTGGAGTATTGTTTTTATTATCGGTCTAGTCCTACAATATAGACGTCGCTCCAAGTGTAATCGAGTCAAGTACAGAGCTGTGTGTCTCAACCTGTGAGTCCCGACACAGTGTTGGCTCCTGAAGTATTATTATTTGTTATTTAAGTATACACGCAATAGACACATCTTTTGCGCAACATGTGTTTACAAACATTTCAATACAGGCGTACAAGACAATTTTGTAAGCAGGGTTTTTAAAAATAAACTAATTCGGAATTAAATGCAATTTAATACGTTAACTCTCGAATGACCAAATACAGTAGTCGCGTTCAGGGAGACATTATAGACTGTAATAGACTATTAAGAGGAGAGATTACGTCACTGAAAAATGAATTCCCATATACAGGTAGATAAAGCTTTGAATTCAATAAGATAGGATTGAAAATTGATTTGGAAAATATCTGTATCTGGTACCCTATGATCCCCAGGTGGGGCGAAGGGGCCTCCAATGGAGGTTTCATTACCTGTACTGATTTGGATATGCTTATTTTCCGATAGAGGGTAGAGGGACAGGTGGTAAGCCCATCGCCTCGCAACCCCCCTCTGGAAACTAAGTATTTCTTGGACGTGAAAGGGCCGAGAAATTTTGTCCAGAGGCTCTAATTTAGGCTTGGAGTTCTTTTACGTGCCGTAAATCTACGACACGGGACCCCCAGCTTAAAGTCCCTCCCGGAGGACTCCGTGCCCAGGATTTTTACGTCCTGAAAAATCCATCGACCGCGGCCGGGTTTGATCCCGCGCCCTGCGGATCTAGAGGCGGGCACGCTACCTCTAGACCACCGCGGCCGACATTTGGAAAATATAGTGGCTTAAAAGTTTATAATCGGCTAATGAAGACCGTATAAAATTAGGTGTGTGATAGTTTTATGCTGTTTTCCATTTATATTAAAATTAATTTCATAGGACTATTAGGCCTACATCCAACTGGCAGATATTTCGTCGCTGCTTTCGGTTCCTTAATAAATATTCTACTATTAAGTCACAAACATGACTAGAT
The DNA here is from genome assembly GCA_964059195.1 of Ectobius pallidus. Classification (NCBI taxonomy): domain Eukaryota; kingdom Metazoa; phylum Arthropoda; class Insecta; order Blattodea; family Ectobiidae; genus Ectobius; species Ectobius pallidus. The sequence goes on from CAXKWD010000006.1 coordinate 109,482,921, forward strand.
ATAGTTAAAAGTGGCTTTAAAAAGTCAATGAAGCTATTGCTAATTGTAATATCTACAAGTACGACGAAGAATATGAACAGAGAATTTCGTACATCCTTTACTTTGAAAGAAAATGTCAAAATGGACTTTTTTCTACTATAGCCGTATACCATTTGTGCCGAGTTTACTGAAGTAATTTAATTTACCTTTTAAATACACGTCTTATTTCTTGACGTTCGGCCCCGAAATGACTCATGACTAAAGCCCGGATTTTCATGCACTATCAAACTTAAAAACATGCATGCATTCATGCACTATCGAATCTCCAAATATGCACAATGAAGGGTGAAACATGCACTATCAAAAATCCGCACTATACTGCAATATATTTCAATTATACGAGCTTTTCCAAATTCTTCTCACTTAAACTCGTGCGTTTATCAGTTAGGACATTCTTGAACGCAGAAAAGGATCTTTCTACTTCACAAGAAGTATCAGGTGCATACTTAAGGGAAGAAATTTGCCTGAGGGTGAGATGGAATTCCATGTCTTTTACATTTTTTCCACATAATACGTCTTTCACTGTTTTCAGAAGTTTAAGATCGGGATTTGAACTAAGTACCTTCTTAAGTTTTTCCCTAATTGTCACACCCATTTTTCCACAACACGATTCTAAAGATAATTCAGCGACTTCAACAATGGCCAATGACACAAATTCAAGCAGTGAACATTCTGTTTAGCAGTTATCTTTCAATGGAAGATGGTGGGGGTCGGCGAGTCGGCATTTTCTTTTGTAGCAGGGTGTATTATATTACTGTTTATTTAGGGTAAACAGTAGTTTGCACTCTCAAATTGATGCAGGTGGCAGACTCTGTTGCTAAGTCAATCAAATAACAATGGTAATACAATACAACAATTTTACTTTTCTTTGAAAAGCCGAGATTTTAGGGAGGCCCATTCATAATATGCACAGTTATGCATGGTAACTTGATATTATGCACTAAACCCAGAAAATGAGGGTGAATATGCATTAAAAACGTCTGAATATGCTATATTAAACAAAAAAAATCCAAAACATGCATTATGTATGAATTTTGCCATAAAAAGGCCGAAATATGCAAACATGCACGGAAAAAATATGGTTAATTGGAATCCATAAGTCATGTAATGAGTAACTACAAAGTTTGGGAAGTGTAACCAAAGTATATAAAAACATGCATTTGCATGGAATTCCGGGCTCTACTCATGACAATAAACATCAAAGTTCAACATAATTCTGAATAACCTCCTTGCATAATTAATACCGGAATTCCTTTTCCAAGAATTTCCTAAAATACAATTTAATACGTTTAGTTTAGCGTATATTCTATTAAAGCACTTTGATATCTGGTAACTGTTGTAACCGAAGATATTGCACTTTTTTTAACATAAAAGAAAAATCACTCTTCCGTTTTTCTAGAATTAAATATTGCAAATTTTGTTATAATTGTAGAATAATCCCTTATAACATCGATATACACCTTTATCCATAAAATATTATCTGTCCCAGTTACTGAAACTTCCGCAAGTAGGTCTATCTCATCGTTCGTTGTCAGGGCCTGCTGTAGGCTACGCGCAGGGTTGGATCCATTTACATATAAAACAATTGCATATATTTTTAATTTTACTGTGTTAGACATTTTTGGTGAACTAATTTCATTTAACATAGACATACTGTACTGTTATGTCTATTGTATTCTTACTAGTTATAAAACTAGAAGTGTAGGCCTATTTGTTTTTTTATTTTATCAGGTTGAATGTAAAAGGAGGCCTTAAGGCTTTAACTCTGCCAGAGTAAATAAAGGGTTATTATTTTTATAATTATAACAATAATTACCATCAATATCTTTGGCATTCATAAGTATGGTTTCTCAATCCATATTTCTACTTCCCACACTTTACTTCCAACCATCGACATTACACAGTATTTCCATCTAATACTAGTAGCAAAACTCATTTTTATTCCTTTAAAGTTCGAGTTGGACTTCGTAGGCTATTTACAAGAATCGTTATCCCCAATTTGTTCTCAATACCCGCACTGTTAACAGGTTCTCATAAAATAAAATAGCCAATCCAATATTATGGTACAGTTTCACACGACATTACACTTAATTCTTGCGCTTCTTCAGTAGGCAGTGACAGTATCCAATTCTCGCAAATCCATGTCATAATAGAGCTACATTTATTATGGACAAAAACATACTGGAGGGTATTATGAGCGTCTTTTCAAGTAACGTTATCAATTCGTTTTTAAACGTAATAATCATAAAGTCATGTATTCTTAAACTCCGGAAGGGCTGTCTTGTCTTCGGAACAGAGGACAGTAATACTGTTATTACAATTGAGTTAGACATTGACTTAACCATTATTCTAACCACGTTCTCTAAATAGAGGTCATCCTCGACATACTCAGCCATACTGGCTGGCTTATCCTGAGATCTTCTTAGGAAACTGTTTTTAGAAACTGAAGATTTAGCTGACACGGAAGCCTGACGCAGGTATTAGCTCTCACTTATACCTCACTTATTACTTCATATTTAAACCAACTATTACTATGTTCTTAAGAATTTTATTGAAGAGATTAAAAGATTTTGCTTCAAGTGTTTCTTTTTTTAAATTTAATAGTGTCAATACCATACTTATTTATACATACTATACACTGAGCCATTTTCCATATAGGAGCAGTTGATAATAAGGAAATAATAGTATAAGTTACGTTATTATAGGCCTAAATCTTATGTTAAACATTTAACGTCAAAATAATTTCTTAAGCAACAAAATACGGGAAAAAAGTTTTATCTATGAAGTAGGCCACAACAATACATTACCTGGTGGATAATTTTGTTATAGGCTTCGTTAGATTTCCTTTGAACCAAAATTTCGTGATAATTATGCAGATACAGGCTATATAATTCTGTATGTTAATTACTGCAGCATGAGAAATAAGCTACGTTCTTGCAACATTAAATACATGCTTCTAAGAAATCTTGAAATGTTAGGGATTAAAAACAAATCTACATTTATAATTACAATATACTCGAATTACGAGTAATTCAGGATTCCTAGAGTTCCGTAGTTTGTCCAAGTGATATTACAGAAGGATGGATATTTAAGGACGCATTTGAACACAGCAATAGAATAAGCGTGCTAAAAGCATACACGAATACACAGATTTTCCAGCTTAAAATTCAGGTCTGAATACTGTGGGAAAAAACAAATTATAATATCTTGCTATGTCAGGTTAGATGCTTCTACTTATTCGGTTTGATCAGAGATGCATTTCGGCATTTATAATATCATTATAGCCTAATTTATTCCTGATGTTTTGATATCAGGAAACAACGTGCTTGCATCAGAACCTTTGATCAGAGATGCATTTCGGCATTTATAATATCATTATAGCCTAATTTATTCCTGATGTTTTGATATCAGGAAACAACGTGCTTGCATCAGAACCTTTGATGTACTCATCGCAAAAATAGGGTCCCCGTCATTTTTAAATATTTTATACTCTGATTTTTATACATTTTAAATTGTAAATATTTGACGGCATACGAGAATGTATGTGTCAAGAGGATCCTTATTACCGCACAGAGATAAATAGCAAATGTGAGTATAGGACAAACTTCTTATATGATTAAGGGTAAAAAGTGACTTGCTACAAATTGTTATGTAACACTGTGCTCGTCGCCGGATATAGTAAGGGTAGGCCTAATTAAATTACGGAGGATGAAATGGGTTGAGCGTGGGGGAGGAAAGATACATCTAAAAAATAGTGACTGGGAGACCCGAAAGTAAAATACCACTTGGAAGACCTAGACGTAGGTGGGAGGACTATATTAGGATAGATTTAAGAGAAGTGGGATTTGCGAGGGATGGTTGGATGGAGTTAGCACAGAATTAGGGTTGAATGGCGGGCTGAGATCAGCGCGGCAATGAACCTTCGGGTTCCAAAAAATAGATAATACTCCTTTAACTTGCTTAGGAATTGTCTATTGCCATTGAGTAAGGAACACATCCCCTCATCGGAAGGAAGGAATACAGTAGAGTCCCGCTATTCCGAAAAACAGCCTATTCCGCCTATTCCAAATTGGAATGAAAGCTGGTTACTTACAGCACATGTCGGCTCCATTTATTTAATTCTGTAGAATCATTTTTAATCACTGCTAAACACAAAAAATAACTAATTTACACACACTTAAGAAGTAAAGACAGTGATATTTTTCTGACGAAGAGCACTGAATCGAATTGAAGATGCAATGTTCTGCCATCGCCGCATGAACATATCATTTGGTGGTGATGAATGCTGTATAGAGCTGACACTAGCAGATGTCCCCGCACTTAATTTACGCCTTAAGTTAATATGTTGATATTATTCATGAAATACGCCTATTCCGAATTCCCGCTAAACCGGAATAGCGGTCCCAATTACTGTATTTCACGGACCATAAGACGCACTTTTTTACCTTGAAAACAGAGCCTTGAAAGTTGGGTGCGTCTAATGGTCCGAAGTACACTAAAAAGTATAAATTATGGTAGATATTGCCGGAATACCATAGCAATAAACAATACACTTAACATATGCTGAATTTAAGGTTAGAGGGTGTAAAAGTATTTTCAGTTTTTCATAAGAAATCAGGTCAGTTGTTAAAATTTACGCAATGCCACCTCTACAGAAGAGATTTTCGTACAACGCAGGTTTTAAGTTAGAAGTGATTCCATTTACACCGATTCCATTGTACAAGGTTATAATAATTATGTTTATGCAATGAAGCATATTATTCCTTTTAAAATTTGTCGCTTAGAATCACATTAAATGTCTTTTACTTTAAATGTCCATCCTAAAATCAAGGTGCGTCTTATGGTCCGGAGCGTCTTATAGTCCGTAAAATACGGTAATTCGGAATAGCGGGACTCCACTGACATAGATTAAGTACTAAGTACTCTTAGTGAAATCGGGATGAAGATGATGGAATAATGGAAGCGCAACGCAATGTGTGAATTGTGTCAATTAGTTAAGCCTGGAAACAAATCAAGGTATAGGCACAGTGAACGAGCTACTATAGCATGAAATGAAATGTTAACTGCACAACATGCACGGTTCATAACAAAATAATATAAATTTACAACTCATTTTCTCTTCAGTGTCAGTGACATTGCGCGGCGTCATTCCCATCAATCATGTGGTGGACGGGATTCGAACTGGATGCAGCCCGTAAACGTTTAGTGTTGTAATTAAACCGATTAGTCAATAGGGGTAATGCAATGGCCTGTAAAATGAGTAAATAACTGCAGATTTGTATTACAGGTTTTGTAATTGAATCTCGAACAGAGGACCAAATATACGTTCATTGCGGGGGCAGAAATGAAAATGCTCATGGCATTAATGCTACCGTAATCATCAGTTGTAAAACTAATGCCCGACTGTATTATTACACAAAAGAGAGTTAACTGAAACACGGCTATTGCAACCACATTGACTATCTCCATTGTTCATGATTGAAATCCATTTGAAAAGTAGGCGTGTGGAAGTACGTAACTGTGCAGATTCAAAGGGGCAGTAAATTACCTTAAATTAAATTTAAAACCTATTTTGCGTTTCGTATTTATTTTTTGAGATAAATAGGTTGGAAGTTTCTGGAGAATTGCAACAATTACCAAATAGGTTTTGTCCCTAAAGTTCGGTAACACTTTTCTTAATTTATTAAATACCAGTATGCTATTTTATGCTATTGTGTGCGGAACGTCTGTCTGTGCGTCCGTGTGTCTATACGCACGATGACTTAAATACGCTTTATCGGATTTTCATGAAAGCGACGGTAACTAAGAGGCCACGCAAGTGGTCATAAAACAACCACTTATACTTTTTGTTTAGGTTTATTTTATACAACAGGATAGTAGATTATATCTACTTTGCCATTCCCGTTTTCCCGTAACAGTGGTATGGACGTTCATAACCAAGTGCTATTGATGTAACCCGGAAAGGTTTTCTTTCTGGTTTGAACGTTTCATAAATGCATTTCATATATTTTGACATAAATCAGAACAACAACATGATATTTCATTCGTAACATTTTATGCATTTGAATGGAGATCAATAGCCCATAAACATGATTCTTACCCATACTTAAATGCTGTTTTAATGAGAGAGCAGAGATTTATACGGTAAGAGTAGAGAAAGTAGGCTAATAAGTTGCTATGGGTTTATTTGTAGATTATGTAATAAACGAAACGTTTTCATCATACTAACACTCGACGGAACAGGATAGGCCTATCTAAGTACGTCATTCAACAATACTAAGGGCTGAAGATAGCATACTCATTGGTGCCGAAATGTGCGTATTCTTCAACAAATCCACGGATAATGCAAATAAACATATACTTTTATATGAAGCTGCCACAATCTTATCAACATACAGCAAAAAGTAGGCTAAGAGACAAGCATAGGCATATATCCAGTGGAGTGTGGAAGCTAAAGTTCCAGCACGAAATCTGTGCCGATTGCCTATGTCTTGGCATTATGTTTTCGTGGGGACTGTAGCGTCGATTGGCCTGCTACCTATCTCTCTCGCACAACAGTACCTTCCTTTTTATTTGTAAAGGCCAAGCTACCTCTCTCGCACAATAGCATGTCTCTCTCTAGCGAGTAACTGTCTCATCGGCACAGATATCGTGCGAGATCTTGACATACATAGTTAAAATTTTAGCTAATTTTAATTTTGAATGGTTTTTAACATGTTACATTTGTAAAAAAATTGTAAGTTAACATAATAGTTTGTTAACTAATATTAAAATTTACTTTCAGCTAATTTCTTGGCCTTAGGTGTGCAATTCGAGAAATTAACGTTGTATACTGTATAATTATATAAAAGAATTTGACTATACCATAGCCTGAGAAAATTGTTATGCAATGATTAAAACTGCATGACCTTATGTAGACTATTCTTAGTTTTTTGTAGCTTACAACATCAATAGAAACTACAGTACCGACGTAAACCCATGGGTGTTTCCCATGTCATTTCAAAACATAATTGAAGCTTATGAACAATGGTACATTTAAAAAGTTGTTGAAATAACCTTCTATCAGAAAATAATTCTGTGTTTTATTAGTTATTCCTTACTATATCTAACCCTAGATAGCCTATTCTACATTTCAAATGTGTTAAATTCTATATAGGAAAACCGGAAAGTAGAATAGATAAACTATTCTATTTGCTCCCATTTTTCACAACCTTTTTCTTTTCTAGAACTCTTATCAGTTAGCTCACTTCTCCCAGAAGATGACAGTGGGGCAAGCTGCCGAAAGTCCGGAATAAATCTCCTACCTTTCATTCGATTGGAAGCCCGAAAATTACAACAAATAGTTAATTCAAATTTTAATTTATAACATTCTACTTAGAATAGTTAAATAATTTATTGTTTTAATAGAAAGAAAACTCCCATACGGGCGAAATAGGTCGTTTAGGACCTTCTGCACCGCAGATTTCTGTAGTGTATCAGTCAGAATTACAAACAAAATATCCAACGGAAATGTAGACAACAATACAGAAAGACTGGAGCAATGGGGCCTTTGTTTGAAGCCGTCAGAGGCACACGACGATTGGGGGGGTAGTTATCGGACGAGCGAACACTTAATGACAGTGTGTCAGACTATCACAGGATCAGACATCCAAATCACACGTCGGTATTTAACTTAACGATACAGGATTTATGTGAGAAAAAAAAACATAGTACAGAGGGAAAGGAAGTTCAATGAGAAACGTATGATTCTAAAATCAGGTGGATACACACACTTGTGATCTATTAAAACATTATTTAAAACCTCGTAAAGTTTGATCTTGTGCTCATTCAGCAAGACGAAAAACCATTATTCTGTGTTGAATAGCATGAATAGTGAGTATTTTGCTGGTGTTATGAACACTTTAAAGGGCTTTGCAGTATGTATCAATTCCAGGGTGCGCGGGCAAAGAGAGTTAAGTCCACTTTCTTGTTTTTGAGAATTAGAGTGACTTAACACACTATACCAGCCCAACATAGCTTTAGAGATGGATAAACCCATGAGGCACACATCCATAACTACCGTACAATTTTGAATATGACTTACTGGACTTAACACAAATGTAGAGAACATTTTTATATATAACTCTATGGACGTTTCTCAATTTTTTTAGGATGGTGGACTTAACTCTCTTTGCCCGCGCACCCCGAAATTAGGATTGAGGTTTTAATCCTTTCAGAGCTGAATTGATGTTAATTTAAGCATTAATCGTATTAGGCTATATCAACGGATTCATAAGTTTGAAATCAACGTAGAACATTTTTACAGAATAGCTGGCTTTTATAAACGGCAATCCTATCGCGTGGATAAAGGTCTTCATACTGTAACATAAAGCATTATTCTATTAATTTAAATCTGTGCCTTTTCGCAATTTTTTTGGTGTTTTTGCGCAATTTTTCCAGTGACGCACATATATGTCAGTAGCAGCGAAAATATTAAGAAACACATAGCTTTAACGTACTTTAAATAATTACTTATCAACAAAACAAAATGACTTGGATATGGCATCGTTACACCAAAAGACCCAGCTTAAATATAGGTTCAAGCTGAGAAGAGGTATTCCATAGGAATTTTATCCTTGGCGAGTTAAAAAAAGAATGCGATTAACAGGCCTACAATTCTTTAAAACTGAAGCACTAGCTACGCTTTTACTTAGACCTGCCCAGTTTTTACACTAATGTCTTGAATTACTTTCTAGCTACACCAGTAACACGTCAAATTCTTTATAACAGGAGGATCAGAGGTTTAACAGAATATGATAGCTACTTCCTTAACTACAGAAATTACTACAATTTTGAACTCTCAGCCATTTCCTAGAAAGGAAACCACACAAGAGCATGGTACAATCATAAGAATAGAAGTGAGATCACTTGAGGAGAAGTTGTTAGTAACAATCATAGTGGTCTTTTAAAGACCCCTGAGGAAGACCCCCATAGACCTACATTAGGAAGCAAGCTAGCTCGAAGGCTTGGCAAACCAACCTCTCTGCAGTAAGATTACTATGGCATTAACTAGCCGGCTGAATGGTATAACGTCCGCTAATGATACACATATTATAAGCTACGCTATGAAATACACACTACAGAAGAAGTTTTGAAAACGTGCCTATTATTAAGTCGTGTGTAATAAGAAAAGATTGGTGGGTCCAAGAAAAGGAAATAAATAGCTAAGGAGAAAAGGATGTGATAATTTTTGTTACTCATAAATTTTCAAGGCTCCTAAAAGTGTTTTTCTTTTTCTTTACGACTCGCCCTTCTTATGTCTGCTGTACTGTGAGTAATCCAAATATGAATTATACAGTGTAATAACAGGAATTTGAAAGCAAGTTGTTTCTACTAACAACACACCGGCTGGTCACATATTATACATTAACACAACACAACAAATTATAGCTAAGATTGATGTATTCTGATCACTGCACTGGTTTTATAGAACCGGAGTTTACTCTTAAAATGCAAACTTATTGCGGTAAAAGGATATCAAAATCATAGATTATTGAAAATCATCAAATGGCCCTAGCGCCATCTGTTCACCGTAAAGAACAGCACTGTAATAATAGGTCTATATAGGCCTACAGTTTTCCCATACAGAGCAACAGTCACCGAACTATCCCATTATATAGAAAACAAGAAATTAAAATGTGGACTATCAGGCACTACCCTGGATTTTTCATAATATAATATAGCCTAATAATTTCTTCATTGCAACCAATGGTCATAGGATGAATTGAGCTCTGGTGGAATGATGTAGCCTATGTCAAGGGAAACAGGAGGACCCTGAGAAAACCTGACCAGACTCCTTTTTGTCCACCTCAAATTCCACATGTACCCACCGAGTTTCGATCCCAGGTCCCAGAGGTGGAAGGCGAGCGGTCTAATCACTCAGCCATGGGGGCGGCCTTTTATAATAGAACAGAGATAGAATATATTTCATTTCAGTTTAAGCTATCGCCTACTGTATTCGTTGACTAAAGATTTTTGCAACATCTAAAATAATTATATGTTCTAAGTTATAGCCTTAGTTTGAACATAGTAGGGCATAGCAAAAGGTTTTGGGGCCGAAAATAAAGCATGTAATCAGACACTCAGTGGGGGGTTTCTAAATTAACGGTTTAATGCATGTTCATTGTATAAGTATTCAACATATGGCGACTTAAAATGTTCTGTATTATGGTTCTTTCTATAACTGGTGGTCTGGTATTGAAAGGGTCACAGAAATTATACCACATCTCTTGCCTGGAGCCATAGGATAAATGTGCTAACTAGCAGCAGGGGGCTCCAGTCACAGTGGCGTGCGCCTCAGGTTACACTGCATGAGATCAAAAATTTTATTGAACCCTTCGTCTATTTTTCCGGGTTGACATGAAGTAGCAACGCACACATGTCTACAGGCAATATGAGTATTGCATCAGTTAAAAATACTACCCATTCCCATATGCTCTCACGATAATAATTCTTTCTGCAAGGGATTGGATAAAGCTACATAACTGAATGGAATAATAACTGTTTTATTTTATTACGCATATTTAGGTCTTGAATCAGTGATAAATTCAGTATAAGGATATGTAGAATGATAACTAATCCCAAATGTCTCATCACAAATTAATTAACGTTTTATTTTTATTACTGTCACCATTGTGTATCTGCTGACAACGGTGAAGTCACAAGAAGAAGAAGGAAACTGGAAGTACTAATGTTTTAGTAAGACTTTTAATCATTTTAATTATTTTATCACATTAACAAGAGTATAAGACAGTTTTAATATACACCAGCGTAAAAAAAGGTGCACTGAAATTGACAGAAGAAAGTCGAAAGACCTAGGCATAAAATGAAATATTGTTCAGTTGCTAATATCAGGTATTAGTATTTTAAAACCTAACCAGTTGTCATCTATATCTACCATAAACCTCCATGCATATGTAGTAAATATGCAAGTTAGATATCTCCACCCGGAAGTTATTCTTTTATTAATGATTTATATCGAGCATAAAGCTTTTACACTGGAACTCACTCAGTAGTGATGTTAATCTTAATTATTTATATCGAGTATAACACCTTTCAATTTAAGTTAATGATATACCTCAAGTTCTTCTAAAAAAGAAAAAGAGAGGCAACTAATATTTATAATATTTGGAAAAATATTGTTCTTAAAATATTTACTTGTAAGATATCGTTATTAGTAAAATGAAACACTTACATTCGAATAGACATACTAAAATTTATAGGAAATAAAGTTTTACTGAAAGACACATAATTTATATTTTTAAACAGTAGATTTCATGAATATCATACCATCAATACTGGTAAACCTATATAGGGGCAATATTTAGCCAATAGTACTTTTGTTGTAATTTTACAGTTTGTCTTCTTTGTTTAAGAACGCTTTAGTAAAAATCCCTATCTGTTTAAACTTCTGAATTAAGTTTATTAAACATTATTGGAGAAAATAACGTATACACCATTAGGTATTTCATTGATGAAACTATAGAGCACTTCAACCAAAACATCAGAGAATGAACATTCATTTTCCCTCACCCATAGTTTGAAATTACTCTTCTCAAACAGAAATGATCACATGAAAAATACTTGCTGTATGTTAAGCAATGAAAGTAAGCTACTTCAAGTTGTGTACTCACAGAGCAAATAAATTGTATATTATTACTGATCGCTCACTATTAATTTTAATGACACCTTTCGCTTGTTTTCCTTGAGTAAGATTATTTATTGCCTGTCACCTCTGCATTACGATTTAATTTCTACTTGCCGCCCCTAACGTAAGTCATGTACGTGTCACTGAATTACATCGCAGAGGTCTTGAATATCCAATTAAACATGATATGTGTCTTTACCACTAGCAAAGATCCATGATTTATAATGCAGTAAATCATTCCAGAGTTCATGCATATGAAATTGAAAAGGCCGGAGCTGTTATTTAAATTTAGAAAGCGAATATTTCCTCATAACACGACTTGTCACAGAGAATATTAATAATGGAGCTCTACGTCCAGTTATTTACGACCTTGTGAAGAAGCTGACCGAAATGATTGGCGGAAATCAAACTGTCTTGGTGAATTTACAGTTTCTAATCCTGAGCTTGGCCAGTGGGATTTCTTAAAATGAATTTCGCTGTTTTTAAATAAAAATTTTGGATTGCAGTTTGAATTAAATCTACCCCGAATATTTCCTAAGGGAGCCAGTAAATTCGTGCGATAGAAATGAATATTTATAATCTAACATGTAAAATCGTCCGCATACCTCACGGCCTAATGGAAATGTAAACAAGATTGAATGCTAAAAGAGAACACTTTCTTTTCATTTTATCAAGTCTTAGGACTAGCAATCATGCAAAAAAAAATTATAATAATTCTAGTATGGACAAATTTATCTTGAATTAAAATAAGTAATTTTAATAAAATCTAGTGTGGATAAATTCCCTGCTTTATAATTTTCAAGAGCTTTGCATATACTCAGTAGTTTAATCCTACCAGCTCGTTCAATTCTTCTATGTGTACTTATACTTCACACCTTGAGGTAAGTTTCTCTCTGAAATTCTTTCAAAACGTCGATAATATGAATGTATGGATGAGTAGTGTTAAAATTCTTGTTAAAATTTGCATGAATAGATTTACATGTGTAAGTTGTGTGGCAAACACTATTGGAGTAAGCCCATATAGAGGGAATGTAGCAACTTCTCATATGTAATTATCACCCAAATAGTAATAAAATGTTACTAGCCGTTCATCTTCTGGACGCTAGACGGAAGAATTTACATGTTTGATTAAAATATCTCACCTTCGAAATGTGATGTGTTTACGACTTGCGGACGAGTTTATATTTCCCCTTTCCCATTATGTTCCCTTTTAAGGTTTTAGATTCTTTTAAAAACAAGAATTGCTTTCTACTCCATCTTTTATCAGTGAAACCTTTGTGTATGCACATGATTCCCTCCCCTACTGCTTGTAGGCCCTAAGCTCTACAAAGAATGGAAATTGTGTGAAATCAGGTAATTGTCGATAAAATCTAACTAATAGAGAGTACTAATACATCTCTCTATAATTTTTCTAGCCGTTCGGGACAGGCAATTGTGCACTTCTGTTCTATTGATTTTTATACCAAGACTGTACCGAACAAATAGGCTACTAAATATTGGGTAGGTTTACTAAGTTCATTAGTCATTACATATTTCTAACACTAAAAATACTTAATGAGTTAAAAATCCATGAATTAAAGGAGTAAATATTATTGGTAATAATTAGGGATGGGTCCTCGATACTTTCGATACCTCGATACTCTCGATACTTGCATGGTATCGGCATCGAACGATACTTCAGAAAACTCGCTCGATACTTCTTCGATACTTTTGTAATTCGGCAATTCAGCAATTAAGTGAGAAAGCTTGTATTTTTTAACAAAAACTTGTAAGTGGACTGTTTAAAAAAACTAATTTTGGTTTTAATGTAGAGTTTAAAAATAATTATAGGCTACTGATGATATTAAATTTTGTCTCATTAAATATCCAGACATTTAATTTAGTTGGTATTACATAGTTCTCTCAAATTTTAATTTTTAATGTACCTATTTATTGAAACTGGAAATGTTGAAGGTATCGAGTATCAAAGTATCGAGTATCGAGGAAAAAATCATGTATAGGTATCGAGTATCTAGTATCGAGAAAATCTGGTATCGACCCATCCCTAGTAATAATTAAATGGATCCCTGAAACCAAAAGACTCCTAGTCCATCTTTCATAAACTGAACTACTGCTGGACCGGACAAGATTTAAGTTATTGTCCTTGGTGTCAGATTGAATAAGAGAACTTGGCTTTTCCATTTATGCATGCTTGAAAGCATATGAATAAATTCTTGGATACTTAAAAATATAATTACAGATGGTATCTGTATTTGAAAAAAACATTAAATTTTCTAAAATGGGGTAAAACCAAGTATGACATAAAGGAACGTCAATTCTTAATAGCATCGGCCAATGTGATGTCACGATACAGTTAGAACAGGTGACATAAACGAGCCAAACAATTGCAACTGCAGTCCTCTTTTGTTTACATTGCATTCAGTATTCTGTTGGCAATTTCAAACTATTTTTTCCTCGCAGTCACTATTGTTACCGAGGGTGAGGTTTTGTTCCACACTTGATCCACTTGTCCTGACACCTGTCTATGTCACTTAGGGCCGTTTTCTCCAAGTCAGTTTAAACCTGGATTTACTTCAAACTTGTTTAATCCTGAGTTTAAAGTAAAAATGATTTTCCCCACACTAGTTTAAGCCTTGCATCAAGTTTAAACATGGGATCTAGCTAAACCCTCAATGTTGAGGGTTTAAACTGCTGCTCTGTGGTTTAAATAGATATTTTGTTGGAAATTCCTTGACAATATCTCATAATATTAGCAATTTTTATAGCAATTATATTTAAATTAACCTTCTATTACTGTTCAATTCAAATTTTACAATTGGAAATCACAAGTGGTGAAACAGAATGATAGATATGTTGAAATCTTTGATGAGATAGATGATGATTATACCCCAATGGACGTAAATGAGGTTAGGGCGACCAAGACCAAGAACAGTAAGCCTACAAGGGCAGATCACTATTAAAATTGGGAACAGCTTCTTCATAATTCACAAATAGGTTATACAGCAAATATAACTGCTCCAGCCAAATGGATGTAAAAAAAAAATTACTGTGAATGTCAAACTGAGGATTCCCATAAGAAATAATTTGGGCTAGAGCTTGCAAACCCCCAATATAGAATAATTAGAATTTGATGACCAACAATTATTACTGTATAAACCCCCAATCTAGTACAACTTAAAAAACAATAAACCCAAATAAAACCACTACAACCAGTTTCCTTACCTAGGTATCATTTGTAGGCCTAATTCTCCTAAATATTCACAATTTCACTGACAAAACTGGTACCTAAGATAGCTCTACTAACTTGATAAAATATTAATGATTTTACATTTAATTACCCTTGTGTTACAGTAGTACTGTTGCTTAAATTTTGGACTTAATGCAATGAGAAATTACATACCGGTAACTTATGTGGTCTCACAGAATGGAAGAATTGTTGATATTTATCACCGAGTAGCTACAGAGGGTCTTATAATTAATTAAATAATTACCAAACACAAGACATAGAAGAAATTGGATTTATAAAGTTTTTAGGATTGCAAATTGACCAAAATCTAGGCTGGAAGAGACACAATGAAATAATTTCAAAGCTTAGTTCAGCATACTTTGCTTTAAGGTTTGAATATCCTATATTACAAGATGCCTTATGTATGGTATATTTTTCATGTTTTACTCTGTGATGAAGTATTGAGTCATAATCTGGGGCAACTCTTCCCATAGGGGGAAATAATATTTAAATTACAAAAAGGAGCATTGAGAATAATGTAGAAAGAAAAAAAGAGAATCTTGTAAACTGCTTTTTGAAAATTTAAAAGTATATAAGTTACAGGTGTATATATATAATCTGTTATATGATAGAGATAATATCAATAAATGTCAGATTAAAAACTAATTACATTGTTCATGGACAAACAACCAGAAGCATGAACGATTTACATCTAGACCAGTTATTTCACTGTAACTCTTCCAGAAGGGTAGGCCTACATACTACCACACTTTTGAATAAAATTTAACCTCGAAAATTTGTAGAGAGGTAGTTTTCATGTATATTAAGAGAAATACTAACTTTTACTGAAATACAACTAAGGTATAACACATAGGCCTAATAGTTCTAATGAAACTTGTTTTTTTTTTTTTCAAATTTCAAAGTGAAAATTTTGAATTTAAAAAAATTGCATCTTCAAAAATGTTCAATAAATTCTAGGAAATAGATTAGGCTATATACTAATGTCAAATTATGTACCAAATTTGAAGAAGGTATGGGAATGGTTTCATAGTTAAAATTTTTTAAACATAATCCCTTGTCAAAAAAATCAAGCCATATTAATTATATGCCCCAATGGAAAGTATAATAAAATAATTTCAGTAAATAAATTGAAATACCGTAAGGGAAATAACATCACCTGCTTGACATCTTGTTGTTTATTGGAAATACTTGTCTATCATATAAATCTTCCAGGTCGGTGTCAGAGTTTTTAATTTTTATTTTTTATCCAAAATGGCATCAATTCATTTCATGACTGACCACAGGGTTCCTGAATACGGGTACTGTATGCCTCAGTATTACAATATTAACAATATATGAGTAAATAACATAAGTATACAATTAGGATAGAGTAAAAAAAGAACTCTATCAATTAGAGAGTACAGTGAAAATTAAAATATCATTTTAATGCTCTTTCGAGCGCCCCTTATGTATTTATTTAATTAGGATTTACTGATTTAAGCGGCTTAACTCAGCTGGAGGAGTATTAATAACCTACTATTTAAGTGGAATACAGGTGCCTGTGTAGGATACAAAGTGAGTCCTTTATTAACCCCACAAGTAGGCCTATAGTACGCACAAGTTCCATGATATTCCTAAGGAGAGAAGATAATTCCATGTGAATTTCGGTAAAGTGCCTCTACAACCAAACAAAAGACCAGTCACTGACCAATGACTCAACTCGATACCATAACATTGAGCGTTACATATTACATCTGTGAGAGGTGTCCATAATAGGCCTACATCAGGCTTTCATGGTGGTGATGGTCCAGCTGGAAGAGTGTTAATTTCATTTCAATTGGAAATTGGCATATTAACACTAGGCCTACTACCACCACTATATGTAATCAGAGCATCCACAAATAAAATGTGCCAATTCCTTCCTTTAAATTAATTCTAATAATTTGAATTGGCACAACTTGCAAAATACAAATGCTAATTTTATTCACAAGCTCTAGTCAATATCAGTGCCAACACTGGTACTTTAAAAGGCAAGTTTATACTTTACGACTCACCCTGCTCCCCTTTCGTATAATCCACATCAATATCATTCCAGGGTAAACAGGTTTTTATTTTGTAGGTAAAATGAAAAGATTCAATTTAAATGTTGTTTTCTTGAAATCCACGGTAAGACTTTCAGGGAGGAACAGATTCGAGGAATTTCGGCGAAACGGTACTTCATGCCGCACACAATTTTTACTTCCACTGAATAATAAGTCCCTTGCACCAAACATAATATATCACAACTATAAACAACAAAATAATATTTCATAATAAAAAAAGACCCTTGCACCAAAAATCATATTAAACAATATTATATAAGTTAAGTGGGAGTGGAAAACTCGTGCGCGGCATAAAATACCTTTTCCCCAAACATTGTTATATTAAAACATTTGGCATATTATAGGCTGTTATATAGAAACATATTAAATAGTATATTTGACATAATGTAAACATTACAAGACCCGGTACCTTATATACGATTTAATTTCAATTTAATATGGATTCGCGACAAATCAGAAGCTGTTCGGAATAACGAAAGTCGAAAGCTTCCCAAAAGAATTCAAGAAAACAATTGAGGAAATTACTCTACACAACACTTCAGATGTTGAATTATATTTTATTATTATTACGCTATAATTACACTACAATTTTCACTAGGAGCACATTTAACACACACAGTTCTCTTTAACAAAATAAAAACACAATCTCCTTCTTCACAAACGGCAGACATATTGGAAACAGACCAAACATCAGTGTCCTTGGTCCCTGATTGGCCAGATACACTCAAGATACACTGTCAAGATGGTCCAACTCCTCTTAGATCGTTTGAGCCCGCGAGCATTTCGTTTAAACAAAACGTCCGCCAAAATCGTTTGGAGAAAATGAAAGTCTGTTTAAACCCAATACCCAAATTGAACGGGTTTGACTTATACCAAGTTTAATCGGATTTGGAGAAAACGGCTCTAAGTCTTTCAAAGATAAACAGTCTACTCGCTTATGTAATTCAATATTCCGCTGGAAAGGTTATCAACCGCCATTATAGGTGAAACTTGAATCGTGGAAATTATTTAGACACTAAAGTGATACGTCTAGCCACCTTTCAGTTACAATTTCATGTACTCTGTAGAACACACAGAACACACAAAGTTGAAGTTTAGAAAGGGCAGCTAATGGCGCTGTGTAATATTTATAATGAGAAACAGGACTCCTTGTATTGGGTTGCCTTGAGTTTGTAGTTAGTCAACTCTTGTTGGACTGTCCTATCTGGCATGGGAATTAGAAATTTACATCGAGAATGGAAAATGCAGTCATAATTAATAAGAAATATTTATGAAAATCGTTTGTCCCTTATACATTATTTTCAGATAAGTATATACATGTAATTACATAAGTCAATGTATTTATACATAATTATTTTTTTACATTGTTTGTCTTCATATAAGCTTGTACATAAAGATTTTACTTTTAAGACTTGTCTCTTCTGCAATGAGGTTGAACATCAGGTTCCAGAATTGTCAAGTTACAAAACATAGGTCTACTTTATTAATTATGTTAAATAATTATATCTATTTTCCTTAAATTTTGTATAATTTAAATTTAAATGCTGTATTTTACAGCTTAACTAATAAAGCTATGCACGGCAGGGCACGCAGAAGATCTCTAACAGCCGATTTATCGGTTGGGATATCGAACTTTACAGATAGGAATGGAATGCATAATTATTTATAAGTTGCTTAGTTTTTCTAAATTTACATTTATGTTACATTTTATATGTAATTATCTAATTACTGTATAAGAATCCCGAATTTTGAAATTATTATACTTGTTTATATTATTATTATTATTATTATTATTATTATTATTATTATTATTATTATTATTATTATTATTATTATTATTATTATTATTATTATTATTATTATTTAATATTCCAGCCCATGGGCAGATCCTTAACGTTTGTCTTCAAATTTTCCTCTCCAGCTCCTTTTATTGTTGGCTTCTCCTTTCTGTAACCAGTAGACTTTAAATCGACTAGCAGCTGGATTTTTCTTCCCAGAGCTGTAATAGGCCTACACTCTAGTTTTCCCCCAAACGACTTCATGCAGCAGACAATTTCTTCTCAAGAGGTGACTGTTCCAGTTTTCTTTCCTTAAGAAGAATTTATTGTGTTCAGGATTGATATCCTATCATTCTGAATTCCAGATATATCTTCTTCATTTTTCTTAGTGTTCACGTTTCCGATCCATACGTCTATAATGGCGGGTACATCAGACCTTTCAGATAGAGAAGGCATTCTTTTGAACCTACATTCCTTTACATCAAGATTTTACTTTTAAGACTTCTCTCATCTGCAATAAGGTTGAACACCAGCTTCCAGAATTGTTAAGTTACAAAACATAGGCCTACTTTTTTAATTATGTTACATAATTATTTATATTTTCCTTAAACATTGAATAATTTAAATTTAAATGCTGTATTTTACGGAATATCTTAGTACGGCAAGGCCTACCTCTTTTACCCATGCAGAAGATCTTTAACAGCCGATTTATCTGTTGGGATATTGAACTTTACAGATAGGAATGGAATGCATTATTTATAAGCTGCTTAGTTTTTCTAAATTAAATATGACTTGAATCAGGTTGTCCGAAATAATATTTATGTTATGTTTTGACCACTGACCCTAAACACAAATAATTGCATTTAGGCTTAACTGGACAGAAAGTTAATTATACAAAATAAAGAAGAAGAAAAAAACCATTGATAATAGAAAATAGAAAATGCAATTATATGAAGATGTTTAGTTAAAAAGAGGAAAACGAGAAAGAATTCATAAGAAAATAAAAATATACGAAAGAAAGGGTATTAAGAAACGGAGGTGAAAGAAAAATAGAAAGCACGAAAATAGAAAGGAAGGAAAGAACAGAAGTGAAAATAAAAATATAAATGAAGACAAAAATAAGGGAACTAAAGCTGCGTGTTTGAGTGATATAAGCTACCGCTGTGCTACTATAACAGTTGTGAAAATAGTTAATGTAACTGCAACACGCTAAATTACAATTAATTTCAAATTATGACCATCTCTTCTCTCCCTCACCATGGTAATTGCTTGTACTGGACTTTATTCTCACCGACTACACACCTTAGTAATGATGTGACAAGATATAAATGAACCAAAAAATAAAGTGCTATTAGAGTGAGAAAAAATTTGAAAGGGAAAAAAGGCTAGTGGTGAATAGATTAATCCTGAACAGAATGGAAACTTGTTGGCGCGCTGTATTACTAAATGTCTGTGGAATTTCTAACCTGAGTTAAAACAAAAAAAGATTCCGCAAACTTATACTGTCTTATATAGGCAACTAGAAACTTATTTAGGTCTATCCCATAGACAAGTATAGTGAAAAGAAAAAAATTAGTGCATAGAGTGAAAGTAAAGAATATCAGATCGAGTCGTGATAATCGATATAGCCTAATAAATCGATTGTCTCATCAACAGTTGTCCATATACGAGGGCCGTCCACAAAGTAAGCTTCCCTGGGGCCGTTACAGAAACAAAACACCATTTCATGGAAATATTTATTGCAAAAGATACATCAAGTACTGAGCTATTTTTCAACATATTCACCATTGGAATTGAGACATTTGTCATACAATTGGACCAACTTTTGAATACCTGTGTCGTAGAAGTCTGCCGCCTAGGATTCTAACCACTGTGTGACAACCATCTCTGCTTCTCTGTCATTATCTGTCATTTCGTGAGGTGTAAGAAATGATAGAAATCGCTTGGGGTGAGGTCCGGAGTGTAGGGTGGATGTTGAAACACCTCCCAGCAGGAGACGTGCGGGAAGTGTTCAAACATCCACCCTACAGCCTGCACCTTGCTCCCAGTGATTTTCATCATTTATTGATCGGTCAAAAATAAATTTTAAAAAGTTTAAAGAAGGCAATGGTCATGTATTAGTCACATGCCATAATAAATTACTGCACTGGAACAATAGATGTGTAAATTTCGTTAAAATGGGAATAATATAACCACATTTTGGCCTAATGTTTAGTTTTACAAATTCTAGGCACTTTTTTACTACTCGTATAAAAGAATTTGATGTTTTAATAGGGTGTATCGTTTTAAGATCTCCATGGCAGCTGATTGGGTTTCTCCTAGACATGCTATAGGTAATGAGGCATAGACAAAAACAAATTTAAGATAAAATATTCTGCATTGTAAAAATCTAGGCATAAAGCGAGCATAAACAACTGTGTTGTCTACCAGTAAAATAAAATTCTTGTTAAAAACAATATTGCCGAGAATTGCCAAATGTTGCCCCAAGCTGTAGCTTTTTCATCCTTTTTCGAATGATTTATTAATTTTTTTTTTTTGCAATTTTTATTTTAATTAATATATTTGAAACAAAAATATAGAGTTATACGACATACAGAACGAAAATGAACACTAAGTGGAAGTTCTGATGCGCGTCTAGAATTCTATGCTCAAAAGATTTTGTGACAAGTTCAAGCCGAACCCTACGTAATGATCTGTCAAAATCTAATATTAAAGGGCGTTTAGAGCTAGAGTGATTAATAACCGTCCTGAATGGTCGTTATGTGGCCTTCACTATATTAGTGCCCCTCTCCTATCTCTTTCATCCCTACTGTCTATAATATCATGTACTGCACTCCCATTTCTGCTCTCATAACTTGTCCCATAACCATAGAAACCGAAGCGACCATAAATAACATAGGTGATAATCATAAGTACAGTGTGTTCTGATGCACATGGAAACGCTACAACTTCAACATATTTCTATAAAAGAAGATAATAATTCTGATCTATGGAGTATTAAATTCAGGCATTAAAACCCTTGGATTAACAGTGCCGCTTGAAGATGCATAGTATCTTCGGAGACTAAAATTTTATTTTATTTCACCCTTGAAATAGGATCCAGCCCTTCTCCTAAAAGGAAAATGAAGAGGACGATTATGAAGAGGAAGTGGAGAAGAAGAAAAGAAAAATAAATTAAAGCCAGTTTTGTCTCTTTCAGCGATTTTATATCCATTTCCCAAAAATCTCTTTTTGCATAATTTTATAAATGAATTACTCTTTTGTTTAAATCAGCAAGAAGTACGATTCTTAATTTGTTTTTATCAAAATGTTTTAAGTTATTTAGTATTTACACTGAATAGCTACTGTATCTTCAAACTGTCAATGGCAGATCAAAGAATTCAGCGAATACCTGATGAAAAATTTTGAGTGGTACCGGTTTTTTTTTTTCATAAATCTGGCAGCCCTGTGAATTGTCCATCAACAACATAATTGGAATGGAATGGAAATTCAATACTACACAGACTAGAAATGCGTCTGTAGGCCTAATGACAAATAAAAAATTGAAAAAAAAAACACAAATAAAATGCACAAGAACAAGCGACACTTTGGAGAACAAAAATTAATTAAAAAAAACGGTTCCATGCATATTAAGATAAAGTTAAAAGAAATTATACCGGTACGGATGAAAATAGTGAATATGCTAAGGAAAAAATCACACAGGAATGGGAGAGAAGAAATCAGGGAAAAATTAATCAAGAAACCGCCAATGAAGCAATGAAAACTAAATCTGATCCCATATAGTCTACGTAAATTCGAATCCCAGCATTCTCAGAAATAACATTCACATTCTGATTTAGAATAAGAGGTCGTATTGTAAAGAGCGTGTATTCAGTTGTTTCAACCTAACGAGAAGCTTTTTGTCCACCAGGCAATACAGTTTCTGCAAACAGTGGATGGCTTATACCTACACTTAATTTTTTTTTCGGAAAAAATGTTTAAGATAAAATTTCTTAGTATAAGCTTCTCGTGTACAAAATTTAAATAAAATCGTAAGATCTGTTTTTGATATAAGCCTAAAAACGATTTTTATTTTTTTTTCATGTAAATGTAATTAACAATAAGAGAAAGTCGTTTCTGATCTTCGTGTCACATCCACAGAAGGTAATGGTAGGGGGAAAAAAAGCGTACCGACTAAACTATCTAAGTTGCCGATATGAGCCACTGCGCATGCCTAGCGGCATTCACAGGATAGCAGGGAATGTATTGAAATTTGTTCTACAGCCGATAAATTGCTTGAATTGAGAAATAATTTCACGTAATTTGCATTGCTTCTGAAAACAATCATTTCCGTTACATCTCTTGCATTTATTTACGTATCACAAGGATCTGAAATCAGCTACAAATGTCGGTCCGATTTTTTTCCCCTACCTGTACCTGACCCAAATACCAAATTTTGTTTTTATACAATTTTTCATTCTGGTGCTAAGCTGTTTACAGACAGAAACATATACACACGAAAACACACACAAACATATTTCTGAAAATAGTATTTTTAGATTCAGGGACCTCAAAACGTGAATTTATGTTAAAAACCAAACTTCGAATTTCTTGGTCAAACACATTTTCCTATATACTCTATTTATAGTACCTTTAGTATGGGCAGAGGAAGGAAAAATGTGAATAAATTTGAATAACAATTAAACAGAATTAAGATGCGCCAGCAAGATTATATTAATATGCCGGTAAGAGTTGTTGGCGTGTTAGTATCTCACGTGAACATATCGTGCCCTATGTTTACTTGGTTTACATTATTATTGACTATTGTAACAAGTGGTATCTGCGAAAACAGACATTGTGAATCAATTCGCAAACAACTAGCTTACAGAACCTAATGACTTGAAAGAATGGCATACGTAGTGAACTGTTGAGGTTACTGGTGGTACGTCTACCATGTCTCTTATTTTCGAAACTATTTATTGACGAATCGCATAACACTTATCTTATTGTACTCTCCTCGCTCTAGATTTCGATTAACCTCAGTTCAGTAGATACATATTACCAGGGGGAATACGCTGTTGCAGAGTTATTGAACTTTTGTGTGTATGAACGGGATCTACTTTTAACGTACAATCTAATAATGGTTCGGACGGCTGAAACTGGAACACAAAATCTTTACAGCCGTTTTCCGAAATAATGGACTATTATTATGTCCAAATAAAGTGATAGCAGTGGTAAGAAACTTTCATTTGCATGCTTCTTATCACATCCTCAGTAAGATGGATACAGAAATACAAAACAATTTTAAGTGTTATTTCATTTTGCATTAAAAGACTTATACTTTTTTATGATTACGATATTTGTTATTTATAGACGCTCTTATTTTTCCCAAGAAATTCTCGATAATGAGATTCAGGATAGAATACTATATTTCCTTTACTTTTTCTACCGGTGGAGAAAGAAAAATATAATGAATGAAATTTAATAAGAATAATTATGACTTTCCACCACTATTTCCAAGTTATCATAGCAACATCTACTCTGAAAGTAATTTGTATAAACTTCAGGCTTTTTTATAAGTGATTTTCACGTCAATTTGTATTCTTTGTATTAATATGGTTTGAAAGATTGCCAGAAGCAATCTTAATACTGTGACAATCCAATCTTGTCCATTGAATTAATTATTTGGCAAGTATATAAAGTGCTGGCACATCTCATTTACATTGTCCCATCACACAAATGAGACGTATAGGTATCCAAATTGGCAGAGCGATGACGTATTCCAATTACTGTTCTATATTTGCTTTCCAGGTGAGACAAGTCCTTGCCTCCCTAGATGACAATATCTTCAAATTTTGTATTACAAATACTTCTCGTCAGTTACAGTAAGTTGTAATGCCACTTAGGTCTGTAACCGTTGCTGGGTATGTCGGAATTTTGTCCCAAATAAGTATTTTTAACATTGTGCAAATCTACAGCCATGACAGGCACACATGAATTCCATCGACCTGGGCGGGATCGAACCCAAAAACTTGGGAATAGAAAGTCGTGCGTAACCAACTGTTTCATCCAGACCAAGGACTAAGAATAATTGAAAATTAACGTCAGAAAATATAGTGGGGGCCATGACTACTTCTCGTGACTGATGAAAATGATGTTGTGAATTGGGGAACTCACAATCACAACACCATCATATGATGGTATGAATATGCTTTTAAAACTGTGGCATGAATCAAACTTTTTGTAAAACTTCATAAAACTGTTTGTCTTTTTTATATTTTATTATGAAAATACATTTTTATACCACTTATAACCCTTTAACGTTAATAATTTTTATCATAGGTAGTCTAATCCCACGAGAGTTGACGAGTTTATCGATAGGCCTACTGTGAATTTATCTGATGCAACACGCCAACTCGAGTTGGATTTATTAAGACTATTCCATGAATAATATGTAACGGATTATACAAATAATAATTACTTTCGTACTTTGTTGTATAAAAACAAAACGAACAGCTGCAAGATCACGGCATACTATGAATCAACCATCCATGAATCGATTCGAGCTACCATGGTGTAAATCAGTGCTACCAATGGTGCATACAAGACATAGTAAACTTCATTCAGGTAAGCTAACAGCAGAACAGAATAAAAGTACACGAACTGGCTTGCACCGAATCGAAATTGTGTTCTTCATCAAAGTACATTTTTATTATTTCAATTTCCAAACAAGTTATGTTGTATAAAATAATCTGTTTTCGTGCCGCTTAATGGCAAAATCTGACTATTAATCACTGCACACTGATACTCGCGTCTCCAGTAACGATCATACTGTTTTATCACGATAAAATACCATCCTCGCGATTCCTACAAGAATATTACAAGATAAACGGCCGTGATTAGTTTATATCCGAGGAACTGCTAAACGTTATTGGTCAATATCAAACACGCGGCGTATGAGTTGAATAGTCTACAATAACACAAAAATTCAGATAATTAAACAGTTTAGGGCTTTACTTCTATACGAATGTTAAGCTCATGTAGAACTCTACAAACTCTGAATGGAGAACAAGGTGAGCAACCTATTCGCCTCATTGATGATCATGTTCTATGCTAATTTGTAAAGGTACAGAATGCGTACACTGGTTAATAAAAAAAAAAGCATACAAGCAAGAAAAAGGACGATGCAGGCTATTCCATTGTGATTCCAAGCATCACCTCTTATTAAATTTTCCACAGACTTAGGAAGAGAGCCTTTAAGTAAAAGAAAGCCGCCAGTGAGCTAATACTAGGGACGTGAATGACATGAACTCTAGCTTCGGAAAAGAAAGAACTGACATTAGAGACATGAACATGAAGTATAGGGAATAACTTTCAAGCTAAAAACTACTGTACTATTAATTATTGAATTGGGAGACATGATGCATGTATTGCAGGTTGCTTGGTCATTACTCCCTAATTCGTGAATCACTTTCTGGCCACATAGAGCCTACAAGTATTCTTTTCCACTCTTCCGGTTTTGTAGACAATGTCAGAGGACAGACATAGACTGTATGTAAAATTAGTATCATGAATTAAATATCTTTCCTTATGTATGACGAAGCCTTGCAACTCGCAGACGGGTAGAATGGCGTATGCAACAGGACGGAACAGTGTAAGAATTTTCCCTTCATTAGCACACAAAACTACACGTCAGTACAAATTAACTATGCTAAATAACATCCTGTATAAAATGAAATGTAATCACTAATCAGTATCACTAATCATGATGACGAAGCAAAACAGCAATTTCGTTTTAGATCTAAAATTTTTTTGAAGTCAACTCTTCCGGTCAGTGTTGCTGGTTGACGTTTCGCCGCAAGCTGCGGTGGGCATCTTCAGAGCGTTTCTATGGTTGTCGGGTATCAACTGCTATTGCTGATCACAGAAAGTATACAAAACATGGTTTTAGGCTGTAACAAAAACGAAATGCAAAAATAAAAGGCCCAGAAACAGTTTAAGGGATACAGACCAATCAGAAAAAAGAACAACATCCCACGGCGGAGCGCCGACCAATCAGCGCGCAGACGACAAAAAAAATATCGGTTTTACGGGTAAAGCAGTAGTAGTTGACACCCGACAGCCATAGAAACGCTCTGAAGATGTCCAACGCAGCTTGCGGCGAAACGTCAGTTAGCAAAACTGACCGACCACGGTCCATAAGCCGGGAAGAGTTGACTTCAATAGACGCCGGCCGTGAAAGCCTAAATATCTAAAATTTTAGCCATAATGCTCTAATAAGCTTGCTTTAAGGTTCTGTACCAGAAGTAAAAACTATAGGCCCATAACTTCCAATCTCAGACTACAAGATTGTTGCACATAATGATAGTAGCTAGGCTGCTGGTGTGTATCAGTCATGAAACATTACCCCTAGTAAATCCAAAGAGAAGGTACCGACAAACGGCATGCTGACAGATTAGGGGACAAGTCGTGTGTGCTTCATTTCTCGTCACTTCTCATCTAGCTAACTAATCCCGACGTCTCCTATACGCAACCCCTCCGTCCCATAATACAACACTTTATTTATTTTATTGGCACTTAGAAACTACTCGAGATGTTATCTAATCTGACGCTACTTTCATTATTTATATTTTTTTTTTATTTTAAAGTCAAGGGTAAATAAATTCTTTTCCCGAAAAACCCTCTCAGAATGCTCGGGCAAAAAAACTTGAACCCGTTTTCTCTCGTTTGTGATTTCACTATGTTGCAACTTCGGTGAAAGCACTCATTAGGCCTATGCAGTGCTTTAAAAAGTAAATATTTTCGAAGAGCATACAAACGCAGTTGCGGACGCAGAATTTTTTTTCGGGGAGGGGGTTTGAATAGGTAGAAAGAATACTAAAAAAAATTAATTAACTTACATATATAATTAGTTTATAAAACTGGTCACTTAGAGTGCATATATAGCCTTTTTTTAATTTCGGGGGGATATATCCCCCCTATCCCCCCTGCGTCTGCCACTGTACAAACGCATCCTTCCAACAACCTTCTTCACGGTATTCCCTAAATAAGATAAAAGTAAGGATTATTTATGAACGGGCTATTCTAAATTGGTACTAAGGAATTCACAGTAGGCTACTAATAAAGTCTCGATGTTACGTAAAAATTACCTTAAGGAGGAATAAAACAATTGGTTGTTTAAAAAAATTACTCTACACGTCATTTCTGCGAAAACATCGAGATACTATTTATAGGCCTATTATCTAGATAGCCTACGTTTAAATAATATTGCTGGACTGTTGGATCTCAGTGTTCCCCAAAGTTTCTGCTTCATTACAACCTTAGATAATTAAGTAATATTGCACGATTGGATAGAAAGTTCAGTCATATCATTGGTGTTGTCAGAACCACTCTAACTGATGTCATGTTGCTTTTGATCAACAAAAGGGAGTTTAGTCTTAAAATAAGAAAAGCTGCATCGAAACTTAGTGGAATATTTCCGACGTTCCTTTGTACATTTTCTGGTTTCAGCAATTAAATCTATTAGTAATACTAAAAATCAAGGAAGGGAAAATTCAAAACGTCGAAAAAAATACTCCATCTCCAATCCGAACAACTTCCACTTCCCGAGAGCGAACAGGAAGTACGCACGAACCACATAACACAGATAAATAGTGTCCCAAAAGTCTCAAATGTTACTATTCTTCTTCAGAACTAGAAACAAATCACATGCGACATCCATCAAGTGAATGACTTGATATTCGGTGAAGACTAAAATTTATGAAGCTCGTTATTATGTAGTTTTCTCCAGTCCCCATCTTCATCTCTCTTAGGTCCCAATATTTTCCTAAGTACCCTGTTTCCGAACAGTCTGAGACTGTGTTCTTCCCGAAGAGTAGAGGACCATGTCTCACATCTATGTAATACAACCGGTGGATAATTGTCTAATAAATTTTTATCTCGTAGATTTCTGGACAGAAGACGAGAAAATGAAAGTTTATGAAGCGCATATAGGCTAAACACGAATTTCCTGATTTTAGTCGGCACTTAACTTCTGCCTTAATATTAATTGCTACGTGATTATTACTCACAGATACTCGAATTTCTCCACTTGTTCGAATGCTTTATCTTCTTCTTCTTCCAATGGCACTACAGCCCAAAGCGGGCCTGGGCCTTCTTCATTCGAGACCTCCAATCTTCTCTGTCCAGGGCTCTCTGTTGCCAGTTTCTACATTTAAGAACCTGATAGCTATCCTCCTTCACTGAATCCATCCATCTTTTCCTGGGTTTTCCTGCTGGTCTAGAATGCTTTATCAGCTAACTTAATATTTCGAAGCGCTTTATTTTTACGCTTCATGACCATATACTTATCTTTTTCTGTATGAATTTCCAGTCCAACATTACTGCAGGCATCGAAAAGACTTTCTGCATTTCTCCAGATTGTGGTCATAACATCGCCCATCAGACAAACATCATCTGCATAAGCTAAAATCGGATGCCATTTAATTCGAGGTCAGTTCCAGGCAAGTAAGGATAAGTAACCTCATGCATAATAATAAACAGAAACAAGCTTATTATTTTGGAGTAACACACATCACATATACATGCTTTTTTGTCCTAGGCCTTCTCCTCTTTGTCTACGTCGCACAGTGTGGGTTGTTTAGAAGCTGCACCTCCATCCATAGAGCCTAAACCTAAATGGAGAAATATGACAGAAAGCTTCCTTCATCATAATTTTAATTCACTGTGAAAAGGGGTTAAACGTAATTCTAGTTACGAGGGTCTACATATCTTTCAGCACTTGACGGTGAATATGTAGGATGTGGCAGGAAAGATCCTTCTTCTCTGTGGTGCGGTAATGAAGATTTATCTGTGGTTTCCTCTCTTGTTACTCTATGAACTAGCAGCAGCACAGACAGGAGAGACATAGGCGACAGCTCCTGATGGATGGTGGCCATCTCCGGCTACAAATCCCAGCCCCTCTCACTCTCGCTTCACACATAATTACGGAGAGGTCTTGCTTATTCCCAATTTCTCTCTCTTTCTATCTCTCTCTGTTTCTCTCGGTAGTATATACGGTAACTTACTCCTATATTGGTTAACTGTCATGCTTGACACTGCACTGCAATATCCTAGTCGACATATTGCTACCATCGTAGCTCACGTAATAATAGGCATAATGCATTGTAATATAAAATTCGCCATGTTCGAATAGTGTAACGTAACATTTGTCACGACACATAGTAAATTAAGATAGGCTTCTACGTTAGTGTTTCTGTCACCAGCTGTCTTCAGATCATTACGTTTCCATTGTATCTACTGTTATGGATTCTAAAGGGCTGGGGTACTGTAGGTATCAGGAAATTGGGGCCGAAAGATCATATCCGAACCATTAAATGACAACTTTAATATTTTTTCTCAAGGAATAGAGACATTACATCTGCATGATTTTCAAGAACACTCAATATTTACAATTCGGTGCTCATCATAAGAAGATTATGCGACATCACAGTTGTTCTAGGGGCACGAGGGTCTGCAAACCTGAATAGGTTCAATCTAGCAGAAGACTACCTCTGCTACTGTGAAGACTGCGAACCCAACACAATGTACCATGCACTGTATACATGCGCTAGATATAGAGACGTACGATGATACCTTATCCAGCTAGCAACGCTAGCTAGGAGAAAAATCGCTGCCAAAGCTCAAATTCTGCACGATAAAATCAGCGAGCGAACCATTTAAAGATTTCACGACGCAAGTAATAGGTGTCAAAAAGCAACAGGAAATAGACGATGTCTAGAAAACCGGAATTGAGACTAACCGATAGTGATACACACTCTAGGAGAATTCTCAGGCTCCTGGAGAAAACAGAGAACAAAATGGGCAATTGCCCTAAGTGCCGGGCCGCTACGGGTGAACCCTCGTAGAAGCCGATTCGAATGAGGTTTTCTCCGGTTTCCCTCACTCTATCAGGTGAATATTGGATTGGAGACATGACCCCGCAAGATCGGTGAGTGAACATAGGAAAATACATAGTCCTGTTAGTGCTGAAGTAAACAGCCAGCTCAACACACATTTCCCTATTGATTTAGGACATAAAAGACAAATCGTATCCTTCAAGAAAAATGTGGGTTAGGAAATAATACATATACAGGCCTATTTATTTCTATATCATACTGCCTTCCAGTGAAATCTTGAGTGAATACAGAGAAGTAGAATAATACTTGCATTGCCTTCACAAGCTGTTATGTTGTTAACCCCACTCTAAATTTACAGCCACATGTACATTGGATGAATAACCTTTACTTCTTGTTAACGAGTTAAAATTTAGTAGACTTTCATTACATGCCATGATTTATTATTATACGCCAACTTACCATATGTGTATTTCCTCTCATGAACCTATGACGGGAGAATTTCGAGAGACTCAGTAGGTCTATATGTGACGCAAGATTCAGCTTATAGCCTACCTATCCTTTACTATCACTCTTAATAGGCTATTTTAAACGTAAAAAGAACAGAACAAAATTTAAAACAGTATAAAGTTATATAAGGAGTATTAATTCTCGTAAGGCCTTCCGCAAAGATTAAATCTCAGGCCTACAGGCAGATATACGTTTTTCTTCGGTAAATTAAGTTACATCTCTTTCAGAAGTCAGTAGAATATTCACTATTTACCAGTCAGCGTTTACATGAACGATTCCTTATTTTTCTACTGTACATGCTCTACAGGTAACTGGTTGTACTGTATTATTATTATTATTATTATTATTATTATTATTATTATTATTATTATTATTAATATTATTATTAGTATTATTATTATTATTATTATATTATTGTGGTTTAAAAACAATCCTTCACAGTCATTGTTTCCTTATAACACTTACTACTTGACTATCCTACCATTTGATCAAATCTGATGCAAACACTCTTTTGAACTTCAATTCTTATTACAACCTATTGAATGCACAGTAGTGTATATAACTTACTTGAATATTTTAAAGAACACCTGTACAATGCTCAATGAAATAATTAAAAATGCTTCCTCTAATGCATAGCGCTCTGAAGTCAATCGAAATTACTTAATAAATTTTCAACGACCTGAGTAATAATTATAATTATTTAATTACAAATAATTAATCCATCAAGCGATCAATCAACGAAATATCGAATAAATGGAAGATGTCTAAATGACTCATTACTTATTTACCAGTATTCAGTATTCTACAGTTACAATGACATCTTCAGTTCGAAATCATTGTTACAAAGTTAGGCCTAAATAATTATATTTTCAAAATACTGTAATTATAATCCTACTTCTTTGGTAGAGTTGACGCAAAAGTAAGGAAAGTATTAATTTTGGGCATGGTCATCATTACCCAGGTAACAAAGTTAATACTTTTTCTTTCTGAACTGGAAAAATAGTATAACAGATAATGGCCTGAAGGAAAATTACCCTGGTACTGGGGCTAGAACCCTGATCCGAAATTTTGTATGAGAATGACTCAAATGGCGGTAGCAAAATATGCATAATTACTCAAATTTCTGTAACAAGCAAACACAGATTTACATGACAATGACACAAATGGAAGAAGCTAACAAACACACAGGTCTGTATGAGAATGACTCATATGACAGTTGCAAACAAACACAGAATGACACAAAAGCAAACAGCAAACTAACGCGCTGATTTATATGAGAATAACTACTCAAATGGTGACACCAAATAAAGTTTTGTATGGGAATGACTCAAAAGGAGGTTAGCACACAAACACGCAGATTTGTATGAGGACGACTCACACCTCTGTTTCTGTGATCGACACTTTACTTGATAAGCAACCGTATTTTCGACATAAGCGCTCGAGCTTTCTTCAGCCCATAAATGAAGATCATCTTGTTACGGTTGGAAATGTTTAGCTAAACCTGCCCTTGTCACATTTTTTTCTGAAAATGAGACTGAGATTGTCACGATATCTTTAAGAAGGATAACAAGTCTTCAGCCAGATACCACTATTAGCATAAAAACTGTTTAAAGTTACTTTCTTTTTTAAAAAAAGAGGCTACTCTTGGTAGTGTTTTCTGGCAAAAAAATACTAGTCAGTTTAAAACATATGGTACAGTTTTTAAAATGAATAAAAGTACTTCATTACGTGTAGGCTTATGTAGGCTAATTACTGTTGTAAAGAAAACCTAATTTCTTATTCTCGTCCATTAAGACATAAATTTTCTGTCAGGGTGCCCACGATTTTCAGTTACGTTTATAAAATTGCGGTAGATTACAAGAAATTCAGATCACTTGATCATAATATGTTGGTTGGATATTCGGCATGCTTCAGTGCAAATTAGGGCTCTTAATCACAGTAATCAGAAAGAAATGAGTTTCCCCCAGCAGTTGACCTAAAATTAAATTTTGAAATTGAAAGATAGTCATTAATTCAAAAAATCAAAGTACCTTAAACGATTCTTCACTTACAACAATCTGAAATACCATAATGAACAACTTGAAGGTTGGTTAATGTTTTTACCCGCACTGTTGAATAGGCCTACTCGAATGTGACACATGACTGAACCTTATGGAAGTGTAGAATAAATGACAGGATTTTAAACATTTTTTCTGCATAAAAATGCAAATTCCTCAAAAGCCTCAGCAAGGCAAGATTTCTCCCAGCCAATGGAATTGTTACTAATAATGTGTTGCAACTTCTGAAAGTCATTTTAGGGTGGCTGATGGGGCTATCTCATTTCCTTCTGGTTACTGTGAAGGCATAGTGAAAAAGGGCTCCAATTTTCTCTGAACTATGTTGGTTATGCAACCAATAACTAACAAAAGCAATATGAACATACAGTAATTCAACGTTATTTCGTAGATGAGCTAAAGTTCCAACCTGCTTTGTGACCAATATTCCCAAGCATAAATACAACTAAGAAAATGGCACGTCCACTGGTAGATGCTAAAAGAACTTCAGGATCTTTACTAATATAAATATTGCGGTATAGCGTGTAACACTGTGAGTCTTTTTTTCACTCTTCTAGAAAATCAGGTCTCAGACAAGGGCAATTTTTTCAACATTTTTCTCTTACATAATGTGGTCGTATTAAAATAGTCTCAACTTCAGTAAATGCCAACTTTGCAACATCTAAAAGTTACGGCAATATGATTTATGAAGCATAACGTAGTGTATCATACTTGCAACATTTCATTATGTTACATTATGTATGTCAGTGAGTAAAGCATCCAAGAAGAGGGGACAAACAAATGACAGACAGGATACAGATATCATAATCTGTCAACACAACTTAGATCTCGTCATAAAGGGGTCTACATGTGTGGAACTAGGGTCAAAGCTTTGTCGTGGACATTCTATACCTTGTTATATGTGTTGCGTTACAGTTAGATGCCAGTAATGAGCTCGCCATTTGGGGTTTATTCAGAAATGACACAGACTTAGTTATTGGAAGTTCACAACACTTCCACTCTCTCCTTGTGTGTGACGTCACAATTATATCACATATTTTGTTTTGTTTAAAGTTGATTATGAATTGACAGAACTTTTTTCCTTCTTTCTTTTGTGAGAACATGCTGTGGCAGGTAAGCCTAGAGAAGCGTCGTGTATATGTGAATTAAAAAATATATTAAAACTTGCAAATTAAGTTTTCTTTGGTTATTTAAAAATACGCAAAGTTTTGGGTGTGATTCGAGTGATATAATAAAGTAATGGTTGATTCACACATTTATATCCTTAGCCAAATTCTTCATTTATTTATTTATTTTTTGCTTGAACATATAGTAGTATAGTGATGACACTAATTATCTTAAGAGCTATATTTTCATTTGATTAACGAGATCACAGTGCCTAAGAAATCAGAGACAAAGGTTCACTACGATGAAGTTTAATTAATTATGCTATGCTACACTTTATAATTATTTACAATAGGAGTCGAGTCTCCTAAGGAATGGTTTATTTCGTATTTCCATCATTAGTAAAGCAGCTAATATTGGGATTAAATGATTACTGTAAATTTATCATTCGTTTTTAATTTTTATTATCATTTAGCTTTATTGGTGGCTCTCAAAGGTCCCATTTCGTCCAGAGTCTTGGTATTTACATTAAATGTGATAGTTTCGGGGATAAGTTCCATAGCTAAGGGTGTATATATATATATATATATATATATATATATATATACAGTCGATATAACGCTACCATCCGTTCTCTAACATTTAATGGCACAAAGCCAGGATGGCACTAAAACGAAATGGCATAATATAGTGCTGTATTAATTTAATGTACTGTGCAATAAAAGAAAAATTAAATAAAAGGCAAATAAAGAACTTTAGCACAAAATAAAATACTGTATGTAACTCATTTTATTACAGTATATGTCCAGTGCTACAGTACATAAAGGGGTTGAAAATCATGTGGGTCCATGTAGGCCTAACTGATTAATAATTGCAGTGTAGTGTTCAAGAGCTGAATGGGCACGGAACTAAAAGACGTGTGAAAGTTTGAAACGTCTCATTGTAGGAAGGACTCTTTCTACCTGCTCCGCCTTCACACAGGGTATCTGTCTGACTTCTCAACATAGCTTCCTCATTCCACCGCACTACATTTACTGTTAGTGGCAAGGGAACACTCACTTCTTGGATATACAGTACGGTATATTTCTTAAATAATCTTCCTAACATTCACGCCAGTTATAAAATAATTCTTCAACTGGAAAAAAATCACTGCAAGTTATACTTTCTAAAAATCTTGTATTATATTCACTGGCACTAAATGAATTGGAACAGTAACGAAGTTTCTTATGTATTTTATATGGAAGAAGATCCGTTCACTTACATTTATTGGCGAAGTGCGAGGGTGGCACTATAAAGAGGGCCATTATATCGAGGGTTGACTGTGTATATATAATTGTTTTTGTAGGCCAATAACGAAACCTGTTCATAATGTAGCTTTTGTACGGTTATCTAATCGTAGTTATGAAGGAAATACTTCACAGTAGCCTACTAAATTTCAGATTAAATGAGAAGTCGGCTATGAAATTGTCTTGGTATTGACCTCTTGTGCGTATTACAACAAGTAATATAATTATATGTCATGAATGTTTTAGAGTTCGCAGATGCCTTAGACATTAAACTTATACTGCGACTGAAATTCCAGTTGTGCATTTATAAAAACGAATGTAAAATGTATTATGAAAGACCGTAGAGCCACTGTCGACATAACCCATAACTTGACCATTGTTGAGATAATGAAGTTAATCTCTTTTTCATTGGAGTTTTTATTCAATTATTCCGTGTGCATTTTATTCAACGGTTTACAACTTCTGTTCCAGAAGGGTGAATTTGTAAATTGAGTTGAAAATATTAGTTATAAAAAAGCAAAGCAGGCATTAAACGTAAGCAAGGCGTTCATTATTTTTCGCAAGCCCTTAATAAAATCCATAATGGTCGTTGGGTGAGCGAGCTCTATGAATATGAGGAGAGCGTTTAAGCCGCCTGATTGAAATAATGGAGGCAGAGACTTGAAGTGAGTACAGTGGAGCACAAATTAATGATCACTGGGCGTGGAGAGGAAACATAATGAATCAGTAATGAAACTTAATTGACCCAATTTTTCATTACTTGCAGGGATGAGGAGGGAAAAGGCATAGTTCCCTTCCAACTCGACGTCATTAGTTATTCTAGCGCCTCCCAAAGCACTTCCTCCCCTTCGCCTGCACCTACGCTGCTCTTGGGATTAATAATTGGACTAGAAAGTGAACAAGCAATGTATTAAAACGAGAGAAAACATGACTCCTGAAGAAGAGGTGTGTTCCACTCTGGTCTAAGTGGAGGATGAGACGACGTCCTGCCCCGCCCTTCGGTACCAGCGTTCTGACGTCCCTGGATCTTCCCAAGTGACTTCCACAGATTTACGACTGTAAAACTTGGCGGCCGGGAGGTGATAGTAATGGGGAAATGTATGGCACGGGCATTTGAACGCAGGCGACTTTATGCTATCTTTCTTCACTTTAGCACAACTAAAAAATGAATTATGAGGAGTGAAGAACTGAACGAAATTAAGTAGCCATATGGAGTCGTATATTCGAACTACGCCAAAAAAGTATGATATGAAATGCCCAAATAAAAGTTTTGCCTCAGTGACATACTCGTCATGTAAATTGGTTGTAATAAAGAAAATGTCGTTACCACAACGTATCGCGTCCCCGAAGGATACCAACCCAAATAAATTCTGATTAATGCAATCACGTAACTTTCCTTACCCTAAGCGTGGGCAATACACCTTTCTTACTTCACATTCTGACATGGAATAAGATGTCATACTGCTAAGAGATCGTATTCTGTTGTTTGAACCTGATGAAAAGCTTTGTTGTTTACCAGGCAAGACTGAGTTCTACAAACAGTGGGTGGCATATAACTACCCATCAGATAATTTTTGCGAAAAAATTGTTCCATATAAATGTTTTAGCTCTTGGTATATAAACCTCAAAATTTAAAGAAAATCGTTAGTACCCTTTTCGAGGAAATTGCGAAAACTAAATTTTCTTAATGTAGAGAGGCATTAAAAGAAAGGAAAGACGGTTCATATAACGTTTTAACTGATGTTAAATAATGAAAACCTCAAATATTTCGTGCAGCCATACATTGAAGGATTTTTAGGTTATGCAATTTTTTTCTTTTTTAATATCCCACAGAAATACCATATACAGTAGGCCAGCGTTCAACTTTTTTGAACCCGAGGACCTCTAAAATGTGTAAAAAAAATTTACGGACCCCTAATTTTAGGCTATATCCCATTTTTAAAAGAAGACCTATATTCTTAACATTTGGGGTATTAATTATAGGTCATTTGAACGAAATATGTAGAAAAATTTTACTTCTTTACTTTCCACTTGCTTTATGACATTTTTGAATTATGTCTGCGGACCATCTGCACCATCTTCGCGGACCACCGGTGGTCCGCGGACCATAGGTTGAGAAACGCTGCAGTAGGCTATATAAGAAGCAATCGTGAAAATGTATGGTCCGATTTTGAAAATACAGAAATTGCCCATATAAGAATCACCAGCTTAGGCTTACTATGAATGCAGAAATATGTTGTAACTTATTCCAATAGGCATCGTAGAACGGATTCATGGATCCTAGCAATAGCAGTCATTGGTCATTACGTTTCGTGCTTACATTCCTTGGTTATTGCCAAGGCTTATTTGATGTTACAAGCTTTATTGGGAAGAAATATGTAAATTAGTATGTTCTTTAATTATACCATCCACGACTTCGCTATGTACAATACTTATTAATAGCCTAACGCATGATTAATCCTAACTTTACTCTCAGTAAAGTTCCTTCTTTCGCGTGTGCTGACTGCCGAGGAATTTCCTTCTTGTCAAAAATGGTAGATCGAATTTCAACGGTCACTATCAAGAATTCTGTTAAGCTACACTCGAGGCCCAGAGGGCAGCAAGAATTACTTGTAATTACAGAGGACGGTAAGACTCGCGAATCTCCGTCGGATCAAATGCTCTATGAGAGGTTGAAGCTTTTTTTTTTTTGGGCCATTAAAAAGATAAATGTCTGATAATTTCTCTGGCGCCAGGACCTCGAATTCATCCGCAGGCCTTTATTCCTATCATTCAGTCACCTCGCGGAAGGCGACGGGATAGAACAACGAATAAATTCTCTAGCAAAGTCCTGTTTACGACGCTTGAGGGTATGGCTCCCTAAGAACGTCCTAAAAGAGGATATTCATTTCATTTTGGCAGTCGTGTAAAATGTCCTGGTAAGCTTGAAAATAAGTTGTTAGACAGTAGGCCTATATCCATTTATATTTAAAAATTATTGATAACATAAGTGAAAATGCAATTTAAAAGTAAAAATCGCAATGTTGAATCAAGGATTTTGCGATTATGCCTACTTATGCAATATTTATTTTAAATTCATCTGTATTTGTACTCCTTTTAGCATCGAGGCCCTATCAGGAGTTGGTTCTCCGTGTACATCAAAGTCAGGGAAATATTGATTCCCAAGTATTTTCTTTTGTTGGTGTATTATTATGGCGTCAAAAATTTCAACTGATATTCATTTCAATGAATATGACAGAGGATGAATTAGCGAGGATGATTCATGGTAAGTAAATATCCAATTCGGCATTTGTCCTTAAGACTGGAGAAACCATGAAGAAAACTATGTCGAATTGGCCGGCCACGGAATTTGAACCTGGGACCTCCCGAATGCGAGTCCACCTCACTCTGTAAGAGAAATTGTTATTGAAATTTAATATTATATTTTATAAATTAATTACTTCGTTTAGCAATAACCATTATGATTATACAATTTTTACTGACATTTAATACTAGGCCCTATATTTTAGAAATTAATTATTTCGTTTAACAGTAATTATTGTGATTATATAAACTTATGGAATTCTAAAATAAAACAATCAGATAAACCCTACATCTCATGGATCCTTAACGAATAAGTACGGGATGAATATTCACTTTGCGGTTTTTCGATTAACTTGGCAGTTTTCGTACAAATTAAATACAAAGATTATTATGTGCACTATATAATCCGCATCCATGGACATAAGGCAACATCGAAATGAGAGTGTTTTGGTTCTATTGTTGATGGAGATTATTACCCTGAATAGGCTATCTGACAGGTGCGCTGTTGCCATTCTGCGGAACCTTTCAAACTAATTATCTCCTTAATCATTAATTACAAAACGGAAAATCAGTTTTTATGCTTATTTTAATTATATATGTATACTGCTGTCTTGAATTGACACAGTTATAATCTTCCGGTCTGTATACTTGCTACCCATATATTTCTTCTATGTTTAGTTCTTTTAACTTGACTAAGCAAGTTACAAAGACCAAAGGTTTTCTGCCGCAATATCCATATTGAATCCTTTGATCTGAAAAGCATGCACCGTACAATCTGCTTCGCCGCAACATCCTGAGAGATTTTTCTTTGGATAAGGATATTTATTTTATGGGTTCTCCAGCATTCCCCAAAGGGGGCATAGAGCATAGTTGTCAGGTTCCAGCCTGCAGCATCCTCTTATGGCTCTCTGAACGCCGTTCCTCTCAAATCTCTACAGCATCTCTTCCAGGTACAATCAGGCTGCAAAGCCTGTAGGTACATTTTTACCCAGGTTAAACTTTAACTAGCTATCATGACGTAGATATTCTTGTATAGATTGAATGGATGACAAATTAATAATAATATTCAGGAGACGAAGCATTTATTTCTATCAAACTACCGATTGTGCTTTCGTGCTTTAAATAACACATTTCATTTATAATTTTATGTTTATAAGTTACTGACAATAAAGCAGACCTTAGAAATTAAAATAAAATGCTTCTCCCTTTAAAGGAACCATTTATACGTAAGGATGAAGTCAAAAATATTTTACCACTGTAGGCCTATGTTATATTTATAGCTCGTATTCAAATCTCCTAATCCGAACCTGTTTATCTTTATTATTGACAGCTAATGCTGAAGTTGATTATAGCTCTTGCCATATTTCAATAATGCATAGCCATAACGTTTATACATAATATATTTATTAAATTCCGTAGTTCTTAACTAATTAGGATATCCAAACATTTAATATTTTTAAAACCACACAATTATATACTTCTGGGTGAAATATAGGTTAGTATCAGCAGGTTCAAGAAACGTCTAAACTGACTAGTAATGGTTGAAAACTCTTGCGAAATTGATCATTACTTTTATGTTTTGACATCACTATGCTTTGAACACTTCATTATAAGTTATTTCCTAACAAACTGCGATTTATATTATTAAACCTAAAATAAATTTGTCAATTTTAAATGTAAAATTACTATTGCTGTATTCTAATATTATTATTATTTTGAATTGACGACTGGCTTTATAGACCTTCATGATTATCGAAAAGCAGAATCTCTAAACGAAGAAAAATTCAATAAGCAGTCGACGAAAGATCTATAGATAGGATAGCAACTACTCAAGCCGAGAACTTGGGCATTATTTTGCAGACGGTAATCCTGGTCAAAAGGTCGTTAAGTGTCGTAGCTGAATAATAACTATTAAGGTACTAAGCTCACATAAGTAGGCCTAGTACTGTAGAAGCCGGTAAAATAGGCCTAAAATTGATTATAAATCCATTAATTTCAAATAATAAATTAATCTAAACTTCTCTAAGAATAACGACCTAACTACTCCTAGAGTCTTTATGACATATTGCATACTTTATATTATATGACATAGGCCTAAATACCTTTCAATGAGGTAGATCACTATGAGTAAATTGGCAGTAAAGAATGATTTCATCTGTCGTCGTATTTGAAACTCTGATTAACTTAATTGGTAGAAAATAAGCACTGACAGCTGAAGATCCCGGATTCGAGCCCCGGTGTCACAGAAATGTTTTTATAATTATTCTCGTGAGATTTAAAACTCCTTAACATCAGTGGAAAAAG
This sequence comes from Ectobius pallidus, assembly GCA_964059195.1. Taxonomy (NCBI): domain Eukaryota; kingdom Metazoa; phylum Arthropoda; class Insecta; order Blattodea; family Ectobiidae; genus Ectobius; species Ectobius pallidus. Next base: position 109,524,186 of record CAXKWD010000006.1, read on the forward strand.
ATTAATCTGAAGAGAAACATTTCTCTGTAGGTATTGCAGATTTTTCATTTGACTGTACTCTGACTGGCTGTAAGGAATAAGCATAGAGTTATATTTCTGAATAATATAGTCACTATTGTTTGAATTTCATTATACTGGGAAGTCATCGTCCATTCCACATCATCACCTCAAAGGAATAGTTATCAAAGTAAGTTGACTGGAATCTTTGCAACCACAACTGTGAGTGCTTCTCTGAAACCCCAAATCTAGAGCACGGCAAGAGAGTTTGTCTCGAGGGGAACATTATGTCTTTCTAAGGTCCCAGTATTCTATAGCCTTCTAGGAAGGTAAGTGTCCAGAACATCCAGCACGTTCTACTGTAACCCACCCAGTCGTTTATCCGCTGCACATACTGCCACATTGGCAAGATGCGATCTCTGTGGCGACTTTTTTTCCCAAAGTCTCAAAGAGAGGAGCAATAAGACAAAGACGTGGCATGCCGCTTTCCGTAGTACGTATTTTCTTTGATACACATCTTCATGTCCCGCTCACTGTCCTTTCTAACGTTCTCCATTTTTTGAGAATACCATATAAGCTTAATTTCTTTAATTGTAGCCAATATTATTCTACCCACCTTTTCGATTCGTCTCCATGCTACTTTTTGCTGTTAACATTTTTAATTCACTCCCCTTTGACATTGATATGTAGAATACTAGGAGGTGCCCGCGGCTTCGCCCACGATAATTAATTGAAAAATTAAAAATTAATAGTATAATAATTATTTAAGCATTATATTTATTAACACTTGCACGCGAATCATTCTTAAACTAAACCATTAATACTTAATGAAACAGCTAAAATTCCGGCTTTAGAGTACATTCCATGATTAGAAATCGCCACCTGGGAAAACGATCTCAGATTCGATTATGCAGTTCCAAAGATAACTGTGAACCACTGCCTTCTAAACTGTATGATTCTCGTGCGTAATTCTCGAGACGGCGGTGAATAATACGTATCGTTTCTCAGCTGTTTGTTGACAGATGAATATGATGTGAATTTTATTTGATAAATTCAGTGTAATTTTCAGAAATTACATAATTTTTCAAGGGAAGGAATAGTTTGTTTGGAATTTTTATTACCAGCGATATTTCAAGAGTTAAACCATCAATATTTTACAGCTGGTGCCCCCGGCTTCGCCCGCCATTATTAATTATTGACTCCAGGATTTTAAAGAAATTTACACTGGTAGATTATTAAAAATGTTTGTGGTTCAGAGCTATGAAAATTGTAAGTAAAAATAATATTAGAATATATGTTCATTGTGTTCATTTCACTTAGGCCTTAAATAATAAAGAAACGGTTTTCCTAAGTTTGTAGTCGTCATGAAAGTTTAGACTGCGAGAGACGAACATCGCCGAGTATACCCGATGTCTCACGAAGCGGGCGAGCGAGCAAGCACGCTATTTAGGGCCGTTGAATTGTATAAGAGTAGATTCATTTAAGAATACGTTCAAATCCTTTTTTTTTTTCTGTTTCTATAAATTAAACCATTTTTCTCCTTTGTAATTTTGCTAATTTCTTTTTTTACACTCATAATTCCCATTGATTATTGTTCTATGTAGGTTACAGCAAAAATGTAAAAATTAGATATTCAAATGCATAGTATTAATAAAGCATAAGGATCGGATTTTTAAATGTAGCATGATTAAAATATAAGACGTCTAAATTGTGATTTTCTTGTATATTGTACTGTATATGTATTTAAGGTATAATTTAATAAATTTAAATCTATTAAATTTTTAAGAAATGTTAGATAATTATGTGTTACATACTGTATTGTATCATAAAAAACACTGTCCTATTGTGTAGCGCAGTTAGTAATGCGCTGTCTTTCTGTGCCCAAGTTTTCTGGTTCGATCCCGGTCCAGGTCGATGGCATTTATGTGTGCATAAATGTGACAGGTCCATGCCAGTAGATTTTTGGCATGTAAAAGAATTTCTGCGGGACAAAATTCAGGCACACCGGCGACGGTCACAGGTCATAGTTGCAGTAAATCCCCGTCGTATAACCATATATCAACCAACTGTCCTATTGTTTAACGCAAATAAATGAATGTTCTCCGTTGTCAAGAAAAAACGGGAAGTTGAAAAATGTGTTAGTGGTGGTTTTAACAAGACTTTTTGAAGATTATAATTATTGTTTTATCAGACAAGATCAGAAGACAATGCCATTTAAATTTTTAATAATCAATACATTTAAACCGGCACAACAAGATGCCCTGAAGATGAGATAAAAGTGTCGAAAGGCATAGGTAGCATAAAATAAAGGGTTTTGAGTTGGTGGTTTTAATTAAACATTTATACATTTTATATTATGACCTAAGCTTACTCAAGGTATTTTGACAACTGTTCTAAAAAAAAAAATTGTATGCAATAGAAATGCGTTAACTGCACTGGATAATCTCAAAAAAAAATTTAAAAGGCTCGTCTTCCACTCGTCGATTCAAATACTTCCTCGATTCTTCAATGATAGTCTACCCCTAAAACTAAACTCCGTGGCGCTAAATGCCTGGAGGGATTTGGCCTACCACCCGACCGCTGCATCGTCTACCACAGGCAGATGGCAGGATTGGGGGGCATGTGGTCAGCATGCCGACACCCATGGCCGTTAATTGATGTTTTCATGACCGGAGCCGCTACTTCTCTAGTAGCTCCTCAATTTGAATCACGAGGCTGAGTGCATGCCTTCCAGACCTCCCTACCTCAGAAAAGTCCGAGGAGGTACCGGGGATCGAAGCCAGGCCGACCTATTTATTTTGTATTAAAACCTATTTATTTTGTATTATGCTGTATCTTAATTTGATTTCACATGAGCAAATTACAAATATGAACATATATTACATGTAGCTATTGATAAGAAACAAGAATTATGCATGAAGCTACACTTTTTAGTGTGATCTAGCACTTTTCAGTGGTAGAGCTGTCAGATATGTGTCACCAAAGTGCTGATCGTCAATCATTTCGATAACACCACGTCATTGTCTACAAACAACTGCAAACTAATCCTGTTTACAAGTGAAAGAGCCCACTTTTCCCATTCATGACATCTGTGATTCATCAGTTTCTCAGAAATCTCTAAGATAAGCGTTGGCTAAATCTAACGAAATGTCACATTGTGTTATGAGATGTTACAAAACAAGCAATGTGCCAACACCGATAAAAGATAAGAAGTGATCAATGAATATGAAATAGGCATCGCTATTATATCAGTCTACACACACCTACTCCCAAAATAAGAACTCTCTTTTGCCTCTAGCATCATAAATGACTTCTTTTTACTGGACTGTAACTCTTGTTTATTACGATTACTTAATAGCAACCCAGGTGTAGAGTGAGTGCCACTTCTTAAATACTTTTTTTTTCCAAGAACTGCCTCTACCTACTGCCACTCTAATCCTCTAATTCTCTAATCAGCTAATAGAAAGGTAATTAGGCATATTCACACTTGTCTTCAGTTCAGTACAATGTTGCCAAATAAGTACTACAGCACTTTACTTCACTTGAGAAGTGGTGAATGACAGCGACAACACTGGGGAAAGCCACGCGACAAGAGCACCTGTTCTTTGTCAGTGCATATTTTTGGATTATGGAACAATACTATTATATTCTTTCGTAGATAGACGATGGTTTGGGACGAGATCTCCTTATAGTGGCACGAACAATACTGCTACTTGGGTCTGTAACTATCGCCGGGGAGTCGGAATTTTGTCCTATAGGAGTAGGCCTAAATCTACAGATAACATATGGGCCTGTCTCTTTATACCATCAACCTTGGCCGAGTTTCGAGCCCGCAATCTTGGTGACAGAAAGCCAGTCCCATACCGATTTCTTAAAGCAAGACACAACGATCTACAATTTTGCCTGTAGACTGTTGAAATTCACATACAAGCCTCTAGCCTATATGCCTAACATGAAAACAAGATATTTCTTTCGTTAATAAAAAAGACGAGGTGTCAATTTAATAAAAACTAAGTGCCTGAAAAAAGAATGTTTACTTCATAAACTTGGAACATACATTATAACATACTTGAAGCTTATCAGTCAGATCTGCTGGTAAAATTGATCTTGAAACCGTCATAAGCCAAGGCTAGAAGGGTATTCAGAGTGTGTACGTTGGCATGATTGATGACATGGAGTGATGGCAGGATCTAGCAGTGATCAATCATCTTCATAATATTTACCAATACCAACCTTCTCTGATGAGATGTCTCCAAGAGTCTGCAGGAAATCCCCTCCCCCATCCTATTTCTCACTTTGCACTATTTTTCTTCCAATTCTAGTACATCGTTCTCCCTCCCTTCCTCATACACACAGCTATCTCTCTGTATCGTTTTCTCTCCCTCTATCCTTGCATCCTGGGCTGTCAATTTCTTTACTACAAATGAAAACAAATGGATTCGCTTAACTAATTTCACCGGAAGAGAGAGATACCCATCAATCGACAAGACACATGTGTCACATTGTGTTATGATGAAATAGACATGCTCCATGTTGTACGTTTGGTAAAATGGTATATGTAAACAGGTCGCTGTGAATTCCTACGAAATCGTAGGAGGGAAATGAGGATATATGAATTACTATAATGTTTTTAAAATGTTAATATGCTAATCCCTACAATCAGAGTTCGAAACGAGCATAATTAACCGATCGGGGTGTTGAGGCGGTAGCTTATATTCAGTGTGCCCTGGATTCAAACTCAGAGTTGAACAATTGCAGAGTAGTCCTATCTGCGAGTCACAAATATCCAGAATTACTAATTACTAATTAATTACTAATTACTACTACAACTCCACGTACTACGTTCACGGAACCAAGGGCTCCTGGCAGAGGTCTAATTTACCGAAGACAAAAAGAAATTAGGCTATAGATAAAAAGTAACAGTGGTAAGCCCATCGCCTCAACGACCATCTAGTAGAAACAAAGGCATTACTTGAACGTGCCGTGAATTTACTACAAGGGGCCCATGATTACAGCTTTTAAGTGACCTGAATAGGCATAATTGGAGTGATTTTCTATTACCTGTGTAACTGCCCGAAAATTTGAAACTAACAATATTCGCAGAGGAGTTTTAAAATAATTTCTAAAAACATCCTGCTTTTGTTGTTGACTTAAAAATTTATCAAATGGAAATAGTTTTCGTTAGATTTTGTTCATTCCTTTCCCCCGAAAATGTCGACACGTATAACCTAAGGGCTGTTACTAGGACTACAAAGATTTAATGTCTTATTCATCCCAATAATAGGCCTATACCTTACTTAATAAAACAATACAGAAATAATCATGTACCTGAGAGTATGTTTTAAATCTTCCAGAAAAAAACTTCTGCATGCAGGCCTGTATAAATAAGGACTGTACGATTATGGACCTATAAGAATAACATAAGAACATAACATAAGAAATAAGAATAACATTAACCTGCCTCGATGCAGACTCACCAGTACACACAATTCATGCTAGTACAATGGTGTAAATTTTTTCAACAAATTGCCGACAACAGCCATAGTTGCACCTATTCGTAGGTACAAAACTGTACTCTTTAGCTGGCTAGAACAAAATCCATTTTATTCTATTGAAGAATTTCTGAATGTAGAGGTGGATATCACATTTTAAGTATTGTTAAGTAGCCTATAGCAACCAATGTATTGCTCAATGGTGAAATAAATTATTATTATTATTATTATTATTATTATTATTATTATTATTATTATTATTATTATTATTATTATTATTATTACTATAAGCCTTTTGCTTACCTAGCCTATATTTATCCAAATCATAGGCCAACACCTTATTTATTCTTTTGCAATGGAATTATCCCACATTCCAATCTAATAATACAGATATTATTATAATCTTACATCTGATAAATGTATATGACCCCAATAGCATACATGAAATACGCCTATAAGCATACCTGTTTTGGCCTAGGCCTACTAAATATATTTCGAGAAACAGAACTTACTAATATGCAACGCTGTTATCTTTTTAATCTGCGCTTATGCCTATAGGCCTAATAACCGCCGGGACCGCTGGGATTTGAATGCGTATGTTAGTTCATATTCTTTTGCTGGAAATAATCCAGACGGACAGAGAACATTTCGTCGTCGGCTCGAGTTGCCATGGTAGTGAATAGTGACTTGTCTTCAGCTCCCGACAAGGAGATAGGATTATCCAACCGTACACACATTTAATAATCAGCCCTAATCGACTGCATTCACTGAAAGGGATGACAGCTTTTCAAGCCCGGTTGCTTTCACCTCGGTTACCCACACGCACCACGGTCTGTGTAGACCTAATAGAAAAGAATGTCACGGTGGTATACGTCAAGGTGGAGTATAGTCTTTTTAATGTGATTCATCTTGCTATATTTATTATTTATTTATTTATACTGGCAAAGAAGGCCAAAAGGCCTTTTCTTCCACTGCACCAGTAAAACTATACATGTCGTAAATAATACATACTACAAACAATACAAGAATTGATAAATTATAAATTAAAACTAAACATGCTACAGTTAAAATTACAAGGACTAAATTACAAGTTTGATAAACTAAACCAGCGTTTCTCAACCTATGGTCCACGGACCACCAGCCGCAGACATAATTTTAAAAATATCATAAAGCAAGTGGAAAGTAAAGAAGTAAAATTTTTTTCACATATTTCGTTATAATGACCTATAATTAATACCTCAAATATTAAGAATATAGACCTTCTTTTAAAAATGGGATGTAAAATTAGGGGTCCGTAAAATTTGTTAGACATTTTAGACGTCCTCGGGTTCAAAAAGGTTGAGAAACGCTGAACTAAACTAAACAAGAATAAAATTAATGACTAATAAAATGTATATTCAATTTATTTCTAAATTGTGGTACACTTCGACAGTCTCTGATATGACAAGGCAACGAATTCCAAAAGCGAGGGATTGATACACTAAAAGATGAAGAATAGAATGTTGTTATATCGTCTTAAATAAAATACTATAATAGAATAAACTTGCATTCCAAACAGTGCGGTATTATTTTTTGTTCGACCATACGCTGATTACGTATGACGTAACGGTATATAATGATATCCATAACGATACATATTTCCATTATGAAATCGGTGTGGTATCGATTATTATCGAACACGATCTTGAAACCTTGAAACTAGTATCTGAAAACTTCGTAATAAATAGCCTGTATTTAAAATAAAATAAATTCTATACGTGTCAATTTTGATATCATACTAAAATGAATTTAACACGTGTTGTCAGAATCCGTTGGTTTCAAGACAATTACCTAAAAGAAGCTTCGATTGGACTGACGCCATGAGCTGCCATCACACGTAGAAGGCAAGATGAAAATCGCTTGGTGCCAAATCCGGAGTGTACGGAGGGTGGTCAAATTGTTCCTAATCAAACGATGTGATCGGATATTGAGTTTGTTTAGACGTGGAATGCTTTCGCATGGAATCCTTTCGGTTTATGGCAATCCCCGGTCACACACAGCCAAGCGGTTTTCATCAATTTCTTCATCTGAAGAAATTCCTTGGTGGAAAAAATTTGTGAAACAAGAAGCGCAGACTCGGCTTTCATCACAGGCGGCATCATTCTTTAACAAAGGCACACAACAACTGGTTTCCTGTTACAAGTACCTGAATAACGGCGGTGACTGTGTAGAGAAGTAGTGTAAGGTGTAAGGTGTAAGGTAATGAATGATATTATTTGGAAAATATTGTTATGATATTTTTTAAAAAGATAGGTAATTACACTAAAAACACGCCTCGTAAATTTCATTGTAAGTTATATGTATTCCTGCTTTGTATCTTGAGAGGATTACAGTGAGAATTAGGCATATAGATTGGTAAAAAAAAAAAACTTTTCAACTGAGACTAATGAACCTTGTTTTTTTATTTTATTTATTCTGATCAATTAAATTTCAATATGTAAGAAAAACCCTTACTCTTTCACTAAACTTAAGGAGACGACAGGTGTATTCAGTGCAAGAAACGAGGAAAAACAGAAACAGAAGGTCTCCTTTTAAGAAATAACTATTGCTCTCATTTTAATGTTCTCTTTTAGGAGGTTTTGAAAATAAACCAGAAACACATAATATCTGTAAGCAATTATTTAAAGAAATAATGACATTGGAAAATACAATATAAACATTGGATATTCCCACAGTATAGGATGCCGGTTGTCTGGGGTGCAGTCAATATTATTGTAACACATAATATATTGAAACCTAATAGTTAGGGGTAACTGTTTACATGTCTACGTAAGATTATATTCACGCATTTTTACATAAAACTAACATTCATGCCTATTAAAGGCTAATTTGATTACAATTATGATTATTATTCTTACGGTATTTTTAATGTTGTTGTTGTTGTTATTGTTATTATTATTATTATTATTATTATTATTATTATTATTATTATTATTATTATTATTACTACTGATTTTCCAACGAATGCGAAGCAATAATGTAGATTATGTGTGCGTAAACACAAGAATACTAAAGTAATAAATTATAAAATTTTTAACTCAAAGTATTCATAGCTTTATAATGAGCAAATCTCTGCATTCAGGATGGAATATAGTCTAACAAGGCATTCACCTGTCGTTGATATATGTATAAATAAGCTTATCTACCTGTTCTATTAAAAATAAAGCAGTTTTTTTAAATAAATAATTTTTAACCCCTCTAAATTTTGATATCACATATTTAGATATTTTCTTTATATAATTTGGAGACCTATATATGTTTTAGGGCAATAATACGTATATATATATTAATCGTACTCATTGTTACCATCGCAAGGTTTCAATGCATGTAACCAATTCTTACATACCCATATTGGAGAAAATTTTCGAGCAAATGGTTCAACTTACCTGGAAAAGAAGAAAACAACATTAGTATTGGACACGTGAAGTCAGAATGAAAATTCAATGCCATAGCCACACTGGGATTGTGAGTCAGTTGGAGAATTTAATGTTGTGCCGGCACGTTGCCATGGTAGCTCAGTTGGTTAGAGCATCGGCACGGAGAGCCGAAGATCCTGGTTTAAATCCCGGCTATGGCATTGAATTTTTCATTCTGACTTCACGTGTCCATCTTAGCCTACACACGGCCAGTGTGAAAGAATTATCATTCCAACATTAGTATTCACAAGGGATTACAGGTAGAACATTTTCTTTTATACAAAATATTTATATAGTGATGTGTGCCTTGAAGCTTTCGCGGTGTTGAGAATATATTATTGTTTCTCGGGCTTCCAACCGGGTGAGTTGGAAGTTTGGTTCCAAGCTTTCGGCAGCAATCTCTACTGCCATCTTCTGGGAGAAACTTTTCCCCATCCAGCTCACTTCTCCCAGAAGATGGCAGCAGAGATTGTTGCCGAAAGCTTGAAACCAAACCTCCAACTCACCCGGTTGGAAGCCCGAGAAACAATAATTAATGTATTTATATAGTGACCAGAGAATATGTTTACAAGACTGAGATGTGTCAATATACACATGTAAAGTAATATTTTAACTCAACCTGCTCTGGCGTCATAATTTCGAATCATCCTATAGGATACGGAATAAGGCAAAGGAAAAAAGGAATCTATTCCGGTATCTCTTCATGACGAAATCCAAATACCTCCATGAAGGCATCGTGTTAAGACTAGATTCTAGAAGAGCTGTCAGAAGCGAAGAAGACTTTTTTCCCCTTCTTACACGAGATTTCACAAACTTTGGGACTGTTTTCTTATGACAGACAGCCTTCTCCCGAGGCCCCCCGCTGTCACCAGGTAACGCAAACCGACATCAAAAGCTTGGCTCGTGACAGCTCGTTGCGCCGCCCGGGCTCCTGGAGTCTAATTGACAGGGACAAGTCAACCAGCTGGAGATAATCCCAGGGCCTGAGCTAAGGGAACACTGTCATCCTCTGAACTCTTCTGCCAATCTTACTTCCTCTCTCGTCGCTTTCCTTCCACTCTTTAACGTTGTAGGCAGATAGTCCTATGGAGTAGACAGGCCCTTCGTTATATTTCAAAATACTTTATACAGCAATGAAAAAGCCGACACATCTGTCTCGTGCCGCTTATGGTTTTTATTGCCGGAGATGAGAAAAAAAGAATATATCTTCTGAAGGTTTGTACATTTGAAACGTTGAAAATATATATTTTATGGAGGCTTTCTAGGTTGTCAATACATCAGACGAATTAACAGTTGAAAAGAAAAACGTCAAGAAAATTTTAAATTAAAACAACAAAATCCTATTCCTATCCTGTTCTATAAAGAAACTTTAATTAGACTACTGTGGCACAAGTGCCCTTGGCCATTAGTAAGACACTTCTGACTAAAGTCAGTTTCACAAAATTCGCAACGATGACTACAGAATTTCTTAATTAAAAAACATGTAGATTAATAAATAGTAACATATTTTGGTTTAAGAACTTCAATGTAAATTTTCATTGTTTACTTTATACACCTTAGATGTAAAAATTTTAAGGTCGACAAATTATCATGGAAAAGGGCTGGAGAATGCATTAGTATGTAGCCTACGTATATTAAATACCTGAAAATGCGAACGCTTGATTTGAATGTTTTTGTGGTTTCTATGTCGATATTGTGAATATAATTTAGATAAATCTGCTCCAAACTTCCTTTTCCATATAATCTCGTGTGGATAATTCTGCCACTTAGGCTAATCGTTTTTCCGTAACAACAACAACTGTTACACAGTAGCTTTCATTTAGCTGAGGGTGCCAAACATACATTCGATGCAACAACGTTAAACATAAGTTGTTTTACAATACTTTGGTAACGCTAGTTTAAATTACATATAATTCTACATACAATTTTGGTCTCCATACCCCATGCGATTTTTCTCTCCTCCAACTGCTTTTAGTCTCGTATTGTTCTTACCTATAGCCTATCTGAGTTGAGACAATCAACCAAATGACGTTTCCAAACGATAATACCGAGTAAAATTGTAATCGAGTGATTCTGCAATTTCTACCCTCTCTTCATGGAGTTTACTTTTAAGGTATCAGCCCTTCTCAAGGGTGAAGCAAGGAAATAACAAGAAAAAATCTCTAGAGCATTTTTTTTTTCAGGATATGAATTTTGGACTATTCTAACCCCAAAGACTATTTTCTCTATGGGAGAAAAACTATTTTAGAATGTAGCATAGTCGACATTACTCAAGAGTCAACACAATTTGTTTTTGTTTTGCATAAAATTGTGCACCGCTGTATTAAAGTAGATTCATGACACGGAATGAGGAAGATAAGCTTTAGGTTTTGATAGTAGGAAAGCCCTCCCTCAGGTATCTAGCCTAGTACTTTGAGATTAAATGGTAGTATACCAGCTACATTCTATAACATATCAACAAGCTATTTAGGCTTACAATTTGAAAATTGAGCTTTGCTAAAATAGTCTGCATTAGGCATCGCAATTTATATGAAACTCACTTCATAGTAGGGTACCTTATGTAAGAAAATCACATCCCGTGGGCTCCTTCGTGAAGAAAGCAACACACCTATATTTTCAGTTTCTATGAAGTCTAAGGATACCCGAACCACTTGATGCTACTCTGGGGGTCGCGTCTGAGTCGCGTGATGACGTCATCAAAATGGCGGACGTCGCGTTTCACAGAAATAGCCATAAAGTGAAAACTATTTGAGATAGAGACTTGCAAAAAATGGTTTTGAAATCACAATAAAATGATCTGCATTTTTGTTTCTTACACGTATGGAGCTAAGACGGCATATTCTACCGAAAAATTACACTTTTTGTTGAAAAATTGAAAAAAAAAATGGTCCTGTAGAATGTGTTCTCTTGAAATTTCAATAAAAGATGATGCCGTGCCATAAATTACATGCAAACAAATTTTTTGAAGAGTTTAATAATGATTCTATTCCCGTTTACCAGAAGTTTCCAATGTCAATAGTTTAAATTCTGTGATAGTTTTTGTAAAACAAACAACAATCTCCAAATTTCAATATGCTCTTTCCTGAAGAAGGCAACACCCCTAGATTTTCAGTTTCTATTAAGTCTAATGATATCCGAATCACTTGATGCTACTCTGGGGCTCGCGTCCGAGTCATGTGATGACGTCATCAAAATGGCAAACTTCAATAACGTGTTGTTTCACAGAAACGAATATAAACCGAAAACTATTTGTGATGGTTAGCCAGTTCATGCTCATTTTAGACCATTTTAGGCTCAGAATAGGCTCAATTTTGTTCAGAAATGAATTTGATATGAGATCTAGGCTTCATATTATTACATAATCGTGTCAATTCTTCTCTGTGATTGACTATTTATTAATGTATTAGGGAATTGTTTGATAAAAAGGTTACAAAACACTGTCAAAATTGTTACTAAGAAGGGTATATAATTAACTTCTCGTCAAGCTTCGAAGAGGGTACGAATTCCTGTGAGAGGTACCATTATGGAACTGAAGAAGGACAAAAATATTTTCTCAATAATGTTGATTGTTGCAAAATCAAGACCGGAGTTTGATCTGCGAAACGCAGTGAGCAATTACTAGCTGTCAGTTCTTCCTCGGTCATTGTTTTCCCCAGATGGGTCTATCTTGCACAGCAACGACAAGAGCAAACTATTAGGGATAGGCCTACTTGAGGCTTTACCATCAAAGTTTCCAATTTACACACTACCCACAAGCTTCAGTGCAGCCTCTAACGGGCGTTGCAGTGTTACCGGCGAACTACAAGACCCGGAGAGCACAGTCTCAAGTTTATTAGTGGAGCCAACAACCGGATTTCGTTAGTGTTGCAGTTGTTGATGGAATGGCAGAGCTACATGCACTCGATAAGCCACCAACAATCAAGAACCCTTCAGAACTTGCCGATCATTTCATAAGTAGTTTAAACCAAAAATACGGATCATACGATGAACTTCATTTGGTATTTGACACATGCATAAAGGACTCTCTAAAAAGTACCACAAGAGAACTTCGTCAGGGTCATACTGTGCCAATCCATTATCACATTCAAGCAAAAGCTGGAATACTAACTATGGCAACGAAGAAGCTTCTCTCACACGAGAAAACGAAAGGTGAACTTTCAATGTTCCTTTGAGAGTGTATTCTAGAAAATGCTGCAGCCACCAACCGCAATGTAGTGGTTCCATGGCAACAAGTTGCACGAGGGACACACATGGATGCCGGTTTCCTTAGCAGTAGGCTACCCCCGAAGAAGCTGACTGAAAAATAATATTGCATGCTATCCATGCGGCAAATGCTGGTGCTACAGAGATGAAAATCTACTCTCCTGATACTGATGTATTTATTTTGCCACTAAATAAATATCCAATACTACCAAAAGATACACGTGTCGTAACTGGCCACGCTAGTAAAAGAAGTGTTTCCCTGTCACCAATCTACGAGGAACTAGGACGACTGCGGTCCGACTCACGTCTAGGTTTCCATGCACTTTCAGGAGAAGATGTTACTGGCTCCTTTTCTAGAAAAGGGAAAATATCCTTCCTAGCTGCTGCTGATGATGTTCTCATTGGTCTGGCAAATCTGGGAAAGACGAATCTGTGGGTAAGGAAACGTCGGCGGCTGTTGAATGGTTCATACGTCAAGTGTATGTTTCCAAAAAAGAGATAAAGGAAGTTGGTGAACTGAGGTGGTGACTTTTTACCCGGAAGCAATCGGGGACAGAGTTCCTTCCCCACACAAACATCACTTGAGCCAGCTATACTTCGGGCACATCTGCAAGCAATGGAATGGAATAGATGTAATTTGCCCCACCAGCAGATTTTGGTTGAACTCAAGAGAACAATCGATGGGTCCCAATCATGTGCACCAACCCACCTGCTCCTTCTGATGTGCTCGAACTAATCAAAGGTGAATGTGTTAAGTCGAGATGTAATAGCTGCAAATGTGTTTGGATAAAATTTCCCTGTTCTGAAATGTGTGCATGTGAGGGCGATCCAGAGAAGTGTGAAAAAGGTTCGGAGAAGTATGAAGAGGCGAAGATCGACGACCCCTTTTTTAATAGGGGCAATAAGCAGAAAGTTATTCTGTTGAATACTGCAAGGCACTCTCCTATTTGATTTCTTCCAAGTTTGTGGAAATTTACGTTTATTAAGAAAATCACAGAAAACAGAAATACACTCCGAGCAGTCTACGGATAGGCTAAGTGTTACCAGTTTAATTGTATTCTTTCCATTTCATGTGTGTAATCATAATTCAAGATTTTAATGTGTAGCATGCAGAAACACAACAACAGCAAAATTTATTAAGTTATTATTACATTAGCAGTTTATTCCGATTAAAAATAAAAATTCCTCAAGTCCATCACAAATACTTTTCGGTTTATATTCATTTCTGTGAAACGTTATTGAAGTCCGCCATTTTGATGACGTCATCACATGACTCGGACGCGACCCCCAGACTAGCATCAAGTGATTCGGGTATCATTAGACTTAATAGAAACTGAAAATCTAGGTGTGTTGCCTTCTTCAGGAAAGAGCATATTGAAATTTGGAGATTGCTGTTTGATTTACAAAAACTATCACAGAATTAAAACTATTGACATTGGAAACTTCTGGTAAACGGGAATAGAATCATTATTAAACTCTTCAAAAAATTTGTTTGCATGTAATTTATGGCACGGCATCATCTTCTATTGGAATTTCAAGAGAACACATTCTACAGGACCATTTTTTTCAATTTTTCAACAAAAAGTGTAATTTTTCGGTAGAATATGCCGTCCTAGCTCCATACGTATAAGAAACAATACTGTAGATCATTTTATTGTGATTTCAAAACCGTTTTTCGCAAGTCTCTATCTCAAATAGTTTTCACTTTATGGCTATTTCTGTGAAACGCGACGTCCGCCATTTTGATGACGTCATCACGCGACTCAGACGCGACCCCCAGAGTAGCATCAAGTGGTTCGGGTATCCTTAGACTTCATAGAAACTGTAAATATAGGTGTGTTGCTTTCTTCACGAAGGAGCCCACGGGATGACATAAGGTACCCTACTATCAACCAAAATTAAACAACCACGACAATTTTATTTTATAGATTTAATTTATTCTTATACAGGTTGCTATTTTATTTAGTCACCATACAGACTCTTCCAGTTCTAAAATATTATATTCAAATAAATAACTTCGTCTGCTTTTTTATAATAATAATAAAATCAGGTAAACTGATGTAAAAAAGTGCCAGTATGTTTTTGTTTAATCAGTTATGACTGCAATTATGATATGCAGAATATGTTTTTTTTTTAATTGATTTCCAAGTTAAGCTCCAGATTTATTCATTAAACAGGGCTTACGGAAGAACAAAGGTCTACCATCTCGGCCACCTGGGTCATTTTAACGGTCTAGTTGGATAAGCGCATGTAGATCAATATGTAATAGCTACCTGTATTTTAATTTCCAAGGCCTTATAAGATCACAGTAAAACAATAGGCTATGTTGTCAAGATAACTGATTTTCATTTTTTTTATAAATTCTTTCGAATACGTATATTGCCATAACATAGGAACTAAATTGAGCATTACTCCGAAACAGATCAACCGATTTTATCCATTATGAATAGACGTCTTCCCATGGACATTGTAAATGTGTATACCAAGTTTCATAAAAATCCGGTAAAGCGTATTTGAGTTACCGCGTCTTTAAAATATACACTAAATTGGGTTTTACTCCGATACCGGTCAACAGATTAGGTTCAAATTCAATAGGGCACTTCTCATGGACGTCATAAATGGGTATACCAAGTTTCATGAAAATCCGTTACAGCGTATTTGAGTGATGGCGCCTTTCTATGAGAAAGGCGCCACAATCTATTAAAATAGGCACTAAATTGGGCATTACTCCGGTACCGGTGAACCGATTTGGTTCAATATCAATAGGGTTCTTCCCATCGACATTATGAATGTTTATACCAAGTTTCATGAAAATCCGAAAAAGCGTACTTGAGTTATGGTGCGTACAGACGCATGGACAGACGGACGGACGGACAGACAGACAGACAGACAGACAGACAGACGGACAGACATTTTTTCGTCCCCCACACAATCTCATAAAGTACCATACTGGCACTTAATAATAAAAAGATAATAATTAATTAACTTATTACTTATAACAACTTAACAACAAAATAATATAATAATAAATACAAATAATTATTTATAACTGTTATTATTATTATTATTATTATTATTATTATTATTATTATTATTATTATTATTTTTATTTTTATTATTATTATTAGGCTTCTATTATAACATAACGGATGTTAGGCAAAATGCCTACATTCTATTCTCACAGAAAGCTTTAAGATTAATTAATTTAAGTAACTGTATTAGTAAGCCTATTGCGATTGTGTAAACAAAAATAATTTAGGTTATTCATTTATACTATGTTTAATATTTAAAGCATGGTTTAACAAACTTAGCAAATTGTAAAATAACGTACGCCTACATCCTTCGCCCGCACATAGGCCTACTGTGTCCTCCGTAGACTACATAATCGTAAAATATCACTTCAGTGTTTGTTTTGAAAGATCAGTATTAAATTGAAACATAGTGCTTTTTGAGTGCCAATTTTCAAGATTTTTAGTTCCTAATTACGTTATTATTATTATTATTATTATTATTATTATTATTATTATTATTATTATTATTATTATTATTTTGTTGCTTCTCAGTAGTTGTTGGTATTGGTGGTGTCAGGAATGGTGTTTTAGTATTTGTTGCTGCTGCTATCTAAAGGGACAATAGACTACAACAAGAACCGTCAAATGAGAAAAATTATATGTTTATTCAGGCCTACATCCATAATTTACATTCTCTTTATATAGGCCTTCTAGTAGAATAAGAAAACAGTCTTCAAACCTCTTGTATAATTAAAAGGTACAGGTAGAAAGGAAAAAAGTGGACCGAGTAAAATATTTAAGTTACTGATATGAGCCACTGCGCATGCCTAGCGGCATTCACAGGATAGCAGGGAATATATTGAAATTTGTTTTAGTATCGACTGTTGACTTAGCCAATTTCGAAATCCAGAATATGGTTTCTAATCGTATTGTTTTATAACTGAATATATTAATTATTAATATTATTATAAAATACCAACACAAATTATATTACATTCAGCTACAAGAGTCGGTCCGCTTTTTTCCCCTACCTGTACATTCTCAGATCTCGATTTCGCATGGCTCTAAAAGGGGATAAGTTCATGGAAATCTTATACTTAAATATCTTTATATAAGCGTGGGCTAATATAAGAAGTAAACCCATTTATACTTGCTCCATTTCACTTCATAAGTAAAGTAATAATTTATTTTGCTTGATACCTCAACATATCACTGCATGATCTCTGCCACATGTCTCAACACTCTCTCACGCGTAAAATGTTACATGACGTTTAACTTTCTATTCCTTCACTTGTTCCGCTTGTCAATCTATGTAGTCACCTAGTCACTTCTAATTTGTCTAAGAATTAATTAAGCTTATATTTGAAATGGCATGTTCAAGACACGAGAAACTTGTGCCACTTACATTGTAATAGATACTTGTTAGGTTTCTTGTTTCCCACCAGCCTCACATAAATAATGTTAAAGCAAATGACAATCATATCATGTGAGTTATTTATTACCTACTGTTGTTTTCTACGCATGAAAGAGTGCGAATATCCCATTAATTTTACTTACTGAAAACTCATTTCGTCATCACAGAACAAAGGACAAACCACTAATCATAAGCAAGTAATTTGCATAGATACAGCGCACAAAAGCAGGCTATTCATGCACCTATTATTCATAAATATTATTTCCTTTAACTTTCCAGCATACAGGTAATATAGAACATTTTGGTATATTGCATTTGGGATAATACAGTACGATGTTTGTTAACTGGCATATCTTATTCTTTGGCTTCGAGATTCTATAGTGTCTCACATGTTACTTTTTGTAGGATTTTTATGTTGCGATTAGGTTTAGTGATGGTGTCAAAAATCGAAATCGATACGCCAAAAAATGTTTTATGATGCCTAGAAGCTAAGAAAAGGTTTTTTTCCCCCTCGGAATTTCTGTTTCTTCGTTACACTTTTTTATAATTGTCCATTCTATGTGGACATGTTTAAGTACACTTGCCTCGAGGTGACGGTCACAGCAGTTAAAACATTAACAACGTTCCGTGTTCCTCCATAGACTACTCTGGTTTCTGCTGATTTAAGTCTGCACGTAGTCAAATGTTTGTGATGTTGGCAACATTGTACACTTTTCTGGGCTGTCTTGCCCAAAGAACTTTAAACAGATGGATTACAGTAAGGCACTGTGTGGAGGGGTGGACTAGGATAATCGAAGCGTTTACTTTTATAAGGGTCTAAGTACCAAAATCATGATTGTGTAGAAAACGAGAAATAGACCCACAGAAAGACGTGCCGAAGATAGACCCAGCGCTATATCTTGGAATTTATTGCTACTTACGTGACTTTTCCTGGATCTTGGAACCTTCTGAAATGCATTGGTCTGGGTACGTAGATCCATTTAAAGTTATCAGCTGAAAAATCATGGGTTTGGCACTTAGACCCTTTTAAAAGTAAACGCTTCAATTATTCCTGCTTACTGTTTGCCTTTACTTTTCTGCCCGTATATTCAACTCATACCCAAGAAAAGACCTTACGGGCTTAACTTTCTCCAGGTTAAATAAACTATTATTATTATTATTATTATTATTATTATTATTATTATTATTATTATAACTTCATTACATCGGCAGTTGGCGAACATTGTTTTAAGCAAAGCAAAACTATTTATTATACTCTAAACGTTTTATGTTATGGATTAGCTATTGCTTGGGTTATAGCCTAAACAACTAAGGCAACTTAATTGAAATGTAAGCGTGCTTGAGATGAAATTGCGGTCCAGATGGTGACTTTTCGAACGTGGGCTGGAAATCGGAACACGCCGTGATCATGTTTTAGCTCGGCAGACACACATCAGATTGATTGGCTATCAATAAATGAGGGTACAGGGAAACAGAATTGTCTCTCTTTTCAGTTTCTCGCGTAGGAGGACAGGTTAATGTTTTATTTTACTCATGCAAGAGGTTTTCTGCTAACACGACTAAAATAAATACAAGATAGACCTACCAGATTTTCATTCAAAGTATACAAGCAGATACCTGGTACAAATCCACTTTAATTTTTAAAAGAACAATCCTAACTCTTGTAGATCAATATTAAATATTTTAGTGGATTTGGCCTCTATTTTGAGCATAGGCTTATACCTACACAAAGAAAATATCCAATAGCCCATTAATAATAGTTTTATTTTTCCTCAGATAAGGCCATAAAATCCTCTCTTCCGCTCATCCAGGTTTTTGACATTATAGCGTACTGAATTAATAAAAAGCTGGTTATATAATAGATCTGACAGTTCATTTTGAGGCTGGTAGTGTTCAATCATTACAAGTACATGAAGAAAACAGCAATTTATATCCCAATAAACCCTACACTTCATGGACAAATGCAACTTAGAAGAAAACGAATACTTTTCTATGTAGTACGCGATGGTGTGTTCGGAGATACTCTGCATGCACTTCTACAGGTTGGGTACTACTTGTTTCAAATATGACTGTAGGAACAATTATGTATCCATTTGTTGAGCCTGGTGGAATGGCGACGATATCAATTCTCCTAAATGAGTCACTGTCAGAAACGCCGTGGATCTCTTCTGCTACTTGATTTTTTCTCAGAACAGTTGCAATTAATCATCAGATCTTGCGATGGCGACTGTTCCTCAACATTTTACCATCACGACAAGAACCCAAGAGTTTCTTTCTCACTGCCGAAACGACTGGCAGTGGTGACCATCTTGGGACCTGCCCGGTAGTGCTCGAACAAGACAATCATTTGCTGTCATCTTAATTGCCTCACTGCTGAGTGTATTCTTTAAAGAGGTCGACACCCTTTCCTTCCTGGGGCAAAGAACACCAAGCGTTAAATTCTCTATTTCGGAGTTGTGCACGTGTGGAAGGAATTTTAAGACAATCAGGACTTCCTTCTTTTCAAGACTTCTGTTGATTTCATCGTTCAAATTTCTTGTGTGGATTACGTGAATGTTATTATATTTTATAAGAGTTTGGCAGGAATTGATGAATTGTAAATATCCCTCCCATAATGCTTAAAGGAACCAAATCCTTTATAATTGTTGGCTGAATACATCATGCCATCAGCGGTATCGAATGGGAGTTGAAGTGTCTCTTTTGCTGTTATTCGAATTAATATTTACTGAGATGAACGAATTTAGATCATTTTGAGTCTGAGCCAGTTTTAGGGCCATGATGTCACTAGAAAGATTAGTTTAATTAAAAAAAAAATGTCACATGTCCCCAACCGGGGATCGAAAGCGTTTCCTTCCAGTTTGTACCATAGAACCGCCAATAGTAGGTAGGCTAATAATAATAATAATAATAATAATAATAATAATAATAATAATAATAATAATAATAATAATAATAATAATAATAATAATAATAATAATAATAATAATAATAATAATAATAAAGTGATGAGGTAATCATGTTGAAAATAATGATGTAAAAGTGCTTGGTATAAATGCTTGAAGGACTTTCGATTCAGGACCATGCCTAATTATTGTTCTTTCTGAATCATAAATAAAATTTAAGACCATTAACAGCGGTTCTTGTCCGTCCCTTCATCACAGACTTATGTGGAAGGGTTAATGACGCCCTCAAGTGGCACTAATGTTCACATGACACTAATTGGCTCCCATATCCTTTAGAGGAAATGACAGGTGTGTTGTTTCAGTTGGCCCGGTCCATCGTCAAACCAGCTGGTTTTTCTCCTCTAAGAAAATCCACAGTCATAAAGTCAACATGCCATATTAATGAATTATGAGTGTATAATTTTACATTTTACTGTTTACAACTTGATTAAACTTTATTGATCTATGGATGACTTCAAAATATTGACTGCATGATGATAGGGGAGTCTCTTTATTCAAGAATGCATGGTTTGAAAACTTTCTTTCCATTATACCGAGTATCTTTGGTATTCTCTCATACATATTTTCTCTTGGCCTTGGCAATGATAATCATAGAATCTGTGCTACTTTTTCTGAAACTTTGTTGAAAGAACGCGGTTGTTGTAAACTTAGGCCTACTCCTAGTGATGTAAGGTGGAAACAACTTCTGTATACACAAACCTACCATTAATGGAAATGAAATTCATCACTTTAACAGAAAAGAAAAATCTTTGTAACATTTTAAGACAGTTTAAACGTGTTAAAGTCCCATTGTAGCGAATAGGGAAAACATGAATCCACTTAATTATAGCAGACTAGCTCTATTGACGATCCAGCTGACAAATACTTTCTTACAGTATGGTAAAGTTTTGCCTTTAACTACAGTGAAAAAAAAGTCAAAATAATAATACTCTTACAATTTAAGTGCATAACCCATTTCATGATTCTCCTTCAGAGTCTTGCAAGGAAAATAATGAGCAAAAAGGGCGACAAACATGATTCAGTAAGTCTGCATAATTCCTGTAGATTTGGAACATTACTTTGCTCGAAAATAATCTCATTATAAATTCTTTTACACGTGCGGTTCGCGTCAGATTTCTTGTCATAATTCATTCGCGTATTTAAATTATTCCCTTGCTGATTTCAAGCTATCCTCTCAGGACAGAAATATCAAATCAATTCGCATGTTGCATATCGAAGTAGGTTTGTGCTTTCTATAATGTAGCGTATGACGAAAAGGTCATGATGTTAATTGACGGATATTATAGTTGTCTTACACGTGACAGACATTGGTACGTGTCATAAGAGTAGGTTCCATTCCTAATTAAATAACTGATATGGAAACCAGTCCTATAACTTTCCATCTAGTTATGCCGTTCATCTATATCCTTTCATTAAATCACTTGCATAATGTCTGACTCCATTAGTGACATTAGTGATGGTCAGAGGCGAACTAGGAAGTTTGAAATGGCCAGGTGGAATAAGGGTACAGTCACATCACTACAAAATATGTATGGCATGAACATAGGCGTACCGAGAGGGGGGGTTTGGGGGTTTGAACCCCCCCCCCATTGATTAAAAAAAGCAAAATTGTATAATTTTTTTAAGTCTGCCCATAAATTACTTAATACAAGTATAAAGCGTGGGAAGCTTAAAACTCGTTATTTGGCGTCTTAATTTTTAAAATTTTCCGGGGAATCCCCGGAAGCTTAAAACTTGTTATTTTGCATCTTCATTTTTAAAATTTTCCGGGGGAGGACCCCGGAAGCTTAAAACTCGTTATTTTGCGTCTTAATTTTTAAAATTTTTCGGGGAATCCCGGAAGCTTAAAACTCGTTATTTTGCACTTCATTTTTAAAATTTTCCGGGGGAGGACCCCCCTCTCCCTGGGGGGTATTCCAATCCCCCAGACCCGCGGATGTTATAACCCCTCCCATTTGGTCGGCCTGGTTACGCCTATGGGCATGAAGGTAATCTCCCAAGCAAGTCTGTGACGGTGTTCTTATATTATATGTGACAAATTGTGAATATCAGTATAGTATGTGATCTTTTCAAATCACCCGCACTTTTAACTGTCTAATCTTGACTAGAAAAATAAGAGCTTCTAGGGACGGTTAGGTCTATGTTTATAATTCCCATACCACATATAATGCTAATTTTTACAGGCTTAGCTCATAACCCATTAACCGCATTATGCTTCCATGCTTCTCGGTCTATTTAAACACTGAATTATCTAATCTTCTGTACGAATTTCAATAAGAAATTATAAATGTGATTATTTTTAGTATGTTGAATTAGAATATTATAGGAGAAAAATTCCTCCAGGACTTTGGCTATTCGCGCCAATGCTCTACCAACTTGGTTCAAGTCCCAGTATCGGAGGAATTTTTCTCCTATAATATTCTCATGTAATGTCCAACAGAGACAATAATCTGTGGTCCATGAATACTTACATATCTATTATGTTAAATTAGGCATACATGACGTTCGAAGGTTGTAAGGAAGCTAAAAATACTACGTACAACAATTATTCTTTCTTAGAAACGAACTGTTTGAACAGTCTAATCAATCTATAGCCAGTTATATTGGTAAGAAGACCTAATAGTCTGGATAATAATGTTAATCAAATCTTGTACATTCGTACGAAACTAGGAAGTATATGAGAATATTATGAGAGGAAGTATATTTATAATGCAACAACTTTTGAAAGAACTAACATTTCCTATAAATTTTACTGCATTCTGAATAAACCCACAGTTTATTATTTTATTCTAGTGAGAGTCAGTCACTCTTCAGACGCACTTTTAAACGTGACTGTACAGATCTAACTTTTCATACAATTTGCATGGTTTAAATCATACGCCATTACAGAAAATAGATCGTTAGTGCATCAAAATATCACGTTTCACCTACAATTTAATTAAATATTTTAGTCAAAATAATAATGAACGGAACAGTGTATAATTAACCTAAAATTACTTGATTACTTGATACCGTTACCTCATTCATATGTACCGGTATATACGCAGTTTTCGATTAGAGAAAGACTACAAAAAATACGACTAACAAATCGTTTGAAACACGAATTCTTGGCGTAATTCTATGTAGACTAAATTATGGAAGTTAACATGAATTGGATTGTACAGACAATTAAGCGGTTCAAGAGGTACGGAGATACTTGGCATATTTATAGCCTATATTTATTCGAGATATGACACCAAATATTGTACAGACAATACAGGACACTTTGCGATACATCGGGGGACAATATCTTGAGCACCATCTTGCGGCCCAACCTGCTACTACGGAATACAGATGCAGAATCTAGATACGAAGATGTTAAACAATTTTTATTAAAAGAGCCGAATAGCCAGCCTCGACATGTTATGTATAAGGGGTATGATTTTTCTATCTATGACTCATTTAAAGACATTTATTGTGGATTTCTGAGTCGCTGGTTGCTGCAAATATTAATAGACTCAGAATGTGGATGGTGCCTTAACAGAATACAGTAGTGGTAGTGGTAGCATGTGTGAAGTTGCTCACTTTCATATTTCGTTGACTATTATGGATGGAAACCTCGTTCAAAGGGCAGTGTATTTCTGTAGCAAGGTGCTTTCTAACGAAATGAAAAAGCGCAGCATGATCCATTAAAAAATACGAATTTGCGTGTCAACAGTTTAAGGTAAATAAACATGACAACATATATCAAGTATCTTTGGATGGAGAAACTTTAACAATGTAGCCTATATATTTGCCTAATCCAATTGAGGCTAACTTCCTTATTTTATATAGCATAGAATGAGGCGAAATGCTATTCGTGAATCACCCAGTATACGATTATAGTCTAAAGCAGGCGAGGACAGAAGGTTGCTCTGTGACGTCACTCACTAGACTCTGGCTTCACGTGATAGACTTCTGTGAGTAATTTGTGAATTTTATCCATCATCGACAGGGGAGAAGAGACAACCATTATTATTATGGGCATAGGAGATTTAGACTATATGCTCTAGCACATACCTATAGTTGGGGTATTGTACTTATCCCCACTATAGTGCGCTCTTGGCCAATGTCACACACAGTGGCTTGCGTGCACGTCCTTCACAAACGTCATCAGGAGACGAAGCTGTCTTTCACTGGTCTAAAGTATAAGATGTCAAGAATGTCATTAGCAGGCTACAGGGCTAGTTCGCATTTGATCTTTAAGAGGATTCTAATATAACCTGACATGATTTTAGAACGAAGCTATTATAAATTAATTTACCTTAAATTATATATCCTGTGTGCCTTCCCCCATTCGAGAAATTCGAGTCCATTTACCCTGGGGATTCATGAAGTAAAGCAAATGACATTTTGTGACAACACTTGAATTGTGAATCCAACTACTGTCCGTAGCACTGAAGGGAAGGAGCAATAAAGTTGTCAGGGCCTGTAGTGGAAGGGAAATGCTATGCTATATACATGAACACATCATATTCAGTACGATGACAGTCGAGTTCGTCATGTGATGCTTTCATATTCACTATACATCACGTGCATATTCTCCTCCTCTTCATGTTCAACCATATGAATACCATTTACAACGCTCTCTATTCCATGTTACTCTATCTTTCCAGAATAAATTATAATCCTTAATAACTTTGTCCTGTACAGTAAACGCATACATGTATTTTGATTACATACGGAACAAACATATGAATTTTAAAAATGGTACATGCTTCTTGTGTCTGGAAACCTTGGTTTTGAGTGTAACAAGAGCAGAAAGAAGCGTTGTGCTTCAATATGGAATCGTCCTTATACAGATTTCATTGGGGGTGAAGATGTGTATGATGCTATTAAAATCTCTTTGAGCGGTTTATTTTTATAACCGTTGCTTACGTTGGTCAGCTATTTATAACAGTTCTTTAATTAGGCCACAAGATTGGACGTCATTTATAACCGTACTGGGGTTATGAAGATTTATCACTGTAGGTGGGATTTTTAGATGTGTAGTAGTTCTGGAGTTCTGATTAAAATAAGGGGTGCCGGGCGTAGTACTCAGGGGTAGTTATAATCTAGAGAACTCTTATCTAGGGAAGTGGCTAGAGAAAATCGAGATAACAGTCAAAGGGCGGTGTCAGGAATAATGGTAACTAAAAGTTGAGTCGTCTTTTCAAATTAATATATATTTTCCAAAGTTTAGTATTTGCTGAAATGCTGAATTAATCGATTTAGTTCTATTAGATGATGTAAGTCCTGATATTTAGTAGTATTTAGTACGTCGTTAAGGTTCGTAAGTAACACTTTGTAACTTGCTAAATTGTAATAGTAATTACTTCACTTGTACGCGCCGTTGAACACTTCTATTTACTTTCACATTTACTCTCTCGTAGTTTCTATTTGTATCGCGCGGATAATAATGTTCAATCTTACGTTCACAATTAAGGTTTCGTAATAATAAAATCAATGTCTTTACCAAATAATATAAATTACGCGCTTCGACGCTGCTAATAACTTCTATTTCTATCGCGCGGATTATAACGTTTAAATATCAATATATTGCAAAGTTACTTGAGTTTAATAATGTTTAACGTGGTCTTTTGTCTGAAGTGTGTCTTGAAGTTCTTTAGTCTAAGCTGTCGTGTGATCAATAGATGACGAGATGTCCGTGCTTTCTGCTAATATCTTTGTAAGGGGTAGTGGGGGTAAGTAGTTCCAATTGGTTGTGTCTGTGTCTAAGTCTTCTCTGATTGGGGTAAGGTAGTTTCTTCTGCTATCCGATTTGAAATATATTCCGTTTTTCGTCGTTGAAACAGGCAAGTTGCATCGGTCATTAATTACTTGAGCTGTCAAAATTGGCTAGGCGCCAGCCGGGCGGCTCAAGACGAAGTAGGCGGTACTAGGTTTATGTTTTTATCAATAACTCTGATAACTGAAAGTTATCATAGTTCTGGTTATTTAATCCTGATGGGCTATTTTACGGGGCTTCCAATGGTATTAATTTGTAGTGGGTGTGATAAAAATGAAAAGAGTTATTAAGGTTTTTATATTAAAATGATGGAACGGGTTAATAAAAAGTTATGTGTAATATATCAAACTGTAGGGGCTGTTATTGGCTATTGATGGGTGTAATTGATTTCCTTGTCGCTTTTTTCTTAATGGAGTAATTAATGTTTGAAGTTAGGTGTTATATGGGGAATGAATGTTTGAAGTTAGGTGTTATGTGTGGAAGTATAAACAGTAGGGTGCGTATTGTCAATCGTACAGGGGCTATATATGAGATTGTCGTCTGTGTTGAGTACAAAGTACGGTTACAAGATGTCCGCATAATGATTAAAAAACTCACGCGAGGAATTGATCTGCGCAGAATCAATAAGAGCTGGATTTTATGATCATTATAATACCCAATCTGGAATTTGAAGAGTGGCGGTGTTTAGTTTTTGTATGAAATATGGAAATATAATTTTTCGATTCCCTAAAATAATTCTCCGTCGTCACTTCGAATCATTTCGTGGGTTCTCTCTATTGTGTTTTACTTTGATATTAGCTTTTCTATCAATTGTCTTTGTTTTCAATATCTATTCTTGAAAAATTTAGATCCTTACATCATCTATACTTTTGATTAATTCTGCCGTAATTACACATACACAAATAAATTCATAATCAATAAAATACACTTTTAACATAATTTTACCTTAAATTGGTCACTTTTCTTCTTGGT
The DNA here is from genome assembly GCA_964059195.1 of Ectobius pallidus. Taxonomy (NCBI): domain Eukaryota; kingdom Metazoa; phylum Arthropoda; class Insecta; order Blattodea; family Ectobiidae; genus Ectobius; species Ectobius pallidus. The sequence goes on from CAXKWD010000006.1 coordinate 109,551,439, forward strand.
CGTAGTACACATTTTGCTGAGTTCATAGTCCATTTGATTAACTAGTAAAACAAAATCATAATTATACCTTATACACAAATAAAATTATAAAATACACTCGAATTTCTTGATATTAATATTAATTTCAATATCTTCTTGCATAACGCTGATTTTTGATGCTAATCCATATGTTGTTGATGTCAAACGTTGGAGTACGCTAATCTTCCTCATTGGTCTACTTAATACACTGATATTATATTCAGATTACACATGTTTTCTTCCTACTCCTTTTTATCTATTTACCTCATTAATAATCATTCCTTAATGTTCCTTTTCATTCTTTCAATATTCTTTTACCTTGTTTCCATTATTCTAACCTCATAAATCATCTTTTATGTCTTACCTTCACAATTTCTTTATTAATCTCAATACTCATTATCATTCTTTTCTTTCATATTACTTTTAATACTCGTTATCATATTTCCTCATTTATTCTCATATTTCTCACTTCATAACTATCATTACTTCATATTTTCCTAGTAGACATATATTGTACCATCTTAATTATTCACTCATTTTGCTTATCATACATTTATTTCTTACCTTTTGTTATATTCCTCATTGTTTTACCTTCAAGATTCTTATTTGTTAACACACATATTTCTCAACAACTATTTCACTTTCAAATTCTTACTTAACTCTGATCATTCTTTTACTTCACTTTTGCTATACAATTCTACTTAATTAGTGTAGGGAGAGGGTTATTTCCTGTCCATATTGTTTATGTAAAATAATTTTTCTTTTTGAAAAATTAACAAAATTTAATTATTCTTACTCTGTGTACTACTCCAATAAAATTCAAATATGTCGAAATTTCAATGTTTACTTATTTACTACTTCAAATAATAGTGTGATTACCTTTGTCAAATGAATGTTTTAACTCTTCAGTTGAATAAATAAAGGGAGTGGCCTATCTTAAAATTACATATATACAAAGATTCACTAACAATGGCAATAAACTTATTTGTTGCACTTATATCTTTAGTGGCATGGCTGTTGTGATGTCTCACTCTATTTTATAGAATAAGAATCATCTCATCATAGTCTTTGCAACAACCACGGGGAGGCTAATTACACTCTACCTTGTAAGTATCACATTCGTTATATATAACGTCAGGTAAAACATTAATTTGAGAAGTATGAATCACTCTAATTATTTTACAATGTCAGTCTGATAAAACGTTTTCCTGAGTCCTGGTCGATAATCCTTTTTACTTCTCCTTCTGCTTTAAACTTTCTGCTGTCTTATGGTCTGTGGGCCATTACATGATAAGGCTTTAGCAAGTGTTTCCTGTACTTGCCAAGGATTTTCTTGGGGTTTTTGATGTTGGTTAGTTGGAAGGTGTCAGTTCCAAACTTTGCATTGACACGGTAGGGGCCTTTAAAAGGGAGGCTGAATTTTTTCTGACGATTGTGAAGTGTGCTAGAAATTACATGTGCCTTTAAAAGTACGTAATCTCCAGGAGCGGGGTTCCACTTTTTGCGGATGCGTCTGGGCTTCTGCTTTCTTTTAAGCCACCTGCTCTGAAGGCGTTTGAGAATGGAATTGCATATGTCAAGATCTGATCTATGGCATGTCGGTAACACAGGAGGGGTGTTCTTGAAGAGAGGGTCTATTTTACAGTGTGTTACGACTTGCAACGGGATTTCTTTAGTGACATGGTGTGGCGTTTCATTGAGAATAGCCTGAATGGGCTTTATGTACTTGAACCAATTTTTGTGTTGTCTATGAGTTAACAGTCGGAGGTATGAAATTACTTGTTTGATATATCTTTCTGATATGTTGCCTGATGGATTATAAGCTGAGCAGTGTAAGGTCTTTATATTTAGTTTTGACAGTCCTGAGTTCCATTTGGGGCTAGAATAGATACTGGCATTATCCGTAAGAAAAGGTTCTACGCTGCCATAAATATTCACGTATTCTTTTACCTTTTTCAAGCAAATACTCGTAGATAAATTACGGAGGGGGTATAAGGCAACTAGCTTAGAAAATGTGTCCACCATAACAAAGATGAACTGGCAACCGAAGTTACTCCGCACCAAAGGACCTAAAATGTCACCACAAATCAATTGGTTAGGCTTGGTAGCTTCGATAGAATTGACTGAAACTTCGTAGGCGGTGTTTTTACTTTTGCCTACTTGACATAGATGGCATGTTTTCAGGAAAAGTCTGATTTTCCTACCAAGTTGTTTGATATAAAAATGCTCGCTAATGGAATCGATCATTTTTTCTGTTCCACTGTGGGCTAGATTTTCATGGTAACTGACAATAATGTCGTTTTCGATAGAAGAGGGGATGTATGGGCGCCAGGCGGGGTTTTCCTTTCCACAGAGTTTGTAAATGATGCCATTATGGGTAGCTAAGGTACTCTGTACATTATTTTCATTTACTGGGCTAGGGGCTGGTGGTTGGATTTCCTGCAACTCACTCTGAATAGTGGACAAATAGGGGTCTTCAGACTGCAATTTTGATAAGTTTCCAAGTTTCTTATTCAACTGATGTCGGTCATTAACGGAAATTCTCATAATTTTCACTTCTTTTTCAACCTGACCTTCTAAACTAGACATTCCAGGGTGGTTAGGCAACCGTGAAAACAGGTCGGGAAGATAATTTAGCGATCCTTTAATATGTTGGATTTCAATATCGTACATTGTGATGGCGCTGATCAGACGTGATACACGTGAGTTACTTAACTTACACTGTTTCAGGAAACTGAGACTCATGTGGTCGCATAATACGGTGACTCTACGGTTGTAAATGTAGTGTTTGTATTTGTTGAGGGCCTCATAGACTGCATACACTTCAAGCTCTGTGGGGTACATTCGGGACTGGGAGATAGTCAGACCTTTACTAGCAGTCGCAATAATGCGTTTTTCGCCATCTATCACCTGAAAAAGGATACTTCCTATGCCTTTTGCACTGGCGTCGGTTTGCACGTACAGCATTTCTCCTTCTTCCGGTTTCTGAAGCTTAATAGACTCCGCAAACAATTGCTTAACCCGGTTAAAGGCAGCATCTTGCTCTGGGGTCCATGTCCACTTTTGATTTTTCTTGAGGAGTGGCTTTAAGGGGCAAAGTTCCTGGGAGTAATTGATTACAAAGCGTGACTGGTATTGGCATACGCCAAGAAAAGATCTAAGTTGCTTCTGATTACGGGGGGCTGGGATTTTCAAGATGGCTTCCACTTTTTCTTCATCTATTCGGCAATCCTTCCCGGATATAATATATCCGAGAAATTTCACCTCCTTTTGAAAAAAGTGGCATTTCGAAATATTGAGGGTGAAACCTGCATGTAATAGTTTTCCCAAAGTCTGGTCTATGTGGGACAGGTGTTCAGCTTTGGTTTTGGAGGCTACCAGAATATCATCAAGGTAGGGGATAATGAAGTTATCCGTCTGCCAATCAAAGGTCAGAGCTAATGCACGCAAGAGGGCAGACGAGGAAGTGCGGCACCCGAAGGGTGTTCGAGTAAAACGGAAATTTCGTCCCTGATAATTGAAAGAAGTTAAATCGCGTGACTCTACATCCAGGGGTACTTGCCAGAAGGCGGAAACTAAGTCTGTTGTAGAAAAATAGTTTCCTTCTTTAGCACGGGTAAGAAGTTCATCTGATGTCAAAGGTCTATAATGGTCTTCTTGGGAGTCAGAATTAATTGACCTAGCGTCAATTGTAAGACGTACTTGTCCAGAGGGCTTAAGTACTATACACAGGGGGTTGCAATGGGGGCTGGTAGAATTTTCAATGATCCCTTGTGATAACATGTCCTGTATGACAGCTGAGACTTTCTCACGCAAACTGAGTGGGATATGTCGGGGCTTGTGTCTTACTACAGTGGTAGATGGACGGATTATTTTATGCGTGTACAAACGGCACTTTCCAATCTTATTGGAAAATAGGTCCTTATGCTTGTACAGCACGTCAAATAAATCCTTCCGTGTAGCGGGGTCTAAATCGTGTGCTTCCTGTACTTTAAGTGTGATTAGTTCTTTAATTTCATCTAGTGTGTTGATGTTATTTATTTGGAGTTCAGTTTGTATGTTATTTTCGCTTAAAAGTGGTGTTGTAGAGAGCGGGTCATTTCTTGTTTGTATACAAGAGGGTTCGTCTGTACTGAGGTGGAGGAGGGGTTGGTCATAAATAGACAGAGTTTCTATGAAGAATTCTTCCTGGCTCACATCTGGTTCACAGCGAGCGGTCGCAGGAGGGTGAGGTGTCTTGTCACAGAAAGGAATAACTTGTTCCTGCTGGTTCTCATCAATGAAAGCGAAACTTTCATTTCTGAAGTTAATTATCCCTTCTAACTGTTGGAATACCTCTAAGCCGACAATAATGGGCAGATTAAGTCCAGGGATTACTAGAAATAATATTTCTACTGTCTGCCCAGCTAAGGTAATAGGCACTAAACATTGTTGTTTGATCCTACACCTCTGTTTCCCTACGGCTAATAATGCTGTCATTCCGCATACAGGCAGTATTTGCGTAATCGCTTTAGTGCGCTGTAACTCTAGGAAAGTCGATTGCGAGATGACTTGAGCATCGCTTCCAGTGTCTAATGTCACTTGATAGGCTTTTTCACCGATATTGACCTCTATGACCGGAGATCGACGTCGGGTGCTCAATAGTTCATCTCGTTGCAAAATACCAATTACAATGTCAGTTTCTTCGCTGTTTGTGTTGTTTGGCAAATGTCCCGAGATATTTACATTGTTGTATACATTATTATTAATATTCTGACTAGGATTATTACTGTTCTGAATAAGGGAGCTTTCATCATTCACAAGAGGAGAAATAACACTACCAACAATTAAATTGTTGTCAACAATGGGCAGTACTTCCACATTGTTGGCACTGGCATGGTTACTCTCTATTTCTAGTTGCAGATTATTAGGAGATTTATTATTTTCCAAAAATGTTATGTTTGTTTCCTGAGGTGTATTAAGTGTCAACTTGTTACTTTCAACTACTGGAATATTTTGAACATTCTTTGCTGCCTTGGGAAATTTCATCATATGAGATTCATGATTTGTTTTCCCACGGCTAGCCAGCAAGGGGTTTATGTCACAAGTTTGTGAGGTTTTGAAGCCAAGAAAATTATTTACATAGTTGCTACCACAATGTATGATATCGATATTTCCAGTATTTCCTTCATTTTGATTCATAGGAGTTGCAGGGTTGTCCACAGAAGGAGCATGTAAAACCCTTATTCGTTTAAAGTCACGGTGGGTATGGGGGATTGAGTGTGGGGTTCTGCATTGCTTTGGGGGTTGTTGTTAGGCCTATTTCTCGGACTTTCATATGAATTGTTCCTTTCATATTGACTATTGTTGTTACGGCGGGAGTACCTGAAATTATTCCAGCCTCTATAGTAGGGGCGGAAAAAACCTTGATTATACTGATTTCGGTTAAACCAGTTAGGCCTATTTCCTGCATAGCCACGTCTGTTCTGACCACGGTAACTGTTCCCTTGCCTATTATTGTAATTGCCATACGGCCTGAAACGGAAACCACGGGTTTGCCAATTATTGCGGGCGTTCCGCACGTACTCTGTTTGGGGCCAATAAGGTCTGTTGTCCCTAGAATCATTGTTTTGCTGGTCCTCATTAGAATTTCCTGTCCGCAACCCAATCTGGAAATTTTCCTGGCTGTCAGAAGTTTGTACCAGATTGATGTTTTTCCGGTGAGTTTGGTTAGCTGACACAATGGGGTGCGATGGTTTAGTGGAAGTATAAGTTAGGTCCTGCATTGACTTTAGTAATTTTAACATCTCAGTGGTGGATTGAGGAGATGCGACAACAAGGCAATTTCTTATTACAGGCGGAAAGTGAGACGGGAGTGCCTTTAGAAAATCTTGCTCCAAAATTTCTGGTTTAAGCAGTTGGCGGCTTTCACACAAAGAAATGAAATATTCTAGATAGGTTTGGCCGTGGCTACGGTCGTACTTACCTTGAAATATTCGCGATCTCAAACGGCTTTGCTCGCTTTCGCTCCAATACTCAGATAAAAACATTTCCTCAAACTGACCTATGGACAGGAGGTTGTTGGGATCGATGACTTGGAGCCAGCGAGCTGCGTTAGCTTTCAAAGATTGATTCACAAAAATCATTTTTAGATGTTCTGGGACTCCTCGTAAAGCAAAATAAGTTTTTAGGTCCTTTAAATATCTGACAGGGTTTGTTTTCAAGGTATCTTCAAAATACGGTAATGGAAAATCTGAATTGTGCAATGAAAAACTATTGTTTACAACATTTTGGGGTGTTTGATTAGTGCTGGCAGCTCGTTGATCCAATCCATTGTTGGTTCTGGGTAATGGTGCAGGTGGTTCTGGTATTTCAGGGGCTTGAGGTACTGGATCAGGGGGGTTGGAAGAAGTAGAGGCAGATGTTGATGGGGTATTGCAAACATGAGGGATCAAAGCATTTTCCCTGGTTTGTTCGATTAGGCTTTCCTGGTCTCTTACCCTTTGCCTAAGTCGGTCTAATTCTGATTGAAGGGATACCAATTTAGTAGAATTGCTAACAGTTACCCTTTCTACTGAGGTGACATGATTTTCTACAGAGGAAATATGATTTGTCAACACTTGTTCTGAAGTAGCTATTTGAGCTGTGACTCTACTGTCTAAATTTTGTAATTCAGACGTAACCTGAGTGCGGTGTTCAGTGATTAAGGTTGTCAGTGTAGAGTTCATTGTTGTAATTTGTTGGTTTTGAATAGCAAGTTCGTCTCTTACTTGTTGATTTTGAGTAGCAAGTGTAGAATTTAGTGTAGTATTCATGTTAGTAATTTGATTTTCAAGTGTGGAGTTCATTGTGGTCATTTGTTGATTTTGACTTTCAAGTGTTGAATTTAGTTCGTTTCTCAATTGTTGGCTCTGTGTCTCTAGTGTGGAGTTCATAGTTGTATTCATGTTAGCAATTTGACTTTCAAGTGTGGAGTTCATCGTAGCATTTTGTGTGGCCATTTCATTTCTCAATTGTTGGCTCTGTGTTTCTAGTGTGGAATTTAATGTAGTATTTATGTTAGCAATCTGACTTTCAAGTGTGGAGTTCTGTGTAGCAAATTCGTTCACTTGAGTAGAAATTCCTACCATCATTGCCTGGATTTGTGACAAAAAATCTAAACTGAAAGAAGGAAGGTTAGGGTCTAAATTTATGGTGTTCTGAGTTGAAGTCGATGGGGTGGGTGCACTCACAGCTGGGATATTAACAGGGGGTTGCGTAACAGGCAAGCTAGCAAGGTCACTTTCGGTTTCATGCTGAGTAATTTCTAAGTTGTCAGAAATAGGAACAGAGGCACTTTCATTGTTTTCAGAAGTAGGATTCTGTTCTGAACATAATATCGGAGTATCAGAATTTGGCTCCATGATTTGGAATACTTTATTATTCCTTAATTTCATAAACTAATACAATACAATTGAATTTACTAAAAAATAAAAATTAATTACAATACAAAAAAAATTTGAAATTTAAATTGAAAAAATTTACTTTGAATTCAAATAAAAATAGGAGCAAAATTCAGTTTTCGACACTTAAGTTGGATTAACGATACCCTTTTGTAGTCCAGATGTCCAGCGGCAGGCCAAAGGTGATGTCCAGGTGCCCAGGTGATGAGGGAAAATGTTGTAGATGAAGATCCAGGGGGGGGGTATTGATGAAATGATGAATAATCCAATGGTGTGCTGACTCTAATAAAATTTCTCACAGAATTTAAAACTTGGTGGTGTGTGATTTAGTGTAGTGTTCCTGAATTTTATTGTTGAAAAATTAAATTTTATTGACTGGTCCCTCGATCTTCAAATTCAAGCAATCACGATGGTCGCCATTTATAACCGTTGCTTACGTTGGTCAGCTATTTATAACAGTTCTTTAATTAGGCCACAAGATTGGACGTCATTTATAACCGTACTGGGGTTATGAAGATTTATCACTGTAGGTGGGATTTTTAGATGTGTAGTAGTTCTGGAGTTCTGATTAAAATAAGGGGTGCCGGGCGTAGTACTCAGGGGTAGTTATAATCTAGAGAACTCTTATCTAGGGAAGTGGCTAGAGAAAATCGAGATAACAGTCAAAGGGCGGTGTCAGGAATAATGGTAACTAAAAGTTGAGTCGTCTTTTCAAATTAATATATATTTTCCAAAGTTTAGTATTTGCTGAAATGCTGAATTAATCGATTTAGTTCTATTAGATGATGTAAGTCCTGATATTTAGTAGTATTTAGTACGTCGTTAAGGTTCGTAAGTAACACTTTGTAACTTGCTAAATTGTAATAGTAATTACTTCACTTGTACGCGCCGTTGAACACTTCTATTTACTTTCACATTTACTCTCTCGTAGTTTCTATTTGTATCGCGCGGATAATAATGTTCAATCTTACGTTCACAATTAAGGTTTCGTAATAATAAAATCAATGTCTTTACCAAATAATATAAATTACGCGCTTCGACGCTGCTAATAACTTCTATTTCTATCGCGCGGATTATAACGTTTAAATATCAATATATTGCAAAGTTACTTGAGTTTAATAATGTTTAACGTGGTCTTTTGTCTGAAGTGTGTCTTGAAGTTCTTTAGTCTAAGCTGTCGTGTGATCAATAGATGACGAGATGTCCGTGCTTTCTGCTAATATCTTTGTAAGGGGTAGTGGGGGTAAGTAGTTCCAATTGGTTGTGTCTGTGTCTAAGTCTTCTCTGATTGGGGTAAGGTAGTTTCTTCTGCTATCCGATTTGAAATATATTCCGTTTTTCGTCGTTGAAACAGGCAAGTTGCATCGGTCATTAATTACTTGAGCTGTCAAAATTGGCTAGGCGCCAGCCGGGCGGCTCAAGACGAAGTAGGCGGTACTAGGTTTATGTTTTTATCAATAACTCTGATAACTGAAAGTTATCATAGTTCTGGTTATTTAATCCTGATGGGCTATTTTACGGGGCTTCCAATGGTATTAATTTGTAGTGGGTGTGATAAAAATGAAAAGAGTTATTAAGGTTTTTATATTAAAATGATGGAACGGGTTAATAAAAAGTTATGTGTAATATATCAAACTGTAGGGGCTGTTATTGGCTATTGATGGGTGTAATTGATTTCCTTGTCGCTTTTTTCTTAATGGAGTAATTAATGTTTGAAGTTAGGTGTTATATGGGGAATGAATGTTTGAAGTTAGGTGTTATGTGTGGAAGTATAAACAGTAGGGTGCGTATTGTCAATCGTACAGGGGCTATATATGAGATTGTCGTCTGTGTTGAGTACAAAGTACGGTTACATTTTTTATGACTAATATGGGGGCAAATACTTTTTCTTGAGTTCTGCTGCCGTTAACGAAAAGGAAGGCATCCAGTGGGAATATAATAATTTACTCCTCTACTGGTTTACTTGAAGATTTTTATTTCACATCTTTACTCAGAAAATTTTCAAGAAAATAGTCTGTGTAAACTTTACTGTAAAAATATTTCTAGTTTGTAAGATGCCAAAATATTATCTTCACTTTAAAGCATATTGCTTGAAAGTTTCCTGAAATGTCAGTAAAATAATTTTTCTTCGACCATATAATACGCTTATTACGCTCGACGTAACGGAATCATAATGATATCCATAACGATACAGGTTTCCAATACGAAATCGGTGTGGTATCGATTATTATCGAACATGGAGCGATTTTGAGACTTTGACGTAGCAGCTGAAAACTGCGTAAAAATGAACTGATTTAAAACAAAATCAATTCTGTTCGTGTTAATTTTAATATTATATTAAAATGAATTCATTTCGTGTTGTCGAAATCCGTTGGTTTCAAGAAAAACGAGCAAAATGTAGCTTCTATTTGATCGACGCCGTAAGTTGCCATCTGTCGGAGAAGACTAGAACTACGACGACCAACAACCATCTGATGCTAAGGTCATGGCGTGCTCGCGCGGTCGCGTTGCTAGTTTCATAAACATACTGCAATCTTAATAAATTCCACTGTAGGCTTGTTGCATAATGTACTATTGTCTATAAGATTTAGTTATTTAGTACAATGGGAGTAGCCTAGGTCTTCAGATAAAATTTCGAAACATTACAGTAGACCTAGAGCCTATTTTTAACTGCTACTGCCTTTGTACCCTAGTTCCCCCCCCCCAAACGATAGTTTGTCATAGCTGTTTGCTTTCCTGCGAAAATGAATTTCATTGTGTTCAGTAAATTGATTAAACAACAGTGAAAAATAATTTCACACTTGCGTAGCTTTATGGTCCGCCTGACGATTTTTTCTAAGTCAGGGTCGTCTCTGTAACTAATAGTTTCGGTAGATGATGGTTTAATACGACAAGTTCTCATATTCTCCTTATGGTTCGCTTACACCCTGCGTAGCATTCGCACTCATTTTGTGGTTTGTGGTTAGACTGTTATCTGATCGCTTCTAATCATCATGTTGTAGATGGAGAGAAGATATTTCATATTCCTTCTTCTTCTTCTTCTTCTTCTTCTTCTTTCAAGGATTAGGCTTTTGCCTGTTCCGGTCTCATATCTGTTCAGTCCATCTTTTGATTGGTCGTCCAATCGATCTTCGTCCTTTAGGTCTGTACTTTAATGCTTGTCTAGGTATTCTTTCCTCTGACATGCGATCTAAATGTTTCATCCATTCTTCTCTTTGTCACTATGACTCTGATGAGAAATTATTTTTTTTATATGGCGGGTTTCCAGCCCAGCGCAAAACCCCCAACCTGGAGGACCAGAGTTTTATATCAGAGTTCTCTCTCCTAGACGAGCTGCTTCCTCCACAGCTAAGGGACCTCGTCTATCCCATGGTCCTAATGTATTATCCCCAATTAGGAGGGATGCCTCTTCCGTGATTTTCGCCGTTCCGAAGTATACTTCTCCGCCGAAACCCCCGTTGAGGTCTTCACACGTAACCCTGTGCAAGGGACCCTTCGGCCAGGTACTGCACACCGGGTCAGTGTGCCCTGGAGCTAGCGAGGGAAGGGACGCTATCCCCTATTGATGAGACTACCTCAAAGAGGGTTCTCACCCGCTACCCCCTATATTCCTATGGATTTAATATGGGGCTCTGATGATTGTGTCATTGCACAATATCATGTTTTTGAAATACAATTTCATAATATGTTTTGATAGCTTTACATTTAAGAATTGTTTCTTCAATTTTCTTTCATCTAGTCTCATGTTTTTCTTCTTGAATGTGGACAAATCGGTTTAGAAGATTTCTTCAGATGATTTTAGAATAGAATAATTTTAACCATTTCACTGCTACTGTACTTAGTATAAATTCGTCATCTCAAAAGGTTGTATAAAAGCAAGGATATAAGATTAACAGAGTAATGCTTTATATAAAATGTGAGGAATTTTATACACTTGTTACGAGCCCACTGATAATGTCTTTCGATGGTTGCTTACACAAACATATAAATTCAGCTCTGAATGGATTAACGTAGGCTACGGATTTTATTGTATCTGATTGAAAAATGTATTCTGTACAGATGATGTTGATGAGTTCAGTTAGCCAGATAATTGTTATGCAGAGCTATTGATTTTCGTCGAGCTTTTCTTGAAACCCACTAGCGGTAAGCCTAATGAATTTACATACGAAGATTGTACTCTTTAGTGTTTTCACCGACCAGCCTCTAAAATGGAGAATGTTTTCATTTACAAAGAACTTCCTCCCCACCATTATGACACAAATATCTATTTCAGATAAATCTGGAATGTCATTGACAAAAAATACTTTAATAGCCTATAAGTTAGGCTATTTATCCACAAAGATAATTGTTAAAAATTCAGTTTCTTTAAAATTAAAACAACCAGTCTAAGCAAAATGTCTGAATGTCTGAAAGTTAAGAAAGTCTAATAATAATGGAAAGCTATTCAAAGGCAAGATAAGTCTTCACGTAGTATACAATGCATTAGGTCCATCCAAATTAGGCCTATATTTTACGAGCTTTGAAAGATCCTAATGCAACTACAATAAATTACACTTTATTCAGAAATAGTTTATTGCAAAAATCTTAGCCCTGAGAAGAATTTCTAAGGAGCCCAATTCACTAGGAATTTTAAGCATTTTCTTACATCAGATCAATCAGTTTTCTGCTTCAGAATTACGAGGTATAACAGTGCAGTAGGCCTATACTTTGCAGAACAGTTGGAATATACTGTAGGTATGTACTGGTATTGTAGAAAATGATCAAATATAGCCTAACACAGAAGCAGAATAAACATCTAGGAATTTTCTACAAAATTTTCTTTCCTTGGGAATTTCAGGATAATTATGCCAAATGGCTTAACTGTGAATCAGAATGTTCATTAATTGTAAAAATCATAGTAACCGGTATAAGGAATTTGAGGATACGTAAAAACTGTTTACTGTGGGCCTCAGTGGTGCAGAGGTCGGGGGTTGAAACCTAGCCGAGGTCTACGGACGTCAAAATCATGGCACAGAGTCCCCAGGGAGGGACAACAGACCGTAGTTTCCAAGTCTCGATTTATGGCACCTTAAAGAACTCCAAGCCTAATTTAGACCAAATTCTCCGGCCCATTCATATGAGTCTTTTTAGTCGGTCGACGAGGCGAGGGCTAACAACTTGTCGACACTCTTGTCTCTGTAGGAAAATAGGTGTAAGTAAATGAGTCTTCGGTAAATGAAACATCCACAGAATGCCCCATGCTCCATGCAAAGAGTGGAATTGTTTCGAAAATTGGTTATTATTTTTCTCCCTTATTTTTTTATTATTGTGTCTGATACTTCTACGACGAAGCTCGAGATTAGAGATCTTGGAATATGACCTCTAACAAATACAACTTGTACGTAAATAATCTTCTTCTTCTTTTTCTTCCCCTTGTGCCTCACAGCGTCGGGTCTGCCTCGATCCATTTCCTCCATTCTCCTCTGTCCCTCGCCATTCTTCTCAATTCTCCCATTCCTTTCCCCCTTCTTCTTGCCATACCCTCGATATTGTCTAGATATGTCATTCTGGGCCTTCCTCTTCCTCTCCTTCCCTCCTTTCTTGCTTCCATCACCTGTTTTGACTTTCTCTCCTCTCCCATTCTTAACACATGTCCGAATCATTTCATCTGCTTTTCCCTTAGTCTCTCCTCCAGTACGTAAATAATCCTAACAATAATCCATATTTACAGCTAGGAAGATTTAAACAGCTTTTATCAAATCAAAACTTAAATTATCTTTATTTAACGTTATAAACTCTCCTCTACAAAAGGAATCTTTCTCAAAGATATGATCCCGGAGTCGGCGTATGATTGAAGTTGAGATGGACAGAGGAGTAGAATTATTGTGGGAATTTAAACTGGACCAATTTGCGTGACAGACAATGACATGCTGATGACACCAATTTAAATGGCTTCACATGGCGATGTCCATCTCTTACATCCGTTCAAAAATTACCAGAAGTAACTTTGAAGATGACAACGTAAATGTAGTAGGAATGTCACTCTTCATATACTGTTCCTAATGGATCCATTCAATAAGCCTACGATTAGGCCAATTTCTCACGCTAAGACGTGATATTATTACGTAACTCCAGTATTGAAATAAATGTAGTTTGGTGTTAAAATATTGTATTATTATTATTATTATTATTATTATTATTATTATTATTATTATTATTATTATTATAATTACTAAAGTAAATTTGATAGTAATAAGTAGAGAAGAGACTTTCATACAAATGCATGTCTATACAGTATAGGAACTTACAACATAGTTCAAACAGAGTAGGCCTACTTACCCATTTCATTACTTTTCGATTCCAAATATGTGTACCTTTTTAGCGCATATTTGCATGCTTTGATTTTTTTGGAAAAACATCCATGACGCATATTTAAGAAACTTTTAGCTTATTCATGTATATACCTAGGTACCTAGGTAATATACATTATATTAAGTTTAAATGCATGTTTTAATGGTTTTACAAAGCTTAATATCCTCTCGTAATTTCCCCATCTCCTATTTTTAATTTCTGTTTTACGATAGCTCATGAGTTATGAGTATTTGGTCATGATGCAGTGTGTACCAGAGGTGTAAATACAGCGTAAAATGTAAAAATATGAAGCAGGATTTGATTAACATTAAAACAAAATTCTGTAAAGTACTCTCTATACTAACCAAATTAGAAGTCATATGTCTATCACGGATAACTCATTGTCAATTGTTGAGGAATTCCATATATCCCTCAGTTATGCCCATGGGAAAGTGGGGATAGCCGCAAAGAAGAAATTGAACTATGGATTCGTTTGTTCATTGAAGAAGATTCTTCACAGCTAAAACCAGAATGGAGAATTTGACCTGTTCAAATAATCCATTAGGGTTAAATACTGTAGCAATATTGATAAAATCCCTTACCACCAACATTTTAAAATAAAAAAAAAATAACTGAAGTTAGCACCTTGTGATGTAGAGAGATCGTCTCTGCCTACAAAGCGCAGGAACCTCACAGAAAGCAATTTATAAAATGTTATCGGTCGTTAACTGTTCCAGAAAAAAAGTGAAGTGAAATCAGGAATCTGGGGAAAAAATCAAGAATATTTTCCCTCTTGATCGTACATGTTCCATAGTTTGTTAGTGCACGAATGTGTGCATAATTCGGTATTTTATAATGCATGGAAGGCTCGTCTCCAGTAATAAGTAATAGGAACAATAAGTTGTCACCTTAAAGTATGAATGATGTTCTACTGATAGTGATAAGGTAATATCATTATAATCTAGAATTCCGAAAGACACGTTTTATTATTTAGTAGATAGAGATTTAAAGGTGTTATAGGCCTAGATTCTAAAAGGCCTAATTTCTAAATGAGTTTATAGATTAACAGAAAAATAAATTTCGCAAAAGTACAGAAGATAAAGCCCTACCAGGAAGGGCATTAATGCTAGAGCGGAAATCGGATTAGAATATTAAGCCGTTACGTGGCATTGGGCACTGCATTAAAGATTCAGATAGAATCCAGGAATCTTGTGATTCTGCTATATCGCTGCTGTTGCAGCAGGTGCTTATGTTTATAATAGCATAGAAATGGACATCGAACATTGATTGGGTAAGCTAAAAGCGTGTTGGCGAGATCACTCCCTTGTGTGCAATGGGAATTGAAGTGTTGTGCGGGTGTTGCATTGACCTCTGAACCCATTAGTCCCTCGGGCATTCTGGGTCTAATCGACACACCAGTTACTGATCCATTATGCGCATCACTGCTGTGGGGAAAACACCAAGCATTGTGTTAATATCACAATCACTGCTCTTATGTTTTAATACATGCGTTCCTATTAGTAAAGGTACAAAATAGATTAGGCCTATTTCACTTCAGGTGAAAATATTTGAAAAAATTATTAAAATTATTAAAATTATTAAAACATACATCGGACTTTAAAAGCCGTGTAAAATTTAAAGTAAAAAAAAAAACAAAACAAAACCAAAAAAATTGTAAGAAATATTGATAATTATGCCTTATATTATAGTCCTACGTGAAATAAAATAATTTGTTCTTAGTTGCGTGCAGAATAGGTTAATAATTAGGTAGTGGACTGATAAGTTTGTAGAACAAAACAAGGGAATTGAAAAAAAATGGTTAGCTGTTAAGACGAAGGCTACAGATAACCATGTAACGTGATATTTTAAACACTAACGAGGTAAATTGAGCGGGTAATTAAACACATTAAAATTTTTGGACAAAGATGGGAAAGATATGGTTCTTGTAAAATGATTTTTATGGACAGACGAGGAATCTTTAAGGGCTGAGAGAGCTTTTATAACAAATAAATTCATCCGTTAATTCAAACTTCCTGCAAAATATTACAAAGGTTAGCTGTAGTTTGGTAGAATAGCTACGATGTCGATTCTTCTGCATGAACATGTAGCCTACTTAAAGACTTAGCTATGCCTTTCTCTTATAGCGTCTGCAGTGAAGATGGGAGTATTATTCCTCGAAGTCTTTCAGAAAGAACAGAAGCACAAAACGTGCGGAATAGTTTCAGCTTCAGTGTGGCAATGCCTATATATATATTTTTTTTAATAGAAGATTTCATCTTGGGAACTGACTGTAAAGCACGAACAGGACAGGCATATACTTGAGCAGTCATTTTAAGCCATCTTTTCATTCGCTGCCTGTTTTTACCCATTTGAAAGCAGGTGTAAAATCTTTGATTAAGGCCACTGGGGTAGAGAACTCAGTCAGTCAAATTCTTAGTTTCTGAGCTGAATTCTTACAGGCTATAGGCCTACATTGAGAGGCCTACGAATGT
Source organism: Ectobius pallidus (assembly GCA_964059195.1). Lineage (NCBI taxonomy): Eukaryota > Metazoa > Arthropoda > Insecta > Blattodea > Ectobiidae > Ectobius > Ectobius pallidus. The sequence continues at coordinate 109,567,700 of CAXKWD010000006.1, forward strand.
TGGGTAATTTTAGACCCTTGTGGACTCCGGATATCATCTTGGCCGTATCATTACACTCTTCATCCCAACCACGCCTTGTTCAGAGACAGTGTGCTGCTGTGCTTCGTCCCATGTGTTTGTGATGTCTCGGAGATGGCCAGGCATCGGACTGATCACTCATCCAGGGAGGCTCCCCATGTCTTTGATCAAAAAAGTATGTATGATATCTAACGATAATCTTTCTCCCTATGAATCGCGGTCCTGTAAGGCTCGGGCGGCGAGGGAGAATAAACGATCCTACAACGAGAGAGGCTTAACTAAGGGAAATAATAACAATAATAATAATAACAATAATAATAATAATAATAATAATAATAATAATAATAATAATAATAATAATAATAATAATAATAATAATAATGGTTCCAATGTTCGGTATTAAAAGAATACCTACCATAATAATGGTCATAATTGAATATTCATACTAAGTAGGCCTAAGTTGCCGCACTAACTAACTTATTAGTGAACATATTACAGTAGGTCTAACTGGTGCACACATAACTATCGGATATGTTTTACACACACGTTATCCTGTCTGTAGAGTTGTTTTTATAGGAGTTCCTTTGCCATTAGAAAAAATGTAAATTACAGTATTTCTAGCTTAGCAAATAGACTACTCTACTGATACCACAATAACTTTTGTCGTTAGCCGTGCAGCAATAACTCCCTGTTTAGAGGAGCAGATTATTTACATGGGACATAGATAATTAGCTAATTAGGCGATTAACCATAACCTACATTTGGAATGACACAAATGTTTGATTAAGTTTCAAATACGTGCATCGCTAACCTTGACCTATGGATGCATTCTGTGGGATGGAAATGGCCGACACTTGGATGCTGTGGTCCACTAAATGACTGACAGCTGGGCTTGAAGTCATAACTGGAGATATGTTTATTTGGTACATCAGCAGGTGCGCTGCATCAGTCGGCACATACACACAAACACACACACACATGCACAGACACAGGGATGTATTATAACCTTCCGTCTCACACCATCATCGACACCACAACATAACACTAATGCAATGTGCTTCAAATGTTATGCAATATGCAAGTACGACGTAAGGGTGTTCTCAACGCATATAAAGGAAATATTGCCAGTGGCGGATTAGATAACTGAGCCACGGCCAAACTTGGCCCATAATTCGTACCTAACTATGGCCTGTATTACCACCTGCCGACAATTCCTCCCGATACGTGACTTCCAGATAGCTTAACTAGAAGATGTCTTGTAATACCACCGCTGAACTGGTATCGGGGAGAACGCAGTAACATTTTGTAAAATGGTCCTTACCTGATTGAGTAAAGAAATGTGTTTGTTGTAGTTCGGTAGGCGTCCGCTAGGTGTGGGAGCTCGGATTTGTATTTCTACAATTAATTTACACAAGAACATATCGTTTTAAGTGCATTAATCTATTTCTGCAGTTCTATCTCATTCATAAGCGAGCATAAAATGACATTTTTGTGTAAACTAAATCTTCCGGCATCAGTTCTAAAATTCAGGTGGCCAGAAAGCCTCGGCGTGCTGCCATCTTGCTTCAACCAAGTTTCCCTAACTAGCAGTTGGAAATCTGTCAGCCACTCCATCCTCCTGCTAGCTTATCTGGAAGTTGTCTTGCCAGACAGATTTTGTCAGGAGATCATAATACGCAATTCTTGGCCAAGTTCCAGATAGGTTCTCTATCTGGCAGATAAATATGATATCAGGTCGTCGTCGTACAGGCCAAGGTAGAAATAAGCACAGCCTCATTGATAAACTTCATTTCTAATGATTAGGGAAAGGCACTTGATGATTTTGCCTCTTCTTGATATGAAGGTAAAAAAATAGCTTGAATATATATAAATGTCTATCATGAAATAATTCATTAAAGAAGAGCAATTTTTCTTTGCATTTTTTCTTTAATTTGCAGTTTTAATTTTCAAAAGATAGGTCTTTTTTGGCAATTTTTAGGTAATTTTCGTCATTTTTAGGTTATGTTCCAGTGGAGACAGAAAGGAGCTTATCCATGTAAAAATCGTTATTTTCAAACAACAGACAATCGTTGTTATGTGAGAATACCAGCTAAGTATCCATAGTTCATTTTAATTAAGAAAGAATTTCCTTTTCACTAAGTGTGTCCAAGTACAGTAGTATAAATTTACTTATTTCTTTAGTAACAAAATAAGTGTGTGTCTTAGGCCTATATTGTAAATTCATATATAATGCACTGTCATCCATTAGATTACTTTTACAAATTCATTACTTAAAAAAACTAATTGTAAGTAATAATGGTAAAATTATTGGTCTTTTTTTAATTCTGTGAAATTTTTCACTAATTTTACGCTATAAACGCATTTTTTATTTTGCATTTTTCACTATTTTATGGTCAATGCCTTGCCCTCCTGATAAAGATGAATTTATCAGATATGATTTTTAATTGGTTTGATTACACCAAACTAAACTAAACTCGATGGCGCTACATCCCTGAAGGGACTAGGCCTATCATCCGACCGCAGCGTCATCTACCTTAGGCAGATTGCAGGATTGGGGCATGCTGTCTGCACGCCGACACCCGAAGCCGTTAATGATGGCTTCCGTGACCGAACCCACTACTTCTCAATGAAGTAACTCCTCAGTTTGTATCATGAGCCTGAGTGCACACCGTTCCAGACCTCCCTACATCAGAAAAATCTGAGGTACCGGGGATCGAACTCGGGCCTGCGGATCCATAACCAGCAACGCTAAACACGAAGACCACGCAGACAACCTGATAACATCAATACTTGCATCAAGTTTGGTCACTAGCTGATACAAATAACATTAACACAGTCCTTGCAAACTTAACTAAACTGTGAAATACGAAGTTTTATCACCCCATAAACCATAGCAATCCCAACAACTGTTCTTTCTTTTGAGTTGCTTGTGGCATTTGTTTGCTTTGTGTTCAAAAGAAAAGAAAATTCGATTATTTATTTCAACTTTTTTCAGGAAGTTCAAATAGCGTAACATTGTTTATTGATGCGTTGATGGGAAGCGAACCCACAACCTTCCATATGTACGTTCTGTCAAAGAACAAACCACAGCAAAGACTCCAAGTTGTGAACCTCTCCGTAGAACTTTAATTTTCTAACGAACAAGTGTCGGCCCATCCTTTTTGCAGCCGGCGACCGTAAAGTTTCGAACTTTCTTGAAGATGCCTAGCCATAATAATCTACACTTTTTTGGGGCACAGTTCGATATGAACAAAAACTATAAAAATACTAGAAACACTGATATAAAGAAATCAGTACTTATAAAAAATATTTTAGATCTATAAATAAAGTAGGTCCACTGCTGCGGCGTTGGGGATGCGTTCGCTACTCTCACGCAGCGGGCCCGGGTTCAAATCCTGGTCGGGACACGTTACTTAAGTGAATTTTTTTCCGGGGGTTTTCCTCACCTATGAGACAAGTGTCGGATAACTTTAGCCCCTTGTGGTCCCCGGAAATCATCTGACCGTCATTATCATCTTCATCCCGTCCTCGCCTTGTTCGGAGTGAGTGTGTGTGTGAATGGTGTGTGTTCGTGTTGTCTCGGAGGTGGCCCCGGCATTGGGCTGAACACTCATCCGGGGAGGCCCTCCATGTCTGGTGAAAAAAGTATCTACGAGTATGTGATCCACAGATAATGCCTCTCCCGACAAGTCGCGACCCTGTAAGGCCCGGGTGGCGTGGGTAGCTTAAACGTCCCTAAAAGGGATATGTAAAACTAAGGTAAAGAGAGAGAGAAATAAAGTAGGCCTATCCTTTTCGTTGATATCTTGAAGTTTTTGGCGATAGGCTACATAAATTATTAAAGAGACATACATTTTCAAAATAATGTAGACAATTCTGTACGTTTTTTTCGTTCTTGTTGATGAAATATATAGAATTGCTCATTCATCCTAGTTTTGAAGCCGGCACGGATGTTTTGACATTGATGTATGTTTTTCACTTATTCATTTTATAGAGCCGCCGCATATTGTATATGCAGGCTTCTATTAACAAGCAGTAGGCGACTCCCCCCGCAGGCAGACGAGACGTTGATTGATTTCTCATATGTATGTGAGTATATATAAGCAAAGCAGGCGTTGTCTGTTTGTGTGTGTGTGTGTGTATGTGAGATCATGGTTTTTAAAAATGGGATGGGGTGTAGGGTTGAGTTTCTCTCTTTCTCTCTCACCCGGCATCTGTCAACCCCACCATATAACCTCCCCCTTTTCAAAAACGATTGATGATAACATTTTTCAGTTCCAAGCATGCAGAAACCATGAGCCACTGGGTTGTCAGATTCCCCTCCACCTCCGACAACACTGAAATATTGGCTAGCACCACGACAAGAAAAGCATGATGGCTCCATTATTTATTGAACCGCAGGCGTATACGACATGCTGGATGCTATACATTACAGGGGTAGCGCCCAATACACACACATACACATATATGCACCGATGTTTGTTTTTAAAATGAATGATAGCATATACACATGAGATTCAGCCATAACATTTCTTTTTTTTTTTCATATATTTTTGGCGTGTTTTATATGCGATTTTATTTCGGTCGACGTTTTGAGTGTTTGGGTATTGAAATACATATACATTTTTTTTTTATAAATCTATAGAATTCTAACATAATCCTGCTATAACGCCAAAAATAGCGAGTCGTGGACAGCTCGGATATAGTAATATGGGGATTCACCATTATTTGTTATGTTCGTTTATATGGGAGGATCAACAAGAACAGATCAAAATTACCCTGCATGCCATTCTGAGTGCATGTACTGGAAAAATTAATAGGTGTCATTCGGTATAGAATTATTTGTAAGGGTTGATTCATGGCACGGAAACTAGGAACGCGAAAAATTATGTGTTAAGGCACCATTCACGATAATAAATCGTTATTACGCTAAGCTGAACCTTGTCAACAGTAAACTTATTAACCTTAATGCTACTACTGACGAGTAAATGCTTCGCCTCAAGAACTGCATAAAAGCTAAGATTAAGGATAATAGAATAACATTTTATGTAAAATGTAAGGATTTTTATCTATGTGATAGGATTATCATTCATGGAAAACAGCTATTGCACGGAAATCTACCCCATCGATTTCAAACTTAGTACCCACTGATGATTACAGTCGATCAACGCTTTATTAACAGTGTATGAATAATTCAGGTCTGAAAGGGTTTTGTAAATTCCAGTAACCTCCTGTATTGGCCATTTTGAACATTTAAAACTAGGCTAGTCATGACTCTGGGACTTGAAACCTGGACCTGGTTTCAAATCTCAGTGTCAGACGAATTTTTCTCCTATAATATTCTTATGTAATTCCCAAATATATATATATCTCGGAAAAAGCCTCATGGCTTTTCAAGCCATCTATTCGTATCGTATATCGTTTTGTTCAAAATGCAAATAGAAAAATAGAGAAAAGTAAAGGAGCATTTAACAAATAAATTCTAATTGCAAAGAAAATTGTATTGTTTTGGTAAGTTGGAAGTTTAGTTTTTAACAAAAGTTGCTTCTGATGAAACGTTGCAAAATATGGCTTAGCCGTGCGATTGAATTGATTTCAAGCTAACGTGCACGAATTGTCATTACTAGAATTGTGTCAACTCCTTTTAAACAATTTCAACTAAAACCAATGTTGAAAATTTGTCTTATATTGGAATGTAATGTTCACGACATCAAAGCTGAAGTTTTAGACCCACACATTGTCAAGCAAATAAACTGAAAAGTGTCAATGACGGAGGTCGAATGAAATTATGTGTATTTCATATTTCTCCTCTGCAGCACACACTTTCCAGTGTATCATTGCATGTCTCAATTTCTGAAACACACTTTCGCACTTCGTGTTGATAAAATGTTGATCGGAGCCATTACATTGGATATGAAATACTTCATAATGGAAAATGCCAACGAGTTCTGATGGACACTGTCCTGATACTATACGTTTTATGTAGCCAGTTGATTATGATGACAGCTTCTGTCAAACAGAAAATCCGATAATTTATTACAATGCAGTCTTTCACAAGTTAATGCTAAATCCAGCTTCTCATTCGCTTTCTCTTGTATACTCGTTCATAGCCTAGTAAAGTTAATCTATGAGAATGTCATTATGACTGATTAGTAGACTTCGGATTTTAGGTAAAAACCTATTTTAATCCTTAAGTGATATGTGGACGAAAACTTGTATATGCATGTTTCATAAGTGACTATACCTAAAACATGCTTTTGTAGGACCTAAAAAAGCCTATTGTTACGTTAGAGCCTAATATTGCCTTTTTGCTTGTTTTACCTCTAAAGTTCAAAATAAGTTATTTTTTGTTATAAATTCTAGCATTTATTTTCAGTTCGTACTAAATTTTTAGCTCGGAATGTGCAGTACATGACACATTTATGACGTGGCTAAATAGTACGGAATGTTTCGTCTTCAGTAGAAAAATTCCTTGGAATTCCAAAGAAAGTGTAGTGGTTTTCTCCCGACTCCTACATCCAGTTAAAAAAAAAACCGTGGTTCTCTGAATCACTGAGAGGGGTACAAGGGGTTGAATATGCTAGCGTGCGTAGCTTCTGGGCGCAGAGATTAGGTTTTCACTGTTATGTTAGTAATACAGGCCCTAGTAATAGGTTAGGTCAATATAATTCTGTGTACCATAGGCCTACATCTGTGTTTTATCATGATTATTGATTAATGGTGACTTCAATATATAGGCTATATTATTATGCATTGCAATTGAGATATTTAAGAAAATTGGCAACTTAACGATTTTATAAGGGACTATTTTACGATTTTTAGAATCTATTTTCCAATTTTTAGAGCCTATTTTAGGTACCTAAAACAGCATTTCATACACGCTAAAAGACTTGCCATGAAAATTAAAAACTATCTGTAATCTGAACACGAAAATTGCTCTTAAAGTACACTGGAGAACTGTTATAAAATTAAATTTTACCAATTTCATTTATTATCCATTTAGGAAACCTAGACTTGGTATTGGATAATTAAATTAATTATCTCTTCCAGCAAATCCTTAGGCCTAATTATATTCAAGGTCCGGAAGTTAATGCTCTACCAGAAGATGAAGTATGCAAGCAAATATGCTCTAAAATTTGTAAAATATGCTCCGAAACAGAATGTTCTATCATTTAAGTAATTTTAATACTTTACGTTCTCTTGTTGACTGAATTATAAATTACAAAAAAAGTAGAAATTGTAAAAAAATTGCATTACAAATATTAATTTAAGAAACAAGATCAATAAAATAAAATTTATTAAATTGGAAACTAATGAAGTGAATTAGTATATTTCATGTTGATCCTTCCAAGGCAAATTTATAATAATAAAAAGAGTAGTTAACCACCTTATTCCCTCAAACAGTATAATTTTGTTGATAAAAAAATATTGGCGCTAGGTTTTCATGAGAATGGTAGCAAGATACTTCAATAATGTAGAGCCATTTTTATTTAAAACCAATACCTAGCAGTGTAATAGATTTTTAAAAGGTTAAAATCTGAGCCCGTATCAGTATTGGATTAAGATCTACGTAGAGAAAATTATTTACAATTTAAAATTTTAAAAGCTATACACCTTAAAAACCAAACCTTTTAACAATCTACAACACTGACTAGGTATTGGTTTTAAATAAAAACAGCTCTATATTATTGAAGTATCTTGCTGTCATTCTCACGAAAATCTAGCGCTCATATATGTTATCTAGAAATTAGACTGTTTGAGGGAATAAGGTGGTAACTACTCATTTTATTATTAATGAAGTGAAACATCTTTTTAATGTTATACAAACCATATCGAAAACATCAGGCATAACGTTACGTTACTGTAACATTACGATACATTGACTTAGCAAATAAGCTATTCTATTAATGTTTGAATTAAAAGAGATATGCACAATTTTTAAAATCTGTCAGAAACATGCCGATAAAAGTGTGACAAATTAATAAATTATGAGATATATTTTAATATTGAGCAAATATGATGTATTATCGCAAAACTAACAAAATATGCAACAATATGCAAAATTATACCATCTATTTTTTTCCTTAATATCTCCTATACATTTTATCACTTAGTATGAGAATTAATTGTTGAAAAGAAAATTGTTCATAAAATTACAGACACATTTTTGCGATGTGCTGCTGGAGCGGCTTTACCGGCCGACGACTTGCTTTCAGGCCGCCGGATCGTGCGCTCTCGGCACATCGCAAAAATAATCTCTATATATAATGATGGTAACATTTAATTTCATTGTCAGAAGTGTTTCATTTCCTGTATTTTGTATTGAAAGTTATTTTTGTCAAAATATCCACTGCTACTTCAAAAAAGTATATCCAAAACAGGCTTCTTCTTACAGTATTATTAATATCTTCTTATTGAAACTTTCCTTTTCCTCTTCTCCAGTCAATCATAGATTACATTCACATATATATTTTTAATAGGCCTACAGAAATTTATTTGAGTGCAACCTAGTTAGACATGAGGAGTATTCTTTCATACGAATATTCATATATAATAAACACATAGAGCGAAATGATGATGTGTAAGTTTATGATGGACGGATACGTAGAGCATAAGGTAATGCATGTTGACAAGGGCAATTACAAGCAACAACCAGGCCAAAATATTACATAGCAATGGTTGCACTGTTGCACAATCCGTGCATGCTCTGGAACATATAGCCCCCTTGCCAGTACCTACCTAACCAACATGTCAAGTTAGTGACAGTTGAAGCTCAAGCTAATTGCCATGCTTGCTCATTCTCTCTCTATCGAACTGACGGGGCTGTAGAGGTGAAGCATGCATCATAGTGACATAATCGCTTCCATTGTTTGCATGTACCTCACTCGTCAAGTATTACGTTACTACATCCAGTTGCAGTTACCTGAGAGCTCCTTTCTAACGGGCAACTTGTTTCGCGAGATTTCCAGTGGCGTAGCTGAAAGTTTTGTATCGGGTGATTCGAACTTCAAAAAATGAAAAAAAAAAAATAGTATAATTTGCCAAAACTTTTACACGTAGACTAACCTGACATGTAGTAGAAGACAGCCTATTATACAGCAGAGCTGAAATTATGGTTTTAAGACTTTTTTGTTTTCTTTTTATTGTTCACCTCCACGCTAATGACGTTACAATCCATGCTAATGACTTTGTATCCACACTAACAACAATTTTCTGAAAGCAATAATAGCAAAATTAATATCAAACTGAATCTGTATAAAAATTTATTAATAAAGTAACTGAATACAAAGTTACAATTTTTTCTTAAACCAGCTTAAGGAAATTATAATTTGGGTTGGGAAGATACACAGTGAAATGATTTCAAACTTAAATATTGAGATCGGGACTTGCACACGAACTTCACTTAATAGGTAGCCTATATTTACCTCAGAATGCATTTCGATGGACATTTTCCATCATCATCAGCTGATCCGACTGTTTGGACATCACCCTGTGTCCATGCTAATAACCAACATGATATCCATGCTAATGACAAAACAAGCCAAAATAGCATCCCTCCAATTTGAGTTTTGACCTAGACAACTGAAACTATGGTGACAGTTTTGTGATAATTTAACATGTTTCATCACATGATTAACAAAATTTTAATTTCTTTGTGTGCTATTTTACTGCTGAGTTTACTTGGCGGAGGTATACGATAGCAGTCTTATCTGGGGGAAACATATTGAATCCATTTGCAGGAAGTTGTCACGTATATTTTTTTCTACATAACTTAATGGTAATGGGTGAAATATTCACAATTTTTGGTCAAAATGAACATTAATTATTTTTGTACTAACCATACTCTATATCTTGGGTGAGTTTCAGTGCCCCTGAGGAACTTTTATGTCTCCCTAATTACGCAATATTAAAAAGGTTACATCGTTAAATGTGTAAATTTTAGTGATGAAAATAAATTACTTTTCACAAAATATTCAGAAGATTATCCCTAAGGTAAAGAAAAGTAAGATTCAGATTGAATTATATTAAAAAAATCATCAATAATAAGGCTGAGTACTTCTAAAGAGGCTGCATATAGGCTACACATTTCTCATTTAAATACAGTATCATGCAAAAGTTTGTAAAACTCAGATCCTACAGATGGGTTCTACAGATTTAATGCAACGAATCTAAAATTTTTATTGTAAGTTCCACAAGGTATGACTAACAAAATAGATTTTTTTTATTACCGGCATATCAATAGTTGTTCAAATAAAAAATAAAATGTGTGATGGTAATGATTTTTTCCTGAAATTTGGGACTCGCATTGATTTTGTTCACTATTTGTAGTAAAGATACAGGAAAACTAATGCGTAACATTTTTCTAAATATGTCATGGAATGAGGTTGTCAATGTATATTTCCTGTCTTTTTCCCTATTAGAAAATCTACACTGATGCCAGATCCAGGAAGATTTAAAGTTTCCAATTTCTGAAAAATATCTTATAATAAAGATATGAAGTAGGCATATGTATTGGAAGGCTAGGAACTGAGACAGGGCAAAGTATGACAAACATTTTACTGTCTGAGACCAACATTAAACAAGGAACCATGGCTCCTCTGTCACGGCTCTTCCTTGATACTGAAACTTACTACCTCTGTATGTAGACGAACAGATAGTAGGACTACGTCTCTATCCTAGTACCATGGGGCTACATCATTTTATTAATGGTAACCAATCTTTCGGTAGGATTAAAATTATTCTATAAGTCGAAAAGGAAGTAAGCTTTTTGGTTAAACAGCGATTTGATAACAAATGTTCTGCTTTTCTGTTGGTGCCAAGAATCCTTGCAGACAAGCGAGGCAGCAGATAAACGTACGATATTTACCATGCAGCTGTTTTAGGAACATGTGAAATGGCTCTAGCAACATCCCTTCTGATATTTCCGATAAAATAATATTTAAAGGAGTCCATGAATGTATGATTAAATCTCCACAACGTTCTTGAATTTTCATTCTTATGTTCAGAATTAATTTTAAGGCAAATAATTTTCTTTTTTAGCAAATGAATAGGAATAACGAAGGTGGAAATCGGAAGTCTTGTGATCTCAGTAGAATTTTATAACCTGGGTTAAACGTAGCGCACACGATGACAGGCTCTTATAAGGTGGCCTCCCAGGTCACATGACTTAACGTCATGTGATTTTTTTTTGTGAGGTGCATAAAATATAGTTTAGATAGGCTACCACATTTCCCACCAAATTTACAAGCTCTAAGGAAGAGAATAATAGCGGTTATAGCTATAATTGACAGGGACATGATCCAAAGTTTCTGGCAGAATTTTAATCACTGTGTCGAAGTGTGTTCGCGTAACAGAAGGAAAATATATAGAATATCTATAAATAATGGAAATATGATTTTCTCTTTTTATTGCTTTTTGTTTTATCATTCTAGGTTTTATAACACACGAAGAACACGAAAGTAATTCCTGGAAACAATTTGTAATATGATTATAATGAAAAGGCCTAATAGTGGAAAGCAAGTAATTTATCTAAGTGAATGTATTTGGCAGACTAGTAAGAAAAATTAGAATGACCCCTTCAAGTGTACAGTCAATAATACAGTAGGCATTCTTATATGTGTTTATCGATGAGTTTTTTTATTATTTTGTTTTTTATATTTTTAAAAGTTATATATTTGGTATTTTTCCAAATAAACTCCACATGTTGAATTTACTTTTTTTAGGCTACACCCTATCCCATTAGAACCCATCCTGCCCTTCCAGGGGCGCAGACCCTAACCGATTAATAGAAGATGTGTTGTAATCATCAAACGCAAAATGATTGAAAGCAAAATTCATTTTTCTAATGAAAATCGTAAATAGGAGTAACCACATGCATTTTTCCAATTGTGGTAGCTTGCCTTCCATTGAATGGTAAAAATAAAACCACTGCACCACTAACCATAATTACTTTGAAGATACTGATGGGTCTGTAATAAAAATGGCATTCTCTTGCGGTGTACAAAGTTGATTGCATTTTTGGTTGTATTCATATAACTTTTAAAATATTTACATTTTTATGATATAGGCTATTCCTAAAACCAAAAGGATAAAAATTTAAAACTTGTTTCCATTATCAAACAGTAGAAGTAATTTGTCAAACAAATATTTTAATAAAAAGGATTAAAAATTATTACTATATAATTAGTAATTATAAACATTATTAAAGTAAACAGCCTAAGCTTAGAATGCCTTTAAAATATTCATATATCAATTAATTTAGTAAATGCAAAGAAATACTACTAGGCCTATGTGGACTTTCCATAGCAAAGATAAAAATAACAATACAATGTCACCGGGATTTCATGTTACTAGCGTATTACGTCAGAAACTAAGATTGCAAGGAAATCTTGCCTGCAATATAGAAATCACTCTTCACCGTCGAACTCACTCTTCTGGATTACATATTCCGAAAGCTAGGCTTTGAGTTGGATAGTTATTTTATCCAAAATGAAAATACCACGGGCTGATATAAATATTACAAATAGGCATGTAGTAATTATTAGAAAGTATAACCTTTTATTGAATCTCGTATGCAACTAAATATTTTCCTTGGATTATTCGAATAAAATATTTTAGTAGTCTGAAAAGTTTACCACTTACCGTACATAATTTTGTTCTAGTTTGTAGGCTACATCCAAACTTTATTTTCTGTCTACCTCTTCTGACACTATAAATTTTCCAACTTCTTTTAAGAGGGCAAGGGTTAATTAGGTTATATGATGTCCTTACTAGGTAGATTTTATGGATTTGAGCCTTCTGCTCTTTATTGCTTCCAAAAAAAATATGAATAGTAAATAACTAAACTCAGAAAAATCTTTTAGATTTATATAATATAAGCTAGTCCTGTGAAGTAAACGGTAAAACATTATTATTAAAAGGTGCAAGGCCTGTGCATAGGCCTCTTTCACTCAAACAAATTAAAATAATATTTGGCTATGGTTATATCTTGTATGGTCATCGTTCCTATGGGAACATCTTCGAAACAACTTTATGATGATGTTTATCAACTTCCAATGTTATATTTTTTTAAATTTAATTTCATCATGATTCGTAAGTAAAATATTCGTCCTAATTTCGACCTATTACTTGTCAATGATCATCACAAGATATTTACATTTTCCAAGGTTTTATTAGAATTTTTTAGTGCTGCACCAGAAGTAACTTATTCGATACACAAACAAACATTAGACTATAATTGAGTACAAGGCAGATTCTGAGGTAGCAGTATTCATTCTCCAATTGTAAAAAACCATGATTATGTTATTTAATGAAAGACTACATGATTACTTTAAGAACTAAAAGAACAAACATGACAAATGTTTCCAGCTCTGCTGGAGGTATTTAGGATCTCAGATAATAGCATGTCTCCACCCGCTGTTAAATTAATGATAGCTAGGAACAATTTTAGTAATAACTTAACGAAATCCGTCCCGAGGCTGCGTATTTTTTTAAATTTTATAAAGACATGTTTCCCTCCACACTTCCATCAGTTCCATGAAATTATGTTACTGTGTGTTTCATCATAGATCAGTGACGCCTCCTGGGTTTCCTGTCGGGGAACTATAATGAATTTAATTTGTTAGAACAATATAATAACATAGAATTAGAAAGAGCGCCAGCCGAAGGTACCGGTAAGTAGTAATTTCTTTCAGTACCCAGGATGTTCCACGTTCTGACTCGTCAGTATGGAACATCCCACCCCGGGGCATAAGCAACGCAAAAATTCTGTCCAAGAAGCATTTTTTCATGTAGACCATGAGTCTAGACGTTAGAGATTACTTATTTCAAGCTGACGAATATATTTTGTTAAATATTTCCAAATCTTGAGTTCATGATTAAACCGTGGCTAAATATAACTTTATTTAACTAAATCATTATCGTAGTCTATAGTTCAAATGCACAAACTTCATCCAAACGCCAATCAAATGATTCAGTAGTAAAATCCCAACTTTAACTATGTATTTGGTCGAATCCAAGGCTTACGTAAATAAGTTCTAAATCGAATCCGAATCATGTCCACTCCTGGCACGGAGTGCAGGCTTCTGATGGAGGTATTTACGAAAAACTGATAATCTAGTTACGCTTATTTTCCTATAGAAGACAGAGTGACAGAAGGGCTGGACACAGTGACGGTAAACCCCACATGAATAAAGCATTTTACTTCTATATAGAGTAATTTCATTCGCGTTATATAAACATTTTGAAATATATAGGCCTATATATATATATATATATATATATATATATATATATATATACAGGTATAATGGACAAATACTTGGATTAAAAAGGTCCTACGTAGAAAAATGATTGAAGATGTCATAAGGGTCAACATCACTGTCAACCATAACAAACTTTTTGAAACTTGTTTGAAAATGACTACAAACATATATACAAACACATCCGTTAGTAGCTAGCCTGCTCGCATACTGGCCACATCCACAACAGATGTAAGTAACTCTTCACAAATATTTAAGAATAAAAATCACCATTAAAGTCCAGTCTTCAATATTTTTTTTAGTAACTTCATTCCCACATTAGTGAATATTTCGTGGAACATTCCAATGATTTAAATTATCTTTTCTCAGTTTTATATGCCCAAGAAAATAAAAATTATAAGATATACCATTCAACTACTTCCTTAATATTATTATTAATACTACTCTATATTATTCTTGTGTTGGATATCCACGACTGAAGATGACATATTCTATGTCGAAATGCATATCTTAGGCTTAATTTAAAATTAAAATAATCCTACAGAATCATCGGCTGGAAACGAAGAAAAGTGTGCATGAACAACAATTTCTTGATTTTCAACTTGTTTTAATTAATTTATTGATATAATATTATTATTGCTTATCTAGTTTATTGATTATAAGACAAATGTTAAAGGATAATTCTGCTATAAAATAGGCCTACGTGAGTCGGTAGCGCGCCTGCCTTCCACTCCGGCGGCCCGGGTTCGATTCCCGGCCGGGTCGGGGATTTTTCAGTAGTGAAAAATCCCTTTCCCGGGTTCAGGACTGGGTAGGTTAAGTCTTAGGTTAAGATAATGCACATTGTGCGCGATTCCTTAATTATTTTAATATACGTAACCCAAGAACTATATCAATTTATAATTAACGCATAGTAACTTACAACGTGATATCAGCAATAAATTGTTTTTAAATTTGTAATTTTCTACGTCTCCAACTTCAGATTTTCTGATAGATTCTAATAAGCTTATACTCTAGTGCTTGAGGCTGAATATCTACTCTACTTTTCATCATATTTTCTATTCTGTCATATTTCTATACCTTTAATCATGAAAACTGGACACGAAGTACGAGTAATAGCCTAACACTTCAAATGAGAGAACCATACCACAAGGTACAAGGAATTTCGCCACTACTGCTAGGTGATAATGATAGATGCGTGATCTCCACATCCTCTAATGACCACCATATTTCTTTTCTTTCCTGCCAGACTGATTATCTGTCTATCGTTCCTGCTTGTTCCCCTCTTTGTCTCTTTTCAAACTTTGCACTTTGCAGGTTCTCTCACTTGAGGATGTATAACCCGTCCTCTAAAACTAGACTATCCATTAACTGAATTATCGTGCCTGAGCAAGGAAAAATGTGAAATTCGCTTGAAACGATTATTAAAAAGCTCCAGTAAAATACAGAAAAAGAGTACAAAGGGAGTTATGGGCACGGTGGATAAGAAAGGGATAAAGACCCCAAAAAGGGGGAAAAGGCGCTAGACAATTGACTTCAATCTCAACTACAGACAACGTTTCATACAGTGGTTTCTTTCACAGGGACTCGCACCTAAAGGTTTTGCAGTAGATAACGCAATTTTAATCGATTTTTCACCTTCCAATTGCTTCCACTATTTATTATCACAGCAATAGTAATTATTCATTTACTCTTTTTACACCAAACCGGATCAAATAATCCATGAGGATTAAATAGAAATATTGACAAAATCCCCTTCCACCCATATTTTACAATTAAAGATTTAATAACAATGTTTATTAGTTTACCATAAAACTGTCAACATGATAAGGGTGTAATTTTAATAGCCCATGAAGGAAGATACTTTTGAGGAACCAATCCAGGAATTTTGAAAAGTACTCACGGTATGTAATTCATAAAACAATAAATTTCCGTTTTACATTACTTACTATAATAAATTACTCTTTGTCACGTCATTTTCCTTCTTATGCGTGCCTCGATTCATTGCTTTTAAACGAATATCCCTCCGGAGTTACAATCAAATAACATAGAACTAAAATTACTTTTATTCGAATGTTCTCAAATCAATGCAGATTCATTAAATTCACCTGTCTACTTGTTTTTAACAGAGTATGCTGAGGTCTTTTATCAAACTGGCATAGTGACAGGGCACGAACAAGTCTCCTCCTCCATTCTTCTACTTCCATCTCATACTCCAGAGCCTTGAGAAATATTATTGATGACCAAATCTGAAATGACAGAAAGGTTGTTCATCTCTGTCCGTCATCATCAAGCAAGATTTCCGTCTATAGATTGCCCCAATATTTACGGAGTACCCCAGAACGTCAACGGACTGATGGATCTTGGCACTCGTGCACGGACCTTCTCGTGCAATAACAAGGAGACCTAGTGATTGATGTCTTGGTGCACGCAAACGTTGTGTCTAAGAATTTCAATACAATTAGGTAAATGAGGGAGAAATTCTATCTCTTGGTTATGAAAAGATAGCTGATGTTATAATGAAATAAAGGTTACAAACTATTTGTGTGTAAATGTAATGAACCCTTCCATATATTGGCATCTGATATAATATTTGAGCTGGTGTTTTCGTGTAGACCGTATTCAATCGTAAAGCTAATTGAAGGTGGTCTTGCTCATAATAAAAAGTCGAGAAGGACTTTAAGAAAGAGAGAGAGAAGAAGAGGTGTTGAGAATAAAGTTAATAAAATGAAGAGAAAAACATAACTCGATAGAAGGTAGAACAGAAACGTGGGTAAAGTAGTAAAAAAGGAAATAAGGAGAATCCAAATAAAAGAGCTACGAACACTCCCGACGAAAATTCATCAAAACGGACGAGAGAAAAACCACGTTGTGGTAAAGATGTTGTTACAATTACCTAGGGCAAACGAACGTGAATGGACAGATTTATCTGTTTTTTATATTTTTTTCATAAAATGACATTTAATATAGAAGCCTGGAATTTTATGTCGGATCCACGAAGCTAGTTAATAATATTAGAAGCGGAACAAAATTGTGCTCAATTGTGACAGAAGAAAACAAATAAACATCCGCATAATCGACGGTAACTTTACGGCTGGCCGCTTTCCTACCCATTCATGGCTCAAGAAAAGTTGATGTTATATTCGTTTATAGGCCTAGTCCTATTGTTGCTGATAGACGATTTTCTTTCCCATTAGATGAGTGAGATGAAAACTAAGGAAAGTACAGAAGAGTTAAGAATCTAATTAGGCAGATTTGACAAAATACAAGACCTCGTAAAGACCAAGACTTCTTCCACCAGAAATGTGGTTAGCAAATACACAAACTCAGTTCGCTGGTTACCGCAAGCTTGCATGCTGGCATGCAACTCTTTTAGTTTCGCTCCTACTAGCTGTTATCTACACATATCAGGATAAATCTCTCAACTAGCCTTCTATCGGGCACTTAAGAGAAATTCGATTCACCACTGGCATATTCCTCATCAGAGTGTAAAGAATGAGAAGAAGTAAGCCTACAGAGAAATTTGAGACGAAGTCGTACAGTGAAAACTCTGCACCAGCACCCGATAATTTTATAACTGAAGATTTGCCTAATCTGATATATTATCTGATACAATATTATGAGAAATACAAACATCGGATGCTTAAAATTTAGACGGACTTAAGGTATGTTTTTCCTTCGTAGTTTTAGGTAACTGATTCTAAGAAGACGATGAATTCAAAATAATGGGAAATTTATTGTCCCCATATTGAAGTCATGTCATAGAGTATAATGAATTTAAACACGATTATCTTTGCACACCGAAAGTAACATAATAAGCCTGATTCAGAAATAAACAATTAAATGTGGAATAGAAATTTTTACGGTACTCATCTTATTTGACTGAAGGAGTATCTCAAGCAGTGACTGGATAATCTGGAACAAAGAAATGAAGGTTTCGCTTAAGTCACAATTCGTTTGCTTTACCTTATTAAGATCACTAATTAAATAAGTTATAGGACAAAATCGTTCAGCTAATTCTCGTCTTGTGGAGTTATTTCCCCCCCCCCTTAATACTGGTACGTAATTAAAATAAACCCCGCCGCCATGGGTGTATAGGTAGCATACTTGCTTTCCACCCTGGCGGTCTGTGTTCGATTCCTGGCCGGGTAGTGCGTTTTTCATTAACGAAAATTCCTCGGGTTCAGGACTGGACATCACACAGGAAAATTATAGGCTACATTAAAAAGCCTTAAAGTTAAAGTGGTGACTGCTAGAATATAGGGTATAGGGTATTCACAATAAATCTATTAAGGTCGTAGTGTTGAGAAGTCGAAGGGCTTACACTACCCCTCATTAATCTAATTATTTAAAGTCCTCGTTGCTCCCTTTCTCACTATTTGTTTTCTCTACATGGTTTTCTTTTCTTTCGTTTAAAGATTCTATTTCACGTCATTCTTCTGTTTACAATTATCCGTTTATGTTTTTCCATCGTCATATTTGGCACCACAGCTACCGTCGACATTTTCCACTTTGAGACTCTATATATGCTTTACCTTGATATTATGCAGCACTAATTTACTCACACGAGTCTCATATGGCATTAGGAGATCCGAAAGCTGATATTGGGATACCTCTAGAACAGTGTTTCTCAACCGGACAACTGGTGGTCCGCAAAGATGGTGCAGATGGTCCGCAGACATAATTTAAAAAATCATAAAGCAAGTGGAAAGTAAAGAAGTAAAATTGTTTCACATATTTCGTTATAATGACCTATAATTAATACCCAAAATATTAAGAATAGCCTATAGGCCTTCTTTTAAAAGTGGGATGTAAAATTAGGGGTCCGTACATTTTTTTTAGACATTTTAGAGGGCCTCGGGTTCAAAAAGGTTGAGAAACGCTGCTCTAGAATATTTAATTAGCAATTCTCAAGGTAAGTAAGAAAGAGGCGCATTTGGCACCTAATAGTGGTATTTTACGCATGTATAAAGCTAAATATAGCTAAAGAAAGCTCTTTTGTAAAATGTCGGGCTTATCACTGTTACCAAAAACTACGGTCCCTATTCATATGGTATTACTTATTAGCCTATACATAATTATTATAACTTGCTCTTTACATTATTTATCTTAACATCCATCCTTCTACTAAATCATGGGACATCATTTCATGCCTCCAGCATAGCAATTAGAGAAAGTATTCAGATATTGACGTATCAGACTTTTCCCAAACCTACACTGAAATTTCAATGACAGATACACATACGAAAAGGCCAGAAACAGATCTCAGAATTACTCATAAAAATTATAATAATAGGCGGCTAATAGTCACTGGTTTGACTGGATAACCATTGGGTTGTGCAGGAAATTACGAGCTTAAGAAACTGTCCAGTTGGGTATATTTCTTTTCATGCTATTTATAATTCCGGCTTCAATTTCAAAGTTTCGCATTGTATACATACAGCATTTTTATAAAGAGCTCTTATAGCACATTGACACTTTCACCAAAATTACAAGTTAAAGTTTGTTATAACTGAAAGATTTGACTTTTTCATCAGCAAATAAATAAATTGTAAATAATAATAATAATAAATAATAATAAATAATAGTAAATTGGACGTAATACGAAAAGATGTATTTTTTTTACAGGAAATTTATCTCTATTCCATTATTTTTTCGAGTGCAATAAAAACTAAATTCTAGTACTCTGTATTGGTTCTCTATGATCTGAAGCATATTAGCATATTAACCTACTCGTAGCCCCTTTATTATAAACTGTTTTAGTTAATAATTGGGTAGAAACTTTGCGGTAGTAAAGGTATGTTTTTTCCCCTTCGGAAGAATAATCGGTGAACACTACTCATCCAGAATAAAAATTTAAACATAAATACTTTATCTAAATTGTTGTGGGTTTGGTGCACTGGAATGGAGATTCATTCGTCTCCTCTTTCCTTCGCTTTACACCTCTTTACTCATCCCTTTAATAATCCTTAAAGCCACGTTAGTCGGGAATTAGTTTGCAAGAATTTTCAAAACACTCTCACTCTCTCTCCCTATCTCTCTCTCTCAACCACCCCTTCCCATCTAATCACACCCTCCCTCTCTCAGTCTATCTCTTCTCTCAGCAGGTATCTCTCTCAGTCTCTCTCTCAGCTTCCCTCTCTCTTTCCCTCACCTCTCTCTTTTTCTCTCATTCTCTCTCTCTCTATCCACCCCTACCCTCTCTCTCTCTTACTAGTTGGTTGTGTGTGTGGGAGCTCCCTAAGTCGAGGTCTTACGAACTACGTTCGCTGGATAATAAATGGATTTTCTTTTCTATCAGTCACAAGTGATTGATCACAGGAGATAGAGGGAAAACTCGCTTGATCTTTAGTAGGTACACACACAAACACACACACACAGTCTGAGAGTGATGAATCGTGCCAGAGCGAGTCATTAATATGTGTCAGTTTGAGTATTGAAGCTGCCAGTCAGACCCTGCCTCTTAGTGGTGGTAGTAGTGCTACTTGTTCACTCAACTCTGGTCTTCGTTTTAGAGTTCGACATAGAGACCCTATTGCGCCCGCTCTGTTGTCCATCCTTCTGGTTGTCATAGGGTACCAAGAGTAACACTTAAATATTGGTATGAATGATTCTGTGCAACAGTTTCCTTCAAAAGTGTCATTTTCACATTATAAACTTGCAAGGGTTTGAGAAAATTGTGGGGAAATAGCTTTGTGCCTGAAGATAAATTAGTAAGTTAATCATGATTAACTGACGTACAGCCATTTTAAATGGAGTTCAAGAAATGGAAGAAAAGTAATTTTAAATTATATGTTTCTTCCCCCAGTAAGAATTAATTTCAAATCAAATACTAGGAAGTAAGCAAAGTTATCCCTCTTACTAGATCCTGGAGACTCTGAGAATTCGTGAAGGCCCAGGCTCTGGAATTTTTTGTCAGTTGGAAAATAAAGATAAGGTGTCAATCTTACAAAACGTAAGAATTGCTCGTGTAGTCATTTCTTTTAGAGACTGAGTCGATCCTAGAGCTATATTGCCACCAGATGGATTAGACCAATTGAAAAAGCTCAGAAATTTCACTGGAGATAAAAAGCATGCTCTTTTGGTTTTTAGCACAGTGCCTCAACTAACTGCACCACGCTGCATGCGTAAATTGCAAAAGCAATAAAAAATGCTATTTTGAGACAAACATGCATAAAATTCCCCGTCAAGTAAGTCCAAAAAAGGCTGCATTAAAAATGCAAACACAAAAGCAGCTATCTTTCTGTATTAATATAAAAAAATGTAATTTCTCAAAACCCTAGCCCTAATATGGCTACGAGAGAAACCCTAAGAATTTCTCTGTTCAAGGAGTATTTATTGTTATATTTTTAAAGACTGATGGTTGGATGGAGAGATGAGTACATAACGGATATGCGAATAGGCTGACGAATGGACGGATAATGTAGAATTATTGCTTGGAGCAGATGGAATGATTGATCAATAGATTGACTGATATCTTAGGCTGATGTACATGGGCCTGTAAGGTGTCACTGGCTATATCTGACGAGTGTTTATTTATAGAGAAGAAAATAATTCTGCTAGAAAATCTGCTACCAGAAGGGGCTGGTACGTGCTGACAAATGTAGCAGTGTATTGTAGGTGGTTCTCATACCATAAGGTTACTCTTAAGGAGGAACATTTATCGAGTGTCACATTGGTAGCCATTCTGGAAATAACATGCGGGGAGAAAGATGTGAAATAGGCCCTGCATACATACGAGTGAAGCATGGGCTCCTGTCCAACACATCGACGGCCCATCTGTCTCTATTTGTCCGACGTCTGCGCCTCGCCTCCACGCGCCCAACTCAACACCAACAAAACAGCTTGACGGAAACACACTCCGTCCTGTGAAATTGGACAACCGAGAGCAGTCTTCAATTCTTCTTCTTCTTCTTCTTCTTCTTCTTCTTCTTCTTCTTCTTGTTCTTGTTCTTGTTCTTATTCCTTTCAAGGTTTAAGTCAATGCGACCTGTTCCGGTCTCAAGTCCATCGTTTTCTTGGTCGTCCTGGAGTTCTTTTCCCACATGGCTTATAAGAAGTGATAAATAAAATAATAAAAATATAAAGAAATAAAAAAATAGTCTTCAATTCTTGCATCACTATATCACTGTATTATTGGTCTAATGCAATATCTTCTACCACAAAGGATGTATGTTGCTGCAGTTTGTTTAGGCACTGCGTTACAAACCAAAGAATATGTACATGAAAATTTCCCCTGATAGGGGAACCTTCTGAACCTCTACAAACTGAGCTAGACAATGTTCGAGACTTAATGGTAGATGGATTCCTTATCCTTAGAGGAATTTTTTCCTATATATTCTCATGTAATGACGCCAGAAATAATCTGTGAATGTATTATATACATTCCTATAACCCCTACGGTGGAGCATAGGGTCTCCAATTGGAGTATTAATGAATTTCCTTCCACTAGTGCTGAATTATATGAAAATTAAAGTCAGCCTTAAGCACTAGAATGTAAGCTTATTAGAATCTATCAGGAAATCTGAAGCTGGAGAGGTAGAAAATTACAATTTACATAATTTATTGTTGGTATCACAGTGTGCATTACTTGTAAATTGACACAGTTCATTGTTACATATAAATAAAGTAGGCCTATTTTATAATAGAGTTATCCTATAACATAATCAATAAACTGGATAATCACTAGTAAAGTTATATCAATAAAATTAATTAAAATAAGTTGAGCATATAGAAATTAACATAAAACGCAGTTAAATATCAACTAGTCATAAGATAAAATAAATTCTAGTAATTACAAGTATGTATTTATATGATGTCAAATGTCAATAAATTACTATCACTATGATAATACATTCATTAATATTATTAATACTTGAAAGTTGAGACACAGTAGTTGTGGGTTCACTAGATGACATCAGATGTTCGAAAAATAGTTTCGTTAGTGTGGTATATAGGCTTAACCTGCATTAATTTTAAAAGTTGTCAGAAATTGTTGCTGATGCGCACTTTTCTTCGTTTCCAGCCCAATGATTCTGTAGAATTATTTTTATTTTTAATTTACGATATGCATTTCGGCGCAACTTATGCAACTGCGGAACCGATTCGTGAAACTTCGGCTAAACCACATGAACAAGCCCATGCCCACGCGGTAGTTTCGCGAATGCGAGTTAAACTTAATAAATCGATCCGGAGTTTAACTCTGAGATCGATTACAAAAATTAAAAAACTAACTTTGATATAAATTATAATCGACGCCGAATAAACAGAGACATGCCATATTCAGTAAAGGACACGAGACTTCATCTACGAGTTATGAATATACAATATAACTTTTTATTTGATAAAGGTAGAAAAAAACTTAAGTCATTTGTAGACAAGATAAGTTATATTAATCTGATTGTAATCTTGTAACTTAGATGTATATTTTTCTTACCTTTTCAACAATTAACATGAGAAAGCGTAAGCGCCGACGTTTATGTGTGCCATGTGGAACCTATATTTAAAACTACTGTATTTTGTAATCGGAAATTAGTACATTATGCAGCAAGCCCATAGCGGCATTAATTAAGATACGAGTATGTTGATGAAAAGAGCAACGCGAGTATCATAATTTTCAAACGAGTATCTTGATTAAGCCTACCAATATAGGCAAGTTGCATACGTATGTTTTAGTCTAAATGCTTAAATTTTGATATTTATATCCACGCAAACGAACCGCGCTAACCTTAGCATCAGCTGGTTGCTTTCTACGACAGATGGCAGGTTATGGCGTCAGTCAATCGAAGTTTTCTTTTCCTGTTTTGTTCAAACCAACGGATTTTTACAGCACATAAAGAATGTATTTTAGAATGATATTGAAATTAACACTTACACAATTGATTTTTTTTAAATACATGCCATTTGTTACGGAGATTTCAGCTTCTACTCTCAAGGTCTCAAGATCGCTCCGTGTTTGATAATAATAATCGATACCATACCTGTTTCGAAATGAAAACCTGTATCGAAATGAGTATCATTATGATACCGCTACGTCACAAGTAATAAGCGTATTTAGAATGGTCGAACAACTCACTTCACAAAAATGTACAATGCCCGTGCCCGCTTAGCTTATTTTCCAACAGGATGGAGAACTGCTAACATTGTTGTGATACCTAAATCGGGCAAGGACCCAGTTCTTCCGTCTAGTTATAGACCAATCAAGCAGTACATTTTTACGGAGTTTTCTAATTCCTTGCGACAAACTCTAAGGTACTCGAATTCCGTGCGGGGCAATTACACTACACTGCACCTAACCCTGCTGGGAACCTCAGACTCCCTATCAGTGAGGTTCATGTGCGTTATGACTTATTATACATTGAAACGCCACTGTTTAACAATTTATAACACAATCGATTTCACCTTTAGAGGTTGTGACGTAACATTCATCGTTAAAAAATGTGATCGCTTTATGAGACGAAATCTGATGTATTTAACTCAGTTTTATGTTTTTAAGATCCATTATTAAAGGAAGTAAGCTGCATTAACTCAATTTTATCATTATCTCAAATAAGAATGCTAAGGAATTCGAACAGCCATATCATCCGCAAGGAATTCGAATTCCCCATTTTTTATAGCTAGTTATCTGCTTTCATATAACGGGATACTGAATGGATAGATGTAGAGAAAACGTCGTGAAGACTGTTTGAGTGGAGCACACTCATATTCACACAAATGAATAATGAGGGAGGAAGGTTGGTTCGTCTGTCAATGCATCTAACATGACTAGACGGCGCTTTTTCAAGGAATATTTCCTTATTGGCAAAAGAAATGATGTGACAGCAGGGTAGGAAACATTTTAAACTTTAGTTACTTCTGTCAAACATTCCTGAAATGAACGTTATATCATCTTGTCAGAGAAGTCTAAAATGTTAAATACTCTGACCATGACTCAAGAGAAAATCTAAAAGAATTACTTGAAGTTGGTATAGGCTACATCACCACTGTATTAATGATAGATGAATTACATTTCATCTTCTATATTCTCGCAAATAACAAAACATTTAAAACTCAAATGAAAATAATTTAAAATCCAGCACTTCCAGAGTCTATAGTCATTATTTATTATAAAGTAAGAACTATATTTATGACCACAGTTCAAGACATCATACCAATGTTTGAACAATAATCTCCTGACCTGTTACGCACGATGGCCTAGATCTGTAAATCCAAGAAGACAGAAAACCCTCTTTATTTTATTATTACTTCAGCAGGTTAATGCTTAACTCACGAAATGAATCCAATCATAAATTTTAAGGCTGAAAATCGATTAAAAATTCTAATCGAGTTAACTCTTGACTTCAATCGATTAATCGACAAACAGGTCGGTATTTTAAACGAAACCAAAGTGTACATTTAATATTGTTTTACACGTTTAATAACTGCTACACTTCAGATAATCAGAAGAAATCCTGAATTAACGAATACCATTATTAGTTAACTAGTGAAAAAATATAATTATACAAAACTTACATTTCCTGTTACTTTTTCAGCCAAGACTTGAGACACACGAGTTTGTTGACATTTGAATGTTCAAGAGACGATGATGTGCCAAGGCCGGAGAAGCGAGAGAAAGGAGTCTGGTCATTTGATCCATTTCTCGAAAAACGTTTTTCAGAATTCGACTAAACCGATTAATCGGAATATATAATTGATCGGCGATTAAAATTGATCGAGCCGATTAATCGATTAATAGCCCTACAAGCTTCGGGCCGTATTAAGAAATTTCCCTACCTTCAACCCCAGAAAGATGTAGAAACTTGCGAGTGTTAATTCATGGGGACAAATTAGCTTAGAGTGTTCCCTGTAGTACTAATTTATGTCCGTACAAGAGTCATCCCATCGCCATAATTAATAATGAGCTGTCTTTTCGTGCTGTGGTCATAAGCAAGGTAATTTTTCATTCAGCGAGCAATTACCCTGAGGACAAAAGTTTATTACCTTACCCATTTCCTGATTTGGTTAGTAAGTGGGCGAACAGCTGACTTGCTTCTGTCATGAGAGAAAGAAACTGATGATCGCTGTTTTGGCATCAGAAGAGATATATGTCTGACACGATAGCCTCTAGCATCCCGTCTTTCCAAGTCAAAAGAGTCATTACCTCCCTACACGTACAACTAAAATCTTTCGACTTAGTTTACGGGTATTAATGACTTCCTGTAGTAGATAGTTTTTTTACTTAAGACTATTAGTTACCTCCTGTGCATTCTAACAGCGTGTTGCCTACATGATCTAAGTAATAAGCGCGTACGGTGAAGGCTTAATCAACATATGAAATTAAGGGCGTTTGCTCTGTCAAAACGTCACTTCGTGTAGCGATAAAGGTATCTTCGTCTGTCATTAAATACGTTTCGTGTAACTGCAGTGGTCATGAGCACCAATTTTCCTCTAAATTACTCAGTCCTATTTCTTTTACCACTTCTAGGGCTTCATTTATATTCTAACCCCCATAAAGCAAACATTCCTACACCTTTACAATAATTAGGACACTTCAATTTTATTTCCTTCTTGCAAGTGAGCAATTGTGTATTTGTGATAATGCCAATCTTCCACCCGTGCTCAATTAGGCCTACAACTGATTAAATATACAATCTAAATTAAATGTGTCTTGTTATAAAATCATTGTTAACGAAACATAAGTTACTTCTCTAAATTATTAACTCATGTAGGCTTTTTAACAGTAAGTAGTCTCGATACCCAACATTTAAAATTGCTTTTAAATGTTAAAATTTTTGTCATAACTGACATACAAATGCATATTTTAGGTCAAAATTGTAATTGTATTCTTCATTTCTTGGTAAGAAACTTATGTATGCTCACAATGATATTTTAACAAAACATATTTAAATTAGGTTGTATCTACCTTCTAACAGAATATACTTCGCAATGTTTGTAATAAAATGTCGAATCAGAATTTTCTGCTTAGACTTCAATGCTTTTTAAAAATATTTAATATAATCCCAGGACAGTTTTTTCTGGGTAAAATAATTTTAAAATAAAAGTATAGATACACAGTATAAAAAAATATCAGTAAATCTTTAAAGCAAGCATCAAAGAATATCGCTTAAAATATAAAAGTTCATTTATTTATAAACTTCATTATGAAGTAACTAAATTTTCCAACTAGTACAATTTTACGAATTATCTACAATATTTTTTCCACCTCTGTACTAGTGTTTTAAGTAGCAGACTAACTACACAACAAGCAGGTCGGTTCATCATCCTATTCTCCGAGAACGACTGAAGATGATACATCCTTGTATTGAAATACATCTCAAATAATACGACAAGTCTGATTTTAAAGCTGATTACAACATTTTAACAATAAACATTTTTAATAAGTGATTTTAACAGTGAAGAATTTTACCAAGAAGAAGACATTTTATAATTTAGACATTATTTTAATCCAAAATAATTTTAATTGACAATCACAAAACGATTCACTATCAACTTATATAAAAGTGTTTTTAACGTCTGGAAGAATTTTACCACAACATATCATAAGTCATTCAGCATATAGACAGAATCAATTATTTTAACAGTGAATCAATGGCTATTTTTAACTTTGACTGAACATGGACTTTACCTCAATGTATCTTAACTAATAAACAAATATTTATAATCAGCATTACATTCAGCAAAGTCTTTTAAAACACTAGTACAGAGGTGGAAAAAACATTGTAGATAATTCATAAAAGTTTATATTTAATATCTGTCGGAGGAGATGGATTTCAATTTTATTAAAAAATCAATTAAACTAATATCTAAAAAAAATTGAGGCACTAGAATGAAATTTTAAATATTTAATTCAAGTTTACATTTGAAGTGTGCGAAATTTCGAGTTTTTAGTACAGTAGTTTAAAAAAGCACTCTCAACACTTCGGTCATCCCTTAAAAAATCAACCCTAGTATTATCTCATAATCAATCGAGCCATAGTAGACCAACCAGAAGCTGAAGGGCAATTCCATAGTGCTGTAGTATCCTGGGGAAGTTATAAATCATAATATCCACCAGTCCCCACGCTGTTAAGCAACCGACTCCTGTTTCTCTCTCCCTGAGCAATATTAATAACTTGGTGTTCCTTTGTTGATGTTTCCAATGGACTTAATTATACAACTGAATGTGTTAGTTGTATCATTACTCACTCAGGGCTGCCAACTCTTTGCCAAGTGAAGTGTCATGTAATTTGGGATTATCTTTGCTGTGACTATACTGTGCAATTTTAAAGTATAATTTACTCTGTAATTATTATACCTACTTGGGGAATATTTATACTTATGTACTGTTTTTAATGCCTCTGAAAACATACAAACAAGCAATGGAATAATTGTCACAATAATTCATTAATCGGAATCCATACAATTTACTGTATTTCTCCAATAGGCTAAATATATCTTGAATATTAGAATAAATATTAAATTGGGAAAAATAGCTCTTGTTTCGTATATTGTGAAAATGGTGGCGTTGATTAAGAAAACTGGTCTTAATAACGTCACTCTATAGTCTTTTCCTAATTGACTGTTAGTTCATCTCCAGTATGAAATACCACCTATATGATTTTGCTGTTGTCAGTAGGAAAGATTAAATTTGCTGTGTTAAGACTTTTCATATTATATATTATTTTCTGAACCTAACTGAACCTGATCAGACGATATAAGAGAAAAAGTTATCGAAGAAATGGATGGATTATATTTTGTGTCCACTTATATAGAATTTTGTGCTGTCCCTTCAAATTGCTTAGCTCAGTGAAAATGCTGAGAAATAATTTTTATAACTCAAAAATATTCCCGGAAGGGGTAAAATGTAGGCCTATTTTATTAAATTATTATTTATTTACCTTATTTTTACCTTTCTCTTTTAGGAAAATGTAAGCGATCGACGCCCCCCTGGCCTATTTTATTAAATTTCAAATCGAAATTATTTTATCTATTCTATGAATTATTGTATCTTCTTCAAAATGCTCTGACGAACTATTATAAAATAATGTAGACTTTAATCCTTGTTTTCAAACAAGGAATTCAAAAATTTTCCGTTTAAGTAGGTTTGAAACTAGCCTAATACTTTGTGGAAGGCAAAATTTTATACATAATGTATATACTAATCAAAAGTGTAGTTGTTTTCAATCATTGATTTAACTCATACCATCTTTTGTGTTCTTGTTTCTTGAAGATATAATACCAAGCATAAAATGTTCTGCTTTTAACGTCCGCCCTTCTTTGAAACCTGTCTAACTTTTATTACCTACCGTCAATTCTCTA
Organism: Ectobius pallidus; assembly: GCA_964059195.1. NCBI lineage: Eukaryota > Metazoa > Arthropoda > Insecta > Blattodea > Ectobiidae > Ectobius > Ectobius pallidus. The sequence goes on from CAXKWD010000006.1 coordinate 109,597,276, forward strand.
TTTTATTGTCCTTAGCAAATGACACAGTTGTGAAGTAAATTAACGGAAATAGACAATAAGTGCAACACGCTTATCTAGAACGTCTATCAAAACATGCCAATGGCAGCAAAGTTTACTTTAGAGGGAATTAAACTTATCTGGTGAGACCGGATAAACTCGTAAATCGAAAACTTTTGAGATATTGTGTTTAATTTCACACAATTCCGCAAGGTAGCTTTATACAGCTATCTTGCAATTCCGTATATATTACGTAACAAAATATTTCAATACCAAGGTATAATGAAATAACTTAGGCAAGGTAATGTATTCTTATAATATTTGTTGAGGGTATAAAATGGAAAAATAGGCGGGGAAAGTGTTCTTGTAAGTTTCCAAAGTGTCATAAACTGCTTGAAACGAACCAATTGCGCCAGAACAAAATCGTCAACTCTTCGAAACTACCAGCATCATGCATGCGCATAGTCGTAAAAAGAGCGCTTAAACGTTCGTACTTAAACAGGCTTATACTAAATACATCCCTATCAATACCAGTACAATGAATATAGCTGATTCTAATGGAATTACATAACTTATATGTAAAAATACCTACGTACATTATAACGTGGATGGCCGTCTTCACCTTTCTACTGCCTTGATCTAACTCAGCCAAATGGAGATTTTTTCTGTTTGGTACTCTATATTTCTGATACTACATAGTATGTGGCATAGTCCTAATGAAGAGGGGCCCATTCTCGCGATATGCAGGTTTGCACGGACGCTGTGTGTTTTTTTTTTTTTGGGGGGGGGGGTCTTTCATAGATGCAGGATCACCAACTATGCTTCTTGCTCATTGCGTATCAGTACAATGGTATCATTTTCTTGCGAGCAGCTGCTGCATTGTACCATCTCTACATTAAGGTAAGTATTGGGATAGTTTAGGGCAGTTAACTTAGGAACAGTATATTAGTGTTAGTCTTAGGTTCTGTTAGGTTAGGAATAGTGATATTAGTTTAGCAAGGCATAATGAATTCACGCATTTCGTAAATGTGCCATATTTCATCCCCTGCGTGCTTTGTTGTATTTGTGAACCTTGTTTACCTAGCATTCTAGTTATTCTGACGATGTAACGTCACACCACTAACATTTCTTCTCGATTCGGAGAAGTAAACATGGCGGAAATTTCGCTACTTTTCGCCAGACCATGGTATAAAAAAGTGTATCATTTAGGGTGCGCAGTTTGGACCAAATTGTTCCCCAAGTCAACTTAAGTCGTTTCCACATAACTATGGATAAAAAAAAAATGTGATTTTAGGTGTTTTATGAAAGGAATCTCGGTTTTTACCTAGTATGTAAATACATTTTCATATAAGACGTTATTTTTATTTTGTAATTTCATTTTTCCGACTTTCCAGTACCAAACTGACCATGAGGAACGTGAAAAGTAGATGCACTTGGCTATGCGATAAAAATTCTCTCAAAATCATTGCAAAAATATTCCAAATGTGTTGCACTGACTTCCAGTAGGCGAGCTAATATCTCTATTAGGCTGATATAAACAGTAGGCTGACTCTTGTATAAACTTACATGTAAAGTTACCATTGGCTCCGAAGACTCTAATTGCTGGGGGTTATGTATGCCACTGTTTGTCCACATTATACCATCATAATTATTCACCACTTACAACACAATGTACAATTTTACTTTATCATTCGACACTTTATTAACAAGCATATTTGCTCACAACACATTGAAAACCGAATTGATGTTATAAACGATCCCAGCCGTTGATATCAAACACTTGACGCCCTTCTATAATAAATACTTGTTCACCCTACAGGTAGATAGCGCCACACACAAACAAATGAAGGCATTCGAGAACCATGACTCCCGAAAGCGAAACAACCAAGGACTATATTGTGCATAATCTAATCCGAAATACTGAAATTTTACACTTTTTACAAAACATTAAATATAGTACTTCTGTCATTTTGTTTTTAGTGTTAATTTTATTAAAATATATTTTATTTCTCAAGGGAATTATAGGTTTTAGAAAGCAGTCTATGAAGAACAAAATGATATGTCCTTTGAAATTGGCATAAATATGTGCACATTAATAAAAATAAATATCCAATTAAGTCATGTCTGTTGATTTGGAATGCATGCCAGTATACAGACCTAATACAGAGAAAAATAAAAAGTCTGAAATCCTCTTCATTATGTGTATGCAGTACTTTTAACTCTTCAGTCTATGTGGTTTTATTGCAAAATAACACCGAAATGTGTTTTTATATGTGTAATAAGAAAAACAACTGTTAAATTGAAATGTAACATTTTTGTTGACCTTAAAATGGTAGCCTATCCCTATCAATTTGTTATTTTTAAGTGCAGCTCCTGTATAGTTTTTGTGCCGGTAGGTGAACCATTTACCTCAAATAACTTTTGTTTTTGCACTGGTAATGAAAATATTTCTCTTGGAAGTTGTTTTGCAACAAAAGGATAACATAAGCATGGATATTTGGTTCATGTGCCTTTATTATTGTATAAGATGCAGGCACATGAATCAAACGTCTATGCTATTTCCTATTTTCAATACCAGTACAAACACAAAAGTTATTTGAGGCGCACAAGACCAATGGGACACTCTATATATAATTATTATACATAATATACAATAGCTAGAAAAAAACTTTCCGTATATATACACTCTCTAACAGTAATCGTAAGAGACCAGGATGAGCAAACACCTTAGACCGCTTGAAGAAAACTTTCAGGCAACATATCAATTAGCCTATGTTGAAGTGGTTATTTAATAAGATACACCCGAACTAACTAGTTTTTATTTATGTGGTTCCATTCTCAGTTTTGTGACAATTTATATTGTAAAATTTTAATATGACTAAAAATTACAACAATATAAAGAAGTAAACAATACGAATAACTGGATTTGCAAACAGCAATTGTTATAGTTAAACTCTTCTGCCCCGAAAATAGAAGGTTCTCCGTTTACCAATCAAACTAATTCTATGGGCCTCGTTTCAGGAATACGTGTTGTTAAATTGTTTCAACTTTATCTGCTTTTTTTTCCCTTATGCCTCATGCTCTGTATTACAATATAAATTACTGTAATAAATAGAGTACATTCGAACCATGCAGAAGCCCTGATCTGATGAATTCCACTAGCTTCTTGAAGAAAGAATATTTTCAGTTAGTTATTGTTTCGCTCTTAATTTGCGTTTGTGTTTTACGGGAAACTTGTTTCGTCTATTTAGAAATGAATTGTACATTTCCATGAGTCTGTTCAAAACTTTGTACTTCTCTCTTCTGGAAATACGAAAATAGCAATGCCCATACAAGTTTTATAACTGACAAGATAAAACAGCAGGGAAGCCAAAATATGCAGTACTTTCAACTTTCGAGATTACTGGAACATAGGGATCATGTAGTACCGTAACTCTAGTATCTGAAATTAGGAGTAGACTGTGTTTTTCCTGAATGAAACGAACGTGCTAATAATGTATAATTATGGGACGACCCCTGACAAGTTTGGAAAGAGGAACAAGAGCCTGTATGTGTCTACAGACTGAACAGAAAATGGATAAAACGCACTGCCCATCTCCCCTATCGTTGTAATTTAAAATTGCAACGAGTGCAGAGTCAGGATTTTAGAGTGTGTTGCAGTTACATGCACTTGTTTTCAAACTAAACAAATGACAGTGAACTGAATAGCTGAGTAACATCGTGTCACCTAGTGGGCAAAATCAAAACCCCATGCTACAATACCTACTTCTTTATTTTGTATAAGCTGGCACTGAAAATGACATGGAAGCCCAATTGACACATCACGTTTCCCCCCCACAATTTTGTTTTTGTGCGAACTGTCGGCCTTAATTTTTGCATTTTCAATTACCTGTTTAAATTGTTCATGCTGATGTAACTTTAAACAAATTATAAATGTCATATTAATTGGAAGGCTCTGATTATATGAGCTAACACTCACAGAGCGGCAAGTCTCGTTGTCACAATTGCTTTTGTATATACTCTGATGAGATTTCCCTTAAAACCCATTTGTTAGTCATTACTGGAACTACAAGCTCTCTACGCTAAGCTTTGTAGTACAACCGGTATTGTAATATCAGGTTATACGCCTAGTACAGATTATATATTAGTTCTAGTCTACAAATTTAGCTAGAAGACACAGAGTGTATTCAAGCTTACTGATATTTTCTGTCTGTAATTCTTCGGATATTCACAGAGGAAAACGCAAGCAGATCCTTCCACGTATGTAACATGTATAGACCTATTGAATTATACAAAAAATAATACGAAAGTGTAGTATAGGGACAATTTTTAGGAAAAATTCAAGAGAAGAGGGAAAACTCAACGTGAGTAATAACCAATTGGTATTATTTGTTAGCACATGAAAAAAATATAATTTTAAAACGTTGAATATTTTGATGTTCTATTACAAATAATAATTTTAAATAAAATAATTAAGAATTCCCAAGATTCCTTAAAGTATAAGCCTAATCATGAAAATCTGCACATACTGACAAATATATAAATCTTATAGCATGTGGCTAAATTTTCATTCGAATGATTATAAATTCAAAAAAATCTTATTTCTGAGTATATGCTTGCTTTAATTGTGTTTTTAAGAGTTAAACAATAGTGCAAATGGGTGACAAAATTTATTCTTTCCACAAGATTTCGGTTAGAAATGCGACCGACTGATTATAGTTCAGGGGTTAGAGAAAATTGTGCGGAATGTCATTACTATGAAAGTAAAACGAATACTTTTTCGTATATACTATAAGTCTCAATTAAACCAAACTAACTTCCTCCCTTACTGATGTTAATAATAAAAACGTACAAATCCCAAGCTTATAAGTTATAAGAAAGTAGCCTACTTCATCATTTTACAGAATGGAAATTTTGTACACTACCGTCGGCGTCGGCAATTATATTACTTAATGTCCCTAGACAAAAAATTAGTATCAATGCCCGAAAAAAGATGCTCTTCCCCATCGATGTGATTCACCGTGACTTTATAGATCTGTTGCTATAAACTTTATAACTCTAGTACAGGAAAGCTGTACTTAAGAAATAATGACATTTTTCTCCTTCATTATTTCAAAATAAATAGCTAATGATTTTTCAGTTATAAATTAGTACATTTCGGAACCTCAGCAGCTTAGATACATCCGTGTCAACGGGTATATTTATAGAAAACACACAGGTTACCTCCGTGACCTTCACAAAGTGAATGTATCCCGCGAGGTAGTGTATAATGAGACATGATAAATAATGTTAAAGCTATAAGTAAAGTGACTATGATTTATTTGCACTGATGACATACTATTCAAAGATACTAATGACTGTAATTATCGTAATATGGGAAGAGATAAATATGTTCTAGACCCTGCTTCTTTGTTCCGTAAAAGTGACATAACATCTTTCACTATGTCGCTATTGTAGGGTTTTACGTTTTAAGAAGTACATACTAATTAGAACCGAAAATAGTTACTACATTCATAAGTTTTTCTTTAACTAATTAAATTTGCTTGTCTTTTAAATTTAATGGGGAAAATACGCTTGAATTTTAACTTTAATTTTTTGCCGATTACGAACTCATAACTTATATTCAGTCCTAAGTCTCCATTTCTCCTGATTTCAGTTTTTTAAATTGAAGCATGATCAAATCCTCTAAGAATATCTGTACTGCAATTATTAATACTTGCCTACTGCATCCTAAAAATGTTTGCAACAATGTAATTTGCAACGATATTGATATATATATATATATATATAAAATTATCAAATGCAGCACGGTTGCCCCCCCCCCCCGTAGCTTCATGACTCAATGACTCACCACACCCTTCTCAGTTTCATGAAAAGTAACCCCCCCAACTTCTAGTTGTTCATTACATGATTAAGTCTGAGAGTATTCGCTAAATAATCACAATAAACATAACTTGAGAACCGGATTCTCTCAAGATAATTTATCGATAAAATCCGGATTCTCGTTACACTACCTTCTACCTGTGATAATTTTTTTTATTGATTTCTTTTGTAGGCCTACTTATGAAGACGACAGATTTCGTTGCATGTAACCTTGTTAATAAATTCTTTCCAAGTCCTCCCTCTCTAAATTGATTTCTTGTTTTCACCTAACCAAATCAACCAAGTATAAGGCAATAATCTCATTTTTAAAACATTACTGCGATTATACACAATTCTTTCTTAAGATTGATATGTTTTTTAAAAGCTGCATTTTTGGCATACATGGCTTTTATTCCAGAAAAAATCACATGCACTTTTTTCTTTCATTGGTCACTATCCAGAAGTGAATGTTGAGAGCTCGTTGATAAAAATACAGTTTTCAGGTCAATTCATTCCAAACTATAAGCATCTGCAGTTTATAGCCAAGTTAATAGTGAAAATAAGGCCTCCGATGAGCAGTTTTGAATCCCAAATTTACCCAGGGGACATTCTACAGTTTCGGGGAAATTTTATTGGATGTCATATTTATAACTACATTTTTGGACTGCATGGAAGGAAATAATATAAGATGCTATCAATAAAACTATTTAATTTATACAAAATAATGTAAAGTATTTAAATTATTTCAAAATGAGGCAGTAGCAATGCATCTACACCCATAATTTGACATAAAAGAGGCATATAAGGATAGATATGGAGTTTTGAGGTTTCAAAAGATGAAATATATTTTATCGATCACATTTCTACACAAGGGCCTATAGTAAAAATTAGTTTGAAAAGTACACTATTTTAATTCGAAGCTAAAATCGTCATACTTTGGATCCACCTATGTAATAAAAACTCTACTTAGAAACTTATTTTAATGGGTCACCAGAACCTTTCTAGTCGATGAGTAAATTCGTTGCTAATAAGTAATAACCGAACATTCTATTTCTGACATTCAGAACAAATCGACAAGAGGAAATAAAGTTTATAGCATCGAATCACGAACAGGTCTTGATATAGGCCCTACCATAGGCTATTATGCTTTCCAATTAAAAAAGACTAAAACAATCTCTTCCCGGAATTGAAAGATGCCACGCCCTTATACTTTCGGATCTCTAGATTCCGGTTTAGGGAAGCACACGGATTTGTAAGTCATTCAACACCCCTGTCCTTTCTTCCGTAATATTCAGCTAAAGCATGAATTATGACTACAATTTGTCGATATTGTAAAACGCTACAGTCTTAAATATATTATTATCTTCGTAATAGGGGCACTAAATTCCCAGGTAACCTATTCTTCATATTAAATTTACTTCCAGTCTTATGTCGATAGACCCTAATGATACGGTAACACGAACAACCATTACTGAATCAAACCAGACATCGTAGCTTCGGGCATTCCACAGAAGATAATCCTATAAACAATACAGGATGAGTAAAAATAAGTCTTCGTATTCTAGTATCTTATTTTCAGAAGAATTAATATTTAAGAGAGGAAATTATTTGACTGTTAATCCATTAATTAAGATCTTTTGAAGTAAAAATGCGGTAATGGACATTAATGTAGTATTTCCTCACAATATAATAGCAATATACAACTTGCTAACAAAATAATAAATTCTAATCTCTAAGTTACCAACAAGTGCTTTCAATGAGAAATAAATACCCAAATGCTACAACAAATTTAAAACACATAAATTATCAATAGTTTTAATAATTTAAATAAAATATTGGTCTTTTAAACCAAAATTAAGATTCAAAGCATAATTACTTTTTCTTTAATCTCCAAAATTAATACAAGAAATGGATCTCACATAGTGTGCGTCACAATTGCAAGGAAATTTTGCATCATAGGACATCAGGGAAACAAGAATTTACCTTTCGGAATTCCTACGACCTGACGAGAACCAAAATATCATACAAGTTATTGCTAATTTTGTCTTGCCAAACATATTAGATCTCAGTATTCTCTCAACAATTTAACCTGTGCATTCTGATGAGCTTCCAGTTCCAGTTTTTAAAGGGTTTACTGCATAATATGAAGATGATGATTAAAATTCTGATACAAGTGATGAAACTGAAAGAATAGCATATATGTTAGAGAAGAGCCCTTAATTATTCAGAAGTAGGCCTATTAAACAGCCTGAGCCGAATAACCTTGTGCGTGATTTGGAAAAACAGCCCACAAAAACAAAATCTTGGAATGAAAATATCTGCCTTGATAGTATGCACTAAGACTTTGCTCTCATAGTAACAAATGTGTTATATAGCAGTCAGCTTATGACTGTATGTATTTAAGTTCATACCACTTAAGAAATTCAGATATTTAAAGTTTGTTAATCATATAGTTTTAAGAGAGTTCATGATTTAGTTTGTATTACTGAAGAAATTTAGATTGCGTTGCAATATAAAGTTTATTGCTCACCAAATTTTAAGTGAGTTGAATCAAATATCCTTTCACATACGCTAAGAGGTCAATGAGTAAACATGAAATATTGAAATTCTGACACATGTCGATTGCAAGAAAACCAGAGCTTACAGCAGATCTGAAATCAGCACCCACAAATTAGTTAATAACAGTTAATGATAGAAATGCAACAAAACTTTGTTGGCCAATGTAATATTACTGACCTAAAAATCAATCAGCACCGCCATAAGGCCTGATATATTTTTTTTTACAAAATTGTAATTACAAGATTTTGTATTCAGTGGACGCAGGTAACAGTATAATAAAAACTATAAGCTATCATGCAGTACCCTTGGTGTTATAGTTGCACCCCTGCACCCCTTTTGACTCCCGGTTGAAATTTAGCTGACGTAAAGACACAAGTTGGCTCCTGGGTTACAAAAGAAGACAGCTCAATTGGCTCCTGACAGAAACTAGCAAGGCTGTCCATGCAGATTTCATTTTTAAGTCTGGCAACAATCATAAAATTTTGTTCGTTGTTTATTTGATGAGTTATGAGTTATCAGTACTGTTGGTAACATAATCATAAGCATTTTTGTATTTGTGAACATTTTGCACGAAATACATATGCGCACATAGATGCGCAGTGTTAATACAACTGTTAGAAGGACAGTGGAAAAATACTTTTTTTTTTTCCTCAAGGAACAACTGATGAAACACGAATTAGAAAATATTTCTACTTTACACTTCCTCAAAAGTGTTTCCTTAAAATGTTTGCCTGTAAAGTTTTGAACAGATGTAGACCTATTTAATGTTTATATACTTATTTCATGTAATTGTACTCTTAAAATGTGTTTGCAACTGAATATGTTTTACGTAAATTATAACCTCTAATATTTTATGTTATACCTACAATTTTGTTCACTTCCAGATTTGGGTGTTAACAAAAATAACACAGGGGAGCCAACTGGGCTACAGCTTAAAATATCTGGGGGCCAGTTTGGATGATGAGGATTTTAATGTGGGAGGCAATTAGGAAACACCGGGTGCTATATCAACTTAACTTATTAGAGAGTATAAGGTGGAACATATAACATAGTACCAATTGCCTATATACATTCCCTCTATGAACTTCATGAAATTCATTATTAGTTAACTGCTTAATTATAACGAGTATATTGATTTTAGGCATTTAATGATTTAGGCATGAGTGTTTTTCTCCTGCCAGAAGTGCATAGAGTCTCAGATGTTCAGTCGCACTTAATAATTCTCGATTAGCCTTTGCATCTACGTGCTAAATATTCTCTAGTTGCGGGATATATCGTCTCTTCTCTCAGGACTCTTTTATGAATGTGGATTTGCATTGAATTGCACAAAGAGTTATGGTACATAGATTATAAAACAGTCAAACATAACATCGAAATCGCTTTTACAAGCATTGATACGTCGATATGCACATAAACCTATCCCCCTCTGTTTTCGAGCAAACGTATTATGAATGTTTATGGGTCTCTCATTTATATAAAGCCAAAAATCAAACAATCAGGATTTTCTGAATCTGTTATATTCCTATTTTGCTATCTACATATTTACTGTAATGCTTTCATATTTGTTTTTGAACAGAGAGGTCTCTGTGGTTTATTATACATAGCAGTTGTTTGACAAATGCATGGCTAGTACCCCAACAATAGCATATTGGTATAATTTACTGTAGCTGTGGCTGGTTATCTTTTGCTATAATGATGATTTACCTAATTTTTTTTAAATACGAACATGCATATGTACGATAATAAAAGGAAGTCGTGAATGTTATGACCACGTTTTATCTATACAATTGTTATAGTTGAAACGCTTTTCCATTAGCCTATTATTTATGCTGTAATATTTTACAACTAATATTGTACACATATTTCTGTACATACGGAAAATGATAATTTCACACTTATACCGGCATATTTGTGATTTATTCGTAACTTAAAGGAGGCTTCACATAGGTTAGATCAGTTTGTAGCCTATGAGTGTTATAAACATACATTAATACATACACATTAATATCTTCAAACATATTTCATCAGTTTAAATGAGATCTTAATTAGTAATAAACAAGTATTAATCTTAAATGGTTTCGTATTGAATTGATTATATTATTAAAATGACAGCCATTTTGATTGATAATCTTGCTTATGAATAAAGTTTTATTTTTCTTAGAACAAAAAGCAGTGAGTGGTATGAAATTTTGATAGATTGAAGCAAAGCTTGTAGCAAACGAACTGAACTAAAAATATTTGGAACTAACCTAGCATATATGTAAGGAAAAGAATTTTATAATTTATAATTAATAATTTTCTGGTGTGTTCTATTTTTCTATGAGAAAATGATGATAGGCACAACATTTTAACTTCAGACGTTAACTATATCATTCAACAGTATTCGCACAAAGAATCATGTTAATTCAATACTTTTTTTGAGAAAAAGAAGATTTTATACATGAAAATATAATTTGTGGAGAAAATGTTATTTACTTGCAACATGTGTTCTCTGCAGAAAGGCTTTTAAATGCCACTCTATTTTATAACCAATTATGCACATGCCAACTTTTATTCTAAGGTTATTTATTTTCTTATTAGAAATGCCTTAAAAGATTTTTTTAAACCCAGCCTTATGTTAACCCTATTAAGATAAAATATCGGCCTACATATACAAGGAAGAGGTAATATAACTGTGCGAATTCAAGAGGTCAGTAGACAACATTAAAAAAAACCATTTGGCGTTCAGTGATTACGTCCATGGTTAATGAGTTACTTATGTTCCGCAGAACGGCAACAGCTCACTGTCAGATAGCTCTTCTTTGTCACACGTATAAATACAATTACATTATCTTGTGCAAGCACTCTTGCCGCGACGTTCCCTTATTTCGCAGATTGCGTGGTTCACTTAATAATATTTGTATCTAATTTTCACATAAACTGCCAAGTTTATTAAAAAACAAAGTGAAAATTTATTCTTTACTCGTACCTCTTGATATGAAAAACATTAGACTAATACGAATAATTCTCCAAACATTTTTTCACGAGTCGCTATGACGTTGTATGAGAATGCAGGAAGGGGTTCAAAGAGAATCGCGTATTTAAAAAAAATAATTAAAAAAAATAAATAAATAAAAAAGGCGTTGCTCTATAACCTTTGCGAACTGGAAGCATTGTCTTGAAAGTTGAAAGTTGGTTTATTGCCATAAATAAATGTTACATATAAAATATTTGTTTACAATTTTTCACGTTATATTTTACCCGAATCAGAACACGATCGCTGTCGGGTTTAGTCTAAAAAAATTGCATGGTTCGCAATGACTTATGTTACACATATGCTAAATCTATGTAAGGATAGGAAACTTACAATATAACATGGGTTATACCTTGAATATGTTGTGCGTAGTAACGCCTTACCTGGTAAAGTAATTTGTGCCTTTTAGTTGACTATTCCACTCATACGCGGTGTGTTTGATATTGACAAATAACGTTTAGCAATTCCTCGGATATAGACCAGTCAAGATCGTTTACCTCGTGATATCCTTCCTCGGATCGCAAGGATGCAATTTTATCTGATAAACCGCCAGCTCGTTACTGGACATTAAGGCATCAACTTGCAGTGATTAGAACGCCACATACTGCCATGAGCATAATGAAAACACATAATTTAATACAACATAACTTGTTTGGAAATTGAAATGATATACATATCCATTGATTAAAAACACAATTTCGATTCGGTGGAAGCCAGTTCGTGTGCTTTCATAGATATAAGCAACTACCACGACGCCCTCAATCTTGTGATGCGCGCTATTGGCAGCATTGGGAATTCTGATAGATTCATTCGTGGACAGTTCATTCATCTAGTAAGCCGTGATCTTACGGCTGGCAGAATATTGACAACAAAGTAAGAAAATAGTTATTATTTACAAAATCCGTTACATTTTATTCATGGAATAGTCTTAATAAATCCTACTCGCAAATATATCGATAAACTCGTAATCTTTCGTGGGATTACCTATGATATATTCAAATACAAAAAAAGGTCTGCTCGAGACATCACTCCAGCTTCCATTTTAAATACCTTATTATAGACCTGAGGGGGCCCATGTCGTAGATTTTCGGCAGGTGAAAGAACTCCAAGCCTAAATTAGAGCCTCTGGACAAAATTTCTCGGCCCTTTCATGTCCAAGATAAGGAAGTGGAATTAAGGGGTGATGGGCTTACCACCTGTCCCTCTGCCCTCTCTAGGAAAATAGGCGTAACAAAATTCACATCGGTAAACAGAAACCTCCACTTGGAGGCCCTTCGCCCCAACATGGGAGCATAGGATGAGAGAGAGAGAGAGAGAGAGAGAGAGAGAGAGAGAGAGAGAGAGAGAGAGAGAGAGAGATTATAGACCTGAGCTTAATGCCATAACCAGGACCTGAAAAGATTTTAGCGAGTTTAAAAAACACAGCCTTATCTTGTGAAACTGTTATTTATAGACTGACAACTTCCAGGAAGTCATATTACAAATATTATAGGTCTAACTACTGTAAATGTCGTGGAATGTTTACAAATTATGGAGATAAATAAAGAGTTCCAGCTTGAAATCTCTAATTTTATTTCGCAACATTCTTCAAAGTACCAAACACTGTTGCCGTCTGTAGCCGTCGGCATCGCCATTAGCTGGCGATGGAAATGATCATGACTACACGGACCCCCACATTACTAGGCAATAAAGCAGGTGGAAAATGAGCGGGTTGTGGCGGCCATTAAACTGATGGAGTGACTGAGGAATACAGGCCTACATGCTTCATAGTACTTACACAAGACCCTCGGGTAAAAATGGGGTAGAAAATGAGTTTGCAACTCCATTTTCAAAAGGGACGGCTAAGACGTTTATCATAGTCTGCAGCCATCGAATTAGGCAATAATTACGTTATGTCCCCATGATTATGTTAAGAACGATCCCTTCCCTCACATCGTTTACCATATAGGAGTAGTGTTCTGTCCATTAGCCCGCCTGTCTGACTCCTTCGTCTTTTCTTACCTGTTTTATACATTAGTGGATTATATTATAGATTTTATACAATAATATGAGTGAGATGGTGTGGTAACTTAGCTTAAAAGATCATAGGGAATCGCTGATAAATTCACGAACGATGAAGACGCGAGGGGATTTATCTAGGGGAACCACCATTAACGGCCGTGGGTGTCGGCATGCTGACCACATGCCCCCCAATCCTGCTGTCTGCCTATGGCAAATGACGCAGCGGTCGGGTGGTAGGCCTTGTCCCTGCAGGGATGTGTCACCATGGAGTTTTTTTTTCCAGGTGACGAGTTGTATTTATAAGACTACTTAACGAATAATGTGTAATAAATTATTAATATATTGAAAGTTAGTTATTTGACTAGCATTTTAGATTGAGATAGTACTATTAAAAAGCATTCACGACACGTTATCAGGGTGGCAGTTTCCCCTGGACAAAACATGACGTTGGAGAGGTAGACCGTGAACCTAGTATTAATAAATTCACGTATAGTTTGCTGAAATAGGCTTATGGAATATACCTTGCGTAAAACATAAATCTGTAATTGTTATAGTTCCTAAGGATGCATAGGCCTACTGATAAGTAGTGTTCTTGAAATATATTACGCACATTAGAATGGTACTTTACACGTGCTGTTGAGGTTATGTCTTTATAATGTTTATAGGAGATAATTACAACTTTGCTGAAGTATGGAATGCATTTCCCGTAAAATATTATAATGCTAAATCCTGAATAAATGTACTAGTAAATCTTAACGTAATTCGACAATGGTAAGTAATGTACAGTATGTTTCGCGTACGAGTTGGCCAATCATGTGGGTTTCTGCGTCGCGGCGGCCACAGCTCTAACTCCCAAGCGATCGGGTGAAATATCTACGCAAATAAAACCGCTAACGATGTCATGATTCAAGTTCTCAGAACTACAGTTAAAATTACAATGAAAATAAGACAGATGTTGGAAATGTCCTCCTCTTGCATACACATAACACTGGCACTTTTAGGAAATTTTCTTTCACGCGCAGAAGTTCAGTTTCCGAGATAGAGTTAATTTATCTTGTGATACTATCCTTTAAGTTCTTCTGATGTCTGGGGAATTGACCTATACACTTTATTTTTCAAGTTCCCTCGTAAATAATAGTCACATACTGTTAGAAGAACTTAAAGACAATATCACGAGAGAAATGAACTCGATCTCGGAAACTGAACTTACGCGCAAGGAAGAAAATTTCCTAAAAAGGTGCCAGTGTTGTGTGGATGCAAGTGGAGGACATTTCAAACATCTCTTGTGATGAGGTACGTGGTTATTTTCATTATGATTTTAACTGTAACTGTGAGAACCTGAATCATTACGCTTTATTTGCGTAGATATTTCACCCGAAGTTAGAGCTGTGGCCGCCGCGATCAGAAACCCGCATGGTTGGCCAACTCGAACGTGAAACACACGGTACAATAACTAAAGTAATGAATTTTATGTAATAAGCCTATTAGAAGCTTGTAAAAAGTTCAGCAATTATTTTTACATTATTTCATAAATATTTTTTTGCACTGTATCTAAGCCTATGTATCCCTTTACGGTTACTCAACAACATAAACTCATGGATCTGAGCTAAAGGTTTAAACTACTTACCCTAGGTGAAATACAAATAACAGATCCATGAGCTTCTCCACCCATTTATTACATTTCCGAAAATTCAGGAAAATGGCTTTTTAGAATCTCATTCTTCAGTACTGGAGTTTTCTTAGGCCCACGCACATAGACTCGAGTTAGCAGTCCATAAGTGCCTTCCAACATCCTGGGTGGGATTTTGCAGTTGCAGTTTTAAAGAAAATGTAAAATAATTTGTTATGTCATTCTTAATTATTTAGTTAGCACATCAGAGATCTTCTTTGTTTTGTTAACTAAAAGGCTAAAAGGAATAAACAAAATGTAGAGTATAGGGCACCCCTGAATGGTTCCATGACAAGAACTAAGTATTATAATCCACGGGCTAAGGCATTAACCTGCAATGTGGTCACGGATGAAAAGATAGCGAAAGATAAAGTTATCTCTAAAATGGCTGCAATCATTTACATCAGAGTTACAAAGTTGATGTGCCGTTAGGCAAAGGTGTGCCGTGAAATTACAAATCTCAATGTAAGGGTGTGTACTTTATCAACGCTTACAGTCTACTCTACTTCACTGAGAACGACGGCGTTTCTTCGTGTTATCTTACAATAAAGAAAAATGCTACATTAGTACGAAGAGATCAACAGGAGGGATGAGCCAGGACAGAGTCCGAGGGTCTGGCTTCCCCCAGAATAAAATACAATAAAATAAAAATAACATAATCACTCTTGACCAGGCGAGGAAGGGATGAAGACAATGTTGATCAGATGGTATCCGGGACCAAAAGTTACCCAAATTTGCTTCATATGATTCGAACCCGGGCCCGCTGTGTGATACCCATGTGCCATAGCAGTGGGCTTACGAGAATGTTACAAAATTAAAATGTACTTCTCATTTAATATTCTTAAATAAAGAGTTTTAACTTATTACCTTTATGGCATTTAATATTAGACTAACAAAACTTGTAAACTGTAGGTCTATAAAGCATTTTTTTTTCAAAATATTTTGGAACAGTAAAAAGTTCTTAAACAGTGTTAAAAAACCTAGTTTGTTTGTAACTGAAAGAGGACGTTAAATTAAATTTGAAAGCTTAATTTTAGAAAAAAAATCGATGGGCCCCTCCCGAACCAAAATCTTGGCTACGCCCCTGGGATGAACTTAGGCCTACCCTCAATGGGATGTATCATGGAATAATAATAATAATAATGATATTTATGACGGTAATAATAATAATAATAATATTAATAATAAGGATTTCTACAAAGGGAATAAACTAGATCAAGAAAGAACAAACATAATCAACGACAATGATGGCACTATATTCATATATCCAACCACATTAGTCACTACATAAAGGCATTGACAATAAAAAAAATAGCCAGTATTTGTAATGAACTAGAAACTACAAGAATATAAAACAATTTTCAGATATATTTAGCCTACATTATATAATACTCAAAATGTATTATGCATTTCATTAAGTGATATATTAGCTTTAAAGCTTTAAATTTTTTTATTACACTAAAAAACATTTTTATTACTTTCCAAATGACAGAAGAAATTTTTTTCCCATATCAGAAAGAATCTGATAATAAACGGCCTAATACATATAATCCAACAGATAAGGGAGAGAAAGAGAAACATTTAACTTCCCTTTCTCCCCACGAAAAAGTAAAGAGCTGTTTCCCTCGCGTATTTGATAGAAATAAAAGCTACAACTCTAAACAATCTGTTTTGTAAACATCACTAGACAATCCAAATTTGTTAAGTTCTTATCGGCTAGGTATTGTGTCTTCCAACGAGGGAATTTTGAAGTTAACTTAGTTCTGTGTTATTCTTTATCTGTTGCGAGAAGAAATGTTTGGTGTTCTGATAATCAAATGTAATCACCAGGTTCATATCCTTCGCTATCAGCTCAGGAAGCGAGGTAGAAAACGTGGAGTTAAGGGGGAAAATGTTGTTCGGTGTAAAGTGGAAAACGACTTGAGACAAGATATCCCAACATGGCTCCTACAGGACCCATTT
The DNA here is from genome assembly GCA_964059195.1 of Ectobius pallidus. Taxonomy (NCBI): domain Eukaryota; kingdom Metazoa; phylum Arthropoda; class Insecta; order Blattodea; family Ectobiidae; genus Ectobius; species Ectobius pallidus. The sequence continues at coordinate 109,614,339 of CAXKWD010000006.1, forward strand.
ATTATTCACCAAGACATCATTACATTTTATATCCCGGTACTTCTCCGCTGTATAGTCTATCTTGTGTTTGCTGTATCTATTGCTGCAACCGTTCTTCCCTTTAAAGTGGAGATATAAAATTTAACCTACGCCATGATGTTATGAGCTTCAGTATACCTATCACTACTCATGTCAGTATTAAAAACTGTTGTTTATGTTGTGTACTACCCTTGATGTGTATTTTAGAATCAGTTTAACCATACGGTTTAAGGCTAGTGATTTATCCTTAACAAGGCTGAAATTATACAGTAGGGTTAATATAAGCAATCATCAAGTAAAATCATCAGTAGGGTCTAAGTTTTAAATTAATGGAGAACACTTAAGTAGGCTGGTTTCTGTGAGTGGAAAGCAACGCACAAGGGAAAATAATCCTCATATTTTACATATAGGTCTGGTATTCTCATTAGATGTTATAATTCTGCTTCTATGCAGGTTTTGAAGTGACGAATTTATATGTTTAAAAAAATCAATCGACTATCCATCTAGAAGTTTATATAAAGATTTTGACGTATTGAATATTAAACAATTATACTCCTACACTTTATTAAATTATTTCCATGAGCATCATGAAAAATTCATAACACGAAATCACTACTATAATACAAGGAGGTATAATATCTCTTGTCCTCTTTTCGAACCAAAGTGTGCTACAGAAGTAGGTCTAAGGCATAGTATAAATTTCGGACCAAGGCTATACAATAATTTTACTAGAGGAAACCCTAATTTGATACCAAAAAACAATAAATTGTTTTAAAAAAGTACTTGAATTGATTAAAACTAACTTGTAATGGTACTATTAATCACTTTTATTCCGTTATTCATTCTCAACTGTAAATTTTTAAATTTTAACATGAGGTATTTTGTTTGTAACTCTGTTATGTTATTGTAATTTATTTTTTCTTATCTTTATTCATGTATTTATTTCATATAAGCAATCTTATTTATTTTTATTCTTATTTTTTGCCTAAAACTATAATATGTATGTTTTTATATAATGTTCAAAATATAATTTTATTATGACTGAACTGACCCCGAACACGAGCTATGCTCATGCGGGGCAAATAATACTCTTTTGAAATTGTACTAATTGTGTTTATATTAAAAAAAATATACTACAAATATCACAGTAAATGTGATAAAGGTTCTGAGATGGGGTGAAATATGAATGAATAAGTAACTAGTAAATAAACATACCTTCACAATGAAAGGTCGTAATGGGATAGTTTAATATAACGGGGTTTCATTGTTCAAGTGACCGTACAGACTAACATAGATAGAATGCGATATGGCCAATATTTTGTTTTAATTTTAATGGAGAAATAACATGCCTAAAGAATATTATTGCTTTCTACTTGTCAAGACACATAGGCCTAACCTATTTTTGAGTAGTTCAAATTAATACATGGGAACTGACACTAGAAAATTATTTTAAAATCTACAACTTTCAAGATAGCCTAGATAGGCTACATAAGTTTTATATTAGAAAAAATGAGAACGTAATTATTTTATTTGCATAAATACACACATATTAAACTGGTTATGAGTGTCTCTTCCAAGAGTTATTTTTCTTTTATTGAGATTATGTTTTTAATTTTCAATTAATTTGATTCTTCTCCACCTTCTCAATAATTGTTATGCATAAATGAAATTTATTTTGTTTTAAAAACTGTAAGACAATATATACATAAAACTATCTTGAACAGACTGATCTTGGTAGGCTGTATCTTCTGGTAAACTCTGACAGGGCAACTATAATCATTATTTTCTCTCCCATGTAGTAAAACATATGCAATTTGCAATACACAAAACAATTTTGATCATAATAGGCCTGCAAGTAAGAGTTTGAAAAGCGTACATAAATACAATTTCCGCTAAATTAAATAGAAATTAAATGGAATTGAAGGTTACCCTCCACTGGGGTAAATAGGTCTATAATTGCTTATAAGTTACTATATTAATATTAAGAGACGAAATAGTAAGTTATCAATGAATTCCTATGAAAATAAAAATAAATATATCAATAAAATCTTGTATTATTTGGATACCACATCATGAAATCCATATCTATTATGAAAATTCCTCGTAGATGAACCAACAAAACATAAATAACATAAATAACATAAATTTTCTATTTTTCCAGTTTTAGCAAATGCCTTTAAGTTATTAGGGAATTCGGAAAGGCACAACACATTAACTTTCCCTGGTGTACGCCCTCCTTATAAGCAGTTGCAGCCTTACTCACAAAAGTTGCTTATACGAGAAGAACGGCTGATTGGTTGATCATCCATGAGTTCAAAATAAACCGTGTCCAAATGCTTCACTAATAATTCCATGTAGGTGGTAAAAGCTACACCAGCTTTGTGTGCAACACATCATCTAAACGTCATACTTGAGAAGTTTCTCGCCCGCGGCTTTGGAGGAAGATTGTTGGCCTAAATGCAACTGGCTTCCGCCAGTGCCACCTGTCTATCCACGGTATGAACAAGGTCTTTAGTCATAAAAAAAGCATATTCAATATTTAATTAAATTGACTTCATAAAGCTGTAACCATGACTAAAATTAGGAAAAGAAGACCCGCTAATAAAAAATAGTGCTGTTAATTATAGCCTACTATAAAGCAGCAAAGATGTTTATTTTAAAACAAACTGCCTTAAATTTGATGCAGAACCTCAAAATTAGATCGCAAGCACGTTCCAATTCACCAGCTATTACAAATACCGGCCATATTTATTATTTACACAGAACAAGAGTGTCAGGCCGTGTAAAATTTATACAACTTGATTATATTATAGAAGAAAAATTCCTCTGACACTGGGACTTGAACCCAGAACCTTTGACTATCCGTGCCAATGCTCTTACCAACTGAGCTACGCCAGAGTTCAATTCACAGCCAGATAGAACGGGGAGAGGTTCTATCATGTAATGTCCAAGAGGGACAATAATCTGTGGTACATGAATGCATATGCATATATCTATTTTATACAACTTGCTAATGGGTCTATTGAGTTGCACACAGTTGTTTAAGCAGGGATTATTAGGAATATATTTTCCCTCGGTTGGGTATACTCCTGGTGTAGAGGTTATACTTGCATTACTGGTTGGCCTAATACTGTTTATCTTTACTACTGGTGCTAAGAATAAACAATACCGGTACATGCCTAAGTATCTTTTCATTAAATCGCGTATCGTAAGCCATTATGAAGTTATCAAGTCTTATGTCAACATGATCTAAGCTATGTCTCTTTGGAAACTTTTCATAATTAAATTTAACGATAAATAAAGTAGAACTGAAGTGTTAATGTATAGCTTTAAAGACCGATGGCGACAGCCGTGGACAAAGTGTAATATTCCCATTATGTAGCAGATACTTTATGCTGTGCTGCTTAATGAGCGTGGAGTCACTATCTGAGAAGAAAACGAGTTGGAGAAGTCATTTTTAAGGATTTCGTCTGTCTACTCTGTCATTTGTCTAAGTGCCGCCTCAGGTTTTTCTTACCCTACACCTTAGTTAGAAGTAATAAATTACCGTGACCGTCATAAAATTATGAAATAGCTTCTTCCATTCTTTTGTGTGAGAGAGAGACATGACATGTAAGTTTTTCATTACTTCACTTTATTTTCTGCCACACAGTATTTTAAACAAACTGGCAAGTTTCTCATCAGACCAAATGTTGGATGAAAAATATTTTTCACTGTATCAACTGCTTGGGTAATTGAAACAGAAAACAATGTTTCAGTGATCAGCTATTGTAACAAGCCCTCACTGTTACGGTAAATGGTTAGGCAAATTTACGTCTGTTTACGGCTGTTATGAAATAAAATTCAATTACCTACGTCAGCCTTTGGACTAACTTGACATTTTCACATTCCTTCACAGAACATGTATTTTGAAGTTCGACCGTGCTCTTGATCTGTTACGAAAAAATTGCAAAGCCATCAACCCGAGACAGGGTCGAAAGCTGGATCAAAATTCGACCCTAAGTCTCTCTTTAACTTAGAAGAATTTCGGCAATTTTGCTATAGGCCTAGGCCTATTTTACCAGAGCGGCTCAGAAACACAATCGCAGCATCGCCGGACTAGCCAAGAAGTTCCCCCTGACAGGAAGTGAAAAATCTGATATTTTGTCACCCACACCTTCAAAGTTACATAACCTTTTTCTAGAAAAAATATAAGTGGTTACCAAAAGAACTTATTTATTAATTAACCCTTAGAATAATTTTCACGAGGACATAGAACTGTTGTAGTTATAGGCTGTACCAAAAGCAAGCAAACAAAACAGATGATAACACATTTTACAACTTTTTCTCAGCAATAGACTAATTAGTTGAACATCTGAAGTAAAGTCGAAAATACGCATTTCTATAGTTAGCAGGCCTTTGTCGTATTGGTAAAATCAGGTACAGTAATAAAACAATGTGCCAGATGTCATTAATAGCCATATTTCTGAAATAATTGAGTTTCTTGATCAGAATAGGTGAAGGAATAAGAGAAATAACTGGAATACTAACAAAATGAATTTGCAATAAATCCCTCACATATCAGCATTATCCCTTTACTTTTGTCAAAACATCTGAAGGCGTACAAATGAGCAGTCAAAACATTTCTAAGTTTAGGAGAAACCAATATTGGGTGAAATATAAATGACCAGGTGAAAGCCCGAGAAGTAATTAGTCTATGACAGTGTGTATTAATAAGTGGGTCTCGGAAAAAATGTTTCGGTTCCAATTTTCAGTTAAAATTTTAAAATATTTAACTGGACGGAAAATATTCCTCTAAACGAGTATAACTATTTTATTAGAGCTACACCAAGACATGACTAACTTTATCCTAAGAATCACAGCTCATCGAAATTATCAATTCGAAGAAATAGCTTATTCTGATGTCTTAATCTACTTCCAATAAACTTTGTAATATTTCATATTTCAACTGGATATTCAAAGGTTACTGTTCTCCCAATTGAATAATTTTCTAATCAAATTCTTTGTCTTGACATTCAGAGAAAAAGGGCTGAACGCGTGATTCAGTAGAATTCATCATGTAGACCAGTAAAGTACACCCGCCTCTGCCATCAGCTCTTCTCTCTAGGTTCATATTTATAAATCTGAATGTCTTCCCAGGGTTATAAATTATAACTGTCACTAGTACTGATATATTAAAGAAAGAGACTCAGGATAATTTTTCATCTTATTCCAAGAGATAAAGCCAATATTCATCGTGCCTTTAGGTACGAAAATTGCACACCATCATGTCTGGTACATGGTAATATCAAAGCAAAGCAGCGAGGCGTTTAGGGGATTAGAAAGGAATACATATATCAACATCTACCCTCTAGTTAATATTTAATGTTCTCATTTCAACTTTTGACTCAAGATAACTTCAGATCCAAGTACACAAAATTCGTAACAGCAAAACTGGAAGTACAAGGAGATAAATTCTGTTCACATCCCATCCATTTGACCTTTATCCCACACCCTCATCAGCGTATCTCTTTTCCTTCTTAAGGTGAACATCGTAGCTTGCACTCTGGGGCTGCCCCCCTTCTTCCAACGCCTTCATATTGTATTGTGTTCCCCTTCCCTTCTTCATATTTCATCCTCTCTCTTTATCACGTCTAAACTTTCTCTCTTGATATCTCTGGCCATGGTCCCATCTTTCTTTTTCTCTGCTTCATAACATTTTCTTCTAGTCCGTGAGTTCCCGGCATTTCCCCCATCTTCGTCTTCCACTTCTTACTTCTTCACGATGTGCTGGAAGGCGTTTCTTTTGCACTCCCTCCTCTTTCTACCCGTTTTCCAGTAGGACCTGGGACCACTTCATCATCTTTATGAGTGTAAAGAGCAGAATGGATGGCCGCATCTTGCAGATAGCCAGAACGGATGTCGTACATTCAAGAAAATAAGCTTATTTTATCTCCGCCATAAACTGTAATTTATCGTAGGTCGCAGCGATGAGATCTCTACCCCCACCTCCTCCTTCACTACTGCACGCGTTTCATGGTGAATTTGTTTTACTTCATTTGTATGTTGCTGCATAAGGGAAAAGAAAGAAGAAAGAAGGAAAAGAAAAGGAAATTGTATACTTTTTCTCTATTAACAGAAAAATAAGATGCATGATAAGGTTACCAATCTATAACAATCTGTTTTACGAGTATTATGAATAGAAGCACGATTTGGGCTACATATTCCACAAATCACAATTTTTTCAGTGTTAACATAGTTACCTAGAAATTAAGAGGAAAAGTTAGTATAAGACGTGAATAGAACGTGAAATTAAAAGGTAGAGCAGTTATGAATAGTAGACGAACTTATATTCTACGATGGCCTAACAATATGTCACTTGTTTCCATGAACGAGTTCTTCACTTCCACTTTGTATCAAGTTGAAGATTGCCATACATATACAGTCTTACTAATAATCCAGTTGTAACATTTATACCAGGAATATACACAGCTGAGGAAAGAAAGTGTACTAATAATTGAATCGGTCATTTAAGAAAGGGCTTAATGACAGAAAAGATCATTTTTCAGGAGAAAGAAAAAACTGTTTATTTACAGAAACATTGACAGTTAGTAAATTCTTGCATATGCAATGTCTTATAATAGGTGTTTTTAAGATCTCTACATGTGAAACGGAAATACAGTGTGCTTACATGATGTATTATAGTAACTGAAAGTAATGGAATTGAGCCCTTTCAAAAGTATATCCCTCACAATTAATATTGAAATTGTGCAAAAACACAGTTTTAAAATAAAATCAACTATTAAGATTGATTTATGTAGCATTAAAATATGATGTATGAAAAACTTAATATCTTGAATACTAAATACAGTCCTACATCAATGAAAACATTCAGTAAGTGTAAAATCTACATATCTACATAGAAATGCTTATGTTCTTCTGATATACGTTATAACACATTAGTTTTGACAAATCTTGCTTGGTGTAAATGGGAACATTATTTTCATAAGCACACTTTTCACACTAATGTATGTTGAAGTACAAATTTGTACTGGGTTCATTGAATCATACTGACATTCATTAAAAAATCTTAGGTTTCATTCTTTTTGCAATAATTTTGCCACTATGTTGAGACTTGTAGAAAGTCATCAGCCAATACCAATAAAACTGTAAATTTTCTTTGTTTTGCCGAGTTGACAATGATTTGTACATATTCCCTGATAGAAAGAATTCTATCTAGCTTATAGATACATCTCTTGATTAAACCAAAATCAAGGAACAATGACCATAAGTCTTACATTCACTGCTAGGTATCAGAAAGGTTCAGTATTGAAAGGACTCCATTCCTGGATTTGAGGCATTTCTAAACTGAATGGTATATTCAAGCTGCTGTAGAACTAACTTTAGTAGGTGGAATTGAGTCTTTCTTTAACAGAATCATGCATCTACCCCTGATGAATCCATTTACCTCATAACATCCAATTTGGAAAAAAGTGTCATTGAGCCCTTTCTTAAATGACCGATTCAATTGTTGCATAAGGCTAAATGTGTGCAACCTTTACACAGCCTGGCCCCCTTGTTTAAACTTGACGAAAAAAAATCAAGATGGCCGATATGCGTAACAGCCGGTCGCTTCGTAGATGTCTGAGATTGAATTTTGAGGTTATGCATCCATTCTTAAGGTAACTTGTTATGAAACATTCTGGGCTACTTTTGCGGAATTATAAACATTGTTCCTTGTTTGCGGGACATATTTCCATACTTGTACCCATGATTACAGCTTTCTGAAAACAATATAATGAAATACTGAAACTACAATTAGTCTGCAGACGATCCATCGTTGTTTGCCCGCTACACCGATAGATGGCGTTCAGCAGTCCTTTCATAGCCTGAGGCTAGGAACGTCATGAAAAGCGTGACGTATTTGATGACGTTGACGTACAAACACTGTGTAAACTCGGCAGTTACACACCTATTATTGGTAATGCGGCTTATGCAGAACTTGCACGGTGAACAACCAAACAACCGTTCAACGCAGGTATAAGCAGCTTTTATTAGTAAGGCTGATAAAGTATAAGCGTAAAGCGTTCCTGTATAGACCGTGGATATCCTTAGAGGTCTTTATGTTAACGTTTCAATGTTTCTAGAAATCACCGAAAGCATTTTCCCCAGTATAATTTCCTGTACCCATTTCTGCTAGAAGCTGAGACGACCTCATGGTCATAGTGCCACCGGAGGATTATGCCAATCGAAAAATCTCAATGACCTCAACAAGGATCTAACCTGCGACTTTATGGTTTGTAGCATACTGCCTCAACCGACAGCATCACGGCGTACCTTTCGAGTAAGGCAAAATATACAATTTTAGGATGAATATTAGGATGAATTTACAACAAGAAATTTCACGATGATAAGTAAGTTAATTCTTATTATAGAAAAACAAGCTATATTGATATTAAAATCTTGATAAAAACACAACTTATACCCTTAATCTTATCTTGTCTGGGTCCAGTTCAAACATCAGCCATCATAAATGTAATGCAGGCTAATACATAAATAAATAAATTTAAAAAATGGTTTCACATTTTTTATAAATATACGACACATCTGGGATCTACCTTACCGGATCTCACCCGGTTCATAAACAAGCGACTCTCTTAAAGATTCCAACCAGCATTTTTGAAGTATTTATACAGAGTGTTAATGAATAACACCGAAATATTTTACCTATGCTTAGAGGGGACATGGACAAGCAACTTTTGTTAGGAGATTTTTGCTCTATGGATTCAATTTTTCCTGTTACAGCAAGAAATCTCCCTGGGCATGGCCGCCACTGACTTCTAACATTTAAAAAAAATGCAAAACAAAGTAACTTCGTTGGTAACACTGGAGTTATGAATAAAATAACTAATGCAGTGGCGGCCAGTCACGTGATTAGTCTGAAAATTTTGCAGATTATCAAAACTATAAATGATGATGTAGCTGTTGATGAATGATTAAGAATCGTGTTTTTATCGATCACTACGAAGGCATGAAATCAATTTAATGAAAATATTAACCCTATTTTGATTTATTATTGACTCATGAGCACTAAATTGTAATGAATTTAATGCCCTGTAGCATATACACTTTAAAAAATCTCCTAATAAGAGTTGCTCGTCTATGTCCCCTCTATACAAAAGTAAAATATTTCGGCGTTATTCATTAACACTCTGTACATGTGTAAACTTATAGGCTATGCAATTTATGAATGATGATGTGGGAACTGGATTCAGACAAGATCAATTTAAGGGTAGGGCCTATAGGCCTAAGGTTGTAGATATGTATTCATGAAACCACAGAATATTGTTTCTGTTGTGTTGAACATTAGGCCTATATAGCCTAAGAATATTTCAGGTGAAAAAAAAACCTCTAACATTGGGACTCCAGCCCATAACTTTCGGCTTTCCGTGCCTATGCTCTACCAACTGAGCTAACCAGGGTTCGATTAACAGCGCATGGTGGAATCTCGCTCTTACGAATAATAACCCTTAATGGTCGACCTCACTGAAAGACATTTAGGTCATATGTGAAGCACACCAATTTTGTGTCCGGGTCTCCACCTAACATTTGAGATGTAGGCTTACGTAGCCCATGTATCTTGGAACCACAGAGCATTGTTTCTCTTTAACATTAGCCTACATGAAAATATTTTATTGTCATTTATAAGGTATAAGGTTGTGTTTTTAATCAATATTTTAGATATAATTCACCCTTACTGGCAAAAATTAAATTCATTAAGTGATATCAATACCCAAATAAGTTACATGAGCAGGTGTGTATGAACAATAAACGTTTCTGTTTTGAGGAGATATCTGTTCATATTCAGGGTGTTCAAACATTCACTGCCCAAGCTGCTAGAGAAGATAGAGGTGACCGAAACAAACTCATTTTGTTAAAGGATCATGGGTTGGATACTCGTATTGAGTACTACGAGATGAGATAAAGTTATCGACTGAGACCAAGAATAAAGGAATTTGACACTTTTTCATTATTTCATTGTCAAAATTAACATTTAATTACAATAACTGTTCAATGTGACCACAATGGACCTCACTGCAGAGCCGATAGCGAGGTATTTGAGAGGGACTCTAGATGGTTTTCTAAGAAAATACTTTTTTTTTTTGGTCTCCTCTGTTATCCCTAGAAGTTTGGACATTGAATTTTTGAACACCCAGTTCGCGCGTTCATACTAGTACTAAAGAAAAATTGGAAGCGTGCCTAGGAAATTAATTATATAGTGCTTATTAAACTTCAAAAATTATTATGTAATATTAGCAATCTCAATCACAGGTAGTATCGCTTTATTCAAATATAGGCCTAATAATGTAAACTTTTTAAAACGCCGCTCCCATTTTTGTACTTGCCTATAAAAGGGAAGGTATCAGCACTCCATATGCAATTTTCAAGGCGGTTCACAAAAGTCCTTCTCCCTTTCAAGAAAGAAGGCGAAGATATCCATATATCGTTCAGTTTATGGTCCGATATGGATTCTAGAAATTGGCACTCTCACATATATATACACTATCACGAGGATGAGAAGAGATGTGAAAACATTACGGGAACATGTTAGGGAGGGAGTCTAAAATTCGGTGTTCGTTTTACCACAAGGTGGAGACCACATAAGTGCTCCTGTAAGTTATGAATACAGTTTTATCGACTTTGTTATAGGCTACACTTTCTACCGTATGTTAGGCTATATTCCTTTTGCATGTGCTTTAGGAAAGTACAAATGGAAACAGCTAAATATACAAGTACTTATAAGTTGCGAAGGCCATGACAGTATTATTAAACGTATTAAATTTTGTACTATTGAAAGGATTTTATGAGCCAACGCTCATTAAAAAAGCCCAGATAGGCTTAAGTAGATTACAATATTTGATCATGCTTGACAAATAGAAATAGATGGTGAAAAATTATTGCCTACTTAATATAATAATATAATAAAAGCAATTAACTGTTATATCTTTAAAGAAGTAATTTAATTAAAATAAATTATTCATATAATTAATTCATATTTGTCATAGAGCAGTGCGGTACCAAGGCGGTGGCGGGAGGGGGGTCCGCCCTTAGGCCCCGCTTTGAACATGGGCCCCGAATTTTTTTATGTATTTTTTCCAGATCAATGACGAGTCTTTGTTTGAATGAATAAACAGTTGTCTATTAAAGAACATTATACAGGTTTTAAAAATAATTAATTAAATAAAAAACAGATTACAAAAACAACCACATCAGAAGTACCATAGGCCTACTATATTAAGAAAAGCCTCAACGAACACTAGGCCTATATTAATTTAGCAAAGGGTTAATCAAAAGAGCTAGCGAAGATAAAAACACTATAAGCTGTATGTCGTGCGACTATCGACGATGTTGAGACGATCGATATATCGATTATGTCGCCATGAACCAGCCATGAACTCCCTCGCTCACAATGCCAACTATCGTAGTTTAATTCATTTTCATGGTTTTATAATATTCGTTACATGATTAATTATGTAAATATTCGCTAAATGGGGTAGTCATAATAAATTTAAGTCGACGTCCGGATCCTCCCAAGATAAATCCTGACCTCTCGTTATATTACCTTTGATTGCAAAAATATATTTTTTTATTTTGTTGATACGATATATTAACGTTAGTATAGTATTAGCACAGTAGAAATCACAGCAGAGAAATATTCTAAGTACGGTATAGCCTGTGCATTTAGACGTGAGCACTTGCATGCGCCGCAGAGTTAGGGCGGGACGGAAGGGGAGTGTGTTGCTAGTATGGATAACGGAGACTGATTCCACTGCCCATTGTGTTTACAGTGCTCTCGTCTAAATGCACGGACAGTACCTTACATTAACTTTTAAAATTATTGCAAGGCCTACAAAAAAAGAACCTACAAGTGTTATCTTCTCTCTATTCTACATGGACATGTTGATACAGTTGTCAAGAAATTCAGTTCTAGCCTATGCATCTAATTTAATTCGTGATCTCCGCGGCTTTTCTTTCTACTGTTCATCGTCATTTATATTGTGTTTACTCCGTAGTTAGACGTTACCTTGTCTGCCACTCACTCATCACTGTCAGACAGCTGTGTGCAGCCACAAGAAATCCTGTTTTATCCAAACAAATCCATCATATTCTCATAACAGCTTGTAGGCAGTCACTTCCAATCAATGTTAGACGTAAGGAGAACTGAGTATGTAACTAACTCCACAAGATGGACAACAGATGTATTCACTTAAAGAAACAGAACGAAATTCATTTGAAATCAAACAAAAATTAATCGTCTTATTGATACGCAGTTATAAAATGTTTCATAATACCTGTACTTATTAAAAATAGGCCTATAAATGTTAAAACGTGGATATGGGAACAGCAGGTCTAATGGATAACCTCGGAAGAACCTGTTCTCAATCATTCGTTTTCCTATTAAGAATCAACATGAGATCGAAGTTGTGTTAGGATAAGGCTGTAGAACTGCCCCAATGGAAATTTATTTCGATAATACAAGATAATGAAAACATATTTCACTGAGAACAGATAGGCTAATCAAATATAGGGATAAAGCATCATAAAATCACCCGCATACAGCAGACATAGAACTCATTTTTAATGCTATTTGCATAAATACACACATTTTAAATCCTTACTCCATCGTTTTTTATTGTCTATATTATATGGTTTCAAATTACTAAAACAAAATAATAAAATATTAGCTTGTGTTTCTAGTAGAAGGGCAAAACGAAAGAGAATAGTAATAAAATACAATAAAAGCTTTTGGAAAGTTCTCCAGCAAGAACCAAACCAATAAATAACTGTAGGCAAAAGCATAAGTGGATGATCGAATTTTGCTTCTTTTCTATTTTTATTTTATTGTGAACCTACCCGAATCATAATAAATTTATACAATAATAATTCATTTACACCGACTGGATTGCATTACTGCATACTCTAAAATTTGCCTTCAATATTAGGCCTAATAGTAATTAATTATTAAGTCCAATAGGCCAAATAATAGGTATCCAATGGAGACCGGAAAGCGGATAGCTATTCTTCAGTCATTTCATAAAATATGGGAATTTTTCCCCCAAAGAGAGATGTTATAAAACTATTGTAATTGGGTGGTCAAATGTTTAAAACCTTAAATTCACTGAATATTAAGAAATTAAGTGTGTTCGAAGTTTTTCAAGTGGAAAACCTGTAGACTTACTTATTTATTGCATTGTAGTTACTGTTTTTTTTTGCTAATTTTAGCATAATTTTAACACTATTTAATACCATGAAGTCAAGAGTTTCTATTGGTAACGCCCAATTGAATATTGCCCGTATGCTAATGAGCATCTTAAGGTACAATTTGGCATAAGATTAACTTAAAAAGTGTGTGTGGTTAATTACTATGTAAAATAGCAAACACCCGTAATGTCCCACCCGCAATTTTGATTGTTTTATTAAATTATTATTGATGGGTTAAATAATTGTTCTGGCAATCTGGAAACAGTTTATAATTTGTATTTAATCCCTCATATCTTCATTAATAACAACATTAAGACTCCAACAGTAATAGCAGAACAGCAAATGAACTGTTTTTGTGCATCATTGAAATCATAGTCCAAATTATATCCAACCCGTAATAGATTTTGAAAAACAAATTTAAAATATTTAAAATAAATTTTAAATAATTCTTTGCATGTAGTGTGGAGGAGAAGGCATTGTAAATTTTACAGAATGTGAAGAACCAATTCTAGTTTATTATTTATGATAAGTAATAAACAAAAATAGTTTTCATAATTTGCTAGAATGTCCCACCCGTAAATATCAAATGGATGTCCTTATCCTTTCCTCTGCTGATCTGAAGAAAAAAATAAAACAGAACCGGTACGCTTATAGTTATCAAGTAAAGCACGGTTCAAATTTAGAGATAATTTTTTTGTTCTCACAAAAGTAGGCCTACTAATTTGAAACAAAAATCATATTGGATTTCTGTTTCTTTCTACCGAAGGTATAAACTGTTAAAAACTGCACAGTTATACCCCTTCCGCATTTATACGCTCAGGGGCGTCCACTTCGTACTTTTTGCAAGTACTATCTTGAAGTTCATATAGTGATCTATGGTAACGCCCAATTGAATATTGCCCGTATGATAATGTTATTGAAACTGAGTGTACACTATCAGCGGAAGAACAAACAGGCGGTGCTGCTATCCTTAATGAAAACTTACTTCCAACTGGAACAATTAATCAAATAAGACTTTAACAACCAGGAATGCTGACTGCTACGGGAGGATGGCTTCATTTCTCTATCACCACTTCATTCTCATCTTGTTATAAAGTTTAAACCTTCAGCCAAATTCGGAACAAAAATGTCCAAAATACTCTTCTCTCTCTTGTTACAATAAATTAGATTATACATTTCGACAATCATGTAGATCTATTTATGCATGAATCCTTTCATCCTTATGTTCAGTGATTTCCATTATGCCTGCCTTTTACCTCATAATCTTTCCATGATTCTTTTCCCTTCTTTTAGAATGCGAACAAGATATGGAATTTACTGAGACAAACAGGACATATTTTAAGGAACATTTTTGTTACCTTTTAAAAACCCAAAAACAAGAAAATTGATTTATATAGAATATAGGGCCAATTGCCGAAGTGTTTGGAAAACAAAAGCCTATTCTTAATTTAATATAGACATCTTTGCAGCCTACGTTAAGTTATAGGAAGGTTAATAATTTGTAATTAATAAATAAAATCAGAAGGACATTATGTTTAAGAAGTCTCGATAATTTCCTTCGAACACCCATCTCTCTCCAGAAAGGTCGCGGTCTTGCAAGGGCAGGGCGGCTTGGGCCACATAAACATCCCTACAAGGGGAGAGAAAAATCGAGAGAAAGAAACAGCTTTCTCCTATTCCTATGAACTTTTACGGCTCTAATTAACTAATGTCAACATTATCCAAGTTTTCTACGTAAGAGTGTTAATACGATTTCATATTAGGAAAATCTGTATGTTTAATAGCTTTTTTCTTTTTATTTAAGTAGGAAATCACCATGAACTGCACAAAAGAAAAGCAGGTTTTGTAGCAAAAAGTTCCGACAAAACAGAAGTTGATAAACTTGACATGTTTGGACAACCTGCTTGTTGCCTCTCTCTGCTCCCCAGGATATTAATTTGCTCTGAATTCATTCGAGACTAATCTATCATTGGAGTTATACATGGCGTTTAGCTTTTTAGCAGCCTAATACATTTGGTTTTATAGTTATTAAAACAGTAATAGATAATTTATTATCCATTGACATGGAGCTTAAAAGCAAGGTTAAAAACGCTAATTAATATATACGAGTAGCAGCTGTCGTGACAAGAACGATTGTCATTCGTTTCGTGCATTATCTTTTGTAATCGTTCATACGTGACAGTGACATATAGGTTCAATTACTTTTCTGGATATTCATGTGAATTAGAAAGTATTGAGTTAACACACACACTTTCACAGTAGGCCTAACAAAAAGTTTTCATAATATAATTCCTTTAAAATTACTTATAATTAATGTTAAGTTAACGACTATTTTGTTGATAAGTAGCCATCATTTCAAAAACTTTGGATGTTCCATAAAAGAAAGTAGAATGGAAAATTCATATACTGAGCTCACAGTTCGCTAAAAATCTTCCTCAAAAGGGAGGAACCAGTGAAGTATATCCAGAAAAGAGTGTGTAGACCTAATGTCGTTTCTTGTTTGGTTATTAAGGGTCCAGTCATTTCCAAAATTAGCTTAAAATTAGCTTAAAATTAGGTATCGATATGCGGATAAAATTAATAAATAATTCATCTTATATGCGTAGAACACATAACAAGTTTATTCTTTGAAACGTAGGCCTATAGTTCCGAACCAACCACCTTTTTCATTTCTTACGACAGGAAATACTCCTACTTATCAAAATATACGCAGCACCGAACAGCACTACATTCGGGTGACATAAGTGATCAGTGTGAACACCAAAAATCCCTGAATCAATGTTTCCATAATATCGCGTAGATGTTTCTGCACTTCCTAGAAACACGTATTTGAATTATTCTTTACTAGTGAACACATGGTTTTATTTGAAAATCTGTGTTTATTATATTATTTTCATATGACAAGCTATTTATAGTAACGATCTTGAAATTTAATTTCATAAGTTTTCCGAATGAGGCCTAACTACCGGTACTTAGATACCCTTATTGACTCCAACGTGGTGTTGCAAACAAACACACTTAAAACAAGGCAACGTTCAAGAGCAATCTTTAGATGACGTAGAAGAGCATTTTCTTCTTTATTATAAAGGAAACACAATTTACGATGGTTTCAACGATTTAAAGTTGTTTTTGACAGCATCGATGTTAATGAAAAGGCGGCGAAACATGAAAGAGGGAAAGAAAAGGATGCATAACTCCATGAATCATCATGAGTCAGCTGTAATGATAGAGATTGAATACGGGGCCGAGTAATACCATAATTTACAATTAACTAACACGACATCTTGTTACTTCACAACTCGAGCATTCTTTATAATTGCGATTTCAAAATCGCAATTACTCCAGCATTTCTAAGATAATTTCTGTCGTACCTCAACACTGAAGTAAGAAGTCTTTAAATATAAATTTCCTGTAATCAAGAACCTATTTAATATATAAATAACATTTTAAAGTCTTGGTTATAATAGGATTGTTCTTAGAATCCAATTATCTAGTTTACTTAAAAAGAACAATTGGACATTTTTTGTTTTGGATTTTAATTGACATTTAACATTATCCTACTTTTATTCGTGGAAAAAGGTTTACTAGAAGAAATACGAAAATTAACAATATCTTAATTAATCATATCCTAATATGCATTTAATTAACGAATTATTTATTTCATGTTATTGATCCAATAACTTTATGACTGCAATTCACATTTCCGTTTATAGGGAGAAACTGTGAAGTAAGAAAACTGCATTGCCCATGTTTAGGGTAGAGAAAGTTATTAGAGTTTATCACAACATATGTTTTCATCTGTATAGGCCTACCTGTAGTAGAGAGTAGAACAAGGATATGTGCCTGCATTATACATAATTATTATCTATAAAACATATAATATACATATATTCCTGATCTAATTTTCAGTACCTTAATTATTCTGCAACTCTCTTACTAAACCTATCATAGTAGGTGCTATTGTTGCTATCATATCTGGTTCTCTACACCAACTGCTACTACAACTACTGCCCCTACTATTAAAAATATAACTGCTAGAACTACTGCTGCTCCCACTATGTATATTTTATACATACTGTATTTGATCTTACTTTACAATTGTCTACATTATTTTCGCATATTTCTAAAACTCTGTGCAATGTTGCGATGAAATAAACCGTCACAAAAAAAAGTAAATCCATAGTATTTTCTAAATCGAGAGCAGAAGTCTTATTAAACTACATTTTAAATGAAGAAGCTTTACGGCAGGTAGATTGCGATAAGTACTTGGGTATAAACTTAGGCTACCTACTACCTTGGGATGGGACCAACAGGAAAATTTAGTTACTGGGAAGCCTGGAGAGCATCACATTTTGTCATGCGTGTACTGAAAAAAGGGTAATATTGCTTCAAAAGAATTAGTAGGCCTATGCTATATATAGCTTTAGTGCGTCCGATAATGGAATACTGTGTAGCTTGTTGTGATCCGCACAGGGTAAATCAAATAGATTCTTTAGAAATGGTTCAGATTCGGGAAGCAAAATTTGTCAAAGGGGATTGGAAATATGGAGTCTAAAAGGTGAAAGAAATTGGATAGGAGACACTAGAAATTAGGACGAAAAAGACTAGAACAAGTGCACTTTTTAAATCCTACACTTGACTTGCTGCATAGCTTGATAACGGATTATATAGAGAAACCGTCATATCACGGGAAGAACGATTATGCTTTCAAAATAAAGAGTAGAAAACAGAGGACTGATGTAGGTAAATATTCATTTCTTAATAGGGGTATAAATGAATGGAATAATTTACCTGCTTCTATGGCCATCCTCTCACACGTCAGAGATTTAAAGAAAATATTAATATATGTACTTGAGGTTATTTGAGTTACTAATTATGCATTATTGTTTTTGTATATTATTGTGTTTCTGTTTACGTATAATTACTCTGTCTTTGCTTATGTATTAAGATTGTATTACTCTACCACCAGGCTATGGGCTGTTTTAGTAAATAAATACATAGGCCCTACATACATAATTAATTTCCTTTTTCCAGCTTGTACTATCTGCATAAGCACTACTTTTCTAGAGTTCACCGAGCATTAGAGCGTATCGATTTTTAGTCCTTTAATCATTATTGCAGTAATATTTTTTATCATTTGTGTGCTTTTATCTAGAGCTCTTTTTTAGGAAAACCAGTCATGTTGCTCCATTTTCTGTCACACCAAAGATATATGCTGTAGTAATTTTACCATAAAATAGTGCATAGCATTCTAAAATTGATAAAGTTGGCAGCAGTGAAGGTTACGTTGCAGCTGCCGTTTATATTCCAAGCATGCCTTTTATGGGATGCCACATGCGATATATCGATTAACGTCAACTTCGTCTCGATTTACAACATACATCTCAATTATTTAAAGTCTTCATTTGTAACAACGAACAGCCCCTTCCTCTTCGTTTCTCTCCCCATTCTTTATTTTAAATAACTATGGTTCACCATAAACTCTTTTATTTACTCGCTGCATTCATATTACATTAATTATGTTCGTGTCAGTGTTGTGAATGCTTAACTCCGCCTTCCATGGCCGGCCCCTAGATCATAATAAACAACAAGGTAATATATATTCCGACCAAGATTGTAATATACTAATTTCAGAAGAGTATCCATTGGCCATTGGGTGTTCACGGTAACATGATATCAGAATGAATTACTGAAGTAGTAAAGCGTGAATATATAGGCGGTTTCGGTTTTTGAATTGTAGTCTTTTAAGATCATGAAGACATGCTTTAATTTCATTGGAAATGGCAGGCGTTTACCTGTTTACGTAAAAATGTGAATTATCTCCCCTAATATGCTTTCTGCGATTGTTAAATTATTTTTACACTACTTGACTTCATAAGCTAGAAGACTAGAAGACTATGTCCCAGCCGAATGGAAAGAGGCTTATATGTGTCCAGTATAATCTAACTTGAATAATTTGAAGCTGATGGAACCAGGAAAAAAAAAATCGAATTAATCGAGGTTTTAATTTTTGTATAGGGATGTCAAGGGACCATGCTAAAAGCTCGAAGTATTCACGATTTCAAATTTTAAAAGTTAGAAATAATTAAGTTCGACTGTATATTTAAAAAGTCGACATACAGGAGGCGCGAATTTTAAGGGGAGCATTCCACAGAATATTTAAAATATTATGGCAGTGGTGTCTCAGATTTTGGTTGTCACTTACATAAGAAACAAAAGAATTTTCTCAGCTTGTATTTAAAAATATTGTTTTATAGATTAAGTTTCTTATCTAATTCTTATCTAACTATCTAATAACGTTCAATCTGCCAGCTAAAATTTAGCTAGAAGTTTGTCTGAAGATTGTAGTACAGGCCTTTGCTATTTTGAGACGCTATGAATTCCTACAAAATCGTAAGAGGTAAACATTTTTTTGGAAATGAGGATATGTGATTTTCTAAAATATCTGAAAAATGACAAGCTAATTGCTACAAGTTCTCTTGACAATGCAACACCTGTCAAGCATTTCACGCAGATCTTAATGCTAATTTGTATAACACCACCGTCATATACTCGAATTTTTAGATGTGGTGAAGAGAACGCAAAAAACACACATACACATACGTAAAACCATGCAGTGCAGCAAGTAATTTCTCGTTTAAGAAAAGGAGACATTGAATAAGGATACACGAAAGCCGATGAATTAATATTTATGTGGGCGCATCACAAGATTTGATTAATGGAAGAAAATGTCTTACAGAAATAAAATATAAAAATATTGAAACATTTGTTTATTTATTTACTTTAAACGATATCTCGACCAAGGATTTAATGGCCTGCTTTTACAATGTTATAATTTTAAAAATGAACCACACCAGTCTGTATTCAAGTTGCTCAGTCCCAAGTCTAAGTTAAAGGGAAGGGAAATTTTTGTTTTGTAGTAATTCACGTATCAAATTGTAGGAATTCACATATAAAAATATTACGAATCGCAAATTTGTAGGAATTCACCTAACCCGGCTAATGTATTATTGCTTCTACCACTAGCAACTCAATTTCTACCCTTTAACCTCTTTGTCACCATGTATATGAAATTTATGTTCTTGAATATTCCTCAGGCCACCCTCTTAACATTCAATTCATTTCTTTGAAGTAGAAAGACAGTGTGATATCACAACAAACAGCGGTTCTGATGTTAGGTCGAGGTAATAAAATGCGATACATTGTCTTATACCGAACGTCTTGGTATGTCGCAGAATGCTGGCATTAACTGAGAGAATTCCTTTCCATACTGGGTATATAACATGAAATGTGAACAGGGGATTTTAAAGATCTGGTATAGAAATCAGCGGCATGGCTTTTATAAAACAACAAGCAATATTGTAATACAGTAATCTGGACTCTATCTTGTCACAGAAATGTAACAGATCTTCACATGTCAGATTAACTGCTGGTCGTCATGTCTACTTAGAGATATGCATTGTTTAGATTTTTAATTAACGATATTTTTCCATTTTTGTATATCCACGATACTCTTTGATCTTTTCTTCTGAACAACCAATAAATTAATTTATCAACGTAGATAGCATGAGGTATAAAGCAAATTCATCATAACTCCTCAATGTTTTAAAAATCAGAAATATTCTTACAGGGTACGCCTATAGCAGACAAAAATATATTTACAAATGTGCTTAAGTTAGACTTCTATAACAAGACGATTCGATTACAATAAAAATAAAAACACTTAATCCCAACCTCGCTTCCAGTAATTTTCATCTTTTCCTACACCTCAATAAATGGCAGAAAATGACAGAAAAGTGAGATGATTGTCACACAGCGGTTCAAATCCCAGGCGGCACGACACAAGTGTTCATAAGTTGGTCCCACGGTATGACAATGTCTCAATTTCGGTGGAGAATATGTTGAAAAATAGCTGAACACTTGCTGTATCTGTGGCAATAAATATTTCCACGAAATTGTGTTTTGTTTCTGTAAACGGCCCCAGGAAAAACTTACTTTGTGGATGCTCCTCGCATTTTTTTAAAAATCAGATCTCTGCGTGTCATAATGTTATAAAGAAATTAATCAAGTACGGTGGGTTAACAAAATCGAAGCTATCGAAAAATTGATGCGTTACATTGCAAAAAATAGATTTCTGCTATGCTCTTTTCTTCCCGGTTGCTATGGCAACCAAGTAAGGCCGAAGTAAGGCCATTTTCAATTAATTTCACAATTGAATACCTTCTAGGTAGCATTAGGTCTACACGGGAACAAGAAGATTAGGCATATATTAGATATTTCTTGACCATATTAAACATTAGGGGCTACATCTACTTCTAAAAGCTTTTAAAAATATTATTTAATCTTTGAATGCTTTTGACTTGCCATTATGTGTAGGCATATGCAATACTCGAGAATGAGGAAGAGAAAAAAAAAATGTCTCTATTTACCAAAGAAATTGATACATCCTATATATAATCAGTAACTTATTTTTAAACTTGAGAATCAATGACACTCAACCTAAGTGAAATCCTCATTAAGAAACCCTTTTGAGAACTTCATCCACAGTTTCCCAAAGGCCTAAGTAGATTTACTGATTAAGCCTATAATACAAACTAGTGAAATGATCATATGCAAATTATGTTGAGAATCTGGACTTCAGGCTACCACAGATTAGAGGTTAATTTATTTTCCTATTACTGATCACGAGACTGCTACTAATAAGCTTCACCCCAGCTTCAGAATGGAAAGAAAATGTCTTGTTACCCAATTGCATAAACATAAGAAGTTTAAACCATATACAGCAACACAGCTTACTGTCTGGATAATCTATTCATGAAATAATAATTTGACATCTGTGAAATTCACGCAGATAAAAACATTTGCCCTGTATTCAGTTGTAGAACTGAATTAGCAACGTTGACATTGATTGATCACTATCTGTTGTAAGATTTATCAGCGTTCCTAACGACACGATTGGACTTTAAAAACTTTGTCCTGATTTTCCGTTGCTGTTTTTGTTTGCTTATTTAGCCGCAATTCATATTAGATAAGTCATGATCCATTATTTCCTACAAGTTTGTTATAGTATAACTGATTACCTGCCAGATTAACTTTTCCAGAATAATAGATTGCAGCATGAGTAAGACTTACACACTCATAAGAAAGCAATTTTTAGCAACATACCTACTGTTATCTGTTCAATCATAGCTTTAAACTATGTACAAGTTTAGTTATTTTGCTGCCAACTTGACAGCAGTATATGCTATTCATCATTTTTCTCTAGTTTTATTATTATAAGTTTAGATTTTTAGGTTATTGCATTACATTCTTTATTCATTTACTTACAACATTAGATTTATTATTTACAATTAGTAAATATTGCTCATTATGTTCTATTTCTTAATATTTGAAGTTTTAAAGAATATTATTCATATTTAAGCCTATCATGTTGGCTACGGATATCTTTCTCTGTCACTTCCTGTTTCAGAAGTCAACATGACTCAAATTATTATTTAAATAACATACATTTTCTATCTTGCAAGCTATTATCCCTATTCATTGTCTGTTATTATTCATATTTGAATATTATTTTTGTATCCAGTCTTCAGGATACATTTCTTGAGCAGTTTATATGCATTTCATATAGCTCAATGACTTGACTTCCTTCTTCTTCATTCAACAATTCATTACTCAGACATGAAAGGATTCATGTTTTCTTTGGTCTTCGGATTATCGTGATATAGTCTGAACATCAACATTCATTCTACTTATTTGTGTGGATAATATATCCTACACGTTCTACACTTCTTTATCATATGCTTCGTCAAGTAAGCAATACTAGTGCATCAAGAAATGTACTTAATCATTCATTCAATTTATGCCTGGCAAAATGGCGTTTCTGTGTTGTGTTTTGCTAATTGCTAAATAGCTGGGACATCACGACACATATTCTCATTCTTATAGCAGATAAAGATTCTGCTAATATCAATCTAAATAAGGACATATACTTCGCTTCAAGTAAGTAATCATTAGTGTTACTAGAAGTGATTCCAATCTCCATACATCTACGCATTAAACATTGATCTCATTGTTGCCATTTGGCTATCATTAAATAGCCTATCCATCAGACTTGACATTCAGTTTCTAGTCGTGGAAACTATTTCTACAAGTGTCACGCTTCACGGACAGATGTAGGCCTATATTTATTCACAAATGTGATTATATGTGACATCAAGACTAAATTTTCATCTCCATTATCTACAAACTTTCATTCAATCGTTTATATGGTAGATGGTGACAATGTTCACATCCTTGAATCATAACTTCAATCTCATGCGTTAAGATGGATTCACATATGACATCAAACACAAACACTACATATTAGAAGATTGTCAACCATTGTATTGATCTGTAAATGCTATCTTCAAGAAGACTTTCAGCTGAAGACCTACTATCTTCGTTTTCAACTCTTTTCAAGCTAGTGAAAGTGTATTCGTTCGTGTGTTTTAGCTTATAATTAAATATTATATCTTATATCGTTGGTTTCATTGAGTGATGTATGCTATAAAGCTTATTCATGTCAATTCCTCCAATACAATGGAGGTGGTCCTCCGCCAGAGATCTCATTAGTTGTGGTTAGCACGAAAAGTGTTAAGCACAACTAAATTTTCATTCTCGTGTAGGTATTAGGGACTCTTACAGTCCGCTCTTACAAAAACATATACCCCCTAATCCTACATTATCTCTTCTACAATAGGAAAAATCCCTTTAGGCAAGCCTACAGGCTGAGGTAGATTTCAAAGTGCTTTTGGTTTAATTTACTGTCGCTGCGTAGCACTCTTCTTCTTTAGCCTTGGCATGATAAACCCGCAATAATAATTGCAAAAAAGAGGAAAGAGCACTTTTTCAAACATTCAAATCTCGCCTTAAATGAGAGCTATCGAGAAACCAGTTATTGATTTGTAGAGTACTCATCAAGAGCTTTTCAATGATACCTCACAAGACGTGGTTTTAAAAATGTCGAATTTCCATTCCCCCCCCCCCCACCCACAACCACCCCCACTCGTACCCACAAAACCCCCGAATCGTTGGTGTCACTGTGAACTCCATAGGGAGTACTCTAATTTATTCAAACAAAGTTTCCCTCTATACTTCATAGGGGCCGAGATAAAAATGTTTTAAAATTTCAACACCCTCCCCCGACCACCCCCTTGGGCCAATTTTGCTCATTAACGAACTTGTCCGAACTATTGGGCTTAGAAATAACATATTAAAATTTGGTTCAAATATCTTCAAAATTACGGCCGCTAGCGTGTAAAGATATATATATTATATATATATATATTATATATATATATAAATATCACAACCTTTTTTTTTAACGGGCGGTGGTTTCGTACTTAGGGGAGCATGAAACGTAAAGATATGAAAGAATTTTTCGAAAATCATAAAGTGGTATCCATTGCAATAGGTAGATTTTTCTTCGAAATCTACCTAAAAAAAACGCTATAATAATACTACATTTAAATCACTTAACGGCCCTCTATTAGTGTTTTAAAATGTCTTAAATAAGATATACAATATATTTATACATAGTGATGAAATAAATGATATATTGGGTGGCCCATAAATCTGTTTGCAATTTTATTGTAGTGGTGCAGCAAGGATATAGATATATAGGCCTATAGCATACCTCTCATGATCTATAAGTAATTCTATAAGTGGCCTCCAACCTTTTCTACGCATATCTGACATCTTCCAAACACTGAAGCAGAAATGTTGACATCTTTGAAACAATGAAGGATATATTACGTAAAAAAATATTCAGGGACTGTGGGTGCTGAAATTCAGACTCTGTGTGTTCCTTCAATTGCTCCAATCATAAATCGTCACGGGGTAAATTAAATATTTTATTGTACCTCAGATCGAAAGGTCAATCGGGTTAAGATTGGGAGATCGTGGAGGACATTCAACAGGACCCCATCCACCCATCGAACATTACAACTATTAGACTATGTTGCATTCAAAAAGTCTCTCATAATTAGACGGGCTAGTGCCAACTGACTCATGGGCCTCTCTGAGTGTCTAGGCCTATAAGTTTGCATTGTTTTTGGGTACAGTATAGAGTAAAACTTATAAAAAAAATTTACAAATCTATTTTATCTATAAAAAAAAAACTATTTGCAAAAGGGGTATGTTTAAAACGATTAGAGGTGGACGAGTAGGTAAGGGGTACAATCATACAGGTTGCTAGACAGATTCTTATTGGTTGCCTACTAGCTTGCATAAAGGTCACAATCCTCGCATTCCTCACATGGAAGTACTTTGCTTTGGACAACAGTAGTTTAGTTGGATGATCTTGATTAACAATTATGTTGTTTTTATTATTTTGTTAGTGCTGCTTATATTTTATATTTAATTTCCTATTACTTATTATACGATATGTATTCATGTTTTACATTAGGCTGCTTTTCTTGCGATACACCGAAAACTTTTGTGAGCGTGTAAATACTTGGTTTAACTGCATCCAGTGATAGCCTATTGCATTTCATGTAAGTCTATGTCTTAAGTTTGTCAAAACTTAGTCTAGATTTTTAATACAATAATACCTTCATGTATTGTACTGAGCCTTGCAAAGTATAAAAAACTGTACTTTAACAAATGAAAACAAATTTTTAAAATGTAATAATTTACTAATTTCTTTCACATGAAAACGTAGACTAATTTTTGTTCACAAGTGCATAAGGAAACATAGTAATGAATATCAGGTAAAAAATAATGAAAATTGTTCACCACGTAACTTTTTTTACAAAGTAATAACTTAGATCAAATAATTAAAATATTGATAAATAAAAACAGTTATTACAGAAGGACGGAATTTGATAACTATTTCTATTAATTTGTTTCTATTAACTCTACTCACAATTTGATGACTCTTTTAATTTGATGACTTTTAATTTATGACTCTTTAAATGTTAGCCCACATAGGCCTATTATGTGAACCTATGTCAGTTTTGTAACGTTTGTTTACTATATTGATCGTCTTTGTTGTACTGCATGTAAGAGGTTTAAAAAAACCATCTACAGAGAAATTATCATCATTAGATCTGAAAATCCCTACAGAACAGATTAGCAGAGATCAGTTAAGGGACTGTGAATTATCTTTTCCAATGTGACACGAAGATTGGCGACGACTTCCTCTTACTTCTAATGCCACTTTACACGAAGAAAATTTCGTTATTCGCAATTTTCTCGAAAACGGCTCCAATGTTTTTGTTTAAATTTTGTAGACGGTGTGCTTATACCAAGCGCTAAAACTTTTATTTGAAACATATTTTTATTAAAAATTCTCTAAAATAATGATAGTTATAAGTTATTCAATCTTTTTAGAAACTCTGTCTTGCCTAGTGAACAATAACGCATTGTGTCAGGATGAAACATCTGAATAGGCACTTTTATTAAATTTCCTATATGAATTCCAAAATATGCTTAATATATGATAAGGTATAGGCCTAGGCCTACTATGTAGGCTATTATAACATATTATACTAAGAGCCAAAAGTTTTAATTTTGTAGAGGAAGTTATGTTTATCACATTTTTTTCTGTGCTATTTATTGATATTCTTGTTATTATTAGCATAATTATTGTCATTATCATTTTTCATCAAGTTTGTAGCCTATTTCACAAGAAATCCATTTTCTCATAGTTTGCCAATCCTATTAGAATTTTCAAATGCATGTGACAAATAATCATTAGATTTGGAATGTAGCCTTCGCAGTTTCTAAATACCGCCTTTTACAGATCTATCAGACCGATCTGTTACAATTTAATGTAAACAGATGGAACATTGACGTGAGAATAAATTACGAGAAAGAAAAGTTATACGCTACAATCGCCACTGTAAAATATACTATTGAAGCTACCAACACATATACACGCAGAATGATACTGTGTACCGGTTTTACAAGTTTTTGTTGTAAAATCGTATGGGAAGCCGCGGCAGGCAATAAACTTGACTAGTCATGGCAACATGGTAAGGGCAAGAGCTTGATTATTGCAGTGTATCCACTTGATTAGACTTTTATAGCCCCACCTTGTATATTTGCCGTCAACAGCTGCCTATATCCATGAAGTTATACTAGTTGGTTGCGCCTTATTAAAGGCAAACCGCCTAGTTACAAATCTTCACTCTGTGAACAAACTTGCCATGTTTTTATACTTTAACTTGATAATAATGATTAATTCACTGTCAAGGAATGAGAATATAGTAGCGTTTTACACAACACTTTCATGTATATGAGGATGTTTTAAGACCAGTGCTTAAGCGTAAATCTTCTTGTCAACTTTCACATATTTAGCTAGTTATTTTTATTATGTATAGTATAAGGAGGACTAATATTTTATGTTTATGACTTAGAAGGGGTATTTTAAGTATTTTTTTTTTTAGACAGCTTGAATCAAAAGTAGAACTTATAGCACAAGACACATGAAGTAAAACTGGCACATTCGCACTAGTGCTATATAATCCTTATGCCACTCCACTGGTACCAAATTTAGTATACCTCACATGGAAAACACTCATTTAGTTAAAAATATGTGCATTTGATTATTAAACAGACACAGTTTGATAAAAAGTTGACAATTTTAAAATTCAATCTTCTTTTTTAAATGTGAAATTTCTCACGGTGAATGCAAAAGTCGTTATATTTGGTGGGTGAAAAGCATTTTCATGTTGGCAGCAGTGTAAGAGAACATCAGTAACAGCTGTCGGTTGTCTACGCGCTGCAAGATGGCTGGCTCCACAGTGCATAATTCACTACAATAAAGTTTATTATTATCATAATTATTATTTCACAAACGTTAACACCTGTGTGAAAAATAGTGGTAAAATGATTTTATTTTCTCGTAGGATTGCTTCAACGCCCCAACGGGCTCGTTCCGCAAACATACTTACTCGCAAAATAAAATCTTTCTTTTAGCCCTTGGATCATAAACAACTAATTCTATATTTTTGTTCATACTCTCGTGATAATGGGCGTGCAAGAAACAGTGTATACCCTATATTATATACTTCTTCATACCGTATTAAATTACTGCACAGTAATATATTCCTCCTATTGTGGGTAAGCTATAGAAATACATCCTATTTTATTAAACCATAATATTCGTATTGTGCTTATACTTATCTAGCTTCATATCCTTATCATATCGACGAAATAATACTTCAGAATTTACTATTTTTTCCCCATAACTTCATTTCATGTATATTTACATTTTGCACACTGATTATGCTCAAATATTTAAACAGTAATTTTCCTTATTGCTATAAGAGCAGTTTGCTTCAGAAAATCATATTGTATTTTCAAATTCCATATGGTTAGTAACGACTAGAGCCCACAGAAATGTGCGTTTTCGCAAAAGTTTAGTGTGCATGAACTCTTTGTTGATGTCCCCACACGTTAACAGTAACAGGAATGTACAGTCTAATAAGAACCTTGTCATATCATTGAATGTTTACGATTCAGAATCTACAGCTACTTAAATTAAATTTTGCCATTCAAATAGTTTTTCTTTTAACATTAAGAGAGTCTTATTAACGACATTAGATAAATTTTCAGTTACTTTTATGCCCTTGGATAGTTTTAAACCATCTAATTTAATTACTGCTTTATAGCTTTAGACACATTCTAAAACTGGTGTTTATGAACAGTAAATTCTCAAACAGTTGAGGCGATGCCTGTGATTTTGCACTTACAATGCAAGATGAATATACGTTGTGTAAAGCATTAATAACTTTATAACTGTCTTGTAAAGGTAAAGTGGTAAAGTGATCCCTGTACCCTATGAGCCACGGAGACCCGTAGGGTTTCCAGGAGGTTAAGGCTCCCAGACTGTGACATACGGTACATGAAGGTTGCAAGGTTGTCAGCCCTACGCACCGGCAGTGATAATTGTCTTGTAATACACTATAAAATCCATGGCAGTGTCTAATAAAGAACCCATTTTGAAAGTTTTGACTTCTCATAAATTATCCCATTTAATTTATTTGTAAAGCTACTCAACTACACTTCCCATTCATAATAAATAAGAAGATAGTGTCATCTGCGAACAAAAAAAGGAAACAATTGTTAGTCATACTAAGTAAGTCATTATATGAAAAGGAAAGAGGAAAGGACCCGGAACAAATCTACGCGTAGCACCACATGAAATCTCAGATAGTACCGTTTAATTATACACATTGAGACCGACGGGTAAGGTAAGACCATATTGTAGCTAATGACAAAACTATTCTACACCTTTTTTCGTGAAATATTTCAATCCATTTGAGAACATACCAGAAATGAAGAGAAAAGAAAACTTCACATTACAAAATAAAAATAACTTATGTAGAAACAGGTAATAATTTATAAATAAAAATAAAAATAACTTATGTAGAACCCACACACAAGAAAAAAGGAAAACTAAAGATTCCATTTGAATTGATGAATTACCGACCTATAGGACGAAGAAATATAGATAATCCATAGGATGGAAAGAAAACGTTTATGTTAATTGCAATTTGCAATAAATTTTAAAGCATTGAAGATGATGATTATTAAGAAGATCATGACGATGAATCATTATAAGCAGTTCAATTACTATGTAATAGGCCTACAACCTATGGAAGTAAAACATTTGTTAATATAATAATAATTTTTACTACATCTGTAGCTATAAATTGTATAGATAGACATTGTCAGTATTATTTAGGACAAATAAGGTTACAGTGACTGCAGTAAAAATTCCTTAAACGGATAAAATGTCTTCTCATAAAAATATTCTTTCAGTTTAAATTTAAAACACCTGAGATTTTACAAATTTAAAATACTGTCTGGTAAGTTATTTATAACTTGACTAGCAATGTAAACTGGCAATTTAGTGTATCTAAAAGTTCGATATTTAGAAATATGTATAACGTCTTTGTTCATTGTGTTGTGCTCATGTACTTCTGAGTTAAAGATGAACATATCTTTGTTGCTAAAATAAAATAAAGCAGACTTGTATATCAAAATTCCAGTTACTTTATAATCTTGTTATTTTTGAAAACCATTCATAAAGACTCCCTTGGTGTCAAGTTAAAAATAAGTCTTAATATTTTCTTATATGCAACAAACCCCCTATTTATGTTCCTTGCCCTGTCCCAGTCAGTAGTCAGTACAGTTAATTTACATTTTATTCGATACGGTACCACCCACATTGTAACCCCATGAAGGCTTGCTTCATATGCCAAATAGAGTTTTATTGTGTGGATGAGCCTAGAAAACGTAAGCATACCACACAGTATAACTTAACAGCAGGTGACCTAACTTACCTGAATTGTTCCTGGTTTTAAACCCGATTTCAGCAAAGGCAATGAAACGTTCACTGCTACCATACCACTGATTTTAAAGACCTGAGTAAAATAATTGAAAACAGTATCTAAAAAACTTCAGTTGTACAGAAGAGCCGCTAGAGGTCTAATGTCGAGTGTGTTTTTATAGTATCTGTAGGTTGGCTTCTAATCTGAGATGAATATTTATGTATAGTAAACGCTGGGGCTATCAAGTTGGTCTCACCCGCAGGGAAGAGTGGTCTTACATGTCCAAACAACATCATCATTCTTAACAATTTTGCCTATCAAAAGACATAATAGCTCTCCTAAACACTCCAACTCATTGGATACATCGTAATAAACTGCACCTACGGAGATAAAATTCTTAAATGTTGGTTGTTGTTGAAGTCGGACAATCGTAAATGTGACAATTACAGCATTGTGTCACTGTTAAGATACCCGTTTCTTTTCATCCTTGTCCATACTTTATATGAGCCTTTTTTTTCATTCTTGATCATTCTGGACTGCTCTGTCGTAAAGAAAACTAGTTTTTGGATTTACACAGAAATTATCGTTAGTCTGTTGTAGAGTGGTTCTTAACTTTGACAAGTGAATGGAACCGTTGGTCGGTTCTTAAAGAAACATCGGACAAGGTTGTTAGTAAAGGTTGAGTCGACAAGGATATATTATTATTATTATTGTATAGTTGGCAAGCATTGGGTTTCTTACAACTTCTGTTGCGTTCCGTCTTGTTAAGGAGGTCATCTTTCCGTTTTCAAAAGGAATTTCTTATACATTAAAATGTAGCCTACTGTATTACATCGTAATAAAATGCTTATTTGACGGCAATGAATCTTACAGTGAACTTGATGATATGTCAACATTATTTTTTCAGTACTACATCAATGACATGAACCACCAACGACATTTCATTTCCCACGGACTTACTAGTTTCTCTACGATTAGTAATTTTCCCTATGAGCTCAAAAAAGGTCTGATTATCGTTTAACCTACATGTCATGTAGTAAAGACAAGTGATCCCTATACAGGTCCGGGAGGACCTTAGGGTTCCTGGAGATTAAGGCTCTCAGATTTTCAGATATTCTGCACGTGAAGGTTCTAAGGGTGCCAGCTTCATGCATCGACCGCCTTTACCCCCCGTTATTCTTAATAATAATAATTCCTTTATTGCAACCAATGATCAAAGTATGAAAAATGAAGCTCTAGTGAAATGCTATATGGAAGGCGAAATAGGAGCACCCCGAGAAAGCCTGCCCAGACCCCACTTTGTCCACCACAAATTCCACTTGGATCCACCGAGATTCGATCTCGGGTCCCAGTGGTGGAAGGCGAGCGGTCTAATCACTCAGCCATGGGAGCGGCTTTTATTCTTAATCTCTATATATATAAAAGGCTTTGTCCTGACTGACTGAATGAATGACTGAATGACTGAATGACTGACTGAATGACAGGAATCAACGTACAGCCTAAACTATAACAGGTAGAGACTTGGAATTTTGACAGTACCTTCGTTTTATAATGTAGGTGCTCACTAAGAAAGGATTTTGAAAAATTCTGATTCTAAATGCCAAAAATTAAATGTTTTTGAAAATACTTAATCCCTTTTTACATAGAATTATCAATTCCAAATCACAGAATATATTGTTGCCAAATGGTATCAGGTGGGCTTGGAAGAAACAAATGAAATGCACTTTTGACAAATAAGAGAAGTTATCAAAATAATTAATGTTATAAATAAATATTACAGAATGAAATCCACTAAAATAATGGAATCACATAACTTTCTCTACCCTGGACATAGAGAAAACAAAACGAGGTATGGTAATGTGTATATTATTATATTATATCGCAGGTTTTTGGAGAGAAAAGTATGAAGGCTTTATGGTAACATAAGAGTGGGAAATTTCCCGTCTCGATATTACAATTTTATGTTACAGGAATTTCTGTTTCTTCTTATTTAAACCTCTACCAGGCTTGCTGTGCACTGTACAAGCGATGGGATGCAAAATTCTAGATCCTCTATGAGCCATAAAAAACTATATCAAGCTTTTTCTGAGGGAATAGTTTGAGTGTAATAAGTCGTTCTTCCTATTTCAAATTATAAATGCCTATATAAGGACCTAGAATTTAAAATTGAAAATCCTTCATAAGCTAATTTCCAATTACAAAATACAAAACCCGGGCGACGCCGGGTCTTTTAAGCTAGTAGTCTATAAGCGGTTTTGCCCTGACTGACTGAATGAATGACTGACTGACAGAGAATCAACGTAGAGCCTAAACTGAAATAGACAGAGATTTGGACTTTTGACAGTACCTTCGTTTCATAATGTAAGTGCACACTAAGAAAGGATTTTGCAAAATGTTGATTTTAAATGCCAAAAATAAAATGTTTTCTAGGAGACGAAATACCTTATGAATGAAATCCACGAAAATAATGCACAATATGATGCAGTCACATAACTTTCTCTACCCTGGACACAGAGAATTCCATTTTCTTACTTCACATTTTGATGTAGAATAAGAGTTCGTATTGCAGGGACAGCATTTTCAGTTCTCTCAGCCCGACTGTGTGCCAACGAGTAGGCCTATGACATATTAGAAGTCAGTGAACAATTCTATCCACTGATAAGTACCTTATTCATAGCTGCAGGCTTTGTATTTTTAATTGAGAAATATGGATGTTTATCATAGAATCTAAGCATGTAAATGGAGACAAAATAGGAAGGAACATTTTTAGTCTTACAGGAGCTGTAAATTATTATGTCCCAGGTGTTTGGGAAAGAAAATATGAAAGCTATATTGAATTTCCTTTTGATTTCAGCTCCGAAACGGCTGTATGGGAAGATGAAAGTGAGAAATAAATTATTCCGTAAAAGGTAGAATAATTTTATGTTACCAGAATATGTTTCTTGTTATTTCAACCCCTCTCAGGTATGGTGTCTAGAAGCAATGGGGTGAAAAATTATAAGTCCTCTATGAGCCATAAAAATCTATTTCAAGCGTTTTCTAAGGAATAGAAGTTGTTCTGCCTCATTTCAAATTCTACATACCTATCAGGGTTGCCAGATCAGAAAAGTAAAACCGTCGTACCAACAACTGAAAATAGTCGTACGCTAGTTAAAATCGTCGCACACTTTGCGAATTGTCAGGACGAAGATGATGATGATGATGATGATGATGATGATGATAATAATAATATAATTATAATGATTGCCAAGTGAGGTACTCTATACAGACATTTTGACATAATCCCAATGGCGCGGACCCGTTCACGCGATATTCACATTTCCACGGACCGTGTGATGTTTTTTTGTTTCTGAGCGAGGCAGAATGACCAACTATCCTTCTTGTATATAGTGATAGCAGACGGTTCTCGCAGCAGACGACAAATTCAGTAGCCTACAATGGCAGGTGCGCTGTGTGCCGGTCGCAATGTCAGTTTTTACAATTTTATTGTGCGATTTGAATGCGAATTACTTCCATTGATCACTTTCTATCAAAACCATTTCTTACGAGCAGCTAGTGCCTTGTATTATACCCACCTCTGCATTAAGCTAAGTTGTCTGCAGATAGCCTAAATAATGCATAACACTAACCACATAGTTAAGTGCGCGAAGCGGAGGCGGCAGCCGTAGCGAAGCGCCCTTGCATTTTCGAATAAGATACTGTTTTTCTATAAAGGCAAGCTTGGTGGTTATAATAATATGCTTTTGTAAGTTCTATAACGTGCCACTACTCCACCCACGCATGCTGACTGTGCTGTTTACCGCTACTACTCAGCTGATTGATCTCTCCTACTGTATACATATACTCATTGTTGTTGGTACTCTTTGTCATCGGCAACCTGCAGGTGTTGCAGGAAGAAATCTAATAATAATAATAATAATAATAATAATAATAATAATAATAATAATAATAATAATAAAATATTAATAAATTAAAATCCATAAGAAAGTAAGATTTCTAAATGTCATTTATACAGCCACTTTTGATATGCACGTGTCAACATATAGCCTACTATTAATAGTAACAATATGTTTGGTCAAAATAAAGTACAAACAATAAGACCAGCTACTCTTTATCGGTATAATTTCTTCAGAGATTTGGATTGCTTCGTTTTGCACACGTGCGGCTAAAATATAAAGTGTTTGGAAAAGAATGAGAGAAGTAGCAATAACAATACAACAATACAACTTAAGCAAGGTGCGGCACCGGCCCGTGAAAGCCTGTAATAAATAAATGGACTGAGTTTTTTATTTGACAATGGCTATTATAACATTCCGCCATTAATTTAGTGACATACAAAATAAACTACGAAAAAACAAAAAAAAACTTCATGTTTATCTAAATTGAAATTCTGCAGTAGATTGTTAAAAAAAATAAACACAAAATGGTAGTATAAATTGCTAATATTAAAAATAGTCGTATGAATAGGCATACGACACATGGTTGCGTCGTACGTCGTACAAATCTATGAAATAGTCGTATGTGTACGACTATAGTCGTACGTATGGCAACACTGATACCTATATAAGGGCTTGGAGTTTAAAATCGAAAGACCCTCGAAAGTTAATTTCGAATTACAAAATACAAATCCCAAGCGATGCCGGGCACTTTTAGTTCTTTCTTTATATTGTGTGTGTGCAAGAAAAATAGGACCTGGCAAATATTCGTATCTCTTTGAGCAATAGTCTTGCGTTAGTGTAACTTGTATGTTATTTCGGAGAATTCCATTGCCGAGTTTCAGGGGTTTTAAGTTCTGCAGCTAATTTGTTAATTACAAATATGAAAAATTAATCAAGTATCCAAACATGGTATGGTAATTTTCACCATATAATGTTAAACAATATTGAAATGTATAAACTTCTAGGTAACTATAATATAATTAACAAGTTTTACGCACGTGGAGCAAAAATTGAGTTTTCATTATCATAGTAAAATAGTAGGCCAACATTATGTGATGCAGTCACATAGACATAACTCTCTCTACCCTGGACATAGAGAATATAATTTTCTCACTTCACATTTTGACGTAGAATAAGCGTTCGTATTGGAGACTCAGCGTGACAATATGCCATATCAGAAGTCGGTAAAAAAAATTCTATCCATTGATACGTTATTCAAAGCTGTAGCCTTTGTATTTTCAGTTGAGAAATAGGGATATATATATAGGCCTATATATCATAGGCCTATAGGCTTATAAAAGGAGACAAAATAGGATGGAACAATTTTACTCTCAAGCGCGCAGCATAGGGGTATTATTAGGTAGCCTATGTCTCAGGTCTTGGGGAAGCAAAATATGAAAGTGATGTTGAATTTCTTTTTTATTTCAGGCCTGGAACGATTGTATGTTAACATGAGAGTGAGAAATAAAATATTCTGTCAAGACAATGCAATTTTATGTTACCGGAATTTCTGTTTCTTATTTCAACCCCCACCAGGCTTGGTGTGTAGAAGCAATGGGGTGGAAAATTCTACATCCTTTATGAGCCATAAAAAGCCATTTCAAGCGTTTTCTGAGGGATGGTTGGAGTGTGATAAGTCGTTCTTCCTCAATTCAAATTCTAAATACATATAAGTTATAAAAACTTAAAATTTTGAAATCGAAAGTCCTTGATAAATTAATTTCGAATTAAAAAATACAAAACCCAAGCGGCGTCGGATTTTTTAAGCTTGTTTGTAATAAAATAGCAGTAAATAACTCGAAACGAAAAAAAATAATAATTCCAGTAAAACTAACACAATAAGAGCTACACCATTGAGTTAATGGTTTTCTATGCAGTCCGCCATTGCATGAGAAATTGAGTCTCGCGCATTTAAGGGTTAACGAAACAATTCTCTCGATCATGATAATGTCACAGTAATGCTCTAAGTAGTCTTGTTAATCCGAATGAATCGGCAAGTAGGAATGCAGCTATTCCAGACAATCTTATTAC
This sequence comes from Ectobius pallidus, assembly GCA_964059195.1. NCBI lineage: Eukaryota > Metazoa > Arthropoda > Insecta > Blattodea > Ectobiidae > Ectobius > Ectobius pallidus. Next base: position 109,650,889 of record CAXKWD010000006.1, read on the forward strand.
TAGGGCTCGGACTTTTAGGTGCTTATAAAAACGAAAATATTTATTTTTTATGTGGTTAAAAAGTCGAAAATATGTTTAAAAAATATAAAAATATTTTATTTATTTAACCAATATTTACAGAAGTACTCATCTAGTCATTGAAGCCAGCAAGTGTAGAACTGTTGCAGTGAACGACAGAAGTAGATCTTAAGTTGTGCATCTTAAAGCTGTGACGATTTTCACGGAACAGAGACTTGTATCTTGAAAATGTACGTTCAACATTGCAGGATGTTAATCTTGCATATTTGTAAAACGCAGTATCACTGACACTCAGATTTTCCATCTGCTCCAAGTTCTCTACACTGTTACCCATTAAAATATCTGGAATATTTGGCAACACTTGTAACCTTTCATTCTTATTTAGGTATGACAGGAATATTTCTTTAATTTCGTTTGCTTTTGAACTACTGATTTTGTTAAGTTTGTTTTCAATGTGTTTGGTTTCTTTGATTGATTCTGTCAACAATTGTTTTGTTGTTTCCAACTTAGTAATGCAGTGTGAGAGGAAACAGAAATTTCCACTAATAAAGGCCAAATCAGCCCTGATTTATTGTCTGACTCAACATAACAATGCAACATATTCAAAATATGGCACAATTTTACAAAAACAGTCAAAATATTCATTTGTAAACGTGATATGTGGTAAAATATGTAAAAAAAAAATTAAGTTACCAAAAATATTTATTCAAATAGGATATATCGAAAATATTTATTTTTATGTGATATGCAACTCAGTATTTTGAATCCAAAGGTCCCAACCGGAACTTTGACAAAGTCCAGAAATCATAGGTAATAGAAAAAAAAAAGTATTTACCTAAAAGTCCGAGCCCTACTTATTACAAACGGCGATTAAAATATAATTCTTAATAAGTGCGCATTATGTGGCAAGAATAAAAAAAAAATATGCATATTGTAAGGTCTCATCTATCCAAGCATAGACAAATCCTTACTCAAATGCATAACTCCCAAACCAATTATCCACTGGTATCCTAGCAATTCCCTGGGGTCGACTCAGCCTCTAACAGAAATGAGTACCAGGAGCAATCCTGGGGGTAAAGGCGGCCGATGCGTAAGGCTGACAACCTTACCACCTTCACGGTCTGAATGTGTGAAACCTGGGAGCCTCAACCTCCTGGGACCTCTGGTCCTCTATTGCCTGTGTAGGGAACACTTTTATCCCAGCATCTCCAAAGAGGAGACAGTAATATTCATGGTACTTCAAATGAAGATAAGACAGACTTGCTCATTTTGTTGTGCTAAGGATATGTAGGCCTATGTAAGTACAGTATGAATGTACCTCATGAAAGCATAATAAAATTATTGTTGTTGTCAGCTGGCAAGAAACCTCGCCCGTAGGATGTCTCTAGTAATAATATATTCATTTCATCTGGCGCTAACTCTGGCTAGCTCAGTTGGGAGAGCATCGGCACGGAAAGCCGAAGATCGGTCGAATATCAGTGTCAAGGGGAGTTTTACCCTAAAATATTATCACACCATAACTAGTTTTACCATAGTGTTCACATCTGGAATTCAAACTGGAAAAACAGTGTAGGCTATGAATTAGGCTGTATTCACATGCTAATTAATTGTCCCCATGAATAACGCCTAGGCTATGTTCAATTATTTGTAAATAATTTAAATTACAGTTTAGTACATATTTTAAATTGTAATAATAATTTAACGGCATATCAGAGGCTATTGCCACATGTGTCAAGAAGGACCATTATTAATGCAGGGTAATAAATAGCAATTATAAATATTTTAGTACAACTTTAAAATGTGCAAAATGTAAATATGCATACAATGAAGTTATGGGAAAATACATTTATAAATTATGACTGTATTATATCGTGGGTAAGATGTGGATATTTCATCGTGATGCAAGAAACAGTATAACCAAAATACCAGTAGTATGGTTTCATAAAATAAGCTAATAACCTTAATAGAAGGATGATTTTATTGTGGAATAAACTTAATACGGTATCAAAGAGTACTATATTTTACTATAGCCTACAGTAAAATACGTTTGTCATTACCAGGGCTCGGTAATATAATATATATCCATTGCTTCTTGTACGCATATTATGACATAGCCTATAAATCATATTGATATAAATTATATAAATTCTTATTATTGTTACCTTTTCTGGTACATTTGTAACAAGTTTCACCTAATCCCTCGTGTGAGTTTACTGTTTTGTAATTTTTCAACACACACAAACTACTTACATCCAGCTAGATTTGCGACATTAGGATCTGTATAGTAGAATACATTTGTCATTACCAGGGCCCGGACCTAGTGTAATTCCTGACGGATTGATTTCAGATTGGATTTAATTCATCCATGGCCTATACTGCTACTTTAAATCTGAAACAAACAGGCCTGCGAATCGTAGGCCTACTATTATTGCCGGTGCATTTTGTGAAATGTTGATATATTTTAATAATTTCTGATATCAGTGTAGCCTATAAGAGTATGAATTAATGTTAAGAATCAAACTTTAGACCTTTGTTCTTCCGTAAGCCCTGCTTAATTAATCGATCTGGAGTTTAACTCAGAGATCTATTACAAAAATAACTTCTTTTCTCCACAGGCCTATCATAATTATTGCAATTATCACTGATTTTAAAAAAAAGCATTTTGGAACTTTGTAATATTAGATTACCTAATATCTCCATCTGCACAGATTTGTATTAACTACTGCTATTAAGCAATTTAATTTAATGCAATTTTCCATTCCTCTACCAGCCTCTATCTCCTATGGTAAGCAGCCACTGCTTTTAAGTTACTTGAATATTGACCAATTACGATCGTTTATCTTATAATTTCCTCCCTCTGATCGCAAGGATGCAATTTTATCTGATAAAACGTCAGCTCGTTACTGGACACGTAAGGCATCAACGTGCGGTGATTAATATGTCACTTGCTGCCAAGCAGAATGATGAAAAAATATATATATTTAATACAACATAATTTGTTTGGAAATTGAAATAATATAAATGTCCAATGATTAAAAACACAATTTGGATTCGGTGCAAGCCAGTTCGTGTGCTATTATAGTGTTTTGATGTGAGCAACTACCACGACGCCCTCAATCTTGTGATGCGCACTAATGGAAGCATTGGGGACTCGGATCTATTCATCGAATCGATTCGTGGACCATTCATTCATCTAGTGTCGTGATCTTACGACTGACAGAATACTGACAACAAAGTAAGAAAATTATTATTATTTACAAAATCCGTTATATTTTATTCATGGAATAGTCTTAATAAATCCTACCTGAGATTATCTATGATAACTCTTGCAAACCTACTTAAGCTATTGAAATACTAGCTTCCGTTCAGTTGTCAAATAACTTTCATGCAATTTATAAAGCAAGACGTGCATTGACTACGTTATTACTGAGATCTGTCCAACTGCACTGAACTTTATGCAAGAGAGAGTTCTAACGATTTGGTTTCTATTTGCAATTATCGATGAAGTTTTCCGCTCTGTTGAACGTAGTTGTAAAAATGAACTGTACGTTGCTCGTTTTATCACAATTGGTAATCGTAAATAAATACAACCAACAACTAGTTGGACACTTAAAGGATATTATGCCACAATACTATATGTAATAAACTAATAACACTATAGCCTACCTATTAGAGAAGTTGATATTTAGCCTGATGTCTCTCCGGTTATTGTACTTGACTGAACAGTTTTAGTATTAGGCCTATGCTGGCATATAAATTACGTTTTAGAAATTGTATCTTATTTTGTCTGGGGTTTTGGTTTTAACGAGCGGACACAGTAGAGTCTCAGTACAGTATTTAGAGTCTTGAAGTTTGATATTCTTATAAATTCGAACTGAAATTTTTTAATTAACAACAAATTAATATATTAATCGTCTTTTTTCAGTGCCTTATACGAGACCAGACCCAGACAGGTTTAAGAAAAGAGACCTCATTCATACGAAATTAGCCTGTTTTAGGTTATAATGTAGTCGTGAAATTCAGAAAAAAAACTACTCTAACGTATTTAGTGAAGCCTCGTGTGCGAAAAACGATCGATTTTGGCGATATAATCGATTGTAATGTGAACTCGGAAATTGCTAATTATCGAATGAATTAACGATTATTGTGAGGTCAAGTGTCTACTCTGCGTTAATTAAAATTGGCCATGGTTGAATTTGAAAACGATTTGCAACAGAATATAATCAATTTTCTTGTTTGGATATTTATCAGTAAACTAAGCATGCCTAGTTTTTCCATACATTGTGTAAACAATTACATCCATTGTTTTATAATAATAAAAAAATAGATTTTTCCAAGGTGTTAAGAAAATTTAACAAAAATACACATTATTGTTGTTATTATTATTATTATTATTATTATTATTATTACTATTATTATTATTTTAAGGAAAACGAAGCATGCGAAAAGTAGCTGTGACTGACTTAGACATCTTAGCCTATCTTCAGAAAGACCTGTAGGCCTATAACATGAAATGCACTCACATTTTTTTAACTTATAATTTCGGCTTTCTTTAATTTATATACACGTTAAAAGTCTTTACAACGGCACTTACACAACACGAAATGAGCTATTTAATCTTTATTTGACCAACATCACATAGGCTTTAACTTACGAGTAAATGGATTCTGCATTTCCCAGATAGATTTAATTTAATGCATTTTGGTTTCTGATTGTACCACTAAGATCGTATGTAAAAAATAAAGCCGTAGACATCCTAGAGCCTAGACCCTAGTATATAAGCAGAATAGCAGTAGGTTACCTAGATCCTAGTAATTAAAAGTGTGAGCAAGATAGTAATCTAAAAGAATCATAAATTGGAGTGGGATAGTACTAAATCAAAGGAAACTGTACTTGGGAGGATAGTGTGCAGACTTATTAAAACGTTAGCATCTCTCACAAGCAGTGAGTGCGAATTTAGATCTGATTGTCTCCCCCGTGCCCCTTAAATCTTCCTTCCTGCTTAATGCAATCCCGCATGCGTACGTGGTTTCCTGACTCATGAAAACTTCATACTATATGTAGTCATATTTTTTTTATGCGGACATGCTGCAATTTGTAGCCTCCACAGGCACGCTTGCAAATTAAACGTGGCGAACAGATAACAATAAATTCGTTTAACTTAAATATTAGAAGGAAAATACTATTTTCATGAATTCAGAACAAAAATAATTAATGTCTACTTCCTCTATCAAAATATAATTTTATACAGGCATTATTAGCATTTCTTTATGTATAGGTCTATTTATATCTAAAACGAGTCTATTGCGATTGCGAACCGCTCTGCAGAGAAGCGGTGGTCTCTTGCCTGCCGCGGGAGTAAAACTTGTTGACAAATAAAAATCAATTTTAAAAACAACTGTTTTGGAATGTTTTAAACTATATTTCATTAGTAGCCTATTAATTGAATAATGACAATCACATTGGTGATTTTAACGATCTTTTTGGCTTTAAACAGTGGTTTTAGTAAAGGTTCGAAAAAATTGACAACATAAAAAATAAACAAAATAAAATTATGAGATTCAAGGATTATGTTTACAAGAAACCTGTGCGTGCCCTATTAATATCTGAAAACAATTGCACTAGCGGTTTTTTTTTACAATAAAAGTTTGAACTTGACTTTTAGTCCGGACCTTTAAGAAAACCGGTACTTTTGACTGATTTTAATCCCTAACATTTTTTCGCTTAACCGATTTTAGACTTCAAACTCGAGTCTCAATGTTTTTTCCCCGACAGTAGAGTAGGTTTCGTGGACAGTTTCCAGCTGACGTGTGACGTCATAACTTAGAAATAATTATTCTAGACTGATTGACCAACACAAGGAAACATCCCTGAGGTTTAATATGCCACATACGGTAATGGATGCGATTTTATATGCCACTGTTAAAATAGGCCTATTATAAATGTTGCTAACCTGATTGCCACGAGCCTAGAGCTCCCTGTCACTAGAACCAAACTGGAATCTATCTGCCACTAATAACCTAGGAAAGGTACAAGGGGCATACATAACTGGCCATTTTGCTTGGCACTGTAATTAGCTAGATTCTTAACTAAGGGCTGTCCAGCGCCAAATAAGGCATTTAGCCTAGTATATAAAAATAAAATTTGAAAAACGGGCATAAAAATTCCTACTGTTTGGCAGCATTGTGGAGTGAAAGACCTGATCAAATCTGAATAAAGTGTGAGGGAAACTTGCTGAAACTGTAATTGAAGTTTAAAAGTATTAAATCCAAACTTTAAAAATTACGAAAGAGAGATTTATCTTCGCCAAAACCTGTCACTAAAACTTTTTTCTCGAAAAAAATGGACTGGCCACAAAAGCCACGTACATTCTGACTAGACGCAAACGCAACGCTATGGACTAAAACAAATAGGCTACCTACAATAAGGTGTTGTAACTAAGAACAATATAAGGTGGTTTTATAGTACTCTCCTGTTGTTCTCCCGTAGCTTAACTTGTGTTCTACCGATGCAGTTCTGCTTCCGTATAAGGGAAAATCTGAAATTTGATTCTAGATTTCCACTACCACAACCATTCTTTATTCCTTACGCAAAGGTTATGGTGTCCTGATGTCATGATTTCATGATTCATTGTTCGGCATTATCAAAATGAGAAACGAATTGGGGTGAAATTCACTCTCCGAACATTTTAGACGCCCATAGCTTTGCCAAACGATGCAATTCTGTCTGGATAAAGCTTGCCTGCAGGACTTGCTTGCCAGCTTAATTCAGAATTATCGATTGCTATTTTAATATAGTATTATAATGCCGGAAAAGTCATTATTGTTCCAGTGAAATACATGTGATGCAGTATTTTAATCCCTTCTAATAAGATGTATCTAACGTAGCCTAAGTGTTCTGTGTTTCTTTGAACAGCATTGCTTGAAGGATAAAATCCTGTGCAAGTAAATTCTTTTAGTCCAAAAGTTGTAAGAAGGAGAATTTCCATACAGTTATTTTTGGCTATGCACATGAGAGTCGTTTTACTTTCAGCTATTCACTCGAAACTAAAATCGATCGCTACCACAATCGACACCACGGTCGATATGCCGATGGCTTAGTGCTTAGCCTACACGTGTCAAGTACAATTCAATACTTCCTAGTAAATCTATTTCAATATCTAATTATCAGGAAAGTGCCTCCAGAGAATGTACTTACATTTTGTCTCTGCGCATGTCACATTTAAGTGAAGATATGAATCAGGAGCTTCCAAATTTGCATTAAGCATATTTAATCCCAAAACTACTTAACACGTGTGCATTAAGCCATTGATAAATACTCTTCGGGATCTTTTTTCATAAAAGAGCACCTCAAACGTTTATGTCGGTTGTAATTATGGTTACATATCGTGTTGTAAATTCAAACTCTGACATAGCGGCTGTTAATCTTCTTCGCTCTAATTTATTTTAGTAAATGTTCCGCTGACCATAGCGCAGAGAATCAGCTGTTCGGAGGAAGCTGCCATGCTTCTGCGTCATGCGAGTCACGCTGAGATGAGACTCATTGGCTGATTTAATTTTTTTTAGATAGAAAATTGGAAGCGTTCCTATTCAGTTTTATCCAAAATGTTTGCAAGGCAAATAGGCCTATAGGATGAAATTATTTGCAATGGCAATATTATTGTAGATTGAATAGTTTCTAGAAAGGTGGACCAAAAATAAGATCGTATGACACCGGCTTAACATTTAATTTATTTGGTTAATTATCTACAGGGACATGGCACGAAGCATCGGTATGACTTTTTTACTGTTACTTTACAAAAATAAAATAATTCCTTTTCGATTTCAGTTTTCTAAAATAACTAAAGGATTTTGTTAAAATTTCGTACACAACTCCATAGGCCTATATTAAGATTTTAAACTGTTATTCTAAAAACAATTCTATCGTATATATTCTATGAAGCTACAAGCAACTCATTTTATTAACAAACTTAGTTGAAGTCCTGTCTCGCAATAATACAGCTCTGAATTAGGTTTGATGCGAACTGTAGGAGTATTGAGATTTGGGAATCGCTTACTCTATGTCGCAACATGAAGGATAGAGAAAGCCATGCGAGTGTATCACATAATTTTTTGGTTTGGTTGGTTCTTTGACTCATTGATTTCTATTTCTATTTATGTCATCAACGAATAACTATCGAATAGTTTTTTCTTTTTTTTTTCAATTGGTTTGGTATACGCAATCTGGATGCAATGCGTTTTAAAGATAATTTTCCTTTAACCGATTGTGTAGTGTACAGTCATATATTACTCTTTTCATTTTCATTACTTGCGGCGGCATGGTCGTATATTAGTAGCTTTATTATGTACATGTTTATTATAACGTAACATAAATAATAATCATAACTTGTTTCCACTGTACATAAGAGGCAAGGGAAACTATAAAACCATTATTTCTTGTCAGCATTTTCAATGCTCGTGAGAGCTGGAAGTAACTTACGACGTAATTTCAAGTTGTAAATAATTTTATGGATGAAATTACGATGACATAATATGTAGTTCTTCCTAACTTGAAACGCCTTAGTATTAGTTGCGACACAAGAACTTCATAATCCGTGGTGACATAAAATCATTTCAGGAATGAGCCGAAGTTTTTCAACTTACCGTTCTCAGCTTGGAGTAGTTAAATACATTACCTGAGAGTTCAATGACTCTGGCAAGAAGGAAGCCGGGTCCCATAAACCTGTAGGCTGCTTTCGGTACATATACTGTTCTTATATTTCAAGATTTCTTAAGACGTTACAAATTAAAGTTAATTGTGATTGGTTTAACTTATAAGCAGACGCTGAACATTTATTACTCTGATTTACTAAGAATAAAAATGAAAGCGGGCTTATTAGGAAGAGTTTCTTTACTGCTGTCCTCAAATAACCGCTACAATCTTTATGCAAAAGTAAATAGTAACAGAGATATAGAATGGTACTATAGTTTGTATGTTTATAACCTGTGGTCCGCAGAAACTTGGTGCCCACGGGAAAGGAATCTTGATTTAAGTTACCATAGTTTGTTTTGAAGAAAGGTTTTTTATAATTCTATTTGATAATTTTGAGTAGAAACGTAAGAGTAATAATTCTTATTAGCTGGTTTCAGGCACAGCGTTCTAAATAACTTTCTAAACATGGAAATGCTTTCACTTAGCTCTCGCCAAACCCACGATTTTTCTATCTGGAACGACTCAAAATAAGAACCAATATCTGTATTTGCAAGGACACAAATCAGACTGTATCACATCGTATATTTGAATGTTCTGCTTTGGAGTGCAAAGACAAGAAATTATTACTCAATTAGGTTATTGAAAAATAGATTTCAACAGCATTTGACAATGTTTTGCATAAAAAAAAGCTGCTACAAGAAGTTGTGTGTCTATTTAAATTCTATTTTGAAGAAACTTTGACTTGTATATTATTGTTAATTAATTTTATTCATATCTGCTATATTGTTGATAGGCTTAAATAAGTATATGATTACTAAGCAAACTGTAAATGAATGTAAATTGCATTAATTAGCACTCATACCGAAAGATGAAATGGGTCAATTATACTTGGACAGTCAATAATAATAATAATAATAATAATAATACATTTTTATAATAGGGCCTATGTCATTTAAAAAAGTATATATATATATAAATATCGTTGTGTCAGACAATATTTAATTGCCTATATGTTTAAAATTTTGAAAATAGTTTATGAGGTCCCCAAAATAAAATAAGTATTTCAAAGAGGTCCTGTCACTCGTGCGAGCCTCTGTTATAGGCTGTTTCGGCCTAGTAGACATACTCTAAAGTAAACAATATACCTATAGAGTACAATGAACAATAATGTAACTTATTGTAATTTAAAATAATTTACATCACTGCAATGAACAAAATTCAAGAAATAATATAACTGCCTAAGATACAATAATCCATTATTCAAAGAGCCTATTATGGTATTTACTAAAACACGAGTATGTTATTTTTGAAACGAGCATATGAATACACCACACTATATGGTATGTGCTATCTCGAAGGATTTCAGGGGGAAAGAGTGAGAAAAGAGAGATATGGATAAGAAGAGAGGTAGTAGTATATGGTGAGAGAAAGAGAGAGGAAAAAGAAGCCTAGAAATTTCCATTTATGTGCACTGCAGTAGTTGGAACTGCATAGCCTGCAGTTGTTCTGTAGTTACAAAACTTGTGATGTGTCAGATTACAGCTCAGCGTCACCTCTCTCTGGATCATGTCTCCAGACAATGTATACGTGACACAGTCTATATTCTTTGTGTCCTCGATGATTTGAAATAAACATACTGGACCTTCTCTCCATTTAACAAACCATCGAGCTGGACCACCCAGTTAGTCTGTCACAAAACCTCTCAACTGATTTTAAATTCCATCTAAGCGTACAGATATATTTCACATCTATATTTGTCCAAATGGAATTTTGCTTTCATTCGCAAAATGCAAACAGCATTAGAAGCTGTTTTACTACAAGTGCTTTGCAGATGACAAGCCCTATGTCCTTCAACTGCATATATACGCGGTCCAATCAGAGACGGCGAGACGGAGGGAAGACTCTCACTGACAGCGGCAGCCTTTTAGCCTGTGCACGTGATTGGCGGTGAAGGAAAAGGCTTCCCATATGAAAAATACTGTAGGTCAGCATCTTCCTAATATGCATAGAACTACAGTTAGTTATTATCAGGACCCGGATTTTGATGACATGACATGTCATCTTTTAACTGGTACATCATATACGTTGCCCACTAGTGCAGATGTTCTGATCATGACTCCTAGATAATAAAAATGGTGATTTTTAGGGACCTTTTGGTCATTCTTCGCAAATGCTTATTTTTAGGTACCGGTAATTTAAAATATTCAATGTCATTATTTTGTCATTTTTGGCCGTTTTATGGGTTTTCCCCGATTTCATGTTTTTATGTAATTAAAAAAAAATTAAGTAATTACTTTCACATTTTGTGCTGTTTCTTGCATTGTTTAGAGTTCTTGTGCATTTAATTACATCGAATATTATCGGAGCTCTAAATAAGCATAAATAAATAAACCTTGCTTTAATTTTAATTTGGATATAGAAAGAAAGTCGGCTGTTTGCATTTAACGTATGTAATTAACTAATTACAAGCCTATAATTGGGTCAACAACATAAAATAATGTAGGATATACACAAATATCATGAATAAACTAGTAATTTCATACAAATTTTTGAATAATTTGTTGTTTTCGGGTCAGTTTTTTTTTTTTTTTTTGTCACTTTATATCTCATATTTTAAGTATTTTTAGGTCATCAAAATCCGGGTTCTGGTTATTATTATAGCCAAGATTTAAGAAGGTATCTAATACTATCTAATGCTATGAACTCGATTGTACTTGCATAAGGTAGGCCTACTTTTTAGATTATCTTTAAACTGTTAAAATCATCACTTTTAATCGTTTAATCTTTATTATTGAGTGTATGAATTTGAAAATGTCTAAAGGTACATTGTTCGACTGAATTATTTAAATTTTAGTGTAAATTTTAATAATTAAACTTTGTATACTGTATCTCAATACAATTATTATGGTGAAGCTTGAAACCCTACTATCTTATGGCACCTTTCATTGTCGTTATAAATCTCATCTTATTCAGACAAAATGCACGTTTTTAAATATAATTACCAGATACTCTTAATTTCTTGTTTAAGTAGCCTAATAATTATTTTGTTTAAAAAATCTGAAGCAATGCCAGAACTTGTGTAAATAAAAGGTAACTAAAACAATACTAATAAACTACCGAGAGGCACCGATATTTCTAAAATGAAAAATCTGGGCCGACGACTAAAAAAAAATTCAATCAAACTTTCCAAATTTGTTGGAAAAATGAAGAATATTCACAAAATAACTAAAAAACAAGAAGCGTGTCTTTTTTTTTTTTTTTTTTTTTTTTTTGCTGTGCCTTGACGAAGAGAGATGTTATATCCTATTCAGTTTTTTCTGAATACCGTAAGGAATTTTTAAGTTTTATGTTAAATTAAATTAAATCGTCATGCATAATGAGAAATATTGAAGAATCAAAGAAAATCGTTGATCATTAAACTATGTATGGACACATCAGTATCTTCCATTATTGTAAAGACTTAATATAATTATGATTATACCTTTGAACGAGAATTTCAATCTGTGATAAATGTCATGCCTTAGGGAATAAATAAATAACTAGACATTCTTTCGCTTAACAGTTCTAGTCAAGTGAAACGCATTAGAATTATGTAAATAGTAGCCTATTTCCTTTTGAGAATGTTAATTACATCTTATCAGTTCAGTGTCTGCTAGATTAAGAGTGCTGTCTTGTTTAAAAGTTGATTGAAACAGAAATGTATGGAGATGAGTGTTGTTATCTCGTTCAATTAATATGTCTGTCTCCTGGTCCTGGAACGAGTATATTGCGGGGAGAGAAGTAGATACTAACTTAGAATTAAGCATAAAAAGTTGTTTAATTTGATTACTTCGTATTCTTAAATGAAATAAATTTTTAAATAATATTCCTATCTTATTTCCTATATTATTTTATATTTGGATACTACTAAACAATTTATTTCATACTGCTGACGATATACCGTTGGCAGTAATCGGTCTTCTAAACTAAGAAGGATCAATTATATGAGGCCTATAATTAAAACAATCATCCCTCGGCAACATTGTAAGCCTATTCTCCATTAATTCAAAATTATAAAACTGGCTGTGGACCTTTAGACATAGGCCTGTTCCTGAAGGCTGTAGTAGCCTATAGTTAAAGACAAATTAAGAAAAGTTATAGTAAAACAATTCCCACCTTTTAAAGGGTGAGAATGGTTATAATCACAGGCCTATCTGAATTCAACGGACTCTGTTAAAAGCTTTTTGAGATTCTACTTTATAAAAAAGACGTGTATATAATATTGTAGGATTTATTTAATTGAATCTTGCGATATAAAGCGTTACTTTGTCTTTTCGTCCTCAGTCTTTTCCATATTTCAGTCAGCTACAAATATTATTAATAGCAAGTTGTTGTTTATTAATATTATTATTACCGTACTAAAAGATAGGACGATACAATTATTCTCCCCGCACCTCCAGCTAAAATCATGACATTCAAAGGTAAATTGCAGTTGATGACGTGATGAGTGAAGCTGGTTAAATTTCATTTCAAATGAAATCCAGATGTTCATGACATTATAATACGCTATTATGACTGACTGTTCCGTATAATTTTGGCTTAGTATTAGGGAGTTTCCCCGTTTACTTAAAAAAACAGTCCATATTCTTCTGATAATTCTTTCCCTCTCATCTATTCATTCATTTATCCTTCACGTTTCTCCATGTATATTTTCTGCCCACGTGTTATTAGCCGGTACCAGTACCTAGTAAAAACTGTTATTAATTTGGTTTATTATATATAAATACCTCAGTCATTAAACACGGACCTTTAGGGGACTAAACCATTCTCCTGAATAATTGAAATACGAAGATCGTTCTTCAGTTAATTTCTTAATTTCATTGCTTCCTTATTATGCGTTCAATTCTTCGGTTTCACTGGTTTGAATAATTTATTTCTATGAATTATGTAGAAAGCATCAATTACCCGCTTATTAGTCTCTTATGTAATCACAGTCAGCAGCTTCAAATGGCGACGTGGGTGGTGCTTTCTCCTTAGCGTATCCACTTGCTCCCTGGGATGTATACTTAAATGGAAATTATTTCTGACGGAGGTAATAAAGTGTAATAAAGACTTGCAAAGGAAACTAAAATTTAATGCGGCTTCATTTCTTATCTGTTATGTCATGTTAGACCACCAAAAGATTTTCTGTTCGATGATGTAGTTAATAGCTTAACTACCGTGTCGTGTTTGTCTTGGAAATTTTTTAGACCACTTAGTCGATTTTGCTAACCATTTTTCAAGTATTAAGGGGTATTTATAACAAATAGGTCGAATACATGAAAGAGGTGTGTCTATAATAATTGGGTCAAAGACATATTCTAATTTCCAATGGATTATATAAAAAAGTTTTAGCAGTTTAGGAATTTTTAGATGCTTATATGAATATAATAAAATTATATATGCACTTTCCGTAATCAATAATTTACCCATAAATAATTTAATTGAATATAGCTGCTCCTTTGGCTACTGTTGTTACACTGCCCACAAAATATGCAATCATTTATGTGAAATTAAGTTCGTACGAAATAATTAGTTTGGCATATAGTTCACAGAAAAATAATGATTTTTACAATCTGTGAGGCTTTAAATCAATTTCTTCAATCCCCGTTAACGACTAAGGGCCCTAAAACATATCAACCCGAATTTAGTTTATTTTTCTTGAGCTTACTTACAGAATAAGTAATTATTATTCTATGGATGGATTCACTGTTCAAAATGTCATTTGCTGGCATATTGTATAAAAGTACACTTGTCAAGGGGATTTATTTGCTAAAATTTATAATCTTTAGCAGAAGAACATGTTCTAACCTTTTATACATAATATTCTGTCATACTTCTCTAAATTTTGTATTGTTTTAAGTAATTATTTAGTATAAGTTTTTCTCATATATAGGACTGAACCACCCCCGAACACAAGCTCTGCTTCTTCGGGTGGTGTATCAACTTGTTATGTATATTTTTCGTGTAATTTGAAACAATAAATTGTAAATTGTAATTGTAATTGTAATTGTAAATTTAGCAGAGGACAGATTATTCACTTTAAACACTATGACAACTGTTAGAAGTCAACTGGTTACATTCTAAGGTGTTGACTTGGTAAAGTTTAACTTATTTCAATAAATAAGTCATACTTGAGTGGCTATGAATAGCAAATAGCCTAAGTTATACTTCGTCAAGACTCACTTTATAAAGTAACTACATAATAAGTTCTACTTGTTTGTACCAGAAGTTCAACTTAAGATGAGATTTAAGTACGACTTGAATATAAACATAACTTATTGCGACTTGGATACCGGCCTCAGCTTTACTTACTGCAGATCCTTGAAATTATTGTACCCTACCTACAACAGGTTTTTAACTGGTTTTAACAAGACTTTAACGAACTGTTACATTTTAAAATATGTTGAAGAAATTAGGAATTCATTTGAAGTATATGCAATCTATGATGTAGATGGCACCATACCTTACATTTAAAATAACTGCTGCTTTAGCTGACCATCTATTAAACATATATACACCATACCTATCTAAACATAATGCGTGTTAAATAAATAGGCTGCAGATAGAGAGGTTGTAATGACACTTTCTGGTCACGTGCAGGTAACGTTATGGAATTGGTGACATGTGTCGCTGACAGAGAAGAAAATGCTAACTTATCCCTAGGATGTCCTTTTCTTCCACTACGCTGTCTGGAGCTATAACGGATTTCCCTCCTCTGTATCTCTGGACAACCGCAATTTGTCGTCCAGACATGCTGGTTGCTTGTGCGGGGGAGCTGAGTTATGGGCCCAGCTGTCCTCTGAACGGGCCCCAGGGTCCAGGGTCGAGACGCGCGGGTCAAGGGATGAAGGAGAAAAGAGAAGGGTTGAAATATGAGGCGCCCTCAATCTGAAGCAGCGTCGCACCCACCTCTGACTCCCAGACTATCACTCATCAGCTCTGCATGGATCACCCTTCCTTGCAAAGAGAACTGCTCCTAACAGTCAACAGTTTTCTCACTGCTTGCTGCTCTCCAAGATTCTGTCTAATGGAAGACAGTGGTGGATTAATCTTGGTAACACCCTCCTCTGTGGTGAAATCTATTTCAAGCCAGTATAAGCTATCAGGCTCATCATTTCTTGTATTTATAACGTTTATCGTTTTAAGGGAAAGTGGTACACCCTGTTTGACTGTATTTGGATGTGTTTTTCAGGATGCACTCAATTAGTCTCAGGAAAACTATTTTTTTTTTTCAGTCGTACAGTAACATTTGTAGATTATATTCCACTTTTTAATAATCATAACGTAGTTTTATAACTTTTAGGTATAAAATTCATAATAATAAAATGATACATACGGAAATCAAAGTAACTATAAAGAACATTAAAATTGCAATCAGCAATAAAACACAATAGTACATTGTGATACCAGGGTGGGGTGCATTATTAGAGAACCGAGGAAGGGTTTCAAAGTTGAGCCGTAGGTGAGTCTTTTTCAAATTATCGATATTCCTTCAGATCGCGTAAGGTGTGTTTATAACATATTATGCAATTATAAAGCGATTCCCCCACCTTTTTATACTGTAAAATGTTTCCCTAACCTCATTGTCGACTGCATATTGTAGACGGCTCGAGCGCTGCTCCCAAGCGGCCGATTGCAACTGAAAACTGCCGACTACAGACTACCAACTGCCGACTGCACATTGTGGATAGAGCTTTAGATGATTTGATAAAATGATTGAAGTTGTTCGTATGACACTCCCCATTCCATAGCTATTCCGACCGTTAAAATTCAAATCTTCAAACTTTTATCCTGACCATACCAAAAGTATTACATCTAAATTCATATTACCATTATATAGAGTTTGTTAGCAGCTTTCGTTTCATATATTCATCGATGAATATTATTATATGATTAATTATTTATTTATTCTGTTTTTATTAATTAAGTACATCATAATTAATTGTTATTCCAGCACAAGCCATCGCAACCACTAAACCCACTGCTCAGTGGGGACCCACTATAGGACACACAACAGTAAGGGGCATTACAAGGACCATTCTCCGTCCGGCTACATTCACTGCCCATCGTGGAGCACCTGAAACCCCCTTCTCCGACCGGCTATATGTAACTACCCATCGTGGGGCCTCTCAAGGATCCCCTACTAGCGCTCTTTGCTCCGGCCGGCTACATGAAAAGAAAACAAAAGACGCAGGTAGGTTAGGTTACCGGCATTGAACACAGGAAATGCAAAGTTTCCATGAATGGGGAAAAGGTGAAAAATATTACCGTCGAAAAAAGGCTTAAGTACAAAAAGTTTCTTATTGTTTTTTCTACTTTTAATAACATATAGGCCTATTGTACACTTACATGCACACAGTGTAATGCTGTATTTTCTCGACACTACAGATTTGAGATTTACAGTCATAAGTTTAATTGTGTAAAATAAACACAATTAACTGCGTTCTAAAATATAAATATAGCATAGGCTATAAGCTAATGTTATGGAGAGGTTCGTAATAGACTAAGATGGCGTGGACAGCTTCTGCTATATAAATTTGAATTTATATGGCCTGAACGAGAAGATTACCAGTATTCCTGCTTGCTAAATAGAAACAAACTTCTCTGGATGTATATTACTAGTACCGGGCTGTCAACTCGAGAAAGGTTTACCTTAAAATCTGGCTATCAACCCGAGAAATACTTATTTCAAACCTGGATGTCAACCCGAACTGTTCTTGGAACTGCTCTGCAAGTTCTGAAGTCCTGTTCTATGAACAGACTTGTTTACACTAGTAATAAAACCTGGGTAGACCACCCAATCAGCCTAGTAATAGTTTAAATCTTAGTAAGTAGCAAACTATTTAACATACAGTACTGTTTTTGTGTATTGTATTATCTCCAGCCATAAGCTGTAAGCCTTAAGCCTTAAATGATAATAGTATCATCATGTTTCTGTGTATCTGTAACTTTGTATTGTACTTGTATCATACTTGTTCTGTTGTAATATTGTAAAGTTCAGTTGTATTAATCCTGGTTGAATGGAAGAGAAGGCCTAATGGCCTTAAATCCACCAGGTAAAATAAAACAATTCTAATTCTAATGTAACTGAAGTCTGAAACACTTTGTATTTACTTGTTGTAGGAGTCTTAAGTTGTTGTTGTTATTGAAGTACATTGAACAGTGACATCAATTACCGGTCATTAACGATAATGACCTAGATAGTTGGGCGATGTTGATGACAATAACATTGTTCTAGTCAATTTCGCCATTTTCGAAGCCTCACTGACCAATGTTACCAGATCGAAAATTAATCCCTGTATTTCACATTTGAGGAGCTGGAGGAAGCCTGGGAGTTGGCGAAAGGCAAAGATATAAGTATCGGAGAAGTTATTTCAGCCAACAGTAGGCCCATAAGCGTAAAGTGTGTCGTGCACTCAACATTCTATGCAATTCAAAGTGCCATGAAAGTATTAAAATGTACTGTCTAGGAACTTATTATTAAATGAAGTAGGCTATACAACAACCTAAGCTCGTTGGTCTGTTAGGTAAATTTCTGGCATTGGAATTACTCCCTATAAATAAACAGTATTAATGAGAATTTATGTAAATGCTTGGAAAATAACATTGTTTCCTAATTTACTTCATTGTCCGTTATGCTTACTCAATGGCAATGGCAAAAGGTTATTCCTCAGCAAGCTAAAGGAATATTATCTATTTTATGAAACCCGAAGGTTCATTGCCGCGCTTACCTGAGCTCGCCATTCAACCCTATTCTGTGCTAGCTCCATCCAACCATCCCTCGCAAATCCGACTTTCCTTAAATCTATCCTAATATTGTCCTCCCACCTGCGTCTAGGTCTTCCAAGTGGTTTTTCCCCTTCGGGTCTTCCCGTCAATATTTTTTTAGATATGTATTTCCACCCCCATGTGCGAAACATATCCAGCCCATTTCATCCTCCGTGATTTAACTACCTTTACTGGTGAAGAGTACAGGTCATTAAGCTCATCGTTATGCAGTTTTCTCCAGTCCCCATTTTCAGCCCAAATATTTTTCTAAGCACCATGTTTTCGAACACTCTCAGATTATGTTCTTCCCGAAGAGTAAGCGACCATGTCTCACATCCATATAATACAACTGGTAGGATAATACAGAAGACGAGAAGATAAAGAGTTACTGAACTGCACAAAAGCATAGGCTATATACCTTTTTAAACCAACATTCACATTATAAATTTTCTTTTACTATGTAAGCCTACTCGAACTCCGGAGCCTTGAATAATGATTCATTCATTATATACGATCATCAGGGTAATATTAATTAATGCATTATTTAATTACTTTGCAATTTCAAAACATCTCCTGTAAAGTAATACGTGATTGGAATGACAATGAGCGTCGTAAATAAGCTATAAATACTTTTTCTTCCTTGACAATGTATGGCTATACTCGCTGAATACGCCTTAATCACCACGTTTAACATGAAACATTCATCATCAAGTCCACCTTTGCTATCTTAATTAGAAAGCTGTACTATTACACAACCATAACCTGATCATGAAGCATTCTAAGCAGTGATTGCGTGATTACTAAGTATTAATTTTATTTATGTGCTTAAATGAACCATCGAATGTGTATTACCGCAATCTATACTTACCATATCCGCTTGAACAGGGCATTACCATACAGACATTCATGCCGTAAATGCCTTACAGTGTCTTTACTGTACAATCACGGTACACTCGGTCAAAATGAAACTGGCTGCTGTACCAAAAACGATGAATCGTGTACTCCCGTAATCGTTTGAAAGTGGTCAGCTTTAGTATGAAAATTGTGTTTAGGCCTATATCTTCGTTAAAATGAACCATGTGGGGAAGCACCTTATAAATGCTGAAGCAAACGGCCAGTTTTATTTTGACCGAGTGTACAGTCACTGTATGCTGATGGCTTTAATCTGTTTAGAGGAAAGTAATAAATCACATTCGATTCAGCATGTCTGAAAGGAGTAAAGAAATTATAAACGGCTTGTTCTCAATTTACAAATTTTATTATAACGTTCTTCGGAAACATTTTATTTTTAACCGAAATCCTAATTGCTTTTCCAAAAAAAGGTATACAGAGAAGTTAATTAAGGATGTTTGAAAGAACATACAGTAAAAATGTCAGATTTCTAGCGCATCATTTGCTGAACATATAAAAGATTGAATATGAACAAATTATATAAAATATGTGTCAGAAAAATGTATTTAAAAGCTAAACAAATATTTAAACCGAAAACCAAAGTTTTCCGATCAAGTCTGCTATTTTGTAATTTTTCATTCTTTGCAAAGGTCACGCTAAAAATGATTTGGAGATAATACAGCTTTTTATCATATTATACTCTTTTTTTTAATTAGGCGTAGATTTTTAGAGTACGGGAATTTTCTAGTGAATAAGATGGGACTAAAAGAACGGGGAAGAGCGCAGCTTTTTGAATTCGACGTAATTTCCTGCTCTTACATGCGCCGCAGGGTTGTAAAAATTGTCAATATGTTCATTATTGTTCACAGTTTAATGTTTTTTAAAAGTTATAATACCGAATTTCAGAGTAGCAATTACATTACTTCATAGACAATATTTAAGCCACATATATAATAAAGGCGTTATGGTTTTAAAACTAAAAATATATATACAAACAATTTTGTTATGGGTAAATATTAGAAAAAAAGGACAAGAAATAGAGCTGCCCAGCAGAGGATAAACCTCATGGGGAAAGAAGAAGAAGAAGAAGAAGAAGAAACACAAATAGAACAAACGAAACAAAACGATTAAATGTTGATTGACTGACACGACTTCTATCAAACTTAACTGAGCAAAATTGTAATACCGTGAGTTTGTCTAGGTAGGGAGAGCCGAAATCTAAGTTTGCCGAAGACCCTTTTTCAACTGAAATGCTTACAAACCGGCAAACAAAGACTTAGCTCTCCTTGCTTTTAGTAGCGATAGTTATCGTAGTTTGGTTAGAAGAGTAGCGTAGTTTTGTAAACTACTGTACTCAAACAGTAATAGAGTAGTAGAGTAGTAGAGTAGAAGTAATTTGTTATTATTGTAGTTAGTAGTAACCTACTTGTAGAAAATGGAATTACTGTATTTTGATCATGTAGAAGAGAGTGTAAATACAAAAGTAAAAGCATATAATCTGTAAAATATACTGTATCTAAAAGATAATAAACTTAAAATAAAATAAAATTTTATCCTAGACTAGAAAAACTGTGGAGCTACTTGATAAAGAAGTAATGGCTGCGGTCATGAAAACCATCATTAACGGCCGTGGCTGTCAACATGCTGACTATATGCCCCCAAATCCTGCCATCTGCCTATGGTAGATGATGCAGCGGTCGGATGGTAGGCCTAATCCTTCCAGGGATGTAACGCCACGGAGATGACCATGATCTAATCAAGCAAATTAATTTTATTATGTATATATTATAAAATGTTTGATTTAAACAGAAGAAAGTTTCCCCAAATCGTTGCAATTTTCTTTCCACCCTGAGCTATAGCAGAACGGCAATAGTAAATTAAGCCACTACTGCATTGTAGCGGGAAGCAGAATAAATACCTTGTTTTCCTATAGATGTACATAAACCCGGTTATCCAAGCTCGTGAATTTTACTTTTTACTACAAGGGATGACGCTCCAGGAAACCGGATGAAATTGGTTTCCATTCAACCCGATCGCTGTTCTCTGGCTGTAACCACGAGAGTGTAGGAAATGGAAAAACATCAATATTCCTTCTTCAATATAGGAAGCTATTACATTTGTGTTGATTTTAGGCCTTTCTCCTATACTCCTTAACTCGACATCACTATCTTCCTTTCTCGTGAGAAAACCCATTACACAGATTTGCACTCAATGGACTTCAAAATTGCTCTTGTAGTAAATGATTTTTATACGTTTCAACTACCCACAGTAGCCGAATCGGAAACAGAAAGAAAAGGAAGGTACAAGTCGTATAGAATAGAGAAGTAGAGTTACTGAGATGGGAACATAAAAATATATTTAAAAAAACTTGAGGTGCTCTGGTTATAGGTCTTTGCCACACCCTTTAAATGATTGATACAATTTATCAGATAAGCGTAATTTAGGGGTATGTATATAAAAATTAATTATATTTATTTAAACAATATTTCACCCTTTATTTTCAACTGAACTAATTAACATAAGCTTACTGCAAATTGTCCAGGCTTGCCAAATTTGGAGTAGCCGATCATAGTAGGCTCAGTTGTTTTTTATAGGCCTCTCACTTTTTGCGGTTGGCAATAACTTTCAAACTGCAGGACTTCAATACTCTAACACCACTTTATGCTGAGTGAATAAAATTGTAGAATTAAATAAAATGAGGTTGATAACACAGTCCAAAAAAACTTTTTGTTTGGTGTCTCAGATGTTTTACCGGATTTTGGCTATACTTACAGTGCTTATTCCAAATATGTAAACAGTTTTCCTCTACCAGCTCTACTTTTACATAGATTTTATTCGTGAACTCTTAGTCTAGAGAAACAAAATCTTGCATGATAATATAGCTAATGAAGGTTCTTGACCATACTTCGGACAGGTAGGACAAAAACTGTACGAAGTACAGAAAAACTGAAAGCTGGATTATTTTTTGGCCCTGAAATTGACAGTTAGTAAGTCATAAACGACCGTACAATATGTAATAATATAAATTTTTGAAAGTCCCCATATTATATTGTAATTGTAGTGTTAATCTAATGTTAATCTAATGTTAGTGTTGCTTTTTACTTCCTCTGCCCGTACCATAGGTACTATAGGTAGAGGAAGTATTGTTTTCGACCCCAAAATTCGAAGTTGAGTTTTTAGCATATATACACGTTTCAAGGCCCCCTGAATCCAAAAATACTATTTTTGGAAACATGTCTGTGTGTCTGTGTGGAAAATATCTGTGAACAAGCTAGCTCCAAAACGGAAAATCGTATGAAAACAAAATTTCGTATTTGGGTCAGGTACCTTCTGAAGATGTGAGGATAAGATTGGCGACTATTTTCTCTTATTTTTAAGGGGACTTTACATGAAGAAATTTTTGTTTTTCGCGATTTTCTCGAAAACGGCTCTAACGATTTTCTTTAAATTTTGCACATAGGTTGCTTATACTAAGAGCTAAAACTTTTATTTGAAACATTTTTTCGAGAAAATTCTCTGAGGGTAGTTACAAGCCACCCACTGTTCACCCACTGTTTGTAGAAAGTTTGTCTTACGTGATGAACAACTGAATTCGCGCTCTTTCACGGCCTCTTATTTTATATAAGAATGTGAAGTGAGAAAGATGTATTGTTGGCCATGCATAGAGTAAAGATGTATCTGAGGGAAATATTCGATAAATTTCGGAAATTATATTTTACGGCAGAAAGTTCAATAAACATCTGCAGTCATTTGTTTTTTTTTTTTAAGTTTGTTATATAGACTGCGCTTTTAGTCGCATCATTGAAAGAAGAGGTATTTATAGGATAATTAGCGTAAAATTGTGTCTTGCGATTCTGTACAAGGATATGTGAATACTGCTAACTTTTATTTGGGCAGAGGAAGTTATGTGACTTTCACATCAGATTTTTTCTTCACATGATTTAGAAGCTAAAAATAGGCACTGTTTTTAATTATATCAAACGTAAAATGGGATAATATGCATAATGGTAATACCATATCTCACAAAACTAAAGCTGATTGGGCAAAACTAATGGCACATTTGGCATCAGCGACCTAAATATACCCAAGAATGAGTATAAATTCTAAGGCACCAAAATGACTGTTGGTCTGTGTAATTTTTAGACTACGTAGCCTACTGGCTTCAGTTTTTCACGACAGTAACTGAAAACTATATTATAATAGTATATTATGCGAAGCACCTATAATGGCATTTATTACCACACCAGAAGGTTTCATAATTTTCATACGAATGTCTGAATTACCACTATAAACAAGTTGCATACGAATGTTTTTGTTCGACCATAACTGAATGTTTATGTTTGGGTTTTTAGAACAGCTCGTAATTGATTAAGAAAACGACTCTCGGACAACAGATCTTGTAGGCTACAAAGCATAAAGGCTACAGGGCGTCTCTTGACGCTTTCACATCAAACAACACATATTAGCACATACGAAGTGAACTCAATTTAGTACAATAATAAAATTAATACGTTTATTAACACACAAATTTATTTAATTTTAATTACACGTTGTTTACTTCGCAGTTTCATTTGCTGCTATCAAGGTTTCAAGATCGTTCCGTATACGATAATAATAACGGATACCACACCTGTGTTATAATGAAAATTTGTATCATAATGGATATCTTAAGATACCGCCAGTTTTTTTTTTGTGTTGTCATAAATGGCTAAGTACGAAAGTTTTGTTTAGTTATTATACATGTTTGTTAATTTAACATATAATCTACACATAGAATTTGATTCACTTTATAATTCAAAGCACTGCAAATTAATGGACTTGTTGACAAACTGTAAGAAATGATCACTTCAATGTATGTGATTAACAGTAATGCAAAATGTCTGATTTGCTTATTTTGTTTTAAGGGATGAACTACGAAACTTGTAGAAAGTTACTTGTAAATTCACTGTCGGATTTTCTACAATAACCTACAGTGCGGAAATTGTTCAGAATTGCTCCATTCTCAAACAAGGTTCCCCTCACAACTGACACCATATTGATCACTCTTAGGCCTAATGTAGTCATCTTAAATTTTGCGTTAGCCCAATGGCTCATAGGCAGATTCAGAATTAGTAGTTCACTGCATAGGCGTACCGAGGGGGGGGTTTTGGGGGTTTGAACCCCCCCCCCCCATTAATTAAAAAAAAGAAAATTGTATAATTTTTTTTAAGTCTGCCCATAAATTACTTAATACAAGTATAAAGAGTGGGAAGCTTAAAACTCGTTATTTTGCGTCTTAATTTTTAAAATTTTCCGGGGGACGACCCCCGGAAGCTTAAAACTCGTTATTTTGCATCATAATTTTTAAAATTATCCGAGGGAGGACCCCCGGAAGCTTAAAACTCGTTATTTTGCATCTTAATTTTTAAAATTATCCGAGGGAGGACCCCCGGAAGCTTAAAACTCGTTATTTTGCGTCTTAATTTTTAAAATTTTCCGGGGGAGAACCCCTGGAAGCTTAAAACTCGTTATTTTGCATCTTAATTTTTAAAATTTTCCGGGGAAGGACCCCCGGACCGCCCTATGGAATACCGCCTATGGAATACCCCCCAGACCCCGCGGATGTTATAAACCCCCCCCCCCCCATATGGTTGGCCTGGTTACGCCTATGGTTCACTGTGGTGTTGCGGGTTATCTACCACGCGGGCAACTCAACTTCTCCGACTATTTTGACATTTCTAAAGTAGAAATTAAATTACCAAAAATTATATATTTTAAAATACAATTCACCAGTTTAAAATAAAGTAATGCTTGCCTTACTTGCTCTTAATATTCGCTACCATCATAAATATGGTACAGAAATGTCACGGATATGATAGTAGTTAAGGAAAGTGCGAGGTGGTGACATTGTCGTTAAGGGAATATAATTACTGGACGCTATTAGACACGATTCTGAACTCCTAATAAGATATCCACCTAACAGCGAGGTACGGAGAGTTCAAAAAGTATCAAACCTTTGGTTGGCAGAAATACACGGCTATCACCTCGTATGCTCCACCACTACCCCTCCGAGCCGCGAAAACGAAAGAGGAACGATTGTCGTAGTGGTAAAATTTCCCATCGCAGGAAGAGATTCAATATGGCACATAACGAACCCCACGCTATTCCGTATGCTGCTGATACTGGTACTACATGTCCCTAGAATTTCTAGAATTGACCTAGAATTTAAATATCACTACTTAGCTTAATGCAGAAGCTTCTTTACCCTTCCACACTTTCAGTAAAACATTGTTACACTAAGAAGTTCTATGCCTTTGTCTGTAATCATTTCTTAAGGTTTACTCCTACTAATACTGATTTAATTCATCTTGGATTATCATATTGTTATCCCGTACGAAATAACACACCGGTTGCTGAGTTTAATATTTGTAATATTGGCGACATTGTACACTTGGTCCCAATCGGTCTGAGACGGCTGTCACCTAATTTTGAAGTTTAGAAGACCATTTTATTACACATTTTTTATATTCAGACTTCAGACCTAAAATAATTCTGAAACACTTCTTCCTCTAGATTCTCTCATTATAAAACTTATGATTTTGTAAAGTTTGTAGGCTTAAATTAAATGAAGTGCCTTCTGTTTGGTGTTTAACCCCTGGTCATTTCACCCAACCTAAATTGACTATCCACATGAAAGAGATACGACCCTCGTCTACTCTTTACTCTGCGATATTTTAACCCAGATTTGCTGAATGGTTTGTTACGACAGTGCAACACCGTATCTCAAAATAATCCTCCAGACGGTGGCAAGGGGTATATTAATGCGTTAACAACAAAGGATTCTAAGATTTGGTATTGTTTAGTTGAATTATTGCAATGGATTTTCCCCCTATCATTTTCCAGCTTGTCCCTTAATCCCTTGCTTGGTGTCAAGTGACATACAGCATTGGGGTTGGAAGCAGGGGACAAAAACATCCACTTATCTTGGGGTGACTTCTATATGCAATAAATTTTGCAGCCTAGTAATTATTTAGAGAGATGATGTCATACAGATTTTTTCGAGGGATATAAATATTTCAGTTAAACTTTTTTGCTACATTTTAATAATGTGTGTTCTGACAAGAAATAATTTAAATTAGTTTAACACTAATTAAGCTAATAACAAAAGCGTCTGCTGTGAATAGGTAGGGTTAGTGGTTAAAGTACAAATTTGCTAATCTGAATATGAGGTAAACAAATAGATATCACTAGGGGGCGGATTTCTATGACCTACAAAATAGAAAAAATGCATGCATTTATAACCTAAAAAACATTAAAATACGACCAATAAATTTTAAAATATGACTTTACCAATTACACGTTGTGTATATTTTTTTTAAGTTTCATTACAATACATTTTATTAAAATAGAGTGTTAATTATTTAAAATACTGTATCGGTCTATACTGAAAATATTTGCAGTTTATCACATTTTATCTCAGCTCGTTATGATTTGAATAAATGCATTTTCGTATTAGAAATTCTAAAAAAGTATCATCATAATGCAAAATTTACAAAATATATGAAACTTCAAAATTTCTGTAATATGCATACAAATATGCAAAAAAATTACCTAAATATGCATATTCATACTAACTTACATATGCTACAATTGTTGAAAATTGCCTAAATATGCAGTTATATGCACAATAAAAACCGTCCATTTTCACCAGGGGGCTTGGAATCGGGTTTAATTTAGTCGGAAACCTGAAATAATGCAAAGGGGAAAAATATGACATGTCATAGAATTCCGCCCCCTAGATATCGCTAACTAAATGCAAAACCTAAACTGCTAACTGATCAGATTCTTTGTGCAGCCGTTGTGTTTTGTTTTCGGAGTGCTGACTTTAAACCAATTTCGCTGCAAGTTTCATCAAATATAAAACTATAATTTTCCAAAGCATTTGTTCAGTTTAGTACATGTAACAATTTCCTTTTCACTAAAGTCACAGTTAAATTAATCAATATAAACCTAAATAGGCTCTGTGCAATTTCCAATTACTGGTAGACTACTCTATTGGTGTAAGGGAATTTATATGACCAGTTACAGGACCTATGAACAATTATAGATATGAAGATAGCAAGCACATAAGGGAAGTGTATCCTGGTCGAGAATAGAGTCTTCACCGAGATGACGCAGTCCCCTAAGGACGTGCCTAGTCCCATTCTAAATATTCCTCTAGATCCAATAAGATCTCTAATTAATTAGGCCTCCTTAAATATTCTTTGCTACATATTTTTTATTGTTTTATATACCATAAATAATACTTTTCGTTCACTAAAACTTATTTCATTGAACTTGAGATTTTTAAAGTTGTGTAGGCCTAATTTATTTATACAAGCTATGCCATTAAATTAAGGTAGCTAGAGAATGTCAAGTATCAAAATTCTAGAGTGATAGGGAAAAAGTGAATAAGTAAAAATACCAAAGTTTCAGGAAAGACAAAAAACAATTTATTTCCACAGCATTGTTACACTCTCAACCTCCTGGAACCCTCGGGGCCTCCATGGCCTGCAGGGAAAAACTTTACAAAAACTCACCCAGATATTTTTATACAGTATAAGATACTGTGTAAAAATATCTGGTGGACTGAACTGAATATTGTAACAATACTCTGGAAATAAATTATTTGTCTCTCCTAAAACTTTGGTATTCTGACTCTAGAATTGTTCTTAAGGCTAAAAGCAGATTCAAATTATTCTAGAGGATATGTTACAAATTTTAGAGCATATTGCATACATGTTTCATCTTATATTACAACATTAACTTCCACGCTGTTTTAGACATAAGTACGTTATGCTCTTTAAATTTTGGATATCCTTGGACTAGGATATAAAACTGGGTAGCCTACATTGTTAAACATCCTCAGACTTTCAATCACCCTTTATTCATTCTTGTCGTTTGTGTCCACACGGCGAATTGAATTCATAAATTACACTCATGAAAGGGACGAACAGATGTTCGAAAGGACATGGGGATTGCATGTAGGCCTACTCGATAAAACTTCACGCTTGCCCAAGAACTTAACCCTCGTCTGGCAGGAGATGTGAGAATGGAATATCTTTGATCACACCCCTCTCTAAATCATGGGTTTGTTTATAGTCTGCGACTACGTGGATGCTTTTGGAATCAAGAATCCAAAGGACACATTGATGGGTGCTGTGCTTTCACTGGGTTCTTCTGCACTATAATGCGTTTTCCTGTCAGTAGCATGTAACTACCTAAATCGTACTACGCCGATTGTAAAATCAGTTATAAATAGGGGGCGGATTTCTATGACATGTCATATTTTCCCCTTTGCATTATTTCAGGTTTCCGACAATTTAAAACCGATTACAAGCAACCTGGTGAAAATGGAACGGTTTTTATTGTGCATATAACTGCATATTTAGGAAATTTTGAACTATTGTAGCCTATTTCGTATTAATATGCATATTTAGGTCATATTTCTGGCATATTTTTGTGCATATTAAAGAAATTCTGAAGTTGCGTATCATATTTTTTGCATTATAATGATACTTTTTAAGAATTTACAGATATTTTAAATAATTAACACTATATTTTAATAAAATATACTGTAATGAAACTTAAAGAAAATTTACACAATGTGTAAGTGGTAAAGTCATATTTTAAATTTTATTGGTCATATTTTAATGTTGTTTAGGTCATAAATGCATGCATATATCCTATTTTTTAGGTCATAGAAATCCGCCCCCTAGTTATAAATATGTGATACAGCACCGACCCATTGCAGGACGTAGGCCAAACAGGCTTTCTGTATCAAACAACAGCTTATGTTTAGTCCAGCTATAAACCGAATTGAGGAGCCAATGAAATTAATTTTGTGTTTATTTTACAATTTATTGTTTCAAATTATTGTTTCAAATAACACGAAAAATATACATAAAAAGTTGATACACCACCCGAAGAAGCAGAGCTTGTGTCTGTAAGTAAATTTCCATTTTTCTCTTTTACTTAATATAATTATGGTAATTGCAGGTTTTAAACATGAGCTTTGGTTATCTTGTGGCTTCTGATATTGTAATGTAGGATAATTCTGATTGTAATGTATGTTTAAAATTCTGATTTCAATAAAGTTTAAATTTTAAAAAATTACAATAGGTAGTCGGATGCCAATTTAGACATTTTATGGACACTTCTGGCCATTTCTAGAATTCGCTAACCACAAATTTCATTTTGAAAAGTTTGGACCCTGGAGGCATTGCTCTTATAATGACTAGCTGCAATATTAACTTCACGTTTAACCATTTGGGCAATAATTTTCGTCACAAGCTGGCGGCAACACGTAGAGAGTGCAAATCGTATCGTTATTTTATCACTGTCAAATCGCGAGTACCCAATGATAAAATTAAATGTTGCCACTTATGGGTTTGCTACAATTTTCAGCGATTTAGACCTATTAAAAGTTAGGCCTACATATAATTTCTGGATATGGTGGAAATGGAATCTTCACATTAACTTAAACATTAATTTGCATCCAATCAAACTTGTAGGCCTAGGTCTCGACTGTATTGGGCCGATTACTTCTCGGCCCTAAGCGAAACTATCACATATTTATAGCTGATTTTACTATCAGTGTAGTGCGATTCTCTTTGGCATGAAAATTTTTTTGAGCTATTCTATTGGCCAAGAGACGTTCAAGGGGAGTCGTCATTGAATTTACGTTTCTAATTACAGTTCAGTCGAAGATTTCCTTCTCGTCTTAAGCCTATTAAATTATAAGGAGAATTGCCACTACTTAAAAGTTTATTTTCTGCAATAGATTTTATAAACCACAGTAGGCCTAATTCCATAATTTAGAACGATTTAATCTTCATAGTACTGTATGTTATTGTTATTATTGTCTAATTTATGAAAGCTTATACGATATTGTTGATCAGATTTAATTGTCTGGAAAGAAATACTGTAGTAGGCCTATAACACAGGACTTCTCTTCATAAGCCTATTCGGTCTCTTAACACCAATCATGAATGAGTGTAAGATCTGATCACTTATAAACACTATTTCCAAATGTCTTTATTTACATCAGCCTATACCAGGGGTCGGCAACCTGCGGCTCGCGAGCCACATGCGGCTCTTTGGATGTGAAGCTGCGGCTCTTTAGTTCCATACGAAAATATTATTTATTTTATAAAAAAAAAATCGTTCTGAATCGATTAACGAGGATTAGGCACCGATTCTATCTATCAGCCACTTGCACTCGCTTTTCACCGCACCCCTCCCCCGTGACACGCGTCGTCACTGTCGTCAGTCCGTCGGAAGCTCTCGAATGACGCCGTCGTTGGATGTTTCTATGTAGGTTTTAATTCGCTTGTCAAAAGCACTCTACCATCGTCAGTTCAAAGAATTCTTAAACGAAATGGGGACTCAGTATTCCGACCTCCTTCTTCACAATAAAGTGCGATGGCTTTCCAAAGGTAAGGTGTTGAAACGTTTTGCTTTGTGCTTGAATGAAATAAATACATTCCTAAATGTAAAAAAGGCATTAATCACCCTGAATTAGAGAACGACAAATGGTTGCAAAAATTTTACTTTATGGTGGATATAACAGCGAAATTAAATGAGCTGAATCTAAAACTGCAAGGAAAGGGAAACCCAGCCTACGTTTTGGTAGAAGAATTGGTTTGTTTTGAAGATTTTTTTTTTTTGCAGAAGATATTCAGAGCGGTAAATTACTTCATTTTCAATTTCTAAAGCAATATCGCGATAAAACCAGTGCAACTGTGACACAAATTACTTCAGCACAGTTATAAAAAAAAATTAAAGATGAATTTTCTGACAGATTTGAGCAATTCAAAACCAACAAAACCACTCTAGCATTCATGGTAAATCCTCTCTACACAAATAGTAACGAAATCCACATTGAGCCATTTGGAATTGATACTGGATCTCTAGAAATGCAATTGATCGATTTAAAAAGTAAAGTAGAAAATTTACAGAGTTGAAAAGCAGGTTGGAAGAGTTGGAGGTCCAGAAATGTATGTACGTAATGCAACAAAAGTGGACAGCTTTAAAAGAAATGCCGCGAGTTGAGGCACTTATATTCGGATCGACATATTCGTGCGAGCAAGCGTTCTCTTGGATAAATATAATTAAAAGTAAAGTAAGAAGCCAACTAACAAATGAAAATTTTGAGTCGTGTTTGAAACTTAAAACAACAAGTTATGAGCCAAATTTATCCAAACTTTCTAAAACCATGCAAAGCCAACGCTCCCATTGAATTTGTTTGCTCAAGTGTATGTTATTGAAGTACAAGTTAGTGTTGTAAGTAAATGTTTAATTGTTTTAATTTTTTATCTAATAATGCTATATATATAATATTATCTAATTTGTTGTGAAAAACACTACTTATATATGAATAAATAGATATTTTTTCTTATGAATAAATAGATTAGTTTTTTTTATCAAAAACTTTATTTATGCGAGTACTATTTATTGTTGGCAAGAAAAAAATTTTGTGGCTCTTTAAAAACTTTGAAATTTTGTAAATTGTAATTTTTGACTCTTCCGACTCAAAAGGTTGCCGACCCCTGGCCTATACGAAGTGTAAATTCTTTAAAAGGTTTGTAGAAGGTATTTAAGAAAGCATATAAAACTTCTAAAAGTTATTCAAGAGACAGGTGGTTTGTCACTAAAGAGTGTATTATGTCAGGGATCTAGGATGACAAAGAATTATCGTATGAGATTTTGTAAACAGTCTGTAGCACATAGATTAAACTCACTGACTAATTATATCAAACACTTGCGAACTGTTTGAAGCACATGATTCGGGGCAAAAGTGAAAAGCATGTTAAGTCACTGACACATAAAAGTAAGAAAGCACTTTAGATAAATCACACTGAAAAAGCATGATGGCGGCCAAAAGAAGTGCCGCTCACCAGTCTTAATTCTTCAGCTCAGCTGAAGCGAGCCCCAGCATGTGGTAGAGAGAGACATTGCGTATAACAACACTAGATTGTCTTTACAGTCGGTGAAGATCAAAGAAGAGTGCACTCTACGCTTGAAGTCAGACCACGTCAAGAGATGCAATCCAGCTGCCTGCTCTTCTTGGATCACGAACACTGCTGACATCGGTGGAGAGGGGTGGAACTTCCTGTGTCTGACCAGATATCCTTGCTTTGTGTTTCCAAATATGATGTCAGGTTTGTGTTTGGACATGAAAAACATGGCAAGGAGGTATGGTATAGTAGAAATGAATTTCTGCTCACCGTCAAACCTATGGCGTAACTGAAAAAATGAAAGCTGCTTTTCTTCAAGGGTGTTCTTCGTTCCAAAACGTTTTAGCATCTTCCTAGTCTGCCTGCCTGACTATAACGAGAGATTCTACAATATTTCTCAGGTGGAAACACATTGAAGACAAGTTTCGTTGGACAAAGTGACTTAAAAGAGATAGTGGGAGAGATCATCAGCAGAGGGGACCGACAGCTTAACATGGATACAAACGAAGCAGTGACTATTGTATTCTTCACTTCAGGGGATTTAGCTTACCCTAAGAAGTTTCAGTTTCTTCTTATTTTAATTTTTTACATTATCTTTAGGATATATTGAATATTTTCAGGGTATGGTTATATTTCAAAGATGACCTATTGAAACTTTTAAGAGTCGGGTTTTTACATTATTCAAATCACTACACTGTCTATCTTCTGTAGACATTCTCTTATGAGAGTGATATTGTGCAGTAATTTTTAAAATATGAAAACCAGACTCTTGAAAGTTTTAATATTTTAATCTTTCAAATATAAAAATCAGTATTCAAAATTATGGTTCTGAAGATTTTGCACAAAATCGCAAGATCTAGATGCAAATAAAGAAAAATTGAACAAAATAGGCATTTGATTTCATTTAAATCTACCTCATCTTGCCTGCCAATTCTCCAATTTTTCAACATTTCTTTATAAATGTTGTAATACTTATTTTTTAAATTATTTTAAAAAGTAATCTTAACAAAGAACGAAACTAGTTAATATTATAAAAACTATAAATATTAAAGAGAATTTTTCAAGAAAAAAGTAGACGAACAAAAGGCACAGTAGAAACGATAAGAATAATATAATGCAACTTACATTGTGTTAATAAGGACATAAGTTTCACAGCTGTAACGTCTTTAAAATTCTAGCTTTTTAACTGTACGTTAGAAGTATACGTTTCCTGTACAAATAAATATATTATGCTATATACTGTAAAATGGATGCTTGCAGCATGTTCCAGGTTTCCGCAGTATCTTTTTTTAGGTAGATTTCGAAGAAAAATCTACCTATTGCAATGGATACCATGTCATGATTTTCGAAAAATTCTTTCATATCTTTACGTTTCATGCTCCCCTGAGTACGAAACCACCGCCTGTTCAAAAAAAAAAAAAAATTGTGATATATATATTATATATATATATATATTTATATGTATATATATATATATTTATATGTATATATATATTTATATATATCTTTACACGCTAGTGGCCGTAATTTTGAAGATATTTGAACCAAATTTTAATATGTTATTTCTAGGCCCAATAGTTCGGATAAGTTCGTTAATGAGCAAAATTGGCCCAAGGGGATGGTCGGGGGAGAGGGTTGAAATTTTAAAACATTTTTATCTCGGCCCCTATGAAGTATAGAGGGAAACTTTGTTTGAATAAATTAGAGTACTCCCTATGGAGTTCACAGTGAAACCAACGATTCGGGGGTTCGAGTGAGGGTGGGGGTGGGGATGAAAATTCGAAACTTTTGAAACCACGTCTTGTGGGGTATCGTTGAAAAGATCTTGATGAGTACTCTACAAAGCAATAAATAGTTTCTTGGTAGCTCTCATATGACGCGAGATTTTAATGTTTGAAAATAATAACACTTAAAAGAATTATTATAATATCATAATTTTGTCTTGTTTAGCGGCTTTGCTAATTTTATTCATTGCTGATCTTGCGCACGGCCTCCCAGAATATTATATCCTATTCTTGTTTTCAAAACAAATGATTGTGGGCTTTTGCTCTTTGCCGAATTCAGTCCTTATTATTGCTGGTTTGCCGTGCCAAGGCTAAAGAAGGAGAGTGCTGCGCAGCGACAATAAATTGAACCAAAAGCGCTTTGAAATCTACCTCAGCCTCTAGGCCTGCCTAGAGGGATTTTTTAATTTAAAGCGTGTTCAATAGATCGTCCCTAAAAAAGTGAAAAGTAATTCTATGGTTCCCCAGTAACTAATACATTCCCAACTTATCTTTGTATTTATTATATTAAATAAACAACAAAAAATGCAACGAGATAACCATAGTTCGAAAGCTCTATATAGACGAAAAAGGCTGGAAAGGAAGTTTATGGAGCCTACGTGAAAATACAGACCCGCTTATTTACCCACGCCGATCAGGTTATTCAGAAGTTGATGTTTTGTAGAATAAACATAAGCCCTAACATAAAAAACAGGCTAATCAAGCTTAGGCCTAATACTAAGGGCAATCTGCCTATAATTTATGATGTATATAAACTTTTCCTCAGATGCATAATCATTCGTTTTAATTAGAAATAGGCTATATAACGCATCGTAAAGATTTTTGTTATTCTTTACACTTATGCAGACCGAGTAAATGCTATTAGATGTAGTTAAGGCAGGAAAAATATAAGGTAGACTGGTACTGGACAATCCTTATAGCTGTTGAGTAAATCAACACAAGCTGTAAATTTACAAGTTGATAGTCGGTAATTGCCCAACACTTTCATGTGATTTACATTTTGCTGTCAGAAGCGAAAAAACAAGGACCGCCTTGCGCTTTTACTGCTGCCAAGTCAGTGGGCAATGATGTCAAAAGTATGCAGTCTTTTTGGAGATTCTTAACTCCACCTGTTATAATGGCGGCATCACATAAAATTACAAAAGTGAAAAAGCTCTTTATAGTGGGGTGTGCCAATGAATTGTTATCTGAATACCAGCGATGACAAAATATAAACAAAGCAGTATCTTTGGATGTTGCAGCATTTTTCATTAGTTCTATTTGACATAACCTAGAGTAGCCTAAATGTTTTCCTTTGGTTTGTAGAATAATTTATTGGCGGTAATAGATCTGAAAATTTCACGAATAGTGCAACCAGACATACTCTTTTTCAGGGGTCCTAATTTTGTACTCTGTACTATTTTTTTGCTAACTCTTGAAATGTTGGTACTCTATTATGTCAATCTGTCATTTTATTCTCAAACAACTATGAATCTGCCTTTGCAATTCCTAAACAGAATGCGAACTTTGAAAGATATTTAGTCTCATGAAGTCTCAGTAGACAGAAGAACGTATCAGCTCTATTGAATCAGTGAAAAATATCCTGCTAACTCACTGCAACTTCAAACCAATCAGCTGTGTGCAGTTTTATGATCTCTGTCTAAAGGATAAGGAATTGCTTCATTAAGTATAAATTCTTCTAAATACAGTAAGTGCGGGTCCGTTAAGTCACAAGAGACAATGAAAGTAAGCCTTACGAATTCAAAATGTTGGTATAGTGTTCATTAAGTTGTGCAATGATTTTTGTGAAACTGTTTAGGGTTTAAGTATGCCTTCAGGTAAAGTTTATCTGTGCAATAATAATAATAATAATAATAATAATAATAATAATAATAATAATAATATAATGATAATAATAATAATAATAATAATAATAATATTCTCTATCGTGCTTTCGGAATGTAGAACCTCAACTCAACTAGTAAGAAGAGAAAGTAGACTACTCTTTTTCTTGCTCAGTCATTTGGTAACCCTACGCATGAATTTTGTACTGTACAGGTAGGGGGGAAAAAGCGGACCTACTAAAATATCTAAATTGCCTATATGAGCCACTGCGCATGCCAGCGGCATTCACAGGATAGCAGGGAATGTATTGAAATTCTTTCTACACCCGACAAATTGCTTGAATTTAGAAATAATCTCACGTAATTTGCATTGCTTGTGAAAATAAACATTTGGTTGCATCTCTTACATTTATTTACTTATCACAAAGGCTCTGAAATCAGCTACAAGAGTCGGTCCGCTTCCCCCCCCCCCCACCTGTACATTAGATAGTGTCTGAAATTAAATCCAAGTATTATTACTATTGGTACCACCATCACACACAGTGTTACCATATTAGTTAATTTACTACTACTGTGTTATTTATTATTATTATTATTATTATTACTATTATATTACTACTACTACTAGTCTACTTGATGCTTTGCCTGTTGGGAAGGTGAAGCATCATGGATGATGTAGCCTAGCTAATTTACCTAGAAGATAAAGAATAAAATTAGAAAACCTGCGGCTATTAAGAACAACAATATTCAAATCCAAAGATCAGTTACAAGTAATAATAGGCTATCTCAGATATAATCATAATGTAACCATGATCCTCTCGAAAGTACAACTCTGCCTCTTCGCATGACACAGAATTTTAATTTATGTTTTGTAAGCAGTCAACGCTTTTTTATCAAGCACTTTGTTAAAAAAAAGTATAAAGCACATGTGTAGGGAACTCTTATGGTATTATAATATATAATCTATACAATATATTGGTGTAAGAATATGGTAGATGGGTGGTCAGAATCCATGCTTTAAGTGTTTAAGATAATGGAATATTGCTCTTAGCTTTATCAACATACAGAAAGTTTCTTCAGAATACAGGACAACACGTCAAAGATTATAGTATTTCCACATCGTTAAATTACGCTTATCGGTATTTTAAGTTCAAAGTAATATGTTATACATGGGAATCGATGGCAATAAGTACTACTATCTGATGATGTTAAACCATGTGATATTTCATTGCAGCAGAGACTATAGTTTCAACACCTCCGTGTCGACATTTGCCTTTGTAAACTTGTTTTACTTGAAACGTGTGATCTGTATCGGGCATTAGTGTCCGCCTACATCGTGCCAATTGTGACTTGTAGTCTCCACCCATGTAGATGAATGGCGAAGGCGTGCGACCACGTTCCAAGAGGCTTAACCTGTATTCCTTTCCTTAAGTACTAAGGGTCACCTGTATGGTACATATGCAGTACATACAGTCTTGGGGGAAAAGAAACATTGCACCATTGTTCATACAGGCCTATCCTACTGAGTTTTGAGTCGCAGGTACAGAATTCTTCATGTTCTGACGATCTCTTTTCCTATAATTGCTGCTTACATTATTTTACCCACTCCCCTTAGACCTGTCAGTTAATGAACAACTCAGTTAGATATAAGCAGACGGATCCTAATTTCCTCGACTCCAGGAAACATTTACCCTATTTTAGCTACAGCACAAAGACGCTGGTCGTCGTGTGGACTCTATACCAATGAAGAATTTTTTCCAGCTGTATAGTGATAACTGTGATTAGTTGGCTACTATTCAAAGTGAATACTTCAATTCAGAAATTGTTCAGAAAAGAAATAGCCACACTATTAGGAGACCACAAAGAGCTTACTCGAAAACTGCACATAATCAGTAGGCCTAAAGATATACAGATTAAGGAGCAATGTTATTGAATTATTTTGTAGAAAATAGATGATATTATGAGAAGAAGTCGTCTTCACATGGAATCCACCTCCACTGTTATACTGTTCTGGCCACGTTAAGACCTCATTTCTGCAAAACCTTAGGAGTTAAAAAAAAGACCTATGAAAGTATGAAGATTTAATAAAATTACCTAAAATGAACCTTAATATCAAAAAAATTACTTTATTCTTCGAAACGTGGAAACAAATTAATTTTAATGACTTTTAAACACCCCATAGGTCTATATATAATATATTTACTGCCGAATGCACTTAATTGTCATTAAGCATTGTCTCTGACTACTCAGAGAAAAGATGACTTTTCATCAAAATCCGGGCCCTAACTGGCTACATTTGGATTGAGTGGCTATACGCTACCTCTAGGCCACCGAGGTCGACCATTAATATACTGGTACTTATTTGTTCTCTGATCGCAATTTTCAGTAAATCCAATAAAAATCAAAACACTCCTTACAACACATTAAGAGTTTTTTCATATAACTTTATAAAATTCTATTAAAGCTATATGCCCTTTAGGTATTGAAAGGATTTGAATTACACAAATACAAAAGCTATCTCAGTTAATCAGTCTACTCGTTTAATAACGTTTTATCTCGCCTTTCATCATGGGGTTTGTAATGGAGACTGGCTGACAAGGCCAGCAGTAAATCAAATTGATAATGATCGCAAGGGGAAGTTGAATTTACTTTATTATTATGCACTATTGACACACAACATTAACTCCATCGGCGACATATCAACAATGGAATTACATGCATTTTGCTAACGGGAGGTCATGAACATTGGGTTTTCTGAAGCTGTCATTTTAACAAGCGGTTAGTCATTCAACTGAGACGTATTATATTGTTTTATAAGAAACCAGTTCATAAATATTTTCAGTCCGTTTCATAACAACATAAATATTTCACAATAGCTTCCTCTTGTAAATTCATAAACAAATCGGGA
Source organism: Ectobius pallidus (assembly GCA_964059195.1). Taxonomy (NCBI): domain Eukaryota; kingdom Metazoa; phylum Arthropoda; class Insecta; order Blattodea; family Ectobiidae; genus Ectobius; species Ectobius pallidus. The sequence continues at coordinate 109,689,770 of CAXKWD010000006.1, forward strand.
GTTCAACGCCTGAAGGGTCTCTAGCACAGGTTCAGCCAAATGCACTGACGGCAGGCAGGATAAGAAATCTGATCATATTCAATTTGCAAATTTACATAACAGCTGAAGGCGCTTTTCGGTTTTAAGCACATGTATACTTCCATATAAAATCTAATTCATACCGCATACAAACACTAAATTGTATAACCTAAATATATCTCGGGAATCAGTAACTCAATATAGCTAAATTTGCCTGCAAGACATCATTTCTTTCTTAACCAACCTAGTACCAGTGTAATCAATTTGATCCCAAAAGCACGTTTGAAATAAAAGACTCCACTGTTTTTAAACTAGAATTTTCAAGTTATCCCTCTCATGACTGTATCCTATGACTTTTATTAATTTTTATACTTTTAACTTATTAAAATATATTGTTTTTGTGCTGGGTACCATTGGGGGCTTTATGACTCCATAAAAAAATTTATCATAAAATGTCTGAGTTTAAGACGTCCAAAATAACAAGACATTTTATACAAGTTGATTTATACAGCCCTAAAAGTATACTAAGACCTATCTGCGAATAAGTCAACATTCACCCCATCCCAAAGTAGCTATGTCATGTTGCCAAATCGTGTATACTGTATTTTTACGGAGGCAGCAAACTAGTTTCTTTAAAAATAATATGCACAAAAACCTTACATTGTAATAAAATATGTCAAAGAAAACAAATAGTTTTTTATTGATTTATATTAACTAATCAGAAATCTATAATCATGTGTTCAGCATTTCTGTAAAAGGTTGTTAAACTTATGGTAAGAATTTATATATATATATATAATACATATATATAATACATTTACAGACCTAAGTGCATACATAATATATATTTCTCTGTGTTTATAGCCTTTATACATGTTTTAAAAACAGAAAACTTTCCATCCACATGCATTAAGCTTTTTTATTATAAACAATATGTGTATGTGTATATATGTACCTATTATGTAGGGTCTATCTAGAATATATATGTACGTAGAATATATATATGTACTGTCCGTACATTTAGACGAGAGCGCTGTAAACACAATGCACAGTGGAATCAGTCATCACGCGATTCATACTAGCAACACACTCCCCTTCCGTCTCGCCCTATCTCTGCGGCGCATGCAAGTGCTCACGTCTAAATGCACAGGCTTTATGTACATACGTATGAATTGAACTGAAAGCTACATAATACTGTAACTGTGATATTAACTATAGCTCAATTTAATTAACATGAACCCCATACCGGTATCAGTCCGTCGAATTAGCCCAGCTAAGTTTAAACCAGTTCATAAAATGATTTTAGGCAATGTTCAGACGAAAATTATGTTAATATCAATACTATTCATTTCAACCGCTTGTATTACAGTACTTTAGTTTTACACAACTCGTATAACATTCTCGATCACGGCAATCGTTTAGTTTATTTAGGTTGATGTTACCCAAGAAAACATCATCCGCACGGTCACTTGTTCTTCTGAGCACTAAGGAACGCAGATATCTGGTTTATAGCTTTTTGCTTCTTTTCTCTGCTCACTTACCGCCCTATTACTATTCTTGTCAAGTCTGCTTGAGTTTTAATGATCTGTTATTATGTAATAGACTAGGATATTTTTCTTATGTTCCTTGCAATATATTGTAAACGTATTATATGCGAAGATATAATATAAGGTATACGTCCATTATGTATGTCACTTATGCAAGAATATACAATATAAGACTACGCTTTTAACATTATCCCACGTATTTCCAATATTTCCGAGTAATTAACATTCTGAAAGATGTGTCTCAATTAAGTATATATTCTAGTTCTACATGACTGATTGCTAAATATGCGTGCAATAATCGTAAATGAGATTTTATGCCATTTATCTTATATTCTTATTCATTTGCTTATTCATACCGAACATAATAGTTTGTGTCTCATAATTAATTATTAATTAATTAATTTTAACCAAGGGTTGTAAACACATTTAATATTTTTAACATATTTAAATTGTATTGAATCTTGTAAGCTTTCTTTTACAAAAATACAATCATACAGAAGCATTTTCGTAATTTATTAGACTTAATAGGCTTAGAGTAACAGGTATAATACAAAAATTAAAATGCAAGAGTCTTAATCACTTTGCATAAGGAATCCATAAAAACTCAGCTAGAATGCTAAGCTATTATTGAATCTGTAATACTAGTAGGCCTAATTTAAAAACAGCATTAATTATATTTATAAATATTCTAAAATTATCCACATTGATAAAAAGCCCTTAAGAATAGTCTTAGAATCATTTGAAGAAATTCAAATACTTATTTTCAAGGCAACGCACTGATAAGTTTTTGCAGAACTCAGAGTGCATATTCCCATTCAAGATTTCGTTAAATTTCCCTACTGGACACACCACACCATCACCTTTTCAGTACCTAGTATTTTAGATTTACCTCATTTCAGTGCAACATACTTGGACAGCCTGATTCAGCCAAAATCTCGATGCACAACTCTTGAGTCAATGATATCTTTGCGCCTTACCTGCAAAGAAAGAACGGCCGTCGTATTAATGGTGAGTTTGAGGACACTCTATTAAAATCCTATGATAAAAGTAATTTCTCATTATACAAGTACTTCTCACATTATTATAGCCTGTAGTGGTGCTAGTAGACTGTACCTAAAACTTCAGCAGAGAAATGCTTTTTTATTTAATTTTAGTACATAGGCTTACAATTTTATCTAAGGCTTATATGAGATACTGTATATTAATTTCCGTTTTGCAGATAATCTATTCTGTATTTTAGAGGTTGGAATTAGACCCAAGTTCTCAGCTTAATGTGCTGATGGAAGACAACTCAATTATTCAGGAACTAGCCAAGCTCCATTTAATATTATCACAGACCATATAGACCTCGCTATAAATGCTTAAACCTACAACGGGAAAGACTGCGTTTAATTGCGTTTTAGTAAGTTAAATTATTGATATACTTTATTTACCTTTCACTTAAGACTTTTACGTTACATAATTTAGAAGACACTTTGACATTTATGGGAATCCAAGCTGATGTTTTAGCTTAAATTTCTTGTCAACACTCGACTCCAAAATTACCTAATCTTTACACTATTATGGAAACTTCGTTTTAAGGCGTAAGGGTTCACATTATTATAGCTTAATAGTAACTTAAAATACCTGTAATAAGATATTTTTTTCGGAGTCAGAAGCATTACCGTACATTGTATATATTCTGGACCAGTTTTAATTTAAATTTGCCAAGAAGCCAGTTGTAGGGTGCAGTTCTATGAAGTTCCATGGCCAAGGATTATCAATAATGAACTTTATTTATTATTTCTTTTCCCCAAAAAATAACACATAGGCCTACTTCTCATTGTTATGTATGGAATCGACGAGAATATTTGGGTTGAGACTGGGTAATAACTAAAGAGCCAAGAGGACTAGTATCAGCTTTATACGCGTATCATTCAATGAAAGATTATACTTTATTCAGTAAGATTTCACAACTTAAGGCAAAACAATAATTTATATGAGGAATACACGATTGTACACGTCTAATAAATAACTCAAAGACTTGGAATAGATTGTATGAATAAATAATTTCATTATTCCTACGTTATTTTGATTATTATACTGTTTAATAAAGCACATTGAATTGACGAATCAAATTGACGCGGTTGAATCAAAATCTAAGATGACCAAGGGGCAATTACATGGACAAAACTATGTTTGAACTGTATAACACGTGTATTACTGAGCGCCCCGAATATATAAATTACAATCTCAAACATTTTAAGAGGAAAATAAAAATAAATTATGATATAAGTTAATATTAATAGCACAACTTAATGTTGTTTTATCTTTCAATGTTTCAATCCAATTTATTCTATAAAAAATTATGTTCTTTTTTTTAATTTATTTTTTATTTCTATATAAACCACTGGTTAAGGATGCAAAATTATGTTATGTACATTGTACTCATACATTTATAATTTTCGTTTGTAGTATACTGTGCATTGATATATAAATAGATTTACATTAATCTATTATACCCTAAACATGAACTTTGCTCATCTAGGGGCATACCTTACTTTTTAAGTGCTAAAATAGAAATAGTATTTTCTGTTGGCATTTGTTTTTGCTTATACTAAATGTGAAATAATGTAAATAGTGAAATGTAATAATGTATGTAACAATAAACTTAAAACATACTAAGGACTAGAAATATCACCTGTTCTATGAACGAGCCCTTGAAAGTTGTACATTGCAATTTCAGGGAGGCTATAAGATAAAAAGCAATTCCTACTTGGTCAAAAGGACATTTGCAGTGGCTCCAGAAACCAAGAGTTAACTGTGCACTTCCATGAACATTCGGGTGAATCATCTTTTCATGGTTACAAAGACGGATAACTATTTATATAAGGTACCGTGTGAAGAAACATTAATTCATAATTGCTCACATCTATGGCCAGTTTCATTTTGCACAAATTATATATACATAATATAAGTGGGCTATCTTTAGTAATCAGGATTCACGACTGGTTACCAAATATCAACGAATTTTGACGTAAGAACTATCAATCTTAAAAAAAAAAAAAAAAAAAAAAAAAAAAAACTCGGTTGAAATTATACACGGATAGATTGACCCCGTCAGTATGATGTGAACTTTCGGGCTTTTTTTGCGCACTCCACGTGCATATGAAGGCACATCAATAAATGCTTAGCTAGAAAACCCTAAAGTGAGCTTCATTAAATTTACCTTGAATTTCTCTTCCAAAGTATGACAGTCCTTCCGTCCAGCTGTCGGATGAAGTATGACACGTCACATTTCACATGGAAATAATATGGACATGAAATATACTTCGATTAACTTCATTATATCAATTCTGTCATTCTGATATGAATTATTACGTCTTTCTCTCACATATCTTTTCTTTATTTAATGAAGTAAACTTTACCTGTGTCAATTCCCATTTCAAATATGCCTGATAGGAAACTAGGTATTATAAACGATAGGATAGTCTATTCTCTCTTCCTTCATGTAACATATTATACGCGGTTGAAATAGTGATAAAATTGTAAGATAATTTGCACGTATAGGCCTAGATGAAGTAAAAATAAATAATTTTTATAAAATTATATTTGGGATAATCAGAGGAGAGGAAAAGCGGAAAGTTGTACACAAAGAAAATTTCAAATTTAAGTTTGCTACCCTACTGAGGATGTGTTACAGAACTTAACGTTTACTTAAGGCCTATTCTTAACTTAAGAAAAATATTTTACTTGATCATTAAAGTTTGTTGTTGTCTTGAAAATAGCACTAACGATGCTCATTGAACCCTTCGCATAGATTTATTTTAGAAACCGGTGTATAAACCTCGGGATGCCGTCTTACTGGAAAAAAATTAATTATTAACGTCGAATATTTACTACAGGAGTGGACACTGGACAGTCTTATATCCGCGGACCGTATGCAGCCTAAGCCTATACTTTCTTCCGGCCCAGTGGACAAAAGTAAAATTAATAAATTCTTAACGAATAGTTCACTTTTGACTTCTGGAACAATTTTGCATTGTTGTTGTTAAAATGCAAGGCTTGTAAACTACAGTTTACTGATCTTGGTTAAAATGTACTTTGCCCTGCCATATCTATACGAACTTAATTATCGAACAAGAATGAATGAAAAATCATCTTCCCTCCGAAAACTGACTTAGGAAGGGCACATTTCACTCCTCCATCAATTGTCACAGCCCACTCCAAGGGTATTGTGCTAACTCAATATGACTGTTATATCACTATTTTCATAAATCTTGCTTGCTTCTAAAATTCAGTCACAAGTTTCTCGTTCAACTGAAATTGTAGTATTTCAAAACATGCAGATCATTAAGGTTGTTTAAAATAGATCTTACCAACTACAGTAATAGCATTTTAGTAATGTTACTTTCAAACTAATCAGGAGCTGGGATTCGTCAGATGTTTTACTTACAATTCTTGACAGTTTCTAATAAAGAAAGTATGAACAGGGTCGTACTATATTGTACTATATAAATAAAGGTTTACATCTTTTCTCTTAAGAGTAAAATTTTATCCGGCCCACTTTTACTCCACTCCCTCTAAGTGTAGCACTTACGTATAAGAAAATTGCTAACCGTAACCTGTGATTGATTGATTGATTGTTTATTGCCACAAACATTACAGAAATGTACAGGCTATTGTCTTATAAATAAAATGCACAGTTTACTCATATAGAATCACAAAAGAATTGTACATATTAAAATAATAATAATTAAAATAAAATTGACAAGATGGTTGAAATCAATCTTGTACACAAAACATTTTTAAAAATTTAAAATTAATACATCTGGCAGATTATATCTTACTGTCAAAAAATTCCCTAATACTATAAAAAGGTGTTACAACTAATACGGAGAACAGTTTGGCTTTGAATTTGTTTCTTGGTAGGCATGTTAAATTCTCTGGAAGATGGTTGAACAACTTCGAACCAATCACAACATGGCTATTTTGAGTTTTTTTTAGTCTAACTCGAGGCACATGAATCTTATTACAAGACCTTGTATTATGAGTGTGAATATCATTATTAGAATCCATTTCCTTCTCTTTGGTATACACACACTGCATATAAATATATAGATTTATTGATGCACTACATTAGCTATACGAATTCCCATATCTATTACATGAGACTTTATTTTTGGATTCTTCTAAATCCAAGTTCATCGGGAAAGAAAGAAATGTATTCGAATAAACAAACTGAAAAGGCTTAATTGATTATCATAAAATATATTCTTATTGTAGCACGGAATGCCTTACGGAAGAATTATTTTTTTTATCCAACTGCTAGGTATTGTGGATGGCTTATCACAAAATAACTCTGAGACGAATTATGTAAGTCAATAACATTATTTAATACCAACACAAGCCATAGAAAATTATAATCTTTTATTCTTTTTTCAGGACCATTGGAGATAGGCTAATTAATTTGTTCTTGCCATGTTTGTGCTCTAAAGATAAAAAAACCATGTTAATTACAAAATATTGATATAGCCTAGGTGGAATAGATCAAGCTGTAAATTTATCTGCAAAATCTATTAGCCTATTTATAGTCTGAGTCTGGTGTTAGCATATCTCCCTAAAATAATCTACTACATGTCGCATAAAACAATAATTGTCCGTCAGTGCTTCACATTGTCTTGGTTAGACTGGGTTTTGTGGTCTGTGGCACTGCAGAAGTAATTCACTTTTCATGTCTAGGGCTCCTTCTTTCTGTTGACAAGCCGTCTATTTCCCTGTCCGCACGGCATTCTACATTCGCGCCTGTCTCCACTTCATCTGCACACACATCAGTCCGATGTAAATTTGTCTTACTTCCCCGTCTTGCTCAGACCTGCCACTTCTCTTAACACAGGGGTAGGTAAACAAAATTTCTGACCCATCTGAATATTTGAACACTAAGTCTGATGTAATTTAAGGAGATCCGCAAATAAAAACGAAAACGTCAGGCCAGCTTGTAATCTGTAACGTGGTTCTAAAAGGGCCAATGTCAATTTCTTGGAAAAATGAGATCTATGCATTATTGAGCTCGGCTAGCCTTTATCTTTCGTATACTAAAAGCGTCAATGACTGATGCTATTAAAAGACATAACACAGACACCTTAGAGGCCAATGTCGGAAGTTCTCAGCAAAAAATATTACATCTGCAAAAGTCAGTCATCTCAAAAGCAAGTTTTATGACATTGGCCCTTTTAGAACAAAGCCAAAGTATACAGTATTATTTTTCAGTCTATTCGCTACAAAAGAATTGAGTGTAGTCTATTCTGAATATCAAACCAAAGTTTTCGAATTCCTTGCGACTAACGCGAAAGTACTCAAATTACGTCCGGGGTAATTATAAGGGCAACACGAATTCATTCCGAGGGCTGCTGGGATAGGCAACCGAATTATTTTTCATATACTTTGCAGACTTAGGACTTTATTAGACGAAATTTATTGTATTTAACTCAGTTAAATGATGTAAGCTTGTCTTAGCGGATGGGAAAAAGACTGATTTGGTAAAGTCCTTTTTTTATTTCCCAAAATAATAGAAGTAGTTCGTATAGGTATGTGGGGCTGCTTTGGGCAGCTGGTTTGCTCTTTCATTTCCTGTGTTTTCAAATAGGCCTAAGAAGTTACTTACGTAATACTGTGCCATACCTAGCAATTAAGAAAATGGATAGTGTAATATAAACACAAACATGTGTAATTACTACGAATTAATGACCATTAAGTAGTGCGGTTTCTTGTTCTAAATTTTCGTTGCTAAAATATATTTTATTCATTTAAAATAACTGATACGGAACAATTTATTGGAACGATAATTGCAGTAGACAGAGAATTAATTGGAAAGGCCTATGTTTCCAGTGAATACCTGCAATAAGAGTAGATCTAATGACAGTGAAATTGTATAACGCAGAATGTGAATGTGTTTAGTGACATGTAATGTGTAGTTAGAACAGACAGTTAACTGACGTCACTTACACACCTAGGCCATTATTCAGTTTCCATTTAAGTCATAATTTTAATGGTTGAACATTCTGAAAACATATTTACAGAGGAATGTTGACTTGAAGGTTTTTCATTCAGCATGAACATTCTTATAAAGTACTAAATTACATTCCAAATTAGCTTGTACAAACATATATTCTATATTTTAGACATAAAAACTCCTAATTTACGACGAAATACACATTTAAGTTCTAAAGATGTTGATCGTTATTTTTACGGCATTAGCCTATATAAAATTATAGCATATTTTAAAAGCGATTCTGTTGCAAATAAGTTAAATCATGAAATGAAAGTTATCACTAGGGGGCGCATTTCTATGACCTAAAAAGTGGGATATATGCATGCATTTATGACCTAAAAACATTAAAATATTACCAATAAAATTTAAAATATGACTTTACCACTTACACATTATGTATATATTATTTAAGTTCCATTACAATTCACTTTATTAAAATATAATGTAAATTTAAAATATCTGTAAATTCTCAAAAAGTATCAGTAGCCTATAATGCAAAATTTACAAAATATGATATGAAACATCAAAATTTCTTTAATATGCACATAAATATGCCAAAAATATGACGTAAATATGCATATTCATACTGAATATGCTACAATATGCTACAATAGTTGAAAATTTCCTAATTATGCAGTTATATGCACAATAAAAGCCGTTCCATTTTCACCAGGATGCTTGGAATCGGGTTTAAATTAGTCGGAAACCTGAAATAATGCAAAGGGGAAAAATATGACATGTCATAGAAATCCGCCCCCTAGTTATCACATACATATATAAAAATCTAATGATTCGTCTCTGTCGGAACAACTTTTTTCACAAAAACCATTAACCTTATAGAGCTGAAAATCTGTATGAACATAGTTTTTACGTTAATTAAAGTATGGATTCTCACAATTCTTTCAGTCTCACTAGGGCATTGGGCAATGTGTCTTCCAGCATCTCTTTAATCTCTGTTGCCAGGCATAATTAGACTCATTTTATAGCACAGACGACATTGATCTGGCCTCTGGTAAAATATTTGATAGCAGTATAGACACATAGTTCAGATATTAAATAAATATTGCAAAAATGAACAAACTGATTCAAACCCTGAAAGAACGTCAAGCACACTGAAAAAGAAATACGGTTACTTCCTCGCAAAGTTTCTCGAGTGGCCTAAGGCTAACAATCAAGCAAAGTACTTCTTCACCCGTAAGAAGGACGGGTAAGTGGCTAGTGAATAATAAACAGTAAGGTAGACTGGTCGCTGTGAATTCCTACAAAATCATAGGAGGTAAACATTTTTGAGAAGTGAGGATATGTGAAATACTACAATCTCTGAAATATGACAACATACTAATTCCCACCAATTTCCCTTCACAGTTCCAATACCTGTGAAGCTGTTAATTTTTACAATCACCATTCTCATATATTAAATTTTTTAAATGTGAAGAGAATGCAAATAAATAAATAAACAAATAAATAAAACATACGTAAAAGCGCTGAGTTCAGTAAATAATATTTTCTTAACAGAAGACATTAAAGAAGGAAGAAGAAAAAAAAGCAAGAAAGGTGATGAATAAATGTTTATGTGAGCTCATGACAAGATTCCATTACGTAAGCAAGTATATTACAGAAATAAATTATCAAGAATTTGACATATTTGTTTGTTTTTTATTTACTTTAAACGAAGTTTCCACAAAGGATTCAGGTTAATGCCTAGCTTTCACGTGTTATAACGTCTAACTTTTGATGTCATGATTTTAAACAGGGAACAAAGATAAAAGATTTAACCACACCAGCCTGTATTAAAGTTGCTCAATCTCAAGTTTATTTCAAGTGGGAGGGAAAATTCTGTCTTTGTAGAATTCTCCTAAGTGTCAAATCATAGGAATTCACATATCAAAATCCTTACAAACAGCAATTTTGTAGGAATTCACTCAACCCATGTTACGCTCGCTAATCGATAAAATTGCACAGTGCCTGTCTTTAAACACATCAGATCTCGAAAAAGACTATTTAGGCTATTTAGTTTTATGTATATAATACATACAAGTTTACAATCAAGAATACAAAACGCTAACTTACCATTTCAGATAAAAAAAAAGCTTTGAAATATTTAATATATATTATAGCCTACTACCGGTACAACATAATAGGACATACTATAGTAGCCTAATGTAAACACACCTGAATGAGCAAGACTGGTTGTGCTCGCGTGCAGCTCCATAGAATACAGTGAACAGAGTGAGGAAAAGAAATGAACAAAAATGTAACATAATTTACAAAGAACCTAGAAAAATTAAAATCAAAGGCTTAAAAGAAACAAAGCAATACTACCTTAGAAACAGTTATCATTATAAATTATACACAAACTTCAACAAATAGACATTGAGCGAAGTGAAAAAGTGTGATATAATGGAAGTTGCCAATTTTTAATTAAGAGTAAATTGGTAATTGGAAGTCTCGCAAAAACTTATGCGTTCAGCAGCATTTCTTTATAGAAAAATTTCACATGCTCCTTGTATATCCAAGTACAAATCCATTATCGTTTCCTGCGTGAAATTTGAAATGTCACCGTGCTTTCATGATAAAAAATAAATGAGCGAAACGTAGCAGCGGCTTATGAGAGATGTTTCTATGCTATTAGAGGGGTTGCGGCACCGGTAACCTGGAGGTGACACCCCGGATGAGATGCTAGATGACTTAGGGGATAGCCGTGACAGGTGAGGAAGCTGCTTACAAACGGCTTGCACAGGCGAGCTTTGTATTATTTGGCTTACGTCACTAGGAGCATTACTGAAGTCATTTGTCAGCTGTGATTGTACAAGCCCCAACACAACACTGAACATTTGTTACTTCATAGCCCCCTGTATGGGACACAACTGGATGTTACTTTGGGGACTTAGGGCCAACCGGTTGTAGACAGTCGGACATTCTGTTGTTATGCGTACTCCCGTGAGATGTCACCGTCATCGCTTAACTTTCCTCCCTCTCAGGAAACATTCCATTGCACGCGTGCAGAGTGAACAAATATTCTTGAATAATGTATGTCTACATTCACAAAATCATATTTCTATCGTAGTTGGGAAATAAATGCCTAAAATTATTATAACTGCAATACAAGATATTTTCTGTAATCAGAGTTCCGAGTAAGCTAATATCAGTTTCCTCTCCATGTCCTATATTAGATTGTAGGCACCTTGCTGTTACAAAGGAGAGTTTTGAGGACTGTTACTATTTATTGAATTTAAAATGTTGACTGTTAACCCGGCAATTGCAAGAGGTGGGACATCAAAGGCCTATAACCGTTTAATTTTTGTTCATTTATTATACGGCATTGGCCTACTTGGAATATGAAAATAATAATTGTCAATCAACATTCTGCTTACGAGATACTGCTATTATTGTTAGAGTTTGAAACAAAGAAATCAAATGTCACCCGTGACTTAAGTAGCCTACAAAGATTAGACAAAGATATAGTCTACTGTACGTTATGAGAGATTAGCTTACAGCTGCAACATTTCATTATTGAATAGTGTAGGCAGAAACTGAAAGGAAAACAAGTGCCTTCTGAAAATACTTTTTTATGTGGCTTACATCATTCATGAAATAATAGCCTATGCCTGAACATTTAAGACATTTTATGTATGCTTTTCCCGACGGTTCCCCTGTTGAACAAGCCTTCATGATAAAATGTGAATTCAACTAAACACGACGGAAACTACACTATCTTTCTCTCACTTTCCCTGTACTAAAAACTCATATTGTAACATTTCATATTTTAGTCATATTAAATTATATGAGGTACTCTTTTTAGGTTATATGAGTGTTCATGTTTGTCAATACCTATCCGCTGTAGTTACTCACCTCAAAACGGACATTTATGAAAAATCATACTTTAATCATGCACTTTAGGCCTAATACATGCTAGTGATAAAATGGGAACAAGACATGAAGAAATTTAAAAAAAATAAAATAATAATAAAAAAAATAACTCTGATGGTTTCATTTTTCACATTGTTGTATATTTTTTTTACTTTGTGATAATGCATCATATTTGCTTCGTATTGAAATATTTGTGAATATTTTTTTAATTTGTCATATTTTAATGGCATATTTCTAACCGATAACTAATATTATGCTCATTTCTGTTTATTCCAACAATTACACGATTTGGGCTAAGTGAATGTTTTGAGAACCGAGTGAATACCCTAATGTTTCTGAATTGATTGTATAATAGTAAAGCCACATTTCACTTCGTTAGTTTTCAATTTACTAAAATGTCATGCATTTACCTTGTTTTAAAGTTCTGTAACGTAATTTAAATACAACCTTTTTTGCAGTCTATAATGTAGGCTAATTCAGGTGACAAGAGATGTAAATGATTGGTTCCGGAGCATATATAACAAATTTTAAAGCAGATTTATATGCATATTTAGTCTTCTGATAGAGCATTCACTTCCGGCGCTTGGTTATTATATTCTCTTTAACTAGTTCATGAGACTTGTCGTTCATAACACGCTCATGAAAAAAAAAACACTCACACACTTTACTATTTATTACATCAAGATATTCTAAATTCCACATATCTGCTTCATTAAGAGAACACCGGATTAAATGTGACAGTTCTTGCGTAATTTACATTTGAAACTGGCAACATTTTGAGTGCAGTTTTAGAAGTAATCAGAAAGTTTAATTTTGTTCTATTTTGAATGAACAAACAAATTCAAGAAAAAAATGACATACGCCACTGATCAGACGACCGTGTTAAAATGTGGACGGGATAGTTAAAATATAGTTAACTAACCAAACGAGTAATATTTGACTGGTGAGTGCGGGCACCTATATGGATGGATGGCATCTCGTTTCCGTGATCAAAAAACATCATGTTCAGCAAGACAACCTGTCTATCAGGAAGGCCGATCTCAGAATCAACCAGTTACATATGCCTTAATAAAAGCTTCCAGTTTTCACCGGGTGTTCAAAAACTGTTGTGCTCATCACTGGACACCTGTCTAGCCAGGCAACTTTATGAAGAGTTTCTTGCTGATGATTTTATACGTATGGCCAGTATAGGCTATAAGTAGGCTATTTTAAAGTAAAAACCTATTAGTAAGTAGCTATTATCAGCTTATGATTCTTTAATTCTGAAAATAGATTAATATTTTTGTCCTCCCCCCCCCCCCTCCAATCGCCCAAGGCTCTTTCAGGCATACCGCGGAGATTGCCTCTCGCGGACGGGGATGAAGATACAACACAACACAAAGTCCCGAACAGAGGAAGGAAATTTTCCACTCCTGAAAAATTCCCGATACGACCAGGAATCGAATCTGGACCTCTTGGGTGGAAGGGTGGAAAACAGCCACGCTATCAACCCTCCCCACTATCCACGGGGGACAACATTATCATTTACATAGATAAGATGTAAGTTAATTAAATTTGTTAGCACTTTCAGACGTATCTTTCGACTACTGTGTAACCCCGTCCTTTCTTAAAAGATGACTGATTGATGTCAGGATTAGGGTATGTGGTTAGTGATTATCAGCGATTAGGGTTTGTAGTCACCATACCGACTTCCACGACAGTTACTGATGATTTTCTCGACAGGATCCCCTATTTTTTTTTTTTTATCAGAATCTGTTGTGTTCATAGGTAAGAGGAAATCCTGTTCCAGACTTCCATGTTGAGAAAATACCGGGATCGAACCCAAGTCTCCAGATCCGCAGTCAGTATTATTGTATTAATGCATTAGCAGTATTAGTTAAAATTAATATTGATACAGGAAGTTAAGTTTACTGACCGGTTTTTTCACTCAATGTTTTACAAATCACAGCTCCATCTTGCTATTAGGCATAGTCCCAAGGTGAAGCATAATCACAACCAAGACGATCTTATGACAATCATATGGGAGATAAATCATGTACAGATTATATTGTAATTTTTTTTTAGTTAGCTCAAAGGGATAGTTGTACATTATATTTATGGATGTTGTAAGACAGCGTATTTATCACCGCTATAAGACAGCTTGACCTCCATAGAGTGATTTATTGGCTAGTAGATCACCTGATATTGACAATATAATGTTAAAGTAATTGTAATTAAACAAGTTGAAATGTTAATAGCTATCAATATAACCAGGACGAGGGTCGAACCTTGACCTCAGAGTGTACATTCCACTTCTGATTAATGAGACTTGTCTTATCTCCCAGACTTCCAAAGAAACAACAGACTACCTATACATTATGATCTATCTTACATCATGATTTATTCATTTCTATGTGATTCTTCTTTTAAAAAATAGGTAGAATACCTATAGATATAGATATAGATATAAGTAGAAACCCCTAAACCTCTAAACTTTCAAAACGTAATGCTAGAAAACGCGTGAATTATTCTAGAATTGTGTAATAACCACCCATTGTGCTTTTTCAACTCACCATTTCCTTTCTAGCAGCTGAAAGTTATTCTTGGTATAATGCACATACTTTTAAGATTAACAAGCATGCTCATTTATAAACAAAACAGAATACAATAAAAACGATTGACCTAAGAATAGGTCGATGTGGGAAAGTTTTTAAAATTAGGGCGACCAAATAAGCTTTTAATTTATTTTTTCATGCCCGGCTTCCCTCCCCTTGCAAAATGTTTACGTATCAATGTATGTAAGAGAGCGAGAAGTTCTGGACATAGGCGTAACCAGGCCGACCATATGGGGGGGGGGGTTATAACATCCGCGGGGTCTGGCGAGTATGGAAGGAGAGGGGGGTCCGGGGGCCCTCTCCCGGAAAATTTTAAAAATTAAGATGCAAAATAACGAGTTTTAAGCTTCCGGGGGTTCTCCAACGGAAAATTTTAAAAATTAAGATGCAAAATAACAAGTTTTAAGCTTCCGGGGGTCCTTCCCCGGAAAATTTTAAAAATTAAGACGCAAAATAATGAGTTTTAAGCTTCCCACGCTTTATACTTGTATTAAGCAATTTATGGGCAGACTTAAAAAAATTATACAATTTTCCTTTTTTTAATCAATGGGGGGGGGGGTTCAAACCCCCAAACCCCCCCCCCTCGCTACGCCTATGGTTCTGGATCAACAGTAATGTCTTTCGGTGAGGACTCTGATTAGGCCAACAAACGCATAGGACAACGTAGAGAAATATTTAGGAATGATGGAAAGTAAATCTGAATCCGGTATTCGCCTTTTCACGTGGGGAAAAACCCAAAGCCACGGGATTTGACTGGCGATCTTCCGAACGTGATTTCTCGACGTTACCACTTAGGATACCTCAATTGGTTAAAAAATTGTACCAGTACCTTCAAAATAAGTAACAAATTTTTTAATGCATTGGAAATGCTCCTGCATCTGATAAAAGCGCGGTACTATCTTCCAGCACTTGAAATATTGCACAGTATGCAAAAGCTCAGCTATTTAGATGATTCAATATGCCCAGTCTATATTGTAATAGAAAATTCAAAGCTCTTGCAACAATAACAATAATAATAATAACAATAATAATAATAATAATAATAATAATAATAACAACAGAAATATTCCCAACTTTTCTTTCTATGAATTTTAAGAACTGAACTCTATGACAAAGTTAATGCTAGGTAGGCCTAATTGTTTTTTTCAAGTAATGGAAAATGGATGCTTAGTAGGCCTATTGTTTAGCCTATAGTCAAAATTAGCTATTCCCATTTTATTAGACTCCTTATGTACCTAGGTATATGTCAAATATGCCGAACTTGGCTTATAAAGAGCAAAACCTCCTTTTATGGAACCCTGAAACTACATTTCAAGTCATAGATTAAATACATAGCAAGATGTTTTACGAAGCACACAAACGCGTTTTGCAGGCTATTCACCAAATTATTAAGCCTCCATGGATTATAATAGCCTATTATAGTACTTTAAAAAAATTTAATTTCAACTCTACTTAGGCCTATACATGTTTCAACATAGATGTCTTATCATGCAGGCCTATAACGTTCTGTGGTAGGCTATTTCAGTAGGCCTTATAACTGTTGACGTACATATTTTTTTATTTCTATTTGTGTGTTATGGCTTTTCATAATTTTAAATGACTTTCTATTTTGGATGAAATAGCGGCGATGAATAGGCCTGTTGTTAAGTAAATATCCAATCTGGTATTTGCCTTTACAATTTGGGAAACAGCACGGTTAGGCCTATTGTTAATTGTGAACGAAAATTAATGGGCTCTTCCCTAGAAATATGACCTCTAGGACAACATGAATCCGCTCTAAGTTATTCCGTGTTGAAAATGGTCGATATAGATCTTTTCCTTTTCTTTCTCATTCTATTTGTTCTAAGCTCTTCGGTAGAAGTACGTTATTCTTTTATTGAGTAAAAAGTCACGTAACATTATTTATTAGGCTTGCGGTTATAAAAAAAGCCTGCAGTTTCCCCTCAGTGCCGTATACAACCTTGCATTTAGAATCAGTCGGCTTCTTTACTGCATTACAGGTTTCTGAGTTACAGTTCTATAAATTAAGTACACATACAGTACAATTGATACTTGCACATATATGTGATTCACAGGCTAGTCACAAATATTTAGCTCGGATATCGGAAGACTTGAAGTATCGCAGCTGAGTTATGATTAATGATGACATGTACTTTTTTAAGTATTTGTAGATACGCAGAGAAGTATGTTCAATAACAGCAACGTGTAGAAGGTCGTATTGTTTGTTTATAATTCAATTAATTAATGTCATTCGTTAGATTAATTCCGTACAGCTGTACATAAGTACTTATAGCCATGTTGGTAATTGTGCTATTATAATGAAGGCGTATTTCTTGTACCCAACTGTCGACAGTCTACGAAGAAAGGAAATAAAAGCAAGAAGGAAGGAGTATCACGAGACTATAAAGATGTACTTTTGTTTCATAAAACATATACATTATTATCATAATAATGATTTAGCCTTTAATAGAGTTAATCATATTTGCTTAGATGATAATTATAGTGGATGTCTATTTCGCACATTAACTGAGTCCTTCGGGAGGGAATTTAAACTAGGGGGTCCATGTAGTTGATTTAAGGCACGTAAAAGAACTCCAACGTAAATAAGAGCCACTGGTCAAAATTATCGGACCTTTCACGTCCAAGTAATACTTGAGTTTCCGGAGGGTGGATTTGTGAGGTGATGGGCTTAGCACCTGTCCCTCTGCTCTCTCTCCCTCCCTCTCTCATTCTCTCTCTCTCTCTCTCGGAATATAAGCGCAACAAAATTAATGTACGTACTGAAACCCCCAGTTGGAGGCCCTATGCCCCATAGTAGGGGTTACAGGTAAAAGTCAGTAATTGCTCATTACGCAATTGACATGCCAACAGTGTATCTATAAAATTTCATTCCTAATGATTTAACCATTTTTAGGCTATATAATAAAATATAAGTTAATATAAAAGATGCAGTAATCGTGATTATTATGCATTTATCCTAAGAGAAACCGTATTTTTTCCTGGCTCTCCAACTATGAGGTGACGATACTAGGAATGAGTTGAGAATTTTGGAATAAACACCAGATAGCCTTCTGGTTATCCTATCCTTCCTTTTATACTGCCACCAGATACTAATTATGATACTGCTATTTGGAAGACTGAAATAGTGATTAGCCCGTATTTGTATGCAAAACCAAATAACAACATAGTTAAGTTACTTCACTTTATACAGTAAAATTAGAACATCAAATTTCAACTACATTAATCAATTTATGCAGTTCTATTCATTAAAATATTACTTAAAATTGCATTATTATGCGAACCATTCCAACAATAAAATTTAAATTCAGATGGTCATAGAGCTTTCATTAATTTTGTCTTTATCAGATAGTGGTTTATCTGCTAGTTTAACCACCATATAGCCAATCGGATTTGTTCCAGATTCCACATGGACTTTGTGTTTACCTCCGTTAGGACATTAAATCAGAAGCAGAGATAAGCAAAGTGGTTTTATTATATAACCTTAATGATTATTAGCTACTTTCCAATTTAATTGAATTATTTGTCGTGCCTATGCACCAGCTTTCCTGGAATACTATCTGGAATAAAGTTGCCGTTCCAACGCCTCTCACAAAACACTGCACGTTGATCATCTTTCGCCAAAGACTTCCGTCTTTGACTTCCGTCTTTGACTTCCGTCTTTGACCACCTGATGTTCACAATTACTGAACTGTCGCGAAGAGTATCCCGAAATTTGGGACACGCAGACCTGGCTCAAGAGATCTGCAGCAGCTTTGTTTTCAGAGGGTACTAGAAATTTAGTGCATAGGCCTATGTACGACAAATGTATGAACCCCAATGCGATTGTCTAAAAAAATATCTTATAGGCTTACTTAACTCTTGCCAATAACATTTTTTGCTATTCATTCTAATTTTGGTTTGATGTCCTATCAAAAGTTGAAAAAATCCTCCGCGTATTTAAGAGAAGTCATGTTAGGCCTACATGTTTCTAATGTAATTTCCGGGATAATTGTGCTATACATAAGATAATTTGAAACCACGTGTTTATCTGATGTCGTAGGTGAAGCCCAAAGTAACTTATTTCAAGAAATTTTAGTCATGACATCCAGTTTTCCACCACAAGAACCCGGCCACTGCCCTACTTTGACGGCTGTTCAACTGTCATTGAAATTCAGTAACTGCATGGTAAAAGCTGTCAAACAATATGGTGAGACTGACAGGTTTATGAAGAACCCGCATCTCTTAAATATGTTGGACACTATTTCTGTTGAAGTTAATCTTCGCGGATATGCAGGTAGTTATTAAGCATACTGTGAATGCTAATCAAGTAGTGTTCGCTTTGTATAGTGGTGTTGACTGATTGGGAAGCTCTGGTTTTAATTTAAAATAAAACACTTCCCCACACTGACAAGAGAAATACCTTCATGCTTATTCACCTGTTTTGATTGTCTCCTTTGTTAAAAGAGACGAGAGCATGGCAGTTAATAGAAATAATCTTGTCTTCGTTAAGAATAAATTATGTGTTCACGAAATTTCTGTTTAGTGCCAGACCAGAAAGAACAGAGTGAAATATCTAACTAGATTTAACCTAAAAGCCTATACTGTGGAATGTTAATATTATCGGCTAAAAATTCTGAAAGATAGGTATATCATGTAACTAAAGTGAGCATGAAACCTTAAATTGAAACCTTAGGCCTCTTTCAGACGAGGCTCTTAAAGTTGACTGGTTGACTCTCAACTTGTTGACTGCCGTGTGAAGACTCATTTGGTTTGTGTTCACACGAGGCACACGAGGCACTTTGTGGAATCAACTTTTCTCCCAAAGGGAGGTCAGTACGATGGCTTGATAATTGAAATGATTGTATAGGTTAATCATCAATAATTAAATCCGATAGATATTGCGGTAGTATGAAGTATGAAAGTAGAAATCAGAAATCAGAAATTAGAGGATTCATTCGAAAATTCCAAATCTGGAGGCAATGGGCTCATTGCCAGAGATGCAGCTGTAGAATGAGAGCTATGCGCCAACCCCCCCCGGCACTTTCGACCCTCCCCGCAATTATTTTCTGGCTACGTCATTGTTGCACTTATTATATTATATTATATTATTAATATAATGTTACAAAGTGGCCGAAGAAGTTAAAGCAACAAAACATAAATAAATTTTAAAAATCACCCCCTTAGAAAATATATGGACGCCCTTGTCGACAGCCAATCAGGTTGGAGGGTGGGCAATGACGTTGGGGGGTGAGTCATGAAGTTTGGGGGGGGGGCACCCCTGCTTAAATATTTCTAATAATTTGAATGAAATGTACTTACCGATTGCACCTTGTTTGGCAGGCTCCATGCTATTAAAATCGGCATAGCATTTTCGTGCCACTTCCCTCCAACCTTCACTCCTTTTAATTTTGGCTTTGTATTCTTCACACCTCATATCCCATATTCAGGGGTGCCCACCCCCCTCAAGCTTCATGACTCACCCCCCCCCCCAACTTCATTGCTCACCCCCACAAACTTCATTGCTCACCCCCAACCTGATTGGCTATCGACAAGGGCACCCATATGATATTTTCTGGGGTGGGGGGTTATTTTTTTAAATTTATTTATTTTTTGTTGCTTTAACTTCTTGGGCCACTTTGTAACATTATATTAATAATTATAATAATATAATAAGTGCAACAAAATAAGTAGCCATAAAATAATTGCGGGGAGGGTAGAAAGTGCCGGGGGGGTTTAAAATACCCCCCAAAAATGGGGTCGGGGGTCCAAACCCAGAGAATTTTAAAATATTGAACTAGTGAAAATCACATTTTACGCTATTTTAGCACAGAAAAACTAGTTAGGAAATTTGTTTACCATACTCTAAGACATGCCGATGTAAATAAGAAATCATTACCTAAGTAGGGGGCCACCCCCGGAAAATTTTTAAATATTTAATTAATGAAAATAACATTTTACGCTATTTTAGCACTAAAAAACTAGTTAGGAAATTTGTTTATCATACTCTAAGACATGCCAATGTAAACAAGAAATTGTTACTTAAGTCGGGTGTCCACCCCGGGAAATTTTTAAATATTGAACGAAAATCACATTTTAGTCTATTTTAGCACTAAAAAACTAGTTAGGAAATTTGTTTACCATACTCTAAGACATGCCAATGTAAATAAGAAATCATTACCTAAGTGGGGCCTTCACCCCTGGAAAATTTTTAAATATTGAACTAATGAAAATCACATTTTACGCTATTTTAGCACTCAAAATCTAGTTTGGAAATTGTTTTACCGTACTCGAAGACGTGCCAATGTAAACAAGAAAATGTTACCTAAGTCAGGTGTCCACCCCCGGGAAATTTTTAAATGTTGAACTAATGAAAATCACATTTCATGCTATTTTAGCACTGAAAAACTAGTTAGCAAATTTGTTTACTGTACTCTAATACATGACAACTTAAACAAGATATTGTTACTTAAGTTATAATACTTATTACTATTTATAAGAAAAGTTGAATAACACATGGAACAGTGGATATAATAAGCCTACTCATTATGTTATGAAAAGAAAATAACTGCTATATCATATTTGACACACCAACAAATCTTGTTTAAATAAATAAATATTTTTTTAAATACAAATATAGAATTTTAGGTTTTAACTTTTGGGGGTCCAAACCCCATGGACCCCCCTTTCCTAATCCACTGTTAGAAGAAACCTTTTGAAGTTATAAAATTTGACCGTTTTTATTTTTAACATATAAAACGCTAATTTTGCAACAATTTTCAACCCCCCCCCCCAGAAAATTCATAAAACGATAATATTTTGCCCCCCCCCCCCAGAAATTTCAATGACGCAGTCTGCGTCTTAACCCTCCCCCCCCCCCCTGTGGGCACCCCTGCCATATTGCAGGATTACTATGGATATCTTCTATGAATTGTTCGGTGTTGAAAACGACAGATGGAACGCCCTCCATTCTGCCCTCACTTGACTCAACTAGGTGCCTCGTGTGAATGGACTAATGCTTTGTAATGTCCTTTTAGTTGAGTCAACTAGTTAGGATGAGAACGTTAGCGGCTCGCGTGCCGGCTGAGAATGAGCTTGGGCGCTCGAGTTTACTGCGTGTGAAAGGGTTCGAGCGATTCCCATATATTTGCTATATCGTTACACTTCCTGACACCCGCCCGTTCAACTTGTGTAATCAACTTGTTGACTCGTGTGAAAGGGCCCTTAAAATAGTTATTAGTCTATTAACTCTGTGGTAAAGCAACAGTACATTACGGATAAGCCTAACTTATTACAGTTTCAGTACAGTAGGCTGTGGAGCTGATGATGATGATGATGATGAAGATGATGATGATGATGATGATGATGAAGAATACCCCAGACTAGATCCCGGAAGTTCAGGCATTTGTTTTGGTTAAAATAGGCAGGCAAAAAGACACGCAAAATACCGAAAATAGGCAGTAATTATATTGAAATAGGCATTTATATTAAAAGTCAAAACAGTGGGAAATTCCAACCTTTATTGATGAAAATAGCTATTTAAGATAAGCTAATTAATTTATCACATACAGTACTTACTCTTACTTTTGTTGATTGCAAGCAATAACAAGATGCTTTTCAAGGTGACAACTGTCAAAGTCAGCCGCCTGTCAGAGAGAACCTTATTTAAAGAGTTTAATTGAATCGTTTGAGTAGGTAGTTTTTTACTGCATGAAAACAAATAAATGCATTTATAGGGAAAAAGATCATCAATAAACATTTTTGTGATGTCAAAGTGACGTTGGATTATTTTTATTCATTATGTGCTGTTTAAAGTCTGTAAATAATCACAGAAAAAAGCTATAACTATTCAAAATAGGCAAGAAAAGGCTTTAAACCCTAAAATAGGCAACAGAAGCCAAAATAGGCAAAATAAAAACTGGCCTCACCGTCCCTACTCCCTAGATGTACGGAAACCTGTTTATCTCTATTTAACTCTTAACATATCCAGTCAAATAGAAAAGGCATTTTGCCTAACATCCGGGCCCTAGCCGTGACGTTATAAGAACTGCAATGTCAGACTATACAAATGCAAGCTTGCGATATTTACAATTCATCTTCTAGCTTGCTGACTCTGCCGAAATTTACTATCAACAACGTTAATAAGGCAGAAAATACTTATGCTGGTTGTGCTTGGACGCATTTACAGTACACTAAAAAAAAAAAAAAAAAAGTATTTTTCAAATGGGAAGCGTTTTGTTCTTCCTCTTGCTTAGATACGCGGTCCAATCAGAGACGGCGAGACGGAAGGAAGACCCTTCCTGATAGCGGTACTCCTTTAGCTCGTACACGTGATTGGCGGTGAAGGAAAACGCTTCCCATTTGAAAATTACTGTACAATGTCTTTCTCCTAGGCCTATAGTAATAGGGTTACCAGGTGTCCTCATCAGTGACGGACGCAGAGGGGGGGGGATCGAGGAGACATATCCCCACCCCCCGAAAGTTTTAAAAAATAAAATAAAATAATAGGCTCTAAATGCGAATCAATACGGCAAATTTTACGCACCTTTTGGTATCTGTTTTCGGAAATATTTAAATTGCTTATTTTTCATCAATTTAAAAGAGAGGAGAGTGGAATTAATAATACAGAAAATATTAGTCTTAAATCAACTCTGTCCAGATCGAATTTCTACAGTCTTAGATCTATCCTAACGTTATCATCCCATCCTCGTCTCGGTCCCTCTAATGGTCATTTTCCTTCTGGTCTTCCCATTAAAATTTTGTTAAATGCCCTTCTCCACTCCCATTCATTCATCATATTGACCCCGTACCAACCACCTGCATTTAATTAATATCATGGTATTAGCAGAACGATACAGACTGTAAAGTTTATCGCTGTAGAGCTTTCTCCATTCTCCTGAAATCCAATCCTTTTTTATCCAAATATTTTCCTTAAAACTTTATTTTCAAATACTTTCAACTTGTGTTCCTCCTGCAATGTGGCCACGTTTCAGATTTATACAAAACTACAGATATGATTACAGTTTTATAAACTCATTATAAATATAAGTTAACTTTTTTTTCTCCTCAAATCCCTCCCCGAAAGAAAATTCTGCGTCCGCTACTGGTCCTCATCTCCTTATATTCTGAGGATGTCCTGACGTCCTATTTATTTGTCAAAACCTGCAATATGTCCTTATTTTTGTTTAAGCATTTTTTAACAACTGAAAAAGGATGCTTTTATTTGCAGAATTGACCAAATGATGTCCCTGAGTATCGTATCACAATCTAAGTTCCACTGAAATCATAATTTTTTTTTGCACACTTGTACACATTTTCCTTTTATTATTACAGCATTAACCCCTTTTTGTTGTAAACTCTTTGGAGGAAACTTCTAATTTAGATCCTGCTGTTGGTAATAATGAGCAGAATGTTACGGAATATTAAGTATCGTATTATGCTGCGAGTTTTATTTTATGCATTCAGTTCATTAATAAGGAAAAGAAAACTCAAGTTGGAGTTGGAATTGGGATACAAATTGCTTAACAAAGGGCCGTTCGGAAAGAGGAAGACGATTGTTTATTTGACAAAGCTGAGACATGCTAGTTACTTATGTTAATAATCATGGAGCCTCGTCAGATACATGTGGGTCTCAAGCTAGCAGTTTGGATAAGAATGTTCCTACAGGCTCAGACGGATATAATTTTAGACTGCCGGATAAATGTAGGCCTCCAAAACAGAGCCGTTCAATATTTTTAAAGTGCCCGGCTTTTGTTCAGTCTTTTTAGTCTCATATGTCATCCTTTCCAACCATAAAAATCTGGTAACCAGAAAATCTGGTAACCATCTAGACTACAGTATCCAAACCTGGAATGTAGACGGACAAAAGATTCTGGTCATCGTATGGAATCGACACTATAATACAGAATGACTTCCAGCGGTGTAGTGAATAGTATTGTGCACAGTAAATTCTTCAATTCAGAAATCGAAAAGAAGAGAAATAGCCGCTCGATTAGGGAACAATGTTATTATATTCTTTTGCAGAAAAAGGGTGGTATGGGAAGAAGTAGTTTTAACATGGAATCCATTATAGGCCTACATCATTCCGGTATCTTTATGCCATGTTTTCTATGCTTATGTAAGATTTTCTTTGTAAGTGAATGAGTAAATGAATAACTGCAGTAAAATAAATAGAATCAGGTAAACTGATGTCACAAAGTTCCAGAATGCTTTTGTTTAATCAGTGATAATTGCAATTATGATATGCCGAAAATTAGTTATTTTTGTAATCAATTTCAGAGTTAAGCTCCAGATCGATTCATTAAGCAGAAGTTTGATAAGCATAACTCTATAATTAGGTCACATCCAGAAATAGTACATATGAACAACAAAAAATTCAATAAGTTTATCAAAAATCTTATTTCATAGTTCAAAAGTTACTTCACTCTGTACTTAGTAGACAATTAAGGAACGATTTTATTTGTAATAACTCAGGGTTTCAATTTTTGTTCTTACTACTTTTCCTTTTTTCTTTTTACTATTCTGTTCTTTCTTTTTTATTATTATTTTTTAGGTATTGATTTAATATTATATTTTATTTATGTATTTGTATTTTGTAATGTAAATGGCTGAACTGTGCCCGAGCACGAGCGCATGCTCATTCGGGTGGTCTTGTTTTGTTTTGTATAAATATAAATAAATAAATAAAATAATTTAAAAAGATAAAAATGAAAAATATGTGAAGGAATATGTGGGCAGTGTTATTTGTCAAAGCTAACTGTATTGCAACTTACAAACCGTATATGAACACTGTAAAACAAAATTTTGTCATGAGAACTTATTTGAATTTGATAAATTCAGTTTATATTAAAATAAATAGCCCCTAAATTGGGCATTACTCCGGTACCGGTCAATCGATTTGGTCCAAAATCAATAGGCTTCTTCCCATGGACGTTATAAATGCGTATACCAAGTCTCATGCAAATCCGATAAAACATAATTGAGTTATCGCGCGTACAGACATACGGGCGGGCGGGCGGACAGACAGACGGACAGACTTTTTCCCGTCACCACACAATCTCAGAAAGTATCAATCTGGTACTTACTAAAAACAACGGAAGTGATTACAAAACCGGTACCGGTAATACTGAATATTGTGATGCTTTCTCTATACTTGAACTCCGAACATTACACTCTGTAATTGTTTCAATTATGTAATTGTTAGCTTAGGATTGTACACTCAAACCCGTCTTCTGCTGTTCTGTGAGGGAGAGTATGAAGTTCCTTTGAACGCTGGTCTAGTTACGAATCAAATTGTTCTCTATTCACTGGCGCTCTAGCGCCTCAAACTGCTGAAATACCACAGTGTAAATTCTGCTAATTAGCCTACAATTAGCCATTAATTGCATCTGGCGGAGAGAAGATAGACGGACTTTGACGTCAGCGAGAAGGGAAGCAAGACGCTTTTGTTCGTGGCCCCCCCTTCTCTCCCTGCGGTCTTGTACTGTGGTGGTGTTGGCCGGAGAGGTGGAACCCGGGGGAACATAGGTTGCTATGGTAACCCAACATGATCCACTCAACACATATACATTACCACGTTCTAACACCCACCAAACAATTCCACAAATTGCTGCGTTTACTGAGTGTTGCTCCACAGATGACAATTTGTTATGTTCCGAACTAGAGTCAAGTTATTGTGTTAGTTTCTGCTTCTAGGAATTTAAAATAATTTACGTATGTTAAATAAAAGTTCACACCCCACCAATAGTGTAGTCTATTGTTACTACATGAAACAGTGCATAGAACCCATGTCATTGTGTTACATTTTTTGTATGTAGTAGGATCATAGGGAAATCATTTTTTTCCCCCTTTATCATAGTCATTAAAATCTGCGGCTTTCAAAGATAGGTTTTCTAAAATCTGAAATTGAAATCATCTTCCTATTACAAGCTCTATAGCCTATTCAGCCTGTCCGAAATAAGTTTTATTTTCTAAGTGGTATTAAATCTAGAAAGCTTTCATTCACAGCGCTAAATGTATCTTTTCTTTGTTTTTTTTTTAATCCAGTATATATTATTAATGTTCTTGTAAACTTTACTTATCATTGGTAATCCCTCGAGAAGTTGCGAATTTATCGATATATTCGCGAGCGAGAAGCACAAGAAATTCGTAATCTCAAGTGGGATTTATGAAGACTTAACCTTGAATTAAATGTACCAGGTTATATAAATAACTATTATTTTCTTACTTGTGCTGTTTAAGATAAAATCACTATTGTGTCAGCTATCAGATTACAGCATGGACCTACTAAAGGAGTAAATTGAATATGTTTAGATAGGCTATGTGTTCATGAAACCACAGAATATTGTTTCTATTTAACATGAAATGAGAACAATTTAGGGCAAAAATTCCTCTGGCACTAGGATTCGAACCCACGGCCTTCAACTTTACTTTACTTTAATGAGAGTCAGTTGGAGAATTTAATGTTGTTGTATACCGGAACGTTGCCATGGTAGCACTATGGTAGAGCTGCGGCACGAAGAGCCGAAGATCCTTTATTTATAATTATTTCAGCTGTATTTATATTCCTTTTAGCTACGAGGCCAAATCAGGAGTTCGGGATCTGTGTCTATTCAGTATGGTAAGCCATGGAACTACTGATTGTCAATTATTTTCTATTGTAGTGTATTTATGGAGTAAATATCAACATATATTAATTTAAATAGATATGATACAGGATGAAATTGTGAGAACGATTCATGGTAGCCTATGTAAAAATCCAAATCGGCATTTGCCTTTACGACTGGGGAAACCTTGAAAAAACCCATGTCAAATTGGCCGGATTTGAACCTGGTACCTCCCGAATGCGAAGACCATGGCTTTGAATTTTTTTAGTCTGATTCAACCTTTCCAAATTAGCATATCTTACTTCCATTAGGCCAGACCTTAATGTCGTAGGAGCCAGAGGCTGACAGAACCCTAATCAAGCATTTTACACGAACGACCTGGGAACACTTGAGTGTCAGTTATAAGCATGCGTACTGGCAAGAACCTGATGAATAAATAAAGCTATCTGGAGGACCATTTATCATCCCCTCCATGCATCTGAAGCTCCATAAATTTTCGTGGGGAATCGCCCCCTTTGTACAGCCGATAGGAGCCGCGCATAAAGAAAACTATAAAACACAGCACGGTTTATTACATAAACACCGACCTCTTTCCCCTTCTCTCAGTTCTCGCCGGTGATGTATTTCTGTCCAAGCAAAACAAACATATTCCAACCCGCTGTCTTATAATATTGTTTTATTATCTTAATATCTCTTATCGTGTAGATCTTTTTAAGCTTAGGAATGATGTGAAGTTAGTGGATTTAAAATTGAAGAAGACTCTTCTCAAAATTAATGGAACTGAGGAGAAGTTGCATCGTAACTTCTTAAACAACTTCTCTTTCTTGTTAAATTATCCAAAGAGATCTTATATAGCCTATAGTTCGAAGTTTTTTTCTTTCTTTCTTTTCTTTTTCTTCCTTTTTTTCCTTGTTTTCGGTTTTTACCTTGGTTTTTCTTTCTGTTCTTTCCTTGTTTTCCGTGTTTTCTTTATGACACACAAATACCCATGCCCGAGGTGGGACTCGAACCCACAGCCTCCTTACCCACGGTTCCAAGGCAGCCTTAGCTACCGCGGCTAAGGAGACCGGCAACGTTTAAGTACATGCACTACGATTATTGAAATATCTACGTAATATCAACATTTATATTTTGTAACTGCAGATTTCCATACTCTTCACACAGGTTCAGTTAACTGTGGGCGTGTAAGTCATCCTGCCGATGGTTTTTTTTTTATAACACGAAAGAAATTGTAGGGTTTGCAAATTTCACATGAACTTCTCCCTCAGAAATGCAAATAATTATCTATATTAATAAAAATGAATTGCATAACTGTATGTTGCCGCATCACTTGAGAACGGCTCGACCGATTTGGCTGATTTCTTTCTTGTTGTGTTCGTAATTGTCAGGACAAGGTTTGTATGAAAGAAAATTTCTGGAAAATCCACGGAAAATGTTGGAAATGTGAAATGAGGCACAGTTAGAGAGTTCTGCTGTAAATTGTTTACACAAAAAAAAATTAAAAAATTGTGTGACAAAAGAAGTGTGACATATTCGCAGTTTCAGAGTTCCGCTGTCACATGTTTTCACAACAAAACAAACAAAAAAACAAAAAAGAAGAAGAAGAAGTGTTAGTCTTGCAACCAAGCCAAATCGAAAGTGTGTATGTAGGCCTATGTATGTGGGTATGTATGTTCCCTATTCAAATCTACATTTCTTGACCATTTTGCACGAAATTTTGCACACATACCCAGTTAAGCCCGGGAAGTAACTCGGTGAAACTAAAATTCAAACAAACCACTCCTTCCCTTGAAAATTTATATAATTTCTGAAAATATTATACTGAAAAATGAAATGCAATTCAGTCATCAAGACGACAGTGTATTCTTTACAGTGTTCACATAGGGCTTTGGGAACTACATAATACTAGGCTTTAACAAATTCTGATGCTATCGTTGTAATTAGTACACTTGTGAAAATAATGCTTGAAGAATGAAATCCAAGAAAATAAAGCACAGTGTGAAGCAGTCACATAACTTTCTCTACCCTCAACATGGAAAATAACATTTTCTCACTTCACATTTTCATGTAGAATAAGCAGTCGTATTGCAGGGACAGCTTAAGTGTGTGCCAATGAGTATGCTATATCAGAAGTCGGCAAAATATCTTATCCACTGATACGTCACTCATACCTGTAGGCTTTGTATATATAAAACATGCAACATGCAAGAGATATCACGCAATTGAGTGCAGCAAGAGAATGATATCGCTGACTAGACTAAGCTCCAATGAATAAACAAACTATCCTGCACATTGTGCGTATTTCCAAACTTTATATATATATATACATATATATATATAACTTATATGTGTGTGTTTGTGCGTGTGTGAAACAAGAATAAATTTCATCTCTGTACAGAAAATGTTAAGCAGTTTTGGTTAGACGTCTTTTAATATATGTTTGAATAAATTAGTCTGTATATTCTTGCATGAAACACCTCAGTTTCCTCTAGCTGGGAATCGAAGCGATGGGCTTACAACTCATCTATTTATCCTCTACAGGAAAATAAACGTTACCAAAACACTCTTCGGTAGTGAAACCTCCACTTGTAAGCCTTATACTCCTGGCCAGGGGCAACAGGATACCTTTCATCCATCCATTCACTGTGTCCCCTGCACAATGACGAATACAGGCTTCTTCTCCGACAGCCGTGTACTGCGTGTTATCTAAACACAATCCGCAAGGCGCTATTTACCATATTCAGTGTTATTGAGATGTAGGCATTCACTGTGTCCCCTTCATTGACGAATACAGGCTTCTTCTTCAACAACCGTGTACTGCGTGTTGTCTAAACACAATCCGCAAGGCGTTATTTACCATATTCAGTGCTGTTGAGAAGTAAATTGTATGTGAAATAATATAATTTCTTTTTGTATTTTATTGAAGCTAAATTCTGGAGTTAAAAATGGTTCGGTTAGTAGGACTATTCAATTATTGCAATTTGACCTGAATTTAGTTTAGAGAGAAAATCCACAAGGGAAAGCAGCCCCAATTATAAGGAAAACCCTGAGGGTTCAGCTTACTGTTAAATCTACACGACACACACACACATACAGACACAAATATATATAAAATCTATATTAATAAAAATGAATTTCCAAAATGTATGTTGCCGCATCACTTGAGAACGGCTCGACCTATTTGGTTGATTTTTGTTTTGTTGTGTCCGTAATTGTCAGGACAAGGTTCGTATGAAAGAAATTTTTTGGAAAATCTACGAGAAAAGTCGGAATTGTGAAATGAGGTACAGTTAGAGAGTTCTGCTGTCAATTGTTTACATTAAAAAAATAAAAATTGAAGTATAACAAAAGAAGTGTGACATAATCACAGTTTAAGAGTTCCGCTGTCACATGTTTTCATAACAAACAAACAAACAAACAAAAAAAGTGTGAGTCTTGCAAGCCAAATCGAAAGTGTGTGTGTGTGTGTGTGTGTATGTATGTATGTATGTGGGTATGTATGTTCCCTATTCAAATCTACATTTCTTGACCAATTTGCACGAAATTTTGCACACATACCCAGTTAAGCTCGGGAAGTAACGCGGCGAACACTAAAATTCAAACAAACGACTCCTTCCCTTGAAAATTTATATAATTTATGAAAATATTATCATGAAAAATGAAATGCAATTCAGTCATCATGACAACAGTGTATTGTTTACAGTGTTCACATAGGGCTTTGGGAACTACATAATACTAGGCTTTAACAAATTCTGATGCTATCGATGCAATTAATACACTTGTGAAAATAATTCTTGAAGAATGAAATCCAAGAAAATAAAGTACAATGTGAAGCAGTCACACAATTTTCTCTACCCTCGACATGGAAAATATCATTTTCTCACTTCACATTTTGATATAGAATAAGCGGTCGTATTGCAGGGTAGTGTGTGCCAGTGAGTATGCTATATCAGAAGTCTGTAAAAAATCCTATCCACTGATACGTCACTCATAGCTGTAGGCTTTGTATAGGGATGTTTATCATAGGCCCTATACATCTACAAGAAGACAAAATAGGATTGAACATTTTCAGTCCTATGCCCGCAGAATATTATGTCCCAGGTTTTGGGGTAGGAAAGTATGAAAGTGATTTTATTTATTTTTTTAATTTCACCTCCGAAACTGTGAGAGTGTGAAATAATAATTTCCATAAAGACAATACAATCTTATGTAATCGGAATTTATGTTTCTTCTTCTTCTTTCAACCCCTCCCAGGCATGGTGTGTAGAAGCAACGGAATGCAACATTCGACATCCTCTGTGAGCCATAAAAAGCTATATCTAGCGTTTTCTGAGGGAATAATTTGAGTGTGATAAGTCGTTCTTCCTCACTTCAAGTTCTATGTAGGCCTTCATATTACGCAAGGCCCTAGAGTTTGAAAATCGAAAGTCCTTCATAAATTAATTTCAAATTACAAATAAAAACCCGCGCGACGCCGGGCCTTTTAAGCTAGTTTCTAATAAAATCTGCTTGCCTCTTTGCTTAGGCCTACATTTCTCCAGAATGAGCCAAATGGCAAGAGTGAAAACAGTAATTTGAATAAATTTGAGCAAATCGGTCGCTTAGCTGTTATACTGTATGAGTGCATCCATTTTTAGGGAGTTTATTGGTTAATATCGTTATTGCAATTACGGTATTGTTAACCTATTTATTTAACTCATAAATGATACTAACTCAATGGCAATAGCCAATTCCTAAGCAAGTTAAATAAATATGATCTATGTTATGGAACCGGAAGGTCCATTGCCGCGCCTATTCTTGCAAATCCTACGTCCCTTAAATATATCCTAATATTGTCCTCCCACCTAGGTCTAGGTCTTCCAAGTGGTCTTTTCGCTTCGGGTCTCCCAGTCAATACTTCTGAGATATTGTCTTTCCTCCCCCATGCGTGCATCATATCCAGTCCCGGTAATTGAAGAGTACAGGCTAAGAAGCTCGTCGTCAATTTGAATACAACGTTAAAACTGGGTAATTAGCGTTAATGTCTATAAATGGCAGAGCAGTTAACTAACGTAAAGGGTGAGTTATGTCTTGGTCCATGTTCAAACTATGATGAATCTATGACGTCTTAAGCCCAACTTTGTAACTTTTACCAGTTACGCATAGACAATTGATAACGAAACGGATCCGGCTTATGTGCAACTTTCGCAGCATCAACTAACCATCAGTTTAACTTCCGTTTCAGCAACTTTTAATACTATTGTTATAGGCCTATAGCCAATATTCCAGTTCTTGTTATTGTTTTAGTTTTTATCATTAGCAATGGTAGGGAAGAAGACACTTAAAATTGCATTGCTGACACTAAATTGACTATATGAACAGAAGGTATATAGTTTCCAATAGGCCTTAAATTATTCATTTAATATTATTATTAGTGAACAATCGGCGTACCTCATAAAAGGATAGAAGCAACACTGTCAAGTTTTCTTTCTTTTCTGCAGATTGTTCAGTCCATTGTCGTGTATCGTGTTGAATAGTTGCACCCGCTGTGTGTTATAATGCGCCCTTTTTCCCCACCCGGGTGAAAATGGCCATCGGTACATCAGAAGAATGTATACTATCTAAATGCACTGACTCACGGATTAGCGAACTATAAATTACCCTCATTACAGTCTGATTTAAACAACCTGCGATTTGAGACTGTTCACTTGAAGCTAAGAACTGGGAGAACTACGTTGTATTATGTTGTATTACTGGTATTAGAGATTTCATCAGCTGTTTAGTAACCTTCCAAATAGCAAACCTCTGGCATAGCTTAAGCACTGCCGTGAAAATATGCCCACCATTAAAAATCACAAGTCGCATGTTGTTTAAATCAGACTGTAGGACGGGAATCATTGTGAAAACATTCCGCAAAGTCAGCCCGGGCCTCGGGCATGGAGTGAGACAAGGCTTTCATGTTTTGGAAAGAACTATATTTACTCCAGTTAATATTGTTAATAATTCATGTCACTGCTATTTTGATTATATCTTGGCTTAGGATTGCATGGCGAAAGTAAGCTAAAGAATGAAGTGATAGTGCAGAGTAATTGCAATTAAACTTATGTAATTACGCGCATACTGTAAGCGGAATGCACGTTACCTTCTATCTGCATGAACAAATACCCAACATACTTAAACTTCCTGTATCTTACTTCCATTCTTTAAAGCTGTAGTTACCTGTGTAAATTATAATTAAAACCAGTTTGTAATTAACATCCTTCACATCTTGTGAAAACAAATAGCTCCACTATCTCCATTATTGTAGTGAAAAGAAAAAAAGAAAGGAAGGGATTAGTAATAAAAATTCCAAAATGTGGAGACAAAGGAGAGAATGTGTTGTAGTACTTTTTCTAATATCTTATACCCCCTTGAAATTGTAAGGCGGTTAAGACAAGGCAAAGCAAGCGGGCGAACAAGCCAGTCAAGGCAAAACTAATGAGCAAGTGGCTGTTGAAAAGTAGAGACAGACAGGAGCTGACATTAGCTGTTTGGTTGTCCAGCCGTAAAATGTCTAGCGCTTGCCATGAAGCACGGATCTTGGCAGGCGGGGATATCATGTTCCCTTTCCTGTCTTTTTTCACTTCATACCCTTCCTGCTCAACTTCCTCAACCTCCTCAGTGGCGTACAAACCACTACAGTTTGACATTAAACATTTCCCAGAATAAAAAAGGTATTAAAAACAGGCACTAAAATTAAAAAAAAAATGATGGCCATTTGGAAAGTTCAGGAAAACAAGCTAGGCCTGGGATTAAATGACAATCACCCGATTTTAATTTATGCAGATGTTCGTCTGTTGGGTGATGACTAGGGGCGGATTTCTATGACATGTCATATTTTTCCCCTTTGCATTATTTCAGGTTTCCGACTAATTTAAACCCGATTCCAAGCATGGAATGGAACGGTTTTTATTGTGCACATAACTGCATATTTAGGAAATTTTCAACTATTGTAGCATATTTAGTATGAACATGCATATTTAGGTCATTTTTTGGCATATGTGCATATTAAATGAATTTTGAAGTTTCATATCATATTTTGTAAATTTTGCATTATAATGATACTTTTTGAGAATTTACAGATATTTTAAATAATTAACACTGTATTTTAATAAACTGTATTGTAATGAAACTTAAAAAATATATACACAGTGTGTAAGTGGTAAAGTCATATTTTAAATTCTATTGGTCATATTTTAATGTTTTTTTAGGTAATAAATGCATGCATATATCCTATTTTTAGGTCATAGAAATCCGCCCCCTAGTGATGACATAAACACAATCGGGAGAAATACAGAAAATCTTTTCGATGCCAGCAGGAATAATGAATTGGAAATTAATACAGAAAAAAAAACTATGTGTATGGTCATGAAACGTCAAAATAATGTGGTACAAGTTATTGTAATAGCCGGTAAATCATTCGAACAAGTGGATTAATTCAAATATCGGGTAGCAATAATTACATATAAAAATTAGATTAAGGTTGAAGTGAAATGTAGGCTGACATCAGGAAATGCTTGTTTTTATGCAGTTCAGACACTATTATCGTCTCGTCTTCTCTTCAGAAATAAAAAAATAAATAAAAATCTTTAAGATAATTATCCTGCCGGCAGTTTAAGAAGACTTGCCGCCATGTGCGGCTGACAATTTAAATGTGCAATTTTTATCCTTAGAAAATAAGGATTGACATGAATTCCTTACTATACCTTTAAAATATGTCCTCATTTGTAAATTTCATGCATTATTTCAATTACTGACTGATGAACTTAATCCTCTACGAGTATCGAAATGAAGGGAATTTACCACCCAAGCAGTTGTATCTCTCACTTAAACGGGGAATGCATGGAATGGATCTAAATAGCTTTTTTCTCGTTCTTTTATGTTCTTGTTATCCATCCTGCTCAAATCTTATGACAGGATCCACTCCACAAGTTTCTATTTTCTTACAGATTAAACCGCAATGTCAGGTCTTATTAGTAGTATTCTGCAATATAATCTACTTCGTTTAAAACTGTTTGATCTACTGGGCCTATAACATTCACATTTTTTTGGTGTATCCGTGGCAAGCCTTATAATTTTATTTCCCAAGCACATTCATTTCCAGCGAAAACAAAACAGAAAGATCTATGAAATTGAAAAGCACTCATAAGTAACTTAATAAATCTCGTTATTTGTTTTATTTCCATTAATTTAATTTCAGTTCTTCCCTTCTAATGAAACTGACGAACGACACTTGGCGCATCATTCATTAGTAATTTTTCTTTTGATTTTGGCTAGCAATATGTCTAGTAAATAATCATGTTTTTTTACGCAGTTATTACATTTTATAGTTAACTTGTTAAGCTGGATACAGTTTCTGATTTTCAAGTTCTACATTTTATTTATTGATTCTGGTAAGGTATACATATTTCAATCAACAGTAAATTTTAGCATGAAAGGTGTTAATCATAACTTATATTGTACCGTTGAGATCGGTCAATAAAATTATGTAATGCCTCAAGTCTTAATCTCAGCTTCTTTTATTTTGTCTAGGCCTATCGATTACATGGAACCATCATCAGTGCATCTTGTTTTGTGGATTCATATTTAGAAAAAATGATGGTTTCTTGTAATTGAACGGTCTAGGCAAAAAATAAAATAAGTGGGGATTGTGGTACTACATGGTATTGCATAATTATATTTGGT
This sequence comes from Ectobius pallidus, assembly GCA_964059195.1. Taxonomy (NCBI): domain Eukaryota; kingdom Metazoa; phylum Arthropoda; class Insecta; order Blattodea; family Ectobiidae; genus Ectobius; species Ectobius pallidus. The sequence continues at coordinate 109,726,134 of CAXKWD010000006.1, forward strand.
ATCCAAATCAAATAGTCAAGGTAATTTTCACACTTATGGCAAAATAATACTACTTAACACAATACTGTTACTGCTATAAAGAACTGAGGACATTTCGGATTCTTTCCTTCATGTATTGTACATTACCCATAGCTATAGTGCTTTCACATTCGCCAGTGGTTTCAAGGCCACAACTTCTCACGTCTAATATGCCCCCACTGATAGCAGTCAACAGTATTCCCCTTTGCGCAGAGGAGCTGCGCTGTCGCACACACTCATACGACACCAAGGGGGAACTCCCTACTGGCTTGTCATGTGACTGGCATTGGAGGGGTATGATGTCATATGAGCACGTTAAGTGGGGGTATCATAGGCGTGCTACGTTTGGCCTTGAAACCTCTGGCGAATGTGAAAGGACTATAACTACAAATTACTACAATGAGGATAAATTATTGCTTTCCTAGATAGCTCCTAAGTTATTTGAAGCAGGATCATATTATGGACGCCACTGGTTGTTTCTCCTACTTTTATATCACTTTTGCCTTGTTTCCCTGCGAACAGAAAGGAGGAGGGGAAAGAGAAGATTTAAAAATGTAAGAGCGTGGTCGACACTGTATGTCACTGTCACGGAATAATTACCCGTCAGACACGACATCCGCTTCTTAGCAGCCGCGTAATCCTTTCCGAAATATCGCAACATGATGCAAGCCATTGATTCAACACTCCTTTCCTGAAACTCTACCAGTTGCTAACTTCTCCTTTAAATATCGTGTGTGGACATTTATTGCATTCAAAACTATTTTCCTTATACAATACGCACAACATAAACTATTTATGTTAAACATAATATGTGTCATACAAATAACAAATTAGGTATGCATATAAGTTATGCATTAGGTAATAAATGCCATAAAACTTGCAAGTCAGATTATAAAACTTCGCAAAACTATTATTTTATAACATTTTTTGCTTACGGATACGCATATATCTTGTTCAAAGTACTTATTTTATTTTATTAGGCATATTATGTTTATTTAATCTGGCAGACCTACGAACATGACCTTCTCTACCATGATGCTCTACCAATCAAAAAGAATTTACGTAAATGAAAAAATTCAAATTACTATTAGATTTATGAAAAAAGTAGAAACACTCTAAAGTTTATAATATTATACTACATATTTTAATTTAATTACTAAATTATGACAAAACATTAGAAATTACAATTTAAGAATACGACTCTAAATTACTGAAAGAAAACACTACCTAAAAATTAAACTTTACTAAATTTATGTATTACTGAAAAGAAGAATTAAAAATTACAAATTTATGATAAGCGTTAAAAATTACTGGGAAGAGGAGGTATACTGCCTACATTAATAAGATTTTCGACGGTAAAATATTGTCTTTAAATCTCTTAAGTTTTATTTTTATACGCTGGCAGGCTGATTTATCTTATACAGATGAAGTTTTTTTTATTGTAGGCTATGAATGATTACACTAAGCCTACTTTGCTTTAAGTAAAAATTTAATCTTATTACCTTCTCTACCTGTACCGTAGGTAGTGCAAGTATTATGCTCTACCCTGGAATTCGATGTTAAGCTTCCAGTATCAGTACAAGAATCGAGTTACTTAAATATAAAAATGCAATTTTCAAAATCAAGTGTGTGTCTAAGTCTGTGAACAACAGACCCATAGTTCGAAAACGAAAAACCATATAAAAACTAAATTCTATGTTCGGCCTAAGTAACTTTTGGGTACTTGATAATTTTATATGACCAAAATAGTGTTGTTTGCTGTTATTTGAAACTTTTTTCATATACATTCTGTGAAGAGTAGTTAACACTAAGGTATCCGTATCATCCATACACGGTCTTTCCTCGGGAATAGTCTAATACGCGTTTGGATGAATCTTAAGACAAATTGAATGTTGGAATATATAAAATATAAGATGGAGAAAGACATTGAGTATTATTATATTAACATACATTTTTATACAAATTAGTCTATAGTGTTTTGTTTCCTTAGCTTAATTAAAGATATTTCTACAGTGTCTTAAAATAAGTTAACAACCATATTTTTTACAGGGAGCTTAAAGGAAAAGTAAACCTAAATAAAAGAAATAAAGATCAGAAAGGTAAAAAAGTTTTACTAATAGCAAAAAACGCCCAGTTTGTGGTTGTAGGTGAATCATCATGAAAACTGCATCGTCTTTTAAATGGCTTGTATTATACAGCAGTTCTGTTTTGTGGTACGTTTGAATTAAATCTAATGGGAAGGAGATAATCACTTCCCGAAATAATGAGTTAAATAGTTGATGTGATTGACAGTTTTCGAACTAGTGGTCGCATGTGTAAATGTGTATATGAATATTTCACTTAGCTTGTCTAGCAGCGAGAATTACAATGAAAATAGCCTATGGGTAAGGCTCTTAAACAGAAAGAGCCCCCGGTGCACAGTAACAGTTTATTGCCACATGTTCGTCAAGAGTAGCCTGTAGCCTATTATATTTATACTCTTTGTTGAGAATGATTTGTTGATTATGACGGTATTATCAATCTAAGCGTTTATTAGACTATGTACCTTCATTTCGATTATTTAGGAAGCTTGATTACAAGAGAGATCCACTGCTCGAAAAAAAATGGGACTAGGATAGGCAAAAATTTATTTTCATTAAAGGAGGACTCTGTTGATTACATTTGCAACTAAAGGAGAAGCTTATGAAATTCTTGTTTGATATAGAGCTTGGACATTAACGCTGAAGAAAATAAAAAGATAATATTTGGAAAGCTTTGAGATGTGGTGTTACAGAAAAATGGAGAAGATTCGATGAACAGACAGAATAGCAAACGAAGAGCTTTTGAGAAGAATGGGTGAGAGGAGATGTACCTTGGAAGTTGTAAGGAAAAGAAAATCACATCATGAGACGAAGGATATAGCCTAATTGAAGGAAATATAAGCGGAACAAGAGAACTTCAATAAAGATTAACATAACGAAAATGAGAAAATCGATAGAAATTAAAACATATTGGTAGATCGGCAGGATTTATGCGATTTCGTTACATATACCAAAAAAATTGGGTTTGCAAAACTGCGCAAGCGCAAGAACGAGCAATGTGGATGCTACTATAGACTAGATCTAATGCGTTTAGATTCAGAGATTGAAAATGGTTTTGTTGTCGTCATCAAACAAACTTTATTAGTTAAAATTAAGCATTCCATTTAGGCTTGTCGATTAATACGGTAGCCACGGTAATTATCCAGAACGTAAGACAAGATTTAATTCGAACTAATATATATCTTCTCAATAAACCAAAATACAAATCTAGTCTGCAACATTTCGTGTATGTTTTCTTGACTGGATTTACGTCAATTTTAATAATGTAGTTTAATATTAATGGCATTCATTTACACAGAAGGTTATAACGAATGACAACTTAATCCTGGCCATGAAAGGTTGAAAGTGAGGCGGAGTTGTTTCACCTTGAATTTATTTATGATTAGTATTATTTTCATTTTGATATGCATCAGGCACGTTCAGCAATTGAGGCTAATGACTTAAATGATAGATAGAATTAAACCATTTGACATTTATTACTAGCTCGTTCGATTAGTACTCTTACATAAGGAATACGGTGATCATTACTAACTTAATGTTGCATTTAATTTGTAACGGCATTCAGGGGAAAATAATTGCCGCAGTAAATGTGAAGTTCGACCTCATTCGGGTAGATGAATGGACAGAAACGAACAATAATAGAATTGATTGGATAATTAATGTCAGCATGTCAACGCTTGCCTTATTTATATGACATTATAGGCAGATGCAGGAAAACTTACATGAACGGGAATTCACCTGCGAATTTATTTAAAAGAAACTCAACGCTTGGAGGAAACCGGACAATGCATTGACTGACGTTATAGAATTTCCTACACGGTAAACTATTCCATTGTTTAATAATGTGAAGTAAAAAGAATACCTTTTTGCTTACCTTTCAATTTTATTTGTACCTTTCGTGTTTGTGTATTTGTTTGCTTCTTTACATCAGCTTCAGGGCATCTTCAGTGCTGATGTCTATATTTCTATTATTAAAAACTTTCTTTGCCTATTTACTTACTCAATGGCAATAGACAATTCCTGATATAAAATATTATTTATCTTATGGAACCCGGAGGTTCATTGTCGCACGTACATGAGCCCGTCATTCAACCATATTCCGTGCTAACTCTATCCAACCATCCCTCGCAAATCCTACTTCCCTTAAGTATATTCTAATATTGTGCTCCCATCTACGTCTACTGTACCTTACACATTAGAAAATTCCAACACATTACACAATCACAAAACGAATATAAGTTACTATTACACACTTCGCGATGCTGATGTTTTCCCCATTATAATCGCCATATTATGTGTGACTTCTCTTCAATCCTTTCCTTTATCGACATTTTGAGAGCGATGCTTGCCTTGATTACTTAACAGACATATTGCTTTGATATCCATTACCTACTGAAAAGAAAGAGTTTGAAAAATAAGCTTTACAGTGTTGTCAAAAATCCCTAAAAACGTAAAAGAAACAACATTGGACGTTATAGCCGATACATTTCTCCGAAAAAGTTATAAAAATACGTCGTTTTAACCGATATATCACAATAAACAGGGTTGACTAACAGATGTTTTTAAATGCAGAGTTTATATAGACTGTAAACGGGACCGTTAGAATTGGCCGTTATACCCAATTCGTCGTTACAAGTGATGACGTTATGAACGGTTTCGACTGTAATTTTAAAACACAATATCGCCAAGTTCCTCAGCACATTCGTCAGTCGTTTTTCCATTCAGTTCACTAATTAGCTATTATATTAGTTTGGTATGCAGAAAGATAGTGACTAAGAACACTGCGATGTTGCTCAAGCTCCAAGTATAGGCAAGGCATGAAAAGCAACAACAATCATTTTAGAAACAAATTGGAACGCTAAATATGGTGAATCAATAATTTACATTTAACAGCGCGAACAAGAAATAAAAATGATGAAATACCATAGAGCATCAATATCTAAATTTGATTAAAAACATGTTATTTCCACAGAGTTTGAATAATCTGATAATTCAATTCCGCTCTGGTTGATGTTACCAACCTACAATTAGACACAGTAATATAAGTATACTATGCCACCAAGTTAAATCTGCACGGCGATAGGGGAAGTGTTTTAGCGCTATAGTGTCGCTCAGCTACCACTATACGGAAGGGATGTTGGGGAAGCAGTGGGTGGCGAATACCTAAACACGTGCGAAAGATCATAACGTGGTTGCCAGATTATTCATTTGGACAATGACTGTCGAAGGTGTCAGGTCATTTAAAAACACAGCAATTCTCAGCGCCCCTCTTCCAGCCAAATAACACAACACAGTGGACAGGAAGTGGCAGCGTGGCGGCAGGGGGTGTTCCTTCAACAGATCATTTCTACGCATTTTCCCCAGTAGGGACATGGTTGCCAGATTATTCATTTCGAGAACGAGTGCCGAAGGTGTCAGGTCATTTAAAAACACAGTAATTCTCAGCACCCCTCTTGTAGCCAAATGACTCAACTCAAAGAATAGGAAGTGGCAACGTCAAAGGAGGGAGATCGAGACGGAAGGCACATTCCTAACATATTTTCTGCATGCAGAGATAACTTGGTGGCGTAGTAAGTAGGCCTAATGTACAGATAAAATAGCAGGGCTAACTTTTTCTTCAAATATCCTTCCATTGTACTGTTAATATAATTATTGATAAATATGATTTTCATTCATCAATATTGGTCTATAAGTTACCAAATTTTAACTCTAATCTACCTATATGTTTTCCTTCGCCTTCCGAAGTTTATTCCTTACCGGCTTAGCTCGTTGTGCTCAAAGAGTCTTGTGGAAGGTCCTTTAGATAAGCCAACTTACTATTAACCTATATAGCCTACAGTATTAACGCACATGACTTAATCTAGTGAACCGATGAAGAATAGCTTATCGTGCAACACCTATTGAGGTATTTAAAATGGGTATCTTTGCAGGGAGCTACATGACTCTTGCGCCAAAGTGTGCGATGACTTCAACTCATATTCATCAACCCTCTATCCTCTGTTGTTCTATCTCTGATCTTATTAGGCTTACTGCAGTCTGCCTTAATTATGAAATTATGCTTTTGTCTCTTTACTGATATAATTTCCTAATTTGGACAGCAACAAATTTATAACTGAAATTCAGCGAAAATTACAATGTGAATGTAATCCATAATAATTATATTCTATTACTCATCGATAAGCAGATACGTTTGAGTCATAAATTGACAAGTACAAGTTAATTTCTCATTGACTTGTAAAACCAGAAATATTATATCATGTAGGCCTAAATTAATAAAAGTCTTCTTTCGTGACAGTCTTGACTTTCTTCCGGCAAGCTATCAAGTTTTATAATTTCCGACATGAAAAAGAAGATCGAGACGAGAACCAGTAAAGGGGATAATAAGAAAACAACGGAAAAGTGTAAAAGTGATGATGGCATAAAGAAGCACATGATCCGATAATAAAATCCTGATGTTTGAACAGTGTCCGCCCTTCGTCTGTCAACTTTTTTTCTTCCGCTCCCTGTCCGCTTGGATATTTCTGAAGCGGTGTTTGTCGTCAGCTCGTTTTAAGAGAAACTCATGTCAACACAGTTCACAAAGACAGTGGTAACAGAAGAGAGAGAAAGAAAGAAAAAAGTACAGCGAGACAAGATTTCAGCAGCTCCAAGCTCTCATCATCATTCACCAGCCGTAAAATGTTTGTTACTGTTCTTGTAATGTGTAAAAACCAATACAAGAATGAAGATCAACGAAGCCGCGTGATTTGTTTAGTCTGCGTTTTACATAGTGCGCTGTCTTCTATCCACAGATAAAATTTTATATTTTGATAATATTCTATGTAAAACTTGTATGTATCCATACTTGTATGTATCCCCATATTTCTATAATATTTATTTGAAGAGTCCAGGGGAAGATCCTGGTAAGTCACAATTTTACTATTTCATAGGAGAGCAAATTAAAGTTTCAAGACTACCATGTTCACATAAAATAAGTCAAACTCTTTTAAAAATGTAACATAAATGGAACATCATCAAAATAAAGTCAGTCTCCACAATGGATACCTTGCAAGAAACCCTAGCCTACTTCACTGGTAAATGTAAAAGTAAAGTGGTCACTGTAAAAGCCTTGGAGGCTTTAAGGGTTCCAGAGTATGAGGCTCCCATACTTTTACTCATTCAGCCCGCCTTATGCGCCGGTCAAATTTATCCCCACGAATACTCTTGGTATTCATTTCTGTTTAAGGCTGAGTCAACCCCAGGGCCATAGTGACATCATTAGGCCAGAAATCGCAACAACTTCATTGGGATCAAACCAGTTACCGTCTGGTCTGTAGCGCAGTACAGTACCTCAACCAACTGCGCCACGGCGAACATACAATTTCACAGGTCAGGTTAGACAGTTATAAAGCAAGAAATTCCCCATGCTAAATCACTGGACTTATCAGAATAGGCTGATGGCTGTTTCAATAGAGCATGACAGATTTTCCCCGTATGCTAATTTAGAGTATTTACAGTTCTATGGACTTAATCAGGTTAGGTTATCGCAGAACTATCCGATATCATCAAAAATAGAAATTCGGACTTACCGGGTTTTCTCATGGACCCTTTTTATGTATAAATAGGCTCCCTCTCTCTTTTACTACTAATACTGCTACCACCCTATATGTGCATTATATATATATATATATATATGCCTAATAGGGAAACAGTATAATTGTGTAGCTTTTAAAAGCTTGTACCTTCCGTAGAAACAAAAATTACAAATACCGGTGCCATTTTTGTCCAAGACGGTTACTCGTTCTCAGAAATACATTTTTTGTTCCTAAACTTTAACCGTGCTTTACTTTGATAAGTATTACCCGTACTGAGCTCTTTTGGGGAGCGGGTGTCAGTTTCGAAGAGGACGAGGAATAAATTTTCCCTCCGCGATTTTTCAGTAATTTTGTAGTTTTCTTGCAAATTAAATACAAAGATTATAGCGTGAATAAAATATGGTCACCTTTTTAGCACTCATAATAAATAATGTATTCATTTATTAGCCTATGTTATTTCAATCATTACTTTAGCTTTTCTACTACTTTTATATTTTTAGATGAATTGTATACGCTTCACTTTTTTAACTAAATTGTTTAATTGTTTTAGTTCATGTAATTTCTCCTGGCTCATTGGTAGAGAAGGAATTACAACCTTACTTCCATAGGGTTCTTTCTTTCTTTCTTTCTTTCCTTATCGTAGTTTCACCTCTTCCTTTTTTAGGATTTAAGCGACCCAAGCCGCCCGGGCCTTACAGGGCCGCGACCTGTCGGGAGAGGGATTATCTTTGGATCACATACATACTTTTTTGACCAGACAAGGACATGGAGGGCCTCCCCAGATGAGTGATCAGCCCAATGCCGGGGCCACCTCCGAGACAACACGAACACATAGGACGAGACACAACATTCACACTCACACTCATTCCAAACAAGGCGAGGATGGGATGAAGATGATAATGACGGCCAGATGATATCTGGGGACCACAAGGGCCTAAAGTTACCCGACATTTGTCTCAAAGGTGAGGGAAAACCCCAGAAAAAACCCCACCTAGGTAACTTGTCCCGACCAGGAATCGAACCCGGGCCCGCTGCGTGAGAGGATTGAACGCATCCCCTTCCATAGGGTTAAGTGAATAAAATAAAATAAAATAAAATAAAATAAATAGATTAACACGAAACCGTTATCAAGAACCAAGCTTTTCCAGCCTTGAGAACATCCATTTATACTTGTTCCAGCATATCTAAATTTTTAACACATCTTTATCACGGACCTGCTGAAAAGATTTCCTGCCTTCTCCAAAAAAAGGGTAGCGAGAATCATAACTTCAACAGCAATAATAACAGAGAAACTTCTTTGTTTTGTCATGTTTATCCTCATAATTATGTAACGAGAAGAGAAATCAGTTCTCATAGAGTTAGTGGAATGGCACATGGCATTTCAAGTTTGCTTCTGAATGTTATGTTATCCTACAAGAATATTAGTGCTGTATATGTTACTGCTCAAGATACTTCTACGTTATGTCACCGCTGTAAATTATAGCTGCCTTGTTCACTGAAAAATAAAGAAGGAAATCTGTGGAGAACACTATTAGAAAGAGAAGACTTTTTCTCTTTTTACTGTAGAAACCATTCATCCTCTTTGGGGAGAATTTATTTCCGCGTAAGGTTCCAAGTCTCAAGTTCAAGCATCTATCTTTCTGGCGCATATAACTTGTGTGCCAGCCCGGCTCCACCACTCCTTATCCTCACAACCCTATATATTATCCCAGTTGCTATTACAACCCAACCTTAAAGAGGTCTCTCACTTTGTAGATTAATAAAGATGTCTATTTAGTTATATGTTCTGGTGCCAAGAATTTCCCTTGGCATTAAGACGAAGCCAGGCATTGGAGAAGTTAGGTCTTGTACAACATCCCATTTGTGTCTAGCTATATAATTAAATGTGTGCGGCAAACTGGCAATAATAAACATTTGTCGTGTTGTAGGCATGGAAAAAGTTATTGTGATGACAAGATTTTAGAGCGTTGACAATAAATTTAAAGAAGTAACTCTAAGTGTTCATCGAAGCTTTCATAATCCCTGTTTTATATTTTATGTTGCTTGTCTTGTCTTGTTAAAACTTTCATATTATATCACCGCCACTCGTCGTCTCACTAATTTGATCCCATCAGCCAATACAGCTATTATTCTCAAATTCTTTCTAGATCAACTCAATTCTACTGCCTCTACTCAACTCTGAATAAAAGTTAAGCCTATTTTAATTGAACTTAACCTATTGAATTGTCTTCGGAAATGTAACTTGCATCGTGTTGTTTACTTAAGTATTTTGGGGTACGCCGCGGTCAGTTGGTAGAAGAACATCGCTAAAAACCGGAAGGTTGTGGATTCCCCTAATTAGGTCGGTGGAATTTTTCCATTGGCCTAATCCTTTTGGTGACACTATGGCCCCGGGGTCGACTCAGCCCTCTAACAGAAATTAACTACCCGGAGGAATCGTGAGGAGTAAAGGTGGCGTGCGTAAGGCTGAAAGCCTTACCACCTTCAAGTGCCGAATGTCTCAAAATCTGGGAGAAACTTCCTAGAAACCTAAGGGCCTCCAAGTCCTGTATAGGAATCACTTTTTTTTACAACTCCAGGGAGTAATTGCATTATAACATTGTGTAATCTTCCAGGTTCCAGCAACTAATTTATTAGGCCTATAATGAGTGAAAATCCACGAACAATTACGTAGAACAGTCAACAAAACTAAAACACAAGTTTTTATGTCCAAATTTGAACTTGAAAACTATATAAACTATAAACTATAAGCAGCAATACAACTATTTTTATTTAGGCCTAATTCACTTTTTAAGATTTAGCCCTAAATAGTTTTATAATTCGACTGCTGGGTTAAAATAATCTGGTATTCTTCTGGGATATAATAAAATACTCAGAGTATAGATAATATTTTTTTGCATTTTAACAATTTATCGTTTTAATTTAGGCAGTACGAAAATATTTTAATAATATAAGAATCACAATAAATTTATATTGTTAATTTTTAGATTCTTAGCCCTAATATAAACCTTATAAATTGTAATCAACAAGGCATGTACAGATCACTCAATAAATATAATATCATTGTAAACTATTATGCAATACTCCTGGTTTTAAATTGCGGGCACATGACAGACTTTTACATTGTGCCAATACATTTATTCCCGCAAACAACAATATGAAAATAATTAATAAAGAAAAATTAGAATTTGAAATTATAAAAATCTGAAGGAAAAATTGAAATATGTATTTATGTCCAGCTAAGTTCAGTTTAATCTGAATGTTATCTTTAATATAAAAAAGACTAGAACAATTAGAATTTTAGGAGTATAGTAATTATTTGACCAGGATCGATACAAAAATTAGACTAAATAATGTATATTTTGAAAAATTCATAATAACAAAACTTTTAAATATAAGAGAATATTTTTTCTATAGGCTATTGAAACAAAGCATAGGCCTATAAAATTTCATTATAATAGGTTGTTTAGGAATGGAGAAATAAAAATTCTATTACATAGGCAGATTTTTCCAGCTAGAAGGTGTATGTACCTCCTTTAACACAAAACTACGTCCGAAAGTTTCCATGCTAGCATTATGAAATACTGACAGTAAATTAGTTTGAGTCATCAGCCTAATGGGAACAGTTTCTTTGCAAAATCAGCAACAAAAATCGGTCGACATGACTCGGTAACTCACGTCATAAAAATTTGTTTCAGGAGGTTCCTTAACGGTACGGTACATTTACTTTTGTGTAGTCCGCATATGGTATGCTGAGTATGCAAAACATTTTGACACAGTGTAAGTCTATTTCAGCATATTTGAAGTTACGCTATACCTAGACATCGCCCATTTGTTGCCTTTGAACTGTGGCATTCTTGTGGATCCCTGAATGGCTTACTACGTGTTGTTTTTAAATTTAGCTTGTACCATAAATTCTTGAACTTGCATCATATCCTTCTTGAAGTGTTTCATTTACCTACAACGTTTGCTGAACACTTCTGCTTAAAACCGAGGCCAACACTTTGGACTTAAAACTCTCTTCAAAACGATTGTAATAATTCATCCTTAATTGGTTAGGCTAATTGTTTTTGGTCAATGAAGCTACTGGTAAAAATTGGTAACTCACATTACTAAGGGGTAGAGAACGCTTTTTAAAGAGCAAACATTTGGAAATACTTCAGACGAACCATTTCCAAGCGGGTTAGTTGAAATTCTACAAGTTAGTGGTTTGTAGGATTTTGATATGTGAATTCCCTCAATGTGATTTCCTAATGTGACAAGTTGTGTGAATTACTACAAATACAAAATGTTTCCTCCCACTTAACACAAACTTGGGACTAAGCAACTTTAATACAGGCTGGTGGATTAAATCTCTTATCTTTGCTCATTGTTTAAAATTACAAGATTGTCAAAAGTTATACATCGGAGAACACAGCCCTGAGACAGCAGGCTACGAATTTGTCAGTTGCGACGAAGTAGCATCAAGGTTAGGGTGAAGTCATTTCGGTTTGATTCACCTACCTACACAGTACACACACATAACTTACTATCCTGGCATGGCAATCTAAAACATTTGTTAATATCACTCACCAGGTGTTGTCTTCAATTCTCACTGTCTTGGTGTCTTAGGAAACTTGATATACTATTGTCTATTAACAAATTCACTCAGTGAAGGCAAATGAAACACATATTTTAAGCACACAAAGAAAATCAAGACTTGTAAATCCGCACAGACCGACAATTCCAATACCACTACCCCACTACTATGGCTCATTTGTTTCATTTACTTCCCTCTAGGAGACTGCACTCAGCGCCGCTACTGACAAGAGGAAGTATTAATCTACCGTTTTTATTATGCCGTTTGTAAAATAGAAAACAAATTACAATTGAAATGCGTCTTTGAAGATGGGATGTCTAGGGTATGTAACTCTAATAGACGGTAACTTAAAAATACTGTGAAGAGATCATACAAGTAGTTTGAGCCAATTAGGAACAATTGCTACCTGTATATTGATACAGTAGCTGAAGCGAGAGAAATATGCCAGTGAAGTATATAAGTATATACTATTTTAAATGGAATTTTTTTAAAATTTTGAAATTACTATGTCCACAGGTGCCGACTTGCAAATATTGTTGGGGGGGGGGCAAGAACTGGATTTTTAGTGATTATACATAGGCATTATGTGATAAATATTTAAAAGTTGGGACAGAAATTACCTTGTCCACAAAAGTCGGCGCCTATGGGTATGTCGAATTTTAGTCAGAATTTTTTATGTTAGGACGATCTCTTTTCCTGGAAATACTGCTTACACTATTTCATCCATTCTCCTTGGATTTGTCAATCAAATGAACAGTAATTAAATTAGTTGTAAGCAAAGAGATCCTAACTTCCTCAATTCCAGGAAATAGTTGGCTAACTACAATGCAAAATAGCTGGTCGTCGTGGTCCCTACACCAATGTAGAAATGGTTTTCAACTGTGTAGTGATTAAGCTTTATTCTTCATTGCTTTGTCCCTTTATTTCCTTCCCGGATGTGCTAATAAGGGAAAAATCTCTAAGAATTCAGAAAATAAGAGCAATGGAAGTTTGTTCACGCTTATTAAGGTTCTGTCCAAGCAGTCTTTGAAGGTGTCTTTAATAAGAAATCCAACTATTAAGAATCAATTAATAATCTTAAAAGACAGAAGTACTTCAGCATAATTAGTGGAAGTTTACTCCATCGAAAAGCTTTTAAACCGATTCCATGCAAGCAATTCAACATGCCATTTCTGTTCTACTTCTGAAATTGTGCTGCAATATACTTATGAAATTACATATAATTTCGTTTCGACAAATATAATTATTTGTTTTATTTTTAGAGTAAACTCTATGGTACTGGTAATACAATCTAGTGTTATTAATATTGTATTTTTATTACTATACGAGATTTAGAATGTTTCACCACACCAGTCCTGGATTTGTCAATAGGCCGTATAGGCCGCGGCCTAGGGGCGGCAGCGTCCTAGGGGCAGCAGATTTCAGAGGGCACTCGCTCGCTTTGGTAAGCTGTTAAGTTTGTGCGCGATTACAAACGTTAATCAAGTTACTTGTAGATAAATAGTTATCTGTTTATTAAAATATGAGTATTGGGCCTTACAAAATGAGATTTAACATAGCCTATTTTTTACAACAAATAAAGTGGCCTATACTTATGAAAAGTATAAATCCGGCACTGCACCATACATAAAATTGTAAGTTAACGTACTTTCATGCCTCCTTTTACTCATATGAAATTTATATAGCCAATCACCGTTCCATGGATAATTGTTTTTGGTCAAAGAAGCTACTGGTCAAAATTTTAGATATTCTTATAGGTCTACTGCTCCTGATTCATGAGCTAAATAGTAATCACTAGAGCCCGGATTTATATGCAAAATAAAACAGTAATAGGCCTATAAGCAAACAAATAAGCACGACGAATATGGGAAATAAGCAGCAATATAAGCAAAACACACATTACACAAAAATAAAATAAATAACTTATCATTAGTTTCGCAGAAATCATCTTATTCGCGTCTATTACAGCAAATTTTCTTGTGTAAAGTTCCTGTATCTATCAGTGGAGAGCGATTTGTAAAGTGATAATGTTCTTTAAACGTCGCAGGACGTCACAGGCACATGTGAAAGACAACACAGTAGCCTACGTCTTCAATATGTTTCCTTACTGGACAAGTTATTTTAGAAATCTGTTTTATAACCCGGATTTTTCGGTAATTCTATTAGCCGATAAAGGAAAGGAAACCGATGATAATGACGTCTAAGAGTAAAATAAGGCTTTTTGAGGTGACAATTTTAAGTAAGACGTGCTATTTTAATTCAAAATTATAAAGTAAGCAAGCAAAACCTTTCTGCTTCTCACTCTTCCTATGGTACAGAGTGGTGTGAATAAACTCTTGAATATACTGTAAATTAATCTTTTTCTTTGTTATCACTGTTATTATTATTATTTTTATTATTGTTCCTAATATTATTATTTTGTTATTATTATTATTATTATTATTATTATCATCACCATCATCATTGTTAGTATCTCTATAATTATCTGTATTATTATTATTATTATTATTATTATTATTATTATTATATGTAGCTGCAGTTGTAATAATGGTGGTAGTAGCTGTAGTTATATTCCGTAATCGCTGTTCTTTCTTAACACAGATCTCTGTGAATAATTTATTTCAATAACCGTACAATAACTCTTTGTATTCTCAAGTCTAAAGCTACAAATTATCACGGCTCATCCCATCCAACATCATGTTTGCCTTCCTCCATTTCTTTCCTTCCATAACTCAAATCCCGTTACAAAGAAATCTTATGATTTACGATATTAAGTAAGAAGAGGAGGGAAGAGATAAAAGGAGACGTGCTCAAAAACATGTACGATGATATTTAATGGAATGGAATGAAGTAATAACATGAGAATGAAAGATGGCAAAAAATAGCTGATGAATGTAGTGGTTGCATGGATGTTACTCGTTTATATCGCAGCATGGTGGCAATAACAATAATTTATAGCATGCCACGCCGCGGTGGCCGGCAGAAGGACATGCTGCGGGTCTTCATCATCTTCCAACCGAGTGTGTTTAGATACAACTGAACCAGATCGTAAATATTATTCACTTCCTGAGGGAGTGGGACGTGGACATTTAGTTTTCCTTTGCCTTTTCCTTTTGATATTTTGTTTACTTATATTCTTTCCAGTGAAAATATATAGTCTATTTATGCAGGGTAGACCTAAATCACATGCGGAGGCATCCAACTTTGAGTTGGACTGGCAAGAATATTAAATAACACAATTGACTCACTCGAAGGGTACGGCGTCTTTCTGGTATTCGGTGGTGAAATAAGTTTTCAAATGCTATGAGTTATGGGAGACTATTTCTGAATGCTCTCCTATAGTTCCACGGGTGCTTGTATGTAATGCCTGGCGAGGACAGAAAGTTGCTCTGTGACGTCAATCCAGTCGGCTCTTGCTTCACGCAGTAGATCTTCTGGGAGGAGTTTGTGAAATGTAGGCGTTGTTGAACAAGGGGAAAAGAAGGGCATTAGGATTGCGGATAGAGAGCGTTCTTGCTTGACGGCATACGCAGTAACTTACCGTGCACTTCTTTCACAAACGCATTACGGGACGAAGCTGGCTTCCTCTGATGTAGACATAGGCCTGTTGTGTGCTAACTAAAGTCCTCATCGTATGAGTAGACTTATGCCGCTACATCTTTTTTTTTTTAAATTTTAATCGGACGAAATAATGTTTTCTGTTATTTTCTGTTTATCTTGTTGTGCGTTTTCTTAATAATACAAACACCCATGCCCGCGGCGGGACTCAAATCCCCAGTCTCCTGCGCTACGGCTCCAAGGCTACGAAAACGAACATAGAACTTGACACTCGCTGTACGAAAAAATTAACACGTTCAATATCCTCACATCATCATCATCAGTTTTTAATTCGTCATCGCATAAATTAAGTTTGACACACCTGTTATGATTTTAATATTTTCTCGGTAACATTATTAACATAAACATTTTTTAGCGTAGAATAGTACGGTTGAGTGAATAATACGAGGGTTATTTTTTTTTCAAACTCCGATGGGGCATAACATGAAAACCACAGTGAAAATCAAAACTGTTTTATTTGGAACATTTAGGTACTCGTTCTCTTCTAGCTATTTTTCTACATAGTCGCGCTCCGATTGAGACATTTGTTGTAGCGTGGTACCAAATTTCCAATACTCTCTCCATAGAAGATTGCCGCCAGCATAATTAGAAGGTTCTTCACGGCATTTTGAAATGTTGTGAAATTCTTCGTTGATGTGGAAGCCAGATCTTGGGTTTGTTCGGGAAATTTGTGCGCATCCATTGTTTGGATTGTTCTTTTGATTCTGGATTGTCGTAACGAATGGATTTCAAAAACTCGTTCCCGTGCCGGCAGCTGAAGAAAGATCTGGGAGGACAGTTCTTTCACAACAACGAAGAACTTCAAAACACTTCAAAATGCCGTGAAGACCCTTCTCAACACGCTGTGGGCGAGCTTCTATGAAGGGGGTATTGGAAAGTTGGTACCACGCTACGACAAATGTCTCAATCGGAGCGCGACTACGTACAGAAGTAGCTAGAAGGTGTATAAAAAATGTTCCAAATAAAACAATTTTGATTTTCACGTGATTTTCATTTTATGGCCCATCGGAAGTTGAAAAAAATATCGCTCGTATTATATCATAGTTATTGTGATATCTCCAAAAATGTATTTTCCTAAGGAACCGTCGCAGATAAATTCTTTGGGATTTCTATAGTATTGTCATCCAGTGTAGCGTAATGAAGTTTAGAAGGAAACTAAATTAGGGCGTATTAATGTAGGGCATCCAGGTGAGTTGTTGACGGACAGGACTGATCAAAAGGTTTCCATGAAATGGGTATTACGTCTAGTAGTAAAGAAGGCGTTGTAGATTCTCGGAAGGTTTTTCATGAAACGCAGATAATCATCAATTGTTTAATTAAGCGATCCTGTATAAAGAGAAGTTTGAAAGCGTTCTGACGCAAAGTTTAAGTGTGTGGTATAAACTGCAATAAGATCTGCAATGCTAATTTGGCATCCAGCGTTTTACACTGAAAAGGCGACCAAACAGAGCCTTGTGGAACTTCATATTTAAGTTGTGTGGATGTGTGTTGATTTTGTTTCACCAATCTTACACAAAAATACCTTTTCGTCAAGGGAGTTGTGAATTATGTTATAAATATAATTAATTATGCCCATTAGGGAATCAGGGACCTCGTAAAAATGTCTGGATTCAAAACAAATAACAAAGGTTCAATTGAAGTCCAGAAACGTGGCTGAAAACTCAGGCAATGTGTTTTATAATAGGTTACATAAAAGATGGTGGGTAGTTGATTTTGTTCTAGAATGGCATGTTGATTATTGCTTCAAACACTGCAGAAAAATGTAGCAAATTCATTAGACGATAATATGAGGGGGTGGCTATAGGCAATAAGAAATTTGTATGATATTACATTTTTAAACATTGGTGCTCATCCCTGCAACCAGTCTGAGTATTTTCCTTGGCAATTTTATTAAGCCCAGATGTAGGCTACACCAGAAAATTTCAAACATATCAACTTCTGAATTTTCAGCATTCATTTAGTTGAAAGTTCTTAAAAAAATAAAAATAAAATATAAAAAAATGCAAACAAAGGCTCATAAGATGGAGAAATATAACTGTTTTGAACTTCATATACCCCAGGGTTTCTGTTCAGAAGGATACTCAAGGATTCTGTTTTTTAGAACGATGAAACATAGAAATCTTAGCCTCTAATGTTTTGAAAGACTCAGAATTTTAAAATGTCATTATAGCTTGTCACAAATCAATTTGGAATTAATGTTTAAGCTAAAAACTAAACTAAAAAAAAGTATTAGAAAATTAGGTACTAGGCTATATTTTGTTTCTGAATTTTTAATGTAACTCTCAATAAAACAATTCGTTTTACCAATATATCTTTGTGTGTGTATAAAATGTACTGTATCCTTGGGTATTATTAACAGTGTAATAATTTTTAAAATGTTGTTCTGCATATGTAAATGTTAGTACATTATTCTTTGTTTCAGTTAGCCCTCTTTGTTGTGAGAACAGCATTAAATAAATAAGCTAAGAAATAAATGTGAATTAATTCTTACAACAACAAGAATAACGTTAATGTAGCTGATATGATAAATTGTTTTCGTTACTAATTTTATTTTATCTGGCATATCAAATAAGTAAATAATATGAAAAAACAACATTAATTACACAAAGTCTAGCAATAGGCATGTTTCTTTAGATAAAGATTAATGTTATGTATTTCTCTGTTTAATACATGCCATTCTTCTTTATTAAACTTTCCTCAGCTAGTATTCGTGTTTAATTGTTTTTATGAATCCATGTTGGATAATATGACAGTGTTAGCAAATAATCGAATAAACTATAATTTCCAACTGGGAAAAAAGCTAATAGTGTAGTGTCTAATTTTAAAATAGGAGTAATTTCCATTATATAAATAACAGTAAACACAAAAAACATATTTCGCCAGCAACAATTCAAAACTTGCTGCGTATTACATTCAGAGTGACTCTAATTATTTACGATCCTACTTAACTGCAGTGCAATGACAGTTCATTTATCAAAACGAGTACCCGCTCCTAGTTATGCGTTATTATTATATTAATACTACCCTTGTTACTAGAACAGAAATGTAATAACTGACGTAATAGGTTACCATAGACGTGATCAGCATAATATGATAATTATATTGGTCAAACTGTTACTTGTTGCTTATAATGTAACCTTGTAGATCAATCATAGTACAGGGATGTTAAAAAGCTGTTGTGAAATGTAATAATTTAACTTGATGTATATTGCTACTTCAGGCTTCTGATCAACAACATACTTTTTATACACTAGCATCTGCGTACATAAGATTAATTATTGAAATGGAGAGACCATACTTCCTTAATCTAAAACTTTGTTTGGTTTCTATTCATGTTGATAAGATGATGAATTATGTATCCTTTTTTCCAATTATTATTGAAACGATTTTATGAGCCAAGGGTCATTAATAAAGCCCATATAAGTACAATTTGACCATAATTTACAAACACATATACCGTACAGTGATCAGTGGCGTAGCGTAGGTTTCTGCCGCCTGGGGTAGATGCAAATATGCCGCCCCTTCTCCCAACAAAGTATAACATTTTCTACGACGAGGAAAAATAGTAGGATGCAAAAAATGTTTCTACCAAAATTTAAAATTCTTACAAACCAGAAAACAAATTTAATTGCGAAAACACGTTTTGAATTTTAATATTAATAAATAATTATCTAAAACAGTATAGGTCTTTTACTTAAAAAAAATTGACGTTGATAATTACGATTAAACAGTAAGCTACTTCCAGATTATTAAAATTCAGGATGAGTAATTTTTCTAAAGCATAGAAGTGAAAGATATTTTACAAAAATGTTTGTAGGCATTAGCAAATGGCGATCTGACGACAGATTGGCCTTAAGCCCAATGGCCTAATTAGGCCTATTGTAAAAACATGGTACCGCAAGTAAAAGTAACGGTTTTATTTTGCCAAAGCTCCGCATTCTAATCCCTGCCCACTTTCATAAAGGCCTTTACAAATTAAGCATTCACATGTTAGAATATGGTACCTAGATATAATTAATTCCATTTAAAAATATCCGTCCATGTGGCGTTCCATGGAGGGACTTTTGCCTATGCAGTGTAGAACATGAATAATAAAGAACTTAATTTAGTGGAAAATGCACAGTTTACTGGTAGAAAAATGTATAGCATTTCCCACATGAACATAATTCTTACTGTTTAGTTAGCCTGCAGGTGGAAAGTACAGCTTTATAGGGCTGTTTGGGCAGTAAATAATGCCGGTAACCACGAGAATGGGAAATGTCTTACATGCTAGTACGTCGTATTTCAAAACATAGCCAAGAGCTTTGAAAGAAAGCAATATTATTCTCTCTAATAGCCTATGCAATAAGTTGCGGAAAATACTTGACCTTTCACTTTATGAAGAAGAGTATTTGTTTACTATAAAATACGTTAATGTTGATTGGAATTATTTATGTCTTGATATGCCTACTGTTCACTGCTGTAGCTAGCTATAGGTGGTCATCTGACCGTCATTATCATCTGCATCCCACCCCTGCCTTGTTCAAAATGAGTGTATGTGTGAATGGCGTCTCTCGTCTTGTGTTGTGCTGAACACCCCTCCGTGCAGGCCCTCCATGTCTTTGTATGGTCAAAAAAGTATCCAAAGGTCGCGACCCTGTAAAGCCCGGGCAATGTGGCCCACATAAAGGTTCCTACAACGGGAGAAGTTGAACTAAGAGAATGAAGAAGATACTAGATCTACTTCCAACACTTCCTAGTTACTATAGCCTACAAGAAGACAGACAAACTGGACTACTGGATATCAGTATTTACACAGACCCTCCAGTAGCTTATGATCATTATTCATTAGTATGAAATGCAGATCTGATATCTTTACTTCTTATTAACACATGACTTTTTCCTTCATCACCTAGGTCTACATGCGAATATATAAAAATACAACAATATTAAAAGTACACAACCTAATACTTATTAGCCATAATTTAGTAATCATCTCGGTTATTAAGTTTGTATATTTTTAAAAAAATTTCCAGTATTGCTTCATTACTAAATAAATATAGGCCTATTGTAAAGAGAAAACTATCTCCATAATTTAACAAAGTTAGATAAGTTAATTCAGCTTTGTCTAAATATAGGCTATATCCGTAACCCTAATGTACCTTTAATTTTTAAAAACTCGTTTATCCGGGTGGGTACATTGCCAGGGTACAGTTGAGTGAACGGAAACTTTCTGATGCTTCTGGTCTCTACTCCAAATTAAAAAAAAAAATACTACTAGCCTTGCATCTCCTTATCATTTGTGTTAATTGATTATTAGGGTAAGGCATTTAATGACCATAAAATAGTGAAAAATAAAAAAAATAAAAAATAAAAATGCATTTATGACCTAAAAATAGTGAAAAAATTATCCACAATTTTAAAAAAATAATAAGGCTCCCATTATTACTTATAATTATTATTTTTTTAAGTGATGAATTGCTAGCAACAATTTATGACAGTGCATTATAGGTTACATGAATTTACATTATAAAACATATTTTGTTGCTAAAGAAGTAAGTAAATTTATACAACATGGACATCCTTAGCGAAAAAGAAATTATTTCTGAACTGGAATGTCCATCAAATTGCCCCTAGCAAATATGTGTCATTTAAAAAGAAAGAAAAAAATATTTATTGCTGCAAGACAACCTGCTATGGTGTTTACAACAAACCTGAATGAAAATGAACCATGAAGACTTGTCGGAGATTCTCAGATAAAAAAGACTGTCTGAAACATGACCTAAAATGCCGAAAATGACCTGAAAATTGCCAAAAAATGACTTGTCTCTTGAAAATGGCGAGAAATGCAAAATAAAGCAAAATAATGTAAAAACAAATTGCCCTTATTTAATCAATTATTTCATGATACACATTTATGTACATTCGAGCTATATTTTAACCTTCACATAAAAAAGATGCAAAATCATCAAATGCCTTACCCTATTAATTATATTAATTTGTAACATTGTAACTTAATATAAGGTATGATTAATGTTATAGGTCTAATCAAAATTAAAAAATAAAGCCTGAAACACTTACCGGGTTAAATAAGGCAACAGGTAATAAATTTAGTCAAGTGTTTGTACCAATGCAATGAACGATACAAATGATGAAAAAATGTGGTTAAAGCATAAACAAAATATTTCATGTCACCTTTCTTAATTAAACGATCAGTACTAAGAAGAAAAAAGATAAAAAAAAAAAATTACCCGCGTGACTGAGTGTTATAAAATATAATTAATAGAACAGAATCAAAGTGCTAAATACAAGTTGATTTATGATTCAATTATTGGTGAAAGTAACCATGCCACTTCGCTCACCTACGTGCCAACAGACATTTCAGGTTATTTATTTCGTACGAGAGAATCATAAATTACTTTATCCTTGTAACCATTCAAAGGCATGGACAATAATTCTGATGTGGTTAAGCAGTTTACTAACCGACCAACAGTGTTATGATAGAAACATGCCCTTGGGCTTTAAACAATAAATTATCTCCAGTACAGCAACTTGTATCTTTAGAAAAGGGAAACGGTGTCAGATTATAAGATCCATTCCTCAGGATCATGCTGTTAGGCACATGTATTATATCTCATGAATTCATGATGCAAGGAAACATTATAGCTCAACATGTTAATGGTAATGGAGATAAAAGGTGTTCCGTCCAATCTATCGTTCAACTTTATAAACACTGATGTAATAAGATTGTAGAACAGGCGTTGCCTTTTCAAATGCCAGGTATAAAATTTCTACATAGCACATAAATAAAGAGCTGGAATATTTGTTGAGATGTAAAGGATATTGAAAATCTTGACACTTATGAGTAATAATTTAGAGATTTAGCGATCTTTAGTACTGTAGCTGATACATAAATAAAATACAAGGTTGGAAATAGTCGTAATCATTCGAAAAACGAACATAAATATGACTGCCACTTCATCAAAACTATTAGATAAACCCATTTTACTTATTTTCTAGAAAAGGTGAAGGAGATAAAGTACCAGTAATGTAATGGGCCTTTGCTTGAACCACCAATGAACACAAAAAGAACAAAACAACACAGGTTTCATTTCCTTGTTAACCTATACTGAACAAGTGGTCCGCTATTCAATTAAAATGTCGGTCCGATTGCCGAGGCACCAATAAATTTTGTGAACAAAATTTAATATTTAAGATCCAAAGATCAAGCAAGCCAAATCACATGTAACTGAACAGAAGAGCAGTTGCATTGAACAATAATGTACTCTAGCCTTGTAGCCCCCTCCAAAGCTGACTTAGGCCAGTCTTATGTACTGTTTTTGTATCACACGATCTTTCCAACTGTTTGTTATTTTACTACGATATAATAACCTTAATAATTCATGTATTGATATTTTTAGTTGCCGGTAGTGTGCATTTATGTTAGAAATATACGTATCTATGTAAGTATAATATTCTTAGCCTACATAATATTATGTTATAACTCGACCAAGGCAAGTGGATCTGCTAAAAGAATGTGAATTCAATATCCACATGTATGTATTATGCCTGAATGTAGTAGCCTAAGTATTTAGGTAATAGGTCTATGTATGTAGTCTAAATTCATGTGTGTGTATATATATATGTATATATATATATATATATATATATATAACTTATATATATATACAGTAAAGCACAGGATGTGTGCAAATCATAACTTATTTTTATGTCATAACTTATAGATGACATTACATGGCTCTGGTAGGCCTACGTGTATTATTATTGTTATTATTATATTATCTAAGGATGGCATGAAGTATAGGCTTATACTTGTTTTAGTTTTATGACAGGAGATAACCTATTACTGCAGGCTGGTATTAGCAATCAGGTCGCATTCCCTAATTTTTGACACTTAAACTTTGACTCCACGAGACTGTCTCCCTAGGAGTGCCGCTTTGCCATTCCACTACATTAAGGATCAGACAATGGCTTAAAGCTAAAAGGATGCTGATGGTTAACGCGGCTTTAGAACGCACTATAACTGTTATGGTTTGGTAATACGGTATTGGGGCAACACAACAAGCAGCAAAGATGGTGATGAACAAGATGGTAAAAAATAAGATAATAATAATAATAATAATAATAATAATATAATAATCATAATAATAATAATAATAATAATAATAAATATTTGTTTGTAGGAATCACATTTAAGCACCCTTATAACTCTACAATACTTGCCCTCGCCTGTATTTTAATCTTGGCCACTGCCGTAAATGCTATACCAGCGTTTCTCAACCTTTTTGAACCCGAGGACCTCTAAAATGCCTAAAAAATTTTACGGACCCCTAATTTTACACCCCATTTTTAAAAGAAGGCCTATATTCTTAATATTTGGGGTATTAAATATAGGTCATTATAACGAAATATGTGAATTTTTTTTACTATTTTTCTTTCTACTTGCTTTATATTTTTTAATTATGTCTGCGGACCATCTGCACCATCTGGTGGTCCGCGGACCATAGGTTGAGAAACGCTGCCCTATACCCATCGAAATGAATTCATATTACTGGCCTACCTGAGGTGAAAATAAATTAAGACAAGCAACCGACATCCTTTTTCTTCTTGTGTCAGGGAAAGAACCTCGTAAGTGGGCTGAATAAATGTATGAATAGGATGACTCCCCTTTAAGTGATACAAATTACCACATTCGTTAGCTGGAAGTGGGAGTGAGTTAGTGGTGATAATGCTGATGAAAGTGATTGCTAGCTTGTGATCTTAAGGCGTGAACCTCGTTCCCAGATTAAAATAAGAAGGTAGGGACTACAAATTTATGTTTCCTTCTAAAACAGATTATTCATAAATATTTATAATATTCGTCACAATTTCCCGCCGATCAAATTTTCAAATGCCATCAACACGGAGGTTGTCAGCTTCGGACTCCTTTTTATAAATCTCTCTCAATTTATCTGGGAGTAGTCAGCCACACCCTAATGTTGATAGCTTTTCGAAATGCAAGGTAAAGTGTTCTCCTTAAGTCTACAAGTATTGTGAACTTAAAATAAAAACTTCCGGTATTATAAAATAGAAACCCTACTTTGTCAACAAAAACTAATCATGTTATGAAAGTCCGTAATATAGGGTGTAGTCATGTCACTTTATCTCACTATCTTCTTGCAATTTGATAAGTTGTGAAAATCCAAGATAGAGAGACCAGGCAGAACGAAAAAGTTAGTTTTATCTAAATTTGGATCTCTTGGTAAACGTATTTTTCTCGGTAGTAACCAATTGGCTTAGAGGAAGGGCATCTGGATAATTTTAGCAAAAAGTAAAAGTAAATAATTAATTAATGAGCTCGTTTACCTATGAAACTTACATAGATCTACATAATTTACGTATTTCTTATTGTTTAGTGGCGTGTCGAGATTAATTTTTTATATTTATGTGTTATAAAACTAACACCAACTAACTTAACCAAAATTCAATTTGAATATTTTAATTAATTTTATTTGAAGAAATTGGGGCTTCTTTACGTAGTGATGTGAAAAATTACTAATCAATAGTTTATATAAAAGAACTACAGGCGTGGATTATTTGTCCGCATTTTAGATTATCATTATTTATGAGAATTCCATTCCTACCATCCACATCCACATATTTTCCAGGAGTTCTGCCGTTTAGGCTATAGGCCTATAACTTAACAAGACTCCATCTTGATATTTAACACGGTTGAATTGTAGTAGAGATAAGTAATAAACTGATAATATATGACGAAAAATCACTGTATCATTCTGATGCTTTTAGTCAATTTTGATAAGGAATGTGTATTTTAGTATTCTTTTTTTTTACTGCTATCACAAGAGATGTAATATTGTAATAAAGGCTTCGTGTTCATTCTACCCATATAACTTTATATATATATATATATATATATATATATATATATATATATATATATATATATACATACACACACACACAAAGACACAACAGAATAAGATACAGATCAATTACTATTCACTATAGAATTCCTACAAGTAAGGAGATCTGTCGGTTCTTTAATCGATCTAGCGTAGTTAGAAATTCTTCAAAACAAACTGCTCCGGCAACATTGACGTTGATATACCTGTCTTGTTGGTATTCAATTAATCTGTTTTGTGGAGCTGTTATTCAGTTGACTTTATAAGGAAAACCAGTGTTTTAAAAGCATAAATTCCTTGATAATAACTGCCAATCAATTTCATATTTATTATTTTTATTGTTTCTTTATATTTGTTTCTTGTGGAGAAAAGAACATTTCTAAGTTTAAAAAGCATAACTTTTTATTATTATTTTGCTTTTTGGTTAAGTATTCCATCATGGTCTTCTGGATGTATTTTTCACCTTCTTACTTGAACGTAATAAAATGGCATGACATGAGAACTTATGGAATTATGGTGTTCAACAGAATTAATTTATTTTAAGAAGTTCAGGATGAAATATTTTATTTAATTCTCGTGCAGACACTACAAAATTAGCCTAAAGAATATCAGTAGGGACCGTATTTTTTGGTAACAGTGATGATGATAATGATAATAATGTTTTATTTTGCCTGGCATCGTTAAGACCATAGTCCTTTATCTTCCACTCTCCAGGATAAATACAAAATAAGCTACATTAAATGAATACCTAGAAAACAATAAATACAATAATAATACAAAATACTAATAATAAAATACTAATACAATAATTGGTATCGCCTACAATGAAACCTAAGAAAAAAAATGTATCCAATAATAATATAGAAGAGAATACAATTAAAAATTACGTGTTATTGTGTGTAGACTAACATATAATGTGTAGAGGCTGACTATAAATTCATATATTATAATATTAAGTTACATTTCAAAGTACATTTTATTATTATATTGTACATAATACATTACATACGAGTATAATGATATTATATTATAATGCAATATGGACTAAAATTGAAACCTAATGCTAAAAATTAACAAATTTAAGCAATAGGCTATAGACCTAGGCTGAAGTAAAAGCATTTTACAATATAACTTGAACCAGGCAGGATGACGAGACAGTGCGAAATTCGCTCCTTTCATACATAAATTGAGAAAGGTGTACAACAATTTGGTTCAAATCGTAATTATTTTGTGTTAGTGCCATTTTTTCCTTATTTTCCTATACCATGCTTCCTTTACTGCTATTTCTAAGGCCGCTGAGAGGTTATTGATTCTTGTGATCGATAACAGCAAAGATTGTGGAATAAATGCTTTTCAGTGATCACGATACACTCCTTTTCTGCTATCTTTGAGATGAGTTTAGGATGTTTATGTTAGATTTGCGGATTTTTTTACTTAGATTTCATTGTAGGCAATACCAATTATTATATTATTATTTTATTGTTAATACTCAAAAGATTTCGTATTTTATCCACAGTAGTTGGAACTTTTGTCCATATAAATTATGTCACTTTATGCCACTTATTCACGATTTTTCTTTAATTTAGCATTTTTTAGCAACAAACTGAGTTTATACATGAACATTATAACCTCAGGTATCGAACCAACAAAACCATCGATAACTGGAATCAAGAATGGCAAGCATCCACTTGCAGCTCTACCACAAGAGAAGTTTTCTTTCCAGCGGTCTACGATCGTCAAAAATGCAAACTGTTGAAACCGAACGTTATTAAAACCCAGTTCCTTTCAGGACACGGAAAATTTGGTGATTATTTTGAACGGTTTCGCATTGAAACCCCGAATAATAATTATAAATGTATATGTTCTGAGTATTCACAGGATATCAAACATTTTATTTTTGAGTGTCCTGTATTTTACAGGAAAGGACAAGAACTGGATCTTCATCCACACGTCATATGCGTTATAGAATCAAATAGGCAGGTCAAAATAAATACCTTTGAAAGCAGCTGCTGTTGCAGCATATTCTTAAAATTTATCACATATATATTTTATAGGCTATGAACAACATTAGGATAGGCCAAACAACTTATCATAAATAATATAATACAACATAACTTTCATACTTTGTAATTAAATGTAACCCTAACATACCACCTTGTAAAATAGGGTTTAGAACGTTCGGAGATTAAATAATAATAATAATAATAATAACCTCAAGTATGGTCTTTTTTGTCGCTCTAAAAAGATCACAGCGTGCAGAGTGCCGTAGCATCCCCATAAGGATGTGTAAAATATTCTATTTCGCGAAATACCTATGAAATAGAAGGAAGTTATCACTGAAATCAGCCATTTTATTTTACCAAAAAAATACGGTCCCTAAATATCAGGTGTGAAAAGTTTATCTTCCATCAAAACCGTCCTCTCTTTTCACTTCCCTAGCCGTTTGTTAAAACGCTTTTGCTTTACATTTATATTTGCAGTATACCCTCAACACTTCCCATGCTATTGTAGATATGTGAAAGCAAACAGTTTGGTTTCTTCTTCACAAAATACCACTAAACAAGGTGGAGCGTGTCTGTTGAGTTTTTTTGTTATCTTCTTACACGGGCTTTTATTCCTTTCCCCTTATGTAAGCTTATAATATCAATAACTTGGTCACTCCTTTCTTCTTGTAGCTTATTGTGACTTCTCTTATTTACGATATCATTTTACAAAGGCCTATCTGCGGTTCAATAAATCATATTAACAGTAGTCTGTTAATAAATACGGGATTGCAGATTCAATAAGAAGAATTTTTTATAGATGGCGCTAATTTCATACACAGAACGAAAGAAGAAAAGTGAGAAAAAATTCAACCAAAATTTTTGGAAACTGTTTTAGACACATGGGAGAGAGAGACGAAGGTTAAGCTTACATTCTTAGGACATATAGGGCCTGCATGTAGCCTATATTTCCTAACATCACTTTCTACTTCGATAGAAACTCCGTCGTACTACCTTCTCTGGGAACCGGATCTACCATCTGGCCGTTACGTCATCTACCATAGGTAGAAGACAAGATTGGAGAGCATGTGGCCAGCATACCGAATCCAACGGCCGATACCTACTCCAAGACTGGAACCGATCAAGTAGCCTAGTTCTTCAATTTATGTCACTTTCGCCACATCATAAAAATGTGTATTGTTCTTGCCATTTTAAGAAGACCTCGTCCCAAACCATCGTCTACCAATAAAAGAATATAATAGCATTGTACCCTAATCGGAAAATCTCCACTAACACCGATACCGACAAAGAACAGGTGCTCTTGTAGTCGCGTGGATTTCTCCAGTGTCGCCGCTGCCATTCACCATTTCTCAAGTGAAATCGAGCTGTGGCACGTATTTTTCAACATTGTACTGGATTGCAGACAAGTGTATAGATGTCTAATTACCTTTCTATTCGCTGATTGACAGGTCGAAGAGGATTAGGATGGTAGCAGGTAGGGGAGGTTCTTGAAAAAGAAGTATTTAAAAAGTGGTACCCACAAAACTCTCTAAATACACTGGCTCTGGGATTAACCAACAATAAGTGACCCTCACCAGGAGGGGACAACATTATAAAACAATTTCTCAAAGCCACCCCGAGCCGCGGGCAGTGGAGTGAGACGAGGCCGCCGTGTTTTGGAAAATACTATAACATGTAAAACCCTAATGCACCTTCAATTCATCGTGCCATTTTTATGCTGAAAGGTAACGGAAAAGACACGGAACATTGCTTGAAAAACAATGTCATGAAGCATCTTCCCGACCTCTCCATCTAGCAGAGCGGTATGTATAGCTCTCTTTTGCACAGGCATTGTGCTTGCTAGCTGGCTTGAAATTTATGACGCTGTCATATTTCGCAACTCGCAGGCTGGTAATTCCTGGGTGGGAATTTATTACCTTGGCTGTCCCGCCTGGACCATTAATCATTACCCTCTTTCCGTCTCGTTCTCTCTCCCTGTAACCTTCTCACTCTCTTCTTTAACTTCTTTCTCTCCCGTGGCAAACCACACTGTTCTGCTCCATGGAGACTGGCTGGGATGCCAGCAAATAACAGATTTTCAACATTGCCAGCCCCGCTGTTTTAAGGTACTTACATTCTTAATGCAGGTCGCACGATCACAACCGTAAACTACACCCACTAACCTTGTGAATATTTTATTCTATTGTTTAGGATTTGTGGTTAAAGCAATTGCATTGTGCTTGGAAGCACCTACTTAAATCTCTGCAACAACTCGCGTAGGTGGCATAATTTCATTCTTTCAAAAAGAGTGAATAACGTTTTAAAAAAGATGCAATGTGGTTAAACTGACATGGATCACCGAACTTGCCATGTTCAGATTATGCTTTATAATAGAACCTCGAGTACGCTGTATCGGGGACTCAAGTGAAAAGTCTTGTGCCTGCTGCCTAAATCTAGACCGCTCCGTATGTTACAACTTTCTTATATTTGTAATAAATTGAAGAGGCAGTACGTATACTAGCTTCTGATATGTTATAGTATGCTATTTATTTAATATTAAAATAGCTATAATTTAACATAGGCAAACATTTTTATAACATTTGTACAGGCAGAATATAATGTATTTCAGTACATTACACTAGCTTCTCTTATATCGTAGCTGATTATGTAGTTAGTATTTTAAAATGAATATAGCTATAATTTAGTATACTACATTCCATGTAATTTTGTTACCCCTAAAGCGAGGCGTGGCATAATAAAATATTTATAAAATATCTGACTAAATTCTAATACAGGCTTTCTCTATTCAATATAAAGAGTGGAAGAAGCCAACTGAAGCAGTAGTTTCTAAATTAATTTGTACTGATTTGACGAATTTCCGAAACTGCAGCCTACTAGCATTATTTAGCTGCCAATTCGAAGTTTGGAAAAGAGGGAGGAAAGATTTAATCTTTATTAAATTTAGCTGAGACTAAGTTTACTTGAGCTTATTTGATTTGCCGGGGCTAAATTTAAGTCCATCCTTTTTTCTTTTATGTTATCGAAAATTTCATGGTCGCAACTGACTTTACCAGCTCCGTATTTTGTATTTGTTCAACTGGTTTTTAAGATGATGTTATTGAAAATATTTCATGCGCCTTAAAATAGTTGAATAAATTATTACCTATAGGCTAAGAATATTATTTGGAAAAGTGGAAGATTAAGAATTGGATTACTCAAGGCAAGGAATTATTGTGAATACGGACTACTTAGTAATGGTTAAATTAAGTTAACACTTTTAATTTTGTTGCAACTTAGGCTACTTTTGACGAGCTGTGAAGTTACTGTATTTAAAAAAAATACGGGATTGAAATTAATTCATATTTCATTTAATTGCGGAGTATATTAATTTCTGTAACCAATATAACTTCTTAATAAATTATTGAAGTACAGGGCTACAAACACTTTTCATTTTTTTTTCATAATAGAAGTTCATTTTTCACAGGCAGAACAAAGCTTAGGTTCTAAAATATCACCCTATAGACATTATTGCATTTTTGTGCCGTTCGTGTAATTAAAATTCCCAAAATGAATGTATTGTTTTCAAGCTGGAAGTGTAGGAACTAAAGGTGCTCTTTAGTAATAAATCATACCAGAGGGTAGGGGAAATTTAAAAAGGACAAGAACACGTTGTTCCATTTTAAACTATCCGTAACCAGCTAACATGCTAAATAGCTCAGTTCTGTTAGCGTGAGACTTGTCTATTCATGATACAAACCAATGTTTCTAGTAAGATTTATGACTAATATGATTATGCTGTAACGTTACCCCTTGTTTCTCTTTTGTTAGTGCGGAGGGTCAGCATGCACTGAATAACCAGAAAAAGGGAGGGAGATTGAGCAGGGGTGCATAGGCCTACATGTACTCTTCGTCAGTTAGTTTTATCTTTATTAATTTAACGCTCAAAGTGCTGAAACTAGAATGTCAATAAAGCTTTTGGCATAATGATCGCTGAGAACTGAGCTTATTAAACTTCATTATTCCTTTCTAAAACGTCACATATAATTTTAGCCTTCTTAAAATCAATGTTGAATATTATATTTAATTTCTTGGTTGTATTTTACAACTGACAGCTTTGCTTTGAGGAAAATACGAGAAAAATATGTTTGTGACCTAAGTGTTAGGGCCTACTTATAATAATAATAATTTGTATTGCAACCAAATGGTCATACTATGATGAATGGAACAACGGTGGAATGATATATAGCAGGGGAAACAGGAGCACTCCGAGAAAACATGCCAGACCCCATTTTGTCCACCACAAATTCCACATGGATTTATTGAGGTTTGATCCCGGGTCCCAGCGGTGGAAGGCGAGTGGTCTAACCACTCAGCCTTGGGGGCGGCCTAAGTGTAACTTCTATGTAGGCCTATTGTTGGAGGAAGTTGCAAAATAAATAACACATTTAATTAATTGAATACATAGGCCTATGGTACTGCAATTTTTTCATCATCAATATTTGGGGTAAAACCCTGTTTTATGATAAAAAGTATTCATTTTAATGTAACCTATGTGGAAAAAAACAGGATACAAACTTTTTTAATAAACATAATATGCTAATACAAAACTCTCCATCACTGAAGGATTATTATGATAGATTAATCTAGGATTTTTTTTATTTGTTGTATTTCCTCCAAATGGAGGCTGCCTCAGAGCACATTTAGGAGGGCTATTTTATTTCAGCCTCCTATGGGTCAGTCCGCTTACAAATTACAGATGCATTTTTGACAGAGAGGGACATAAAATAAAAATGGAAGGTTTAGATTTAAATCCTGATCAATCAATTTAAAAGCAAAGAGTAGTTTTATATACTACAATGTTTAGGCTATATTGCATATAATATATAAAGGGATATTTATGTTTGAGATAAGAATCCCAGTAGTAACACCAATAATCTCCCAAAAAATATAATTTACTTATTTTTTAAACTCATATTTGTGTTTTCTGTTCTATATATTTTCAAAAATCTTTTTAAAAAATCTCAAAGTTTCAAATGTAGCCTACATGTAAATAATAAAATTTGCTAATTTTCAATTTAAAAAATATTCTGTTATATAAACTTGTTCCATGTTTGCTGTCATGATTAAAATTAAAATAAAGAGATGTGGGACATCTGGGATCAGTTAACAGCCTTAAATTTGATCTAGGCCTATAATATTATGTGTATAGGAATAGGCTGAAAATATTACTTATATCTAGATTTATGAACGTAGTTTAATAAATTTGGCGTGATTTAAGAATATTAAAGTCAGTGTTCAGTTTTCTTTAAAAAAAATATTTTATAACATTAACAATGGACCACCAAGTAAGAGCACTTTTATAATTTCCAGATCCTGGAATACCATAATAGGCAATCACTGACACAGTACCTAAATATATTATTATACGTAGAATACTAAGAGACCTGCATTTTTGTAAAATAATGGGGCATTTTCCACAAAGCAATCTTTATTACCTTAATTAGCTGTCAGAAAAATTTCTTCATTAACGCTTGCATATCATGAACTGAAGATGGCGTGACGCTAAACGATATAATTGTCAGATATCACGTGATGCTTTACGTGACTGACGTGTGACTCCACCTGTATATAGCGGAGACTGACAAGCAGCACAGGCAGGTTTCCACAGGAAGTTCCAACTGCCTTTCTTCTCATGGAAATTGAATTATTAAACTTATTAACGGTATAAGTATGATAACAATTATCGTTATAAAAATTACCTAAGTGAAAACTTATGTTTTGAAAACGCAAAAAATGCACGTTTTTTGCCCGTTTTTCACTCATAACTCACGAACGAAAACTAAAATTAAAATTCCGGCTTCGAGGTGCATTTTCCGACCCTTCAGCCCACCTATGTTTAAAATTTCAGATCTCTGCGTTCAGTAGATTTCGCTGGACATCGAGGACAATTCCTTTTATTAATATAGATAATATGAATTATAATGATACCTTCTCTAATTTGTCAAACATCCATTTCATTTAATCCAAGCCCACCTGATACCACTGGCAACAATATGTTCTGTGAATTTGTTTTGATAATTCTGTGTAAAAAGGGGTTAAGTATTTTCAAAAACATTTAATTTTTGGCAATTAAAATCAGAATTTTTCAAAATCCTTTCTTAGTGACCACCTATATTATGAAACGAAGGTACTGTCAAAATTCCAAGGCTCTACCTGTTATAGTTTAGGCTCTACGTTGATTCCTGTCAGTCAGTCAGGCAATCATTCATTCAGTCAGTCAGTCAGTCAGTCAGGACAAAGCCTCTTATATATATAGAGATAAGTTTGGGTGTGTACTGTATTTCAAGGAAAGAACGTATGAGACCCAAAACTATGAAATGTATCAAGTAAACCACAAAATTTACAATTGCAATCAAAGAAGAAAGAATACAAATTATCATTTGTAATAAGGTAGTTACTCAGCATGTGAACGTGAACAAAGTTTGTTATTATATTAATGCATTATATTATATGCCTAAATCTTTTCTAGGTACCCTGGTAATTATGAAGTGTGTTTTTGGGAAGTGTGGAGTCTCAAACTTGGAACAGAAAGCATTTTATAGACTTGGGTATTAATGGGCATGTTATGTAACTGACATCCGTGGGAAGATTTGATTGCCACGGCGTTTCTGGTCATCCTGTTCAAAAATTACTGTTGGATCTGTTTTTCTTCAAATTTCTGGCTAAACTGTTTGGATTTTTGTTTCTCCCACTTTCCCTTATGGTTTCTAAGAGCTTTGGGAATATAATATTTCCTCTATCCTGACTAAATTAAGTCGTATTGTCGTTAACGGTTCTCCCATTTATAACAGAATCCGAGAACAAGGCAGTTTCCGGCTATTCTTGAGCCAAATGGAGACATAAGAGTGGGAATGTGTCACCTTTGTATACTATAGTTTGTTCATTTCTATTCAGTGGCGTAACAGAGAAAGATTGGGCCCCCCTGAAAAGTTTAGTTTGGTCCCCATAACGAAACAAGCAAATGGGATCAGTAGCGGGAAATATAAAATTTGATTCAATGACACGACCGCGGAGGCAGTAAAATTATTATTATCAGAGCCCGGATTGTAATGACATGTCATCTTTTTATTGATGCTGCATAGACAATGCCAACTTGTAGATAAATCCTAGTCATGGCCTCTAGATTATAGAAATACATTTTTATTAGGGCATTTTTTGTCATTTTATGCAATTTTATAGTTTTAGGGCATTTATTTCAATTTTAGGTCATTATCTTGTCATTTTCGTGTCATTTGCTTCCTTATTTAGTCATTTTCATGTATTTACGTTAGTGTATTAACTTTTTTCGTCGCTAGCGGTGCTGTCTTTGAAGTGTTGTTTGTTTAATGAAAGAAGGAAAAATTCGGCGTTAAAGTGTTGTCATGTTTCATTCGGAAATGAGAATCACATTTTTTATTATATTACTATTGTTATTAGATTGATTTGGCTCCAGAGTCTGCCACCTGCTTGGATTTGAGAGTGCAAACTACTGTTTACCCACAATAAACAACAATATAATCCGGCAGACCACAAAAGGAAATGCCAAATTTTGACTCACCAGTATAAATTTCCGTGAGAAAAGAACATTCACAACATTACAGTTATTTACAATTATGTACAAACTAGTCTATTACTTTGTGTGTACAATAATATTTTTTTATAAATAAAATATCAGTTTTAGGTAATTTTTTTATAATTATTAAGTCATTTTCTTTAAAATTTAGGGTCATTTCATAGGTCATTTTTCAAACAATTTTAGGTCATCAGAATCCGGGCCCTGATTATTATTATTATTATTATTATTATTATTATTGCTACCGGTATTAGTTGTGGTGTAAGAAAGTGGAAAATAAGTAGTATTACTTCCTATTAATAGTATCTACTTTCACTAGTAGATTAGACCACCATTCGTTGGCACTTCTTGCAAAGGATATGATGATGTTCAAAGCATTAATCAGGACATCATCGTCAATACATTTACGTAGGCCTAATAATGTGCACGTCCGTATAATATTTTATAAACGTTCTATACTTCTTCCTATGGAAAGATCCATAATAGGCCTATGATCTGGTCATATATTCCTTAAGTTAGGCCCGCGAGGTGGTTATCTCGACCTAATTTCATGCAATGACAAAATTATAAGCAGATTCTATATGGTTTTGATATTAAAGAAAATGATATAGTTAATTTGAAGTTACTTCTGCAGTATATTGAGAACATGCCTTAAGAATCATTAGTTTTACTTAAAACCTTGCATTAATTTCTCACTTTTGTTAGCATGATTCTTATCTATTTTCCTTTGAGATAAACGATATTTGAGTTGTGCAGTTATAGGATATAATTATAGAACATCTATTTAATACTAATACCTTTTCAACGAAAAGTGTTTTCAGTACACTCAAAGGGAAATTTCTTTTTTACCACACGGCACTAACCTTC
This sequence comes from Ectobius pallidus, assembly GCA_964059195.1. Classification (NCBI taxonomy): domain Eukaryota; kingdom Metazoa; phylum Arthropoda; class Insecta; order Blattodea; family Ectobiidae; genus Ectobius; species Ectobius pallidus. The sequence goes on from CAXKWD010000006.1 coordinate 109,762,366, forward strand.
ATCTTAAAGACTGGAGTCTGGCATTTATTTTGCTCTGCTATTAAAGCTATAATTATGGAGGGAGAATGTCCCGAAACTTTGTTCTTGCAGACTCCCAGCTCTCGGCAGCGAGGTAACATGTGTTGATGGTGTACTTGAATATGCGAGCACAGTTTCTAGTATCTAAGCCAAATATTTATTTCTAAGTCGTCGGTCACATCTTGTTTGGCCCACTATATTCATTATCTTATGATCTTACAGTTTAGTGGTTCCCAACCTGTGGAGCTTTTGGGGAAGGTGTCCGCGAAGATTGTCGAATTAACTTATAGTCTCTGTTTTTCAAATGCTTACATTTTTATCTCACAGTCAAAATATACCAACAAGGTACGAGTACTTTTAGTTAGCCGCATAAATTATGTCTCAGATTCTTGGGGTAGAATGTGGGAAGGTTGATTTTCTTTTAATGTTAGCACTGGAATGGTTGTACGGCAACATGATAAGGGGAAATAAAGTATCTCTAAAGACAGTAAGATGTTATATTACCGGAATCCCTGTTTCTTCTTATTTCAGTCCTACCAGGGATGGTTTGTGAAAGCAATGGGTCCTGTATGAGAGATAAAAACCATATTTAGCATTTTCTGAGGCAATAGTTTGAGTGTGATAAGTCGTTCTTCTGCTGTTCAAACTCTTGATAGCCCACCTATATAAAGACTTATTGCTGAAAATCAAAAGTCCTCCATAATTTAGTTTTGAATTACACGCAAAATACAAAACCCGGATGACGCCGGGCCTTTTAAGCTAGTAAAATATAAGCATATAGTCCAAATTCTCTAAATTATACAAATATCTTATGAAGGTTTCCTGCAACAACAAAAATATTTCAAGGGTACCGTAATACTTCAAAGGTTGGGAACTGCTGTTCTAGTGGAAGCACTATTGTTTTTACAGAATCGTACGCTTAATAATGGTAAGCGAACATGAAGGATACAAAAGCAGCACAACAGGATTTGTTTCCTGTCTTATTATGACAAGGCTTACACGATTTTGATTATTACTAGCAGCTGCACGTAACTGTCGCAAAGCACTCAATTAGCAGTATGATTTATAGTTACGATTATGTTCAGTTAGCGTGTGTAGCTGTCGTTTTATCGTCTTCATTTTCTGCTGCCAGAGAGCTCTGGTATTTTCCGTTTAGGTAACCGCAGATAAATATAGTTACTGTGTAATTCGGTGAACTCTTTATCATCGCATCTCTTGTGAAAGACAAAGAGAGATGTGGGAAAGGATGGGCCCACTTGTTCAGTAGATCCTGGTGATGATAAATTATAGTTGAAAATTATCTTCTCCCACAGCGGGGATTAACAACAGGAGCATCATCATACCTTTTTTTCCCCCCTTATGATTATATTTAATCAAATTAGGCCTACTATGTATACCAGCCCCAGCTGTTTCTAACCTAAGTCGTGTATTGGAGTGTGAATTTTACCATGTTCGTCAAAATAAAGGTTGAAAAAAGGAGGAAGCAACTACCGGTATGAATACTGAGGTGACTGATATATATCTTAACTTCTTAATACCGAAATAACATAGCCCTATGTCACATTACATATATTTAATGTATGCAGCAAGTAACTAAGATTCTAAAATAGTCTATAGGCCTAATAGCCTATCTCATTTTTCGAAGAAGAAGAAGAAGAAGAAGAAGAAGAAGAAGAAGAAAAAAAAGAAAAAGGATTTGAACTGGTGATTTGGGACCTCCCGACTGATTTCAACTGATATTAATTTAAATGGATATGATACAGGATGAAATGATGAGGACGATTCATTGTATGTAAATATCCAATTCGTCCCCTTGAAACACATTTTGTGTTGGGGTAACCTTATAAAATATTTGCGTAATATAGAACTTTAGGCTAATAAATAATGCTAACACCAATATAATACCAATGTTACGTTAATGTTCTACACTTATAATGTATTTCAGTAAACAATATATTTTACATGACAAACTCTACTAACAAAATAAAAATAAAAATACACACAGCCATTGTCAGAGTGATAGACGATTGCTTCGCCTGTCTTGAAGCTGCCGGTTTCGTGAAATTCGGCACATTGTATCTAGAACTCTTCTAAACAATAGGCCTACCTAGTCAAACCTACGTATAGCGATATTTTTGGGTCCTAGCAGATTGCATCGTTATTAGGGTTATTGTTATGAGGACAGTTACATATCACGTGTAGGGAAGAGCGTATGCAGAATATTTTGTAATAATGCAAATCCAAATCTTAAAAGACAGCTAATTTTGTTTCTAAACTTCCTGACTTCCTTTAAGTGGAAACCATAGCTATTTTACTACCGCACACTAAAAAATTATATCAATCAGACTGGTTTTAACTTCATAGATCACTTCAATCTTTGAGCCTACGCATATTACATATTCTTAGAGGGTAACAAGAGGGAAGAAAAAGAGAGTAAATTCGCCATATATCTGAGGCAACTAAAATCAGTTACTCGTTGGTATGTTTTAACTCTGATATGCATGTTGAGGTGGCAACCGGACTCACTGAATGGTTTTGCGTATACTGTATAAGGAATGCTTTTACCCTCTACTCAATCTTTATTTTCTTGAATTTTTAAGAAATGTACGCCTCACAGTTATCAGGACCCAGTAAACAAATTTTGATGGCTCGGACGAACACTAATCTGAAACCAGCTCCAATCCACAGGGCTAAGTTAGTGGTTTACAACAATTGAACTTCAGTATAGGCTACTGTTATAAAAGGGTGTTCCTAAAATTGCTTTTATCGTTTAGTGAGTGAAATTCAACATTGTTAAGATAGAAAATTTGCCAGGACGAAATAATAATATCGCTAAATGCGGGTTTATCTTTATATTGATCTGCGTTATATAGAGGGTTCATGTATAGGCTATATATATATATATATCGTTTTATTAAATTCACTACTGAATGATTACACGATTAACCATTAAAAATAATGTGAAGATAATTTCCATTTCCAAGTGAATTTCAGTACAGAATACAAAAATTCGTAGTGCCATTAACAGAAACAATATAAATATTGTTTTATGCACGCTATGTGGTATATAAGCCTAGTCATATAATTACAATGAAAGGAAGAAAACGCATTACCGGTATTTTATAACAGACTGTTAAAGCAAACTAGCTCCTTTCAGATTTTCCTACATCACGCCCTTGTAAAGTGTAAAAAGCAGTACGTTTCTGCCTGTTGTTGCCCTTGTGCTGTAATTTGAATTGAGGAACGTAATAGACTTTCGGCGTTTGCTGAAAGACCTGAACTAATCTGCTCCGGAGCAAGCCTTGTCGGTGAAATCCTCTAATGTTCGGTTGTCAGTTCCTTTGCCACTCAGGGGTATCCATTTTCTGCAGCCTAAGGTGAATCAAGCAGATTCCTAAACGTATCCTCAAAGTTCATCCACATCGACTTGAGTGGCGCAGTCAGTATGGAGCTTTCCCGTGTATAATGTCGCGGTAACGATACCGGCACAGATCGATGGCATTTATGTGTCCTACACAAATTTGACAAGCTCTTGGCTGAAGATTTGCACGCATAAAAAGAACCCCTTCCGGAAAAATTCCGTCACACCGTCGACGCAAAAGTCACAAGCTTATGTAGCTGTACGCCCAACCGTAAAATAGGCCTAACCGTGAATCCAACCAAATCATCAAAGCTCATCCGTAAATTACGAACTGTATTATAACATAAATAATTGAATGCATGGTGGTCCACAGAAATCCAACCAATAGCATAGTCATAAGACAAACAGGTAGGCCTATATTGGCTTCTAGGCATCGTGAGATATGTTTTCCCAGAGTTATCTCGATTTCGTTTTTTTTTTTTTTTTTTTTTGTCATGATCACTATACTTTCTCTACACTATGTAAGTCTATATTCGCAAAAGTAAATAAGAGAGCAGAACTTACACAAATTAGGCCTAATTGAATAATCGGGCCTATAAATTTTAGGCTACAACTTTCTTCCTCAAGAGATCATCATAAGTATAGAAATTCTGACCACAAGCATCATTACAATAATTAATTAATCAAGATAATTCCAATACCCTCATTATGAAAATTTATTGAGCATTTGCTATATCAGTAATAGACATTGAAACAATAGCCATATAAGTTATGACGTACAGTCCTTAGCCTATCTTCGTTCAGAGCTGTAGTCCGTAGCATATTCTCGATCGCGTTCAGTGCTGCAGTCTGTTTCTTATCCTCGCTTTTCTTCAGAGCCACATTCTTAAACCATCAATGTTCTTATTCAGAGATACAACAGTCTGTAGCTTATGCTCGTTCTCTTTTGGGGTTGCAGTCATCTGCCTCTACTCGTTCTCGTTCGACCTGCAGTTTCTAGAGACCATTTCATACTCCTTCAGAACTACTGTCCATATTTATCCTAGTTCTCAGTCACATCTACAGTCCATAGCCTATTCTCGTTCTCGTTCAGTTCTACATTCTATACCTATCCTTCTTCTTGTTCACAGCAGCAGTTCAAAACCGATCTCCTGTGGTCAATTCTCTTCTCTGAATTTTCCCATCATGCACCAAAACTTTACACCTACGTGAGAAGTTATGTTGAATCATTCTGATCCTATCAGTTGGTTGACTAGCGGCCATGAGAGGGTAATATTCTACTTTATGGTAACCCAACACTGAACATACGGCATTTATAATAATAATATTAATAATAATAATAATAATAATAATAATAATAATAATAATAATAATAATAACTTCATATGTTCTAATGAAGGGAAGAAGCATCTACAAATAGTGTCACTCTAGTTATGCCCAGGACCCTGTTTCATAGAAGTTGCAAAATAATATTAGGCCTAGTTAATAGCCTACTGTTAAAATTATTAATATTTATTAGTTAACAAAATCTTGTATCACAGAGATATGTACAATACTCATACAATATTTCCACTAATATTATTCGTTCATTAGTCAGCTGCTTGATTTGGAGGTTAAGTTTGGATTGTTGTTAGGGTTTTGTTTCTTTTTTGTATTACTTCAAGCAGCACGACCTACACATAAAATTCATGAACGCAATAAAAAATGTAATTAGGCCTATTCGCATAATATTTGATGACATATATTTTCCTCTATTCTCTTAACGCTGTATGTTTATTTTCTATAGGCCTAAGCTTTTGATGAACAGCTTTTTTGTGGATTAAAACATAACTACCTACGAGAAATCAATAAAGCTATCAACCCATTCCAGTTTATGGTAAGTTTATGTATTACTAAATTCTAACCACAAATTATAAAATCTTGTTATGATTAAATTCATTTGGTGACAAATGTAGACTTCTTCCTAATCAATTACAGAATCAGTGCAATCCGTTTTAAATAATTTTAAGGTCACAAAATCTGTACAACATGGAATTGAGAATAACTTATTCGTCCAAATAGGCCTAATATCGTCAAAACACCTAATATTATGAGTAATTGTTTTTATTCTTAAAGTTTATAGAACAGTTTCCTAGTAATATTAGTAATATTTACTAGTAATTTAGGGATATGAACTCATGGTTAATAATATTAGCCAATATTCTTATGAAACAGAATATTAATAACATTAACTAATATTATTATGTGTTTGCTATCAATATGAGTGTAAACGCTCTATGAAACAGGGCCCAGGTATTCATAAAATGAAAAACTTTATTGCTTGTGGTGTTTTTCATTTTGGATTCCCCTGCACATCAAGAAAAGACTCGGAATGACATGTCCACAAAGGAGTTGACTGGATACCTATATAAAGCAAAGGGGCAGCTGTTGAGGAGAAAATAACAAAAGCCAGGCATATAAGAAGCCCTCTCCCAATACATTATAATATGTATATAAGACCAGTTGCTCCTTCCCAGTCTTTTGGCATGCCTTTCAAATCAAGGTGACATGGTCCACAACATGAATGAATGGTCTCAAGTGTATAGAGTCGCCGAGCCTCTCTATTATTGATGCTCATGTTAAAGAAGAGGCCCTCGCCGGCCACACACATGCCTGTCAACCTTCTCTTGTTTCTGCCTCGTTCGTTTCTTGTGATTTTTCGTTCAGTCTTTTCTTCATGAAATTTCCACACACAAGAGATGCCGCCATAGTTCCTTCAGGTAAAACCATAACAAAGCAATTCAAGTGGATATTGATGTGTGTTGGGATTAGATTGCCCTTTGTCCATTATATTTACTTCTATTTCGCTGCCAAGACTTCTCAAATCCGTGAATGTCTACTTATCGTTGAGGGTAGTTCGCACGGCAGCGTCTAAACAATCACACTGATATTTCAATTAGGCCTTTATATTTTTTTTTTAAAATAGGATTTCCACCTATGCTCGGTTTATAAGATTATAAATACCTAACCTACTCTAAAAACACAACTTATCTTACTATAGTATACAACAATAATAATAATAAACCTGTATTAAATCTGGCAGAGTTAAGGCCTTAACCAGGGACAGAAAAAAAGAATAAACAAATACACTAACATAGTTCTATAACTAGTAAGAATACCTAGTTATATACATATACAGCAATTAATTGATTCTATGTTACATAAAATTAAACTATTTTAGCAAAATGTGTTACACTAGGAAAAGAAATACCTTAACTTGTGAGACCTACAATATTCAAGAAGCAATAAGAAAAAAAAAAAAATGTTTTATACCTAAAAATAATTAGCGTTTTTTAAAAATACATATTTGTTTAGCCTAGTTTTAAATATTGACAGCGTAGAACAGACCCTGATGCTGGAGGGAAGAAGATTCCAGGAACGTGCAGAAGTTACATTAAAAGACCGGGGATATATATGGATGTTCTATGGATAGGTATTGACAGTAGAGTGTCATGTTGTGATCTGGTATTTAGTGAGTGATTTGAAGATAAATACTGAATGCGATTAGCAAGGTAATGTGGAGTTGAGGATTGGAGGATTTGAAAAAGAAGAGAAAGGGATATAAGTATATATAAGTAACATAAGCTACCAGTCCATAATATAAAACTTATGTACAATAAATAAGTTAGTCATAAATACTATTACAATTTCTCAAAACTATTAAAATGTGTTTAAATTAGGCCTACAATATAGGAAGGAGACAGCAGCTGAATTTTAGTACAAGGTTTTTATTGTTATGGATTTTATACATTAGAGGAGAATATTTAATTTCACCCATGGGCCTAATGTCTTGTTTTTGCGCTCAGTTTAAAATTCTTCAAGTCGACCATTTACTACTCTTTGTCTGAGAGCTTAGAATTTAATGAAACTGTACTTCACAGATCGAAAGAACTCAAATCAGCTTTAATAAGCATATCCTAAGATCAACTTATAATTATTCATGACAAAGTGCATTTGATAAATGATAAAGAACCCCTGTGTTTAAGCTCTCATAGATATTCAGCAGAGATGCAATGAACTTTCTTATGAAGAACAGCAGTCTAATAGAGGCAATGAAAGCTAGGATTATTTGCCTTAATAGATATATATCAGTGGAGAATCATACGACCATGACTGCCAGAGTAATGGCTGTAAAATGCTCTCTTCCTTCCAAATTAGCAATGCTATTTGTTAAGTTAATTTAGCCACAGACATTAGGCATGCCAGTTTTATCGTGAGTTCCGTCACAAGATGATATTCACGGTCAGTGACTATGGGATTAGACTTCTTGGCTTTATCGTCTTCATCTAAATACATGACAGCAGCTTCCCGACTTCAAAATAATAATCTCGTAACAGGTTCATATCCATAAAGAGCTCAGTGGCGAGCTTCCTGCACACGAAACAAAATAACGTATAAAATCCTTCATAGCATGCCTTATGGAAGTACAGTGTAATATTAACTCCACGACTGGATTTGGTAAGTCAACAATTACTTAACAAAATTCAAGTTTCATGCCCGTTAAAAAAATTATTAATGCCTAGGTTTTTCAGTATTACCTAGGTATAGATCCCGCACGAAATCTGTGCCGATTGCCTAAGTCATTGCATTACGTTTCCGTGGGGACTATAGCGTCGATTGGCCTGCTACCTATCTCTCTCGCACAACAGAACCTCCCTTTCTATTTGTAAAGGCCAAGCTACCTCTCTCTCTCGCACAATAGCATGTCTCTCTCTAGAGAGTAACGGTCTCATCGGCACAGATTTCGTGAGAGATCTTTAAATCACCTAATCAGGTCGTTTGTTTGTTTTATTGTTCACTAAGACCTCCTAAAAATTCCGCCAACAGTGATATTAAACAATTTTAAAACTCTTCACTTTATTTAGATGGTGGTAATGCAGAATGCAAGCAACGAGGTAATCTGCTCAATATGGAAAAATAAAGTGCAATGATGAAATGATTTACCTATAGCATACCCAGACCACACTAAATAGGCCTACACTGTTTCCTTTCCAGGAGATGTCAAGGGCCAATGTGTAGATCTAAATCTATTAAAGAAACGATATGGACATATGGTTTGTAAATATTCGTTTCCTCATCAACCCTCTGATGATACATGCTTCGTGAAGGCCGATAAATTTTCTGGCGGTTAAGGCTCCAAGTTTTTGAGATAATAGTCACCCGAAAGTGGTAGGGTTGTCAGCCTTAACTCGTGGCAAATTGCTCCTGGTACTCATTTAAGTTCCAGGATGAGTTTACTAAGTCAATGAAGAATTTAGGGATGGGTCCTCGATACTTTCGATACCTCGATACTCTCGATACTTGCATGGTATCGGCATCGAACGATACTTCAGAAAACTCGCTCGATACTTTTTCGATACTTTTGTAATTCTGCAATTCTGCAATTAAGTGAGAATGCTAGTATTTTTTAACAAAAACTTTTAAGTGGACTGTTTAAAAAACTAATTTTATTTTTAATGTAAAGTTTAAAAATAATTATAGGCTACTGATGATATTAAATTTTGTCTCATTAAATATGCAGACTTAATTAATTTTGTTGGTATTACACAGTTCTCTCAAATTTTAATTACTAATGTACCTATTTATTGAAACTGGAAATGTTGAAGGTATCGAGTATCGAAGTATCGAGTATCGAAGTATCGAGTATCGAAGTATCGAGTATCGAAGTATCGAGTATCGAGGAAAATATCATGTATCGGTATCGAGTATCGAGAAAATCTGGTATCGACCCATCCCTAGAAGAAATCGCAGTGAGTTCATCGGGGATAGAACCCTTAACCTTTTGGTATGTAGCTTAGTGCCTCAACTATCAATATTAAGGCAATTCATTCAAGGCTATAGAGATTTACAAGTGTGGGGGTTAATAAAATGTAAAAAATTTAAAATTTCCACCAGGTCAATTGTTATTGTTTAAAATATGGTTATGTACATAAATGAAAATCACAATCCGTTTACAATTGCTCATACATACTTGTAATAAAACACTTGTCACATTGTAAAATGAATAAAAGAGAATAAAACTTTAAAAAAATGTTATGTTTAGTGGTGTAGATGCAAAACTTTTCATGGGACATGTTTGGAACTCAAAAGTCCATCTTCAGGTTTGTAGTGATCACGCTGCTTGTTCTGTTTCTATTTCGGAAGATGTGCCAGTGATTTTTTTTGGGGGGGGGGGGCTATCAGAAGTCCAACCGGAAACATAAGTTAAACTAAGAGCTATCTTTTTAAAGAATGATACCATTACCATAACCACAATCTTAAGATGGTAAATGAATTTAATTTTTGGCTAAAGCTTTCAGATGACTTCAGTCTCATTTGGAAATAATATATAGTCGACGCGGAAATTTGTTAGTCAATGGGTTGAGTAGGTAGTGTCCGCTCTAGAACCGGCTCCAAAGTAAACAAATAAATTTGTCTCATTCTAGCCCAGTATTCTCCATAACATAAAATCACTTTAAGACATAGCCTAAATAAATTTTGAATTGGCTCACCACTTTCCGAAAGTGGAGAAGGAATCACTTGCTCCTTTTCTTATTCACAGCCAAGCACCATCTTGTTCGATCATCAGCAAGTAATTTAACATCATATTCATTAACGTGTGTAAGTTGGGAAATTAATTAAGAGGTACCCAGACTAAAGTTGTAGACGTGTAATTAAATGAATTCCAGTCCGCAACCTCCGAGAGCTGTCCATCATTCTCTCAGCAGGTGAAATAAACTTTCTTGAGTCGGAATTCAAACACCTCTAAATTACAATGTCTACCTAGACAAAGCAGGAAACAAAACGTGGTGGAAACTGATAGAAATTACCGCTACACAAGAGTTTAAAGTTTCCCTTCCCTTGTAAAAGTTATTTAAGGCACATTGTTGAATGTACCGGTACATGTTATCTCCTTATACAATAGGATTCCATCTCAGTATACATGCTTGCGTGCATTTGGAGAAGTTACATGCTTAGTATGGCATTCGTATGCACATAGCAACAACCATACCCATCCTTGTCAAGTTTCCGCCAGCACAGACTTTCCAGGTGAATAATTACGCCTATTTCACATCATGTAGTTTAATGTAACCTAATTTATTGATTATTATTTTCTCTTTCCGTACCATCAAGTCAAGGCCTACTACAAGTCAAGCCAATATGCCTACTGTGTTAGATGCATTTGTTAGGTACAGATTTTTTCAGTTGTTTCAGTACACATTTTAAGGTCCCCTGTGTCATTGCTAGACCTGGGATTTTAAGGCAAATGCCTATTTTGTTCCTTATGAAATAACATGAACATTTTTAAATTTGTGGAGGTTTCATGTTAAATCACCTACGTTTATACAGTTTTATAGTGCCCTAAAATGCCTATTTGGACCTTTAGAGCCTAGTTTACTATTTTAGTGCCTAAAATGTCTATTTTGTACATTTAAAATAAAATTCAACTTCTGTTATTTTTACAATCTTATAATGGACATCCCTCAATGAAAAGTAGAAAAGCAGAGGTGGGTTTTTCACAGAAAGGTGATTATTCCAAAAAATTATCGCTAAAGGAATGCTGACTGACGGGGGAGGGGGAGGATTAAGGGGGAAGGACTACTGTGTCAAGTCACCAGTGAAAGAACATATGTTTAGGTGAATATAGTTCGTGATGCCTAATTTTGCAGTTAATTCTGTTAAGAATAGGTAAACCACGTTTCTTGCAGTAAAAAAAAAAGACCATAATATGTTACAGTTTAAGTGTATATTGTAATATTTTAAAGTCTATTTTCTGTCTATCTACAAATTTTTAAAGCATATTTTAAGTGCCTATTTTCTCTTTTAAAAGCCTATTTACTTGTTTTAAAAGGCTATTTTAGATGCCTAAAACTAATTTTTTAGAGCCTAAAATCCCAGGTCTAGTCATTGCGTGTGTGTCTGTGTATCTCGAGATAAAAAATCGTGTACAACATAATTACATTTTATATTTGGATTAGATATCAACTGGAAATTGTGACACAAAAATTGGCGTCGATTTTATCTTACTTTAAATTCTACGTTACATGAATAAAATGCCGATTTAACTATTTTCTCGAAAACTGCTCTGACGATTTTTAATATCATATATGAGGTACTCATACCAAGAGATAAAACTATTATTTGAAACTTCGAAATTCTCTTAAGGATATTAATAATAATAACTAGGGCTGAAAATCGATTAAAATTGCTAATCGAGTTAACGCTTGACTTTAATCGATTAATCGATCTAGCAAAATCTGCTAGATTCCAGTAAGATAACTTTCTTCTCTTTAGCATACTGAATATTCAGTACCACGGTAAACCTTGCAAAACTAAACTATTCTTCAGGTTTCTGAATAACAAGAATTGTTTAGACACAATACCGGTAGGTTGAATGACACATTATGTGCAAAAGGCCGGAGAAGCGAGAGAAAGGAATTTGGTCATTTGACCCATTTCTCGAAAAACGTTTTTCAGAATTCGACTAAACCGATTAATTGGAAAATGTAATTGATCGACGTTAAATGTTTGATCGATTAATCGAGCCGATTAATCGATACAGCCCAGTCATCGTTTGCAAAACCACAGGCTTTAAGAGTTGCATGAGGCTGAGAATAAGCAGTCGTATTAAATAGAATGCAGAAGTATACATAATCTGAATCTTTACCGTGAGTATGAGTGTGCCAATAATTTATATTCGCTTGAATGAGAAGTGTTCCATGTACAACAAAGTTTTGGAAACAGTGTCGTATAAGCAGGCCTACGAATTGTGCAATAGCAAAAATAGGAAAAAAATAAAGTTTACTCTTTGTTAAAGTTATGTGACTGCTAAAGGAAACCGTGGTTCTGTTAGGGCCCATGTACACTTGGAATCAGACTAATGCGGCAGGCAGTTCTAACGGTTTAGAGAAAAATATTGAATGTAAAGAATATTTAGTAAGAATAGAATAGAAGAACGTAACAAAATAGGCCCAGGATGTTAATGATTCCGTCGTTGTATTTGCCAAACAGTCACAACACATTTATAATTTGAAGTCAGGATTTTTTCAAGATAAATTCCGGACCATCCTTATTATCGCCTACGATAAAAATGTTTGCTGCTTTGCTGCTATTCTTATTTATTATTTATTTCAGCTGTGTTTATACTTCTTTTAGCTTCGAGGCTATATCAGAAGTTCGGGATCTGTGTCTGTACAGTAGGGTAAGCCATGGAACTATTACTTGTCAATTGTTTCTATTGTCGAATTTAATGGAGTAAATTTCAACTGACATTAATTTAAATGGATATGATACAGGATAGAATGGTGAGGATGATTCATCGGCATTTGCCTTTACGACTGGGGAAACGATGAAAAAATCCGTGTCAAATTGGCCGGCCCAGGGATTTGAACTTGGAACCACCCGACTGATTTCAACTGATATTAATTTAAATGGATATGATACAGGATGAAACGATGAGGATGATTCATCGTATGTAAATATCCAATTCGGAATTTGCCTTTACGACTGGGGAAACCATGAAAAAACCCATGCCAAATTGGCCGGCCCCGGAATTTGAACTGGTGACTTGGGACCTCCCGACAGATTTCAACTGATATTAATTCAAATGGATATGATACAGGATGAAATGAGGAGGATGATTCATTGTATGTAAATATCCAATACGGCATTTGCCTTTACGACTGGGGAAACCATGAAAAAAGCCATGTCAAATTGGCCGGCCCCGAGATTTGAACCTGCGTGTCCGAGACGTTCCATCTCGGCCACCTCGCTCGGTAACTGCTGTTCTTGTAGCAGTCGTTGCCAACTTAGATGAAAATTGGAATTTTGGTTGGGACACATGTAGGGCGGCGTACAGTGGATGAGGTGCATATTGAAAACAAGACATCGGGAGTTAGCAACCCACATCACGAGTTTGTACATCCGCCCGATGCCGCCGTTGCATTGTCCTACTGTCACCCGTTACTCAATCAAGCGGATTGCAAAAGCTTTGACCCGCCACTACACAAACCTGCAACAAGGACATCCAGGATGTTGATCTCTCTCCAATGTTTCAATCTTTAGGCCTATTATATAAATTACCCCCACTTCTCTGACACTTTTAACTGACATGCTGGTGCATCACACCTATCTTCTTGATCCGGTATCACGCGTTAACAAGCTATCAATCGGCAAACATGGTTGTGGGACTTCATTAAGCACGACTTTCTTGTATAACAACGTTGTTTATTTCGATTATTATAGTAATAAGTTACTAGTAATAAACGCGAAAGTACACTAACGTTTAACGTAGGCCTACGTCATCAAACCCAATGAATTGTACAGTAAAAGAACCATTTTATGCAATAAAAACTCAAAATATTCGTGCAACTACGGAAGACAGCCTATTGAAATATGGTTTATGTATTGTAAAGTAGCCTACTGGTGGCAGACCACTGGAAGTAAATGTTATATATATATATATATATATATATATATATAATTTTCAACCGCTATGTCCACATTTTCATGGATTGTTTTTCTAATTATTTTTTCCGAACCATAAAGACGTTTTGGTTTGATGAATGCATTACAATGCCTTGGTTTTATTTTATTATTAATATTATTTTTGTTATTATTATTATTATTATTATTATTAAGTTATTAATAATTAATATAAAAATTGGTAGTATAACAGAATTAATGTTTACAGACAATAATAAGAATGCCTTTATCCATTGTTCTTGATATAATCTAGTTTTTCAATTCTTCTCTTGCCAGATTTTCTTGTTCCTTTTATTTTCTTTCGATTACATCCAGCAGAAGTCCTCTTCGTCTCATGATGTGTCCTAAGCAGTTATATTTTCCTTTCCTCACCATTTCCGAAATACTATCTTCTCAATCACCCCTCTAAAAACTTCTTCATTCGTTATTCTGTCTGTCCACAGGATTTTCTCCATTTTCCTCCAATACCACATCTCAAAGCTCTCTAAATATTTCCTTTCCATTTTCCTCAGCATCTACGTTTCAGCTCTATACAAAAGCAACACTCCATAAGCATTTCATACGCTTCTTTCTTAATTGCTCTGCTCAAAGTTATTTAGTCATAAACGCAATCACGTTCGCCTGCGCAGGAATACGTTTTGCAGTCTTGTGTACTGTCTAATACAAGCCAATACTAGAAATCGTATAGACATAGTGATAGACCTTTGATGAAGAAAATAATGTACAGCAGTTATTTACATAATGCTTAGATAAATTAAAGGAAATCATCGGTATTTGTGATATTTATAATAATAATAATAATAGTATAATAATAATTATTATATTATTATTATTATATTATTATTATTAAGGAATATTCCACAATACAATGGTTTTCCTTCATCCCACAACAATCTTTTGCCTCCATAAGTCCCTGTCCATAGCATCTTCTTCACTTAATCCTTTTCTCGCCATACTCCTTTTCACCCCATCCATCCAGCACTCTTTCCTTCTACTTTCCAATCCAAAATTTTCTTGGGTATTCTATCCTCTGCCATTCTGAGTAGTCTACCATTTCAAGCATCTTTCTTCTACAATTTCCAAAATATTCTTTTCAACTTGCATAATAATAATAATAATAATTCGATCCTTAATATGTGTAACTGAAGTTAAATATAACCTACATTGCACAGTATTAGTTTAGGAGAGTAGACTAATAAAATTAAATGGCTGACATAATTTGCCAGTTGTGATACGTATGATTGTTGAAATATGCAAACCACGTGTGGCTATTCTGTTGCCCCTGGCTGTACTTGGTCTTGCTTCTTGTGGTGTTACCACGACATGGAAATTATCACAGCTTGAAGCACTCTTTACAGTTGCTAGATGTTGCCCAACTGTTGATCTCTAACCCTCATGTCAAGTATCCTGTAGCTGTCAGCAGGGAACTTACCTTCTGATATGCTGCTCCATTCCTCATCACCATCATAATATACATTACTGCGATTAATAGTATTTTCATCTTCCTACCTATTCATTTATCATGTAAAACCTACATACGACCGTCAATATCTGTCCGTCTATCTATCTATCTGCCTGTCTTACTGTCCAAGTAGGATATCTAGACATCTATCCTTCCGTCTGTCAGACAATTTATCTAACTTATTCGTCCATCCATCCAGAAGAAGTTCCTAAAATCTTAAGTGTCTTGGTCACCTTGAGAAACCTACTCTGTTTATGAGGACTCTTAAAAGTGTACCTATTTGCATAATTAATCTAATGTTTTATATGGTTAAAAACTATTCGAAAAGTGAAATAAATACACGTTTAACTTACTAATAACACTTAATGTGATAATTGGAGCTGTCTTGAAGGCGTCAAGTTAGCAAGATTTGGGTAAATGGAAGTCAAATGTAAGTATTTAATTTTAAAATAGAGTATTAAGTTAATAGTATATAATGTGTTTCAATAGTTCAGTTAGCTGTTGGTAGGAAGAAGGAAGAAAGGGAGAATGAAAAGAAAGGCTAGGAGAAAAGGGCAAATAATCAAATGAGAGAGAAGAATTGGAAGAAGTAAAAGAAAATACTTAGGGACTAGTAAGCAGTATATAACACAAAAGAAAAAATCCAAAACAATTAAAAGAAATAGAAAGGAGATAATGGAGGGAAAGAAAATAAAATATCAAACAAAACTATCAACAATATAAATTAAGCACAATTTTGGCAATAATGTGTTAAACGCAATTTGGAAGCACTTGATGCATATCTTCACTCTTTACAAATGTAACAAGTGGGGGAAAAAAAGCTTAATTTATTCTCTGCATGGTCAAAATGTGATGAGTACTTTTCCTGGGTGCACATTCGTGAAAATTAGGTACTAAAATTGAATTACTAAATAGGCTACTATAGAATTGTACTTAAGGGCGGTATTCCACTATCCAATTCATTGGACAAGAACTTCATGAAGAACTTGTCAGGCGATATTTGAATCAAAGTTGCGCTAGTACACTACATCCAATAGCTTTGACCAAAACCAGTTTTCTCTGTATAGGGAAAGCTTGAATTTTAAGATTAAATCATTAAAAAATTCTTTATAATGGCATTAGTTTATTAGTTTTATATAAATGTTTTGTAGCATAACTGCAGAAATATCTAAATGACAAGGAAGTCAGGCCGAATCGTTACTTTCTTTAAATTGAAGGTTATGTTAACGATGCCACGAGTTTAGGTTCGCTTGCAATGCCAATATTTATATCTTCTGGTATGTCCCTTTAGAAATGTGGCTTAAATAGTATAAATGCTCTGCCATGAAAGTACTGTTTGAATGTTTGTGATTTATAATGCGGACATACATTGGGTCTGCTCAATACTAAGTACAAAATGCAGGCTATATACAGAAGGCTTGATTTTCGATGGTGAATCGTAAAACAGTATAAATAATGGCATAAATTTATTAGTTTATAAATGTTTTTGTAGCAGTGACCCCACATTTGAGAAATATCTAAATGACAAAATCAGGCTGAATCATTGTTTATACATTGGTTATGTGAGACGAATTGAGGTTAGCTTGCAGGGCTTTTAAAAATATATCCCTAGGCCTATATTACTACTATAGAATGTAGTACCGGTACATAATTTTTGAAATGTGGATTAAATATTGAATAATCATATATAGGCCTATTTGAAGAAAATGTGGTATCAAACTATTTTGGTGCCGTTTATTTCTCAAAACAGTCGATGTTTACCCGCCATTTTGGACCCCTATGCTATGAATGCCGGGAAATCTTTGATCCAATGTAACGACATGCAGAACGTCTTCAAATGCTCGTCCAATACGGTTTCCTTGAAGCAACGGGCGGCCATTTTCTTTTTTCTAGACGATTTGATCAAATAACTTGGATAGTGGAATACCGGCCTAACACGTGTGCACTAAGCCGTCCAAAAGCTGGCGTACACTCGAACATAAGTATCATAAACAGTATCACATCCCATAAACAAGGCCCGGAAGTAAATCTTCTATCAGCAGAGGAAATATGCATGCAAATGTGCTCTAAAATGTTTAAAATATGCTTCAATTCCAATTAAGTATGCACTGTAATTTAAGTAATTTTAATAGGCCCACTTGACATTCTCTTATTTGCTGAGTTAAATAAATGATAACTTACAAAAATAGTAGAAGTTGTATAAATTTCATTGCATTTTTTAAAAGCAAGATCAATACTAAAATTTTTAGTAAATTGAAAACCAACGAAGTGAACCGTGCCTTTAGGTTCCGGAAACGTCAGGCCCTGCACCTTCAATTACTGTAGAGTCTGTTCTCAAAACATTCAACCAAACATGCTGTAAATGTAAATTAACAGAGATATGCACAATATTTAAAATTTGTCAGAAACATGCCGTTAAAAATGTGACAATCTAATAAAAATGTGCACAAATATTTTAATATCGAGCAAATGTGATGCATTATCGCAAAACTAACAGATTATGCAACAATAGGCCTATGCAAAATAAAACCACCAATTTTATGTTATTTCTTTCATACCTTGTACACAATTTAGCATTAGTATGTAATACGGAAAAGTATTAAAAGTATGATTGTTCTTATCTTCCGGGCCCTAATTATATAATAATCCCAATATGAGTAAAATGAGAAAAAAATTTATACACAGTTATCTATCTCCAGCTTTTTCACGTCAAATTAATTCCTTAATTTCCTGATAGCCGTTATGGAAATTGGCTTACAACCTGTTACTCGACCTTTTGTATAAAATGGTTATGCAAAAGTAAATTCATTTTCCGCAACTTAAAGTAATCAGGAGGTCTGTTCTGAGCAAGGAGTCATTTAGACTCGATACAATTGGATGCAGCAATTTTGCTTATTTATATTCTAATTGCAGTAAGTGATGATAATGATGCACTTGCCTTGAAGGAGACCCTATGCTAATAATGAATATTTTACGTAATTCTGTAATAATTATGGCAGCATAACCATTGTTTCATTTGAGATACGGATCATGCGAAATGGAAATATTATATAACACTATTAGCCTACTAAATTGTAGATTCCCGCAACTGCCAATAACATTGACATATTATCTTCCGTGAGCTAACTCAATTATTTTGTAAAGTATGTTTCTCCACTTACGAACAATAAAGGAAACAGCAGGCTACATTCACTCGACAAAGCAGTCATCAAAACACGCGATGAAAACACGAGACAGAACTTCTAGGTAGTTACACTATAGGCCTATTAAATTCACAGGATTTTTAAAACTAGCATGCGGAAGGACTGTCACGGAAATGTGAAAAGTGTTCACTTGTCACGCTAATTAAATTGTGGTAAGGTCCACTATGAGACATGGAGTTCGACAGCCTTCACTTGAAAGCAAACAATATCCTATTAAAAATAAACATAGACCTAATAGGCAAATGTGGATTGTCTTGGAGCTCTATTGTTGTTAGTTTTATTACTAGCACTACGAGTATTATTAATTATTATTTATTGGAAAATGCCTATGTAGTCTTTAAAAAATATATTATTATATAGACTATCAGATTCTTTCAAATTAGTTACTAAAAAGTTCTCATTCTTATTTAAATCAAGACATTCGCTACAACACCCATTAGCACACAATTTTTTTTTCTAATATAGAATATAGCCTTTAGAGGCCTTTTATGATCTGAGTAGTAACAATAATAATAATTAGACTTAAGACCTTTAGGTTGCTAAAATTCAATTTTAGTTGCCTAAAATAGGCTCTAAATGTTTAGGAAATAGGGTCTAAAATCATAAAATAGGCTCTATTATAAAACCGTTAATTCCATTTAAGTTTCTTAAATATCTCACTTATAATAAAGAATTATATTTATACTTGCTTAAAAGGCCCGGCCTGCTAAGTTTTGAAAGATTGTTATGAAGTAGAAGAGTATCGAATAATGAGATGTGGACTTGAGTCTCCATTTTCTTCAGAGACCCATTAACATTAGAAACCGGTGAATGTTTTTCAAAAAATTAGTATACATTAATTGTAATATGCCCTAGAATTTGCTTACAGTAAATCCCTATGTTTCTAAATAATTATGATAAATTTATAAATTGGTTCACTAAAATGCTAAGATGTTAGGCCAAAATGTTTGTTTACTGGGTCCTATTTAATCTACACCTGAATTTCGTGTGGGGGAAATGTTTAGAAACGAATAAGTTCAAAAAGGACCATGGGCCTCTTGGTCTACCTTTGTGCTAATATTTTTCTCGTCCTTTTCTCTCTTCAGAAAAGTTGTATTGGCCAATTTCTTTGGGTTTTCTTCTTTTCTTCTGTGATTCTTGCGAACTTTAAGTCGTTATTAACTCATGCTATGGCGTCCATTTCAGCTTTATTCCTATTTCATACAATTCGACTGTTTTATTTTGTGCGTCTGTCATTCTCTTTACGTGTACGTAAAATTTTAATGTGAATTTTATAAATTCACTGACAATGCTTATGTAGACTATTGTTTGAAACCCCATTTGCTTCTAGATCTGTATTGATTGTCACTGAATTCGATCCAAAATATTGCTTGCTATCTTATGTTGTTTTCTTCCAATGTTTTGAGTGCCGTCTTTTTTGTTCAAAAATAGTGTTTCCGATAGAGATTTTTTTTTATTTGATGAATGTGTTAGAATTCCTTAGTTTTGTGTTTATTACTGTTATTATTACTAAAATTGGCAATAAAGCAACAGCTACATTTATAGATAATAACAAGAATGCCTTCGTCCGTTGTTCCTTTTTAATGACGGATGCCCTCCATCAAGAAACGCTAATGAAACCTAATAGTGTATAGGGTTGAAAAAAAGATTTTAATAACAAGGGCAGATCCATTACGCGCTCTGTGAAAGGACGTGGAGGCGATAATAATAAAGGGATTACATGTCATAATTTCTGTATTATTTATTCATCCTTTCTTATATAACAAATGATATATCATGCGCATTCGTAATAGATGAAAAACAATGAGAGACAAAATTGCATGCTGAAGCAACAATTACGTAACATCATCATTCATAATGTCAGCACCTTCATCGGATTCAACGGAAGACAAAAGAATGTGAAAAAAAGGCGAGTCTGTAACGTAGGAAACATTGTTATTCTTTTCAGCCACATTGTATGATAATAATTTGGAACGCCTAACCTCCCGGTATGTTCTTAATTGATCCAGCTCCATTTTCATCGAGTCACAGAAGAGTAAAGATTGCAGATTGTCTCTTTCAGATGAATACAATATACTTGTTCTAAACAATGCGTACCCAATTTCCTACTAAAGTATATTTCATATGAGAAGCCTTTTCCTTCACCACCAATCACGTGTACGGGCTAAAAGACTACCGCTTGCAGTAAGAGTCTTCCCTCCGTCTCGCCGTCTCTGATTGGACCGCGTATCTATGCATTTGAAGGACATAGGGCTTGCCATCTGCAAAGCACTGTAGTCGTTATCATCGCCATTTAGTGGTAGTATAGGCATTTCCCTCTTTTGACTTCAGCTTTCCTCTTTTTCTGGGTGCCTTTCTTGCTTTCTCTTTACCATCTCATTCCCTCTCTGTCTTTCTTTTCAGAAAGAGTCTTGACAGGTATAAATGATTGCTCTAGACACAATGATTAAACGTTGGTATACCAACGCTGTTGTGCTGTCATTTGTTTTTGTACAACCTCGCTTCTGAGCGGCAGATGTCAGTTGAGTCGGTGTTCAACTATAAATAACGAAATAACTTGTCTTTCTCACTCACTTTCGTCCTCTTCTTCTGCCTTTACGGATCTGTTTTTGTTTTCTGAAACTCCACCTTAACTTAAGAAGTATTCTAAGGCAAATAATAGAAAGAACCCTCTAATTCGATTTCAGTAAGAATTAGCTGTACGGAAAATTTATGTTTTTATAATATGCTAATTTATTTTTTAACGTCTTACAGCTTTCTTGTCTTAGATTGCCTATAAGTAGGCCTACTCTTATTAATTCTAAATTTATTTAATAAAATACATGACATGTCCAGCCAACAATGATGCCACTTGTAGCAACAACAATAGACCAATACAAGGAAAAGAGTAGGAACCAAGTCTTACTTCTCACCAGTGAAGAACAGACTGCGGAAGAAGCTTCCTATAGCTATCATCAGAGTTCACGGTAATGGTAATAGGTCACGGGATGCTAAGAGTATAGGCCTAGTCTACCTCCAGTATGGCCATGTGAAGAAGAGGAACAAACCACACACCAGTAATGTTTTTCAATGTATAAAATTACATAAGGAAGGAGAAGAAACGGCAAATACGTAATGCAGGAGGAGGTTGGACTGTGGACCAATGAAAATCTTATAAATTGGCTAATCATCTGCGAATTTTCATAAAATTTGTTAAATTAATATTAAGTCTTAAATTAATAGATTAATAAAATATTCGGATATTGTACGGTATATGTATACAATAAATTAGTTATATTTGATATTTATATATTAAATTAGATTTCAGAGAATGTACACTGTATAAACATCAACACTAGATTAATGAGATTAACGAATTACTATTGGGCAAGTTAGAGACAAAACCTTTGTAAATAGTAATGAATCCTCCCTAAGTTTTTATTGTAATGGAATGTAAACAGCTCATTGTAAACTATACCTGAAAGATGCGTATTGTACAACATGTAGTACTAGAGAATTATGTTATGGGGCATGTTTTTAATGAAATAATAATACATTATTAAAACTGCTAGATGCCTTTTCAAAAAAATTCTGAAGTGCAATGCTGTGGACTAGAATTAGCTTAGAGCAACTGGCATCAGTGAAGTTATTTTAAGCTCATTCTTCAACCATAATGATATAAATATATATATATAGACTATATATATACATAAATCTTGCTTATGATAGTGTTATCCCTAAAGTAAGACAAAAAGAGGAGGTATAATAAGATGAAAATGGAGGGAGAGATAGGTAGAAATAGGAAGGGAGAGAAACGGTGATGAGGCAGAAGGAGGGAGAGAGAAAGAGATGTACAGGCAGAGCGAGACATATAGAAAGAGAGAAGTAGAGGGAGAAAGAGAGAGGAAAGGAGAATGAGATAAAAATGGTCCATGATGGAAGCCGCACAATCAGAGGAGGATACTCATTATTAAATGTTCCTATGTTTCAGATGTATTGCGGATACCTAACTTAAGGTAATCAGATTCAAGATTTTACCTGTAGTAGCTTCAAATTGAATTGGAAAGGCGGCCAACATCACACAGAAGGAATGAATTATCTTATGTTTGAAACAATAGTCTGACACATCTTGAATGCATTCCAATTTATAAGTCTTCTACAAAACTTCGTGTGTGATCAGAATATATTTCAAGTTTCAACCCACCGACGGACTCTTCGGTCTCTTCGGCTTTCAATGTGAATCTTCAGGGATGGGAAAAGTTATGTACCGATTGTCAAGACAAGACGGGCAGGAAATCTGGTTATACAGAGAGGCAATTCAATTAAAAATCTACCTAACATATTTTATCTTAATTGTCCTTCCTCAGGAGTTCAATGATTGCAGCATCCACTCTGATTCATGGCTGAAAACTTTTATGATGCAAATTCTTAGTTAACTAAATTTTTCAGAATATCGATATGAAAAGTGCCAGCCAATAAAAGGATGCAAACGTGCTGTTTTATTATATGAAACATTTGGGGTGTAGATAGCAGAAATAGAGATCTACCATTATTTTATTCTATATTATAG
Organism: Ectobius pallidus; assembly: GCA_964059195.1. NCBI lineage: Eukaryota > Metazoa > Arthropoda > Insecta > Blattodea > Ectobiidae > Ectobius > Ectobius pallidus. The sequence goes on from CAXKWD010000006.1 coordinate 109,785,462, forward strand.
ATTATAGATAATGTTGTCAAAAAATTCAATGTAGATTGCTTCCACATATTAGTGAAAATGAAATTACATAAGTGAAAATCTATGCTGGCTTAAGTGATAACTGCTTATAGCGTGGTTTAGCAGTGCTCTAGTGGACCTTCAGGCCCGGATTCGATTCCCGAGAACCTCGGAGAAGTTCCAGAAGAGAGGTCTAGAATGGGATGAACGCAGGTTCATATGGTCAACTGAGAACTTTTTGAAAAAAATATGGAGCAAGAAATCATTAGTAGGCCTAAGGGACGTGGAAATGTCAGCATGCTACCATGTACCCCTAACCTTGCAATCTGTCGATGAAGTCGGTTAATGGAAATAGCCTACTAGTCACAATATAAGCCCTGTTTCCCATGGGATGTAGTGCCACGAAGTTTTTTGTGTTTTTACTGGAAAAATAGTACAGAAAGAAATATAGGGTTCTGTATCTAATTTATATGAGTTCTGGTGGACCTTAGGGTTCTAGAGAGGTTCCAAATTTAATTTTGAAGATGGAATGATGTCAGTTCTTATGCTCCGGCTGCCTTAACGCCCATGACCCCTGGTATGTTCACTTCCTTTAGAGGCTGAGTAAACTTCAGTTATGCAGTAATACCAGAAGGATCGGGCTAATTGAAAAATCCCAAAGATCACTTTAGGTTTGAAGCTGCGACATTTTGGTTTTTAGCACAATATGCTTACCAGAATCACTTTGACATGAAAAATTATATTTCAAAATTATAATATGGTACAAATATTGGAAAACGAAGGTTATAATAATGAAATAATTTAAAACACTCAACTGGACCGATAAAATACTTTTTGTGCTCCGTTTCATATCACAGACTGTCAAAAATTACTGTTCTTAATCGTATTCTAAGTACGAATTAGGTTTGCCAATGGCATATTTTCATTTTATGCGTTATACATGTTTGATATTTCACACTGCAAACAATATAAATCTTAATACTAACTTTATTTGAAAGCCCCCCTCGAATGAGCAAAGCATGTGCTTAGGTGGTGTCATAAAAATGTATGTTAATAAGAGAGGGGGGAAAACATATATCTAGAAAAGTTAGAATACAATGAGGCTATTGTTTAAGTTATGGCCAACCAAAATACTTGGCTAGTTATTACCACATTTTCTCATTAACAAGATTCAACGGGAAGGATCGCAGTGATAACAAGCTGTCTAGGGTCTAAAAGAAACATGGTCATAGTAGTTATAGTTTTGCTCTTTCGTTGTTTATGAGATATTGGCCCATGAATGTGGTAATTTAAGCCGCCCTTCCCTCCGTGTTCTCCACCATTCTACAATAGGCTAATATCCCGTACTATTTCTGGCTCTGTAACTAATTAATTGACAGAGTGAAGTGAGGTCCTGTTTTAAATCGACTGTTCGGAATTTTCACTGTTATAGGCTATGCAAATGTAAGTGTTATGCAGTTACAACGAAATTAGCTGTTCGATTTCCTTCTAATTTTGCATAACATTCCTTGAAGTTAATTAAAAATGACGTATGTGTAAGGACCTTTATCTTTTTATTCCATTTCAAGATAGTGGCCGATTTAAGGTTTCGTTTCACGTAATGTTCAATTTCTTTCAAGGATTCTAGCCAATGCTTTATCTTCTAATATATAAAATCGAAAGTGTGTATGTATGTAACTTATGTATGTATGTATGTATGTTTGTTCCTTATACAAATCTACATTTCTTTACCAATTTACACGACATTTTGCACACATACCCAGTTAAGCCCGGGAAGTATAGCTGTCGACATTAAAATTCAAACAAAATACTCCTTCCCTTGAAAATTATATAATTTCTGAGAATTTTATACTGAAAAAATGAATTGCTGTTTAGTTCACATGGCAACAGTAAATTGTTTACTATGATTACATAGGGCCTTGGCAAGTATATAGCCTAATGCTTTAACGAATTATGATTAGTGATGAGCGAGACCAGTCTTGGTCTTGCAGTCTTGGTCTTGGTCTTGCAGAAAATGCAAGACCGAGACCAAGACCAAGACCGCATCAGCGTTAGCAAGACCAAGACCAAGACTGACCATGCAAGACCGAGACCAAGACCAAGACCAACCCTGCAAGACTCTGGCAAGAACAAGACCTAACTGCAAGACTCTTGCAGTCTTGCTACTTGAAAAAGTTTTATAAACCCCCGTTGTGTATGCAGCGAGCCAGCTACTCAAAGGCGCCGCAGAGTCGCTAGCCGGGGTAGTCCCAAGGCTGGTAGGCCTATATTGTAGAGGTTGCCTCATCGTGCGGTAACCAATGAGAGCAGACACGGTGCGTGGCGCTGTCCGTATCCAAAAACGAGCGCACCATTCAAATAATACATGTGAAATCCGTATACAACCTCTCTTACCACGACGTTAAAACAAATTACTGCAATGAAAACTTACGATTAATCTGACGGATTTCCCTGAATAGCATTCCATACAGCTAGTTCCTTCAATTGGTGGGAGTTAAATTCACGATAAACACTCCATATTCATTTTTAAAGTGTTTAATTGCAATAGTTCTCTGGTATTAAAGTACGAAACACAAACAGATGTAACAAAGGTCCAAAGCCGTATATGAAATTTCATTTTGCGTACAATATAAAAACTGACCACATAATTTATCAACAAAACTTAAAAATTCTGCCATACAGTTATTTAATAACTAGTTTCTCTAACCTCTCACTGGGTTAAAAGAAAGCTATGACTGAGGATTTATAATAATTCTTTATTACAACCAAATGGTCATACTACGATGAATGGAGCAACGATGGAATTACATATGGCAGGGGAAAACGGAGCACCCCCGAGAAAGCCTGCCCCGACCCCACTTTGTCCACCACAAATTCCACATGGATCCATCGAGATCCGATCCCGGGTCCCAGCAGTGGAGGGAGAGCGCTCTAACCATTCAGCCATGGGGGCGGCCTATGACTGAGGAATTGAAACTTTAAACAGTAGCCCCCGTAACTAAAAACGCCTATTAACATGCTCAGCAGCCTATTTCATTAACGATGATATCCTTTTTTACACCTATCATTAATATTCATATCCTACTCTCACATATAGAATCTTTCTGTCTACTTGACAAAATATAACATAGCTGTTCAGCTCATTCCATTCTCCTTGCAGAACTTTTCAAAATAAAGTGAAGTCTGAAAAAATCAAGTTATACTCCCGGTATTCTTCACAATTATTCAATAAAACACAATTAAACCGTAGATTAATTAAAACAGGAACTTATTTTATGGGCATTTACTAGTTATTACTTATTACTTTACAGTTACGTATCTGATTGTACTGTAGCTATACAGGCCTACATTTTGCTGATGATAGGTAGGTCATCCACTGAAATCCTTTTTTTACTACTACAATTTTGTTATTGACACATAACGGTGGCGGTGTTTAAGTTCTTGCTGCTGATTCATATTAACGATGCATATCGAATGGGAAAAGATACTAAAAGTAGAAAATGCTTGGTCTAGAAATATTTGCTTGCATGAAGAATAGTTATGATTATTTATGACCCAATTAGTTGAAGGCCCGAAACTTGAAAGCAAGTAGAAAGTAATTTATGGGGGGTAGCGGAAATCTTTAAAGTGCTGAAATGATCTGTTCACAATGTGTTATAAATTAGAACTTGGGTATATGGAAAGATAAATATTATTAATTGCAGCCTATGGGTTTGGGTTTCGAATGGACATTGTGTGATTTGCTATAGATTGCACAATTTCTAAAGCATCTGCTTCAATGCCGTTATGTTTTGTTACTATATTATAAAGTTTTAAACAGGTCAGATAGAACCTCTCTCCTATGCGGAAATCTTTTAAGCATTTCATACACATCCTGCTAATATTACTTCTTGTCTCCACAGCCGTTCAATTTGAAACTTTACAGTATAATATTCATAATTTTACACTCTCGAATCGTGTATAGCATCTCGTGGATTTTGGGTTTAAAGTTCTGCAATAGGATAACAGAGAATATTTAAATTTACACTCAAAGTTTACTGTTCTAGCTTATATCACCATGGACGTTTCGGCAAACAGTGTGACGTCACATTACTGTTTACATGGTCAAAGGAACTAAAAGCAATTAGCTTTCGTTACTTTCGCAAGCAAAAATACATGTAATCGGTGTAACTTTAAATCATCTAAACGCCATCGATCACAGTAAGATGCGTAAAAGAATACTGCAAGACTCTTGCAACAAGACCAAGACCGAGTATGCAAGACCGAGACCAAGACCAAGACCACTGATGCAAGACCGAGACCAAGACCAAGACCAGGGTTACCTATGCAAGACCAAGACCAAGACTGAGAGTGCAATACCAAGACCAAGACCAAGACCGCCTTGGTCTTGGTCTTGGTCTTGCATTTGCTCATAACTAATTATGATTCCATCGATGTAATATATTGGCGAAAATAATGACTGAAAATGAAATCCACGAAAATAAAGCACAGTGTGATGTAGTCACATAACTTTCTCTACCCTCGACATAAGAAATATTTACTCACTTCACATTTTGATGTAGAATAAGAGGGACAACTTAAGTGTGTGAGTATGCTATATCAAAAGTCTATAAATAATCCTTTCCGCTGATAAGTTATCCATACCTGTAGGCTTTGTATTAGTTGAGAAATAGGGATGTTTATCATAGGCCCTAAGCATGGGATGGAACATTTTGAGTCCTATGCTCGCAGTATATTATGTCCCGGGTTCTAGGGGAGGAAAGTATGAAAGTGATACTGCATTTCTCTTTTATTTCAGCTCCGAAACGATTGTATAGTAACATGAGAATGAGAAATAAAATTTTCCGTCAAGTCAGTACAATCTTATGTAATTTGTGTTTCTTCTTATTTCAACCCCTCCCAAGCATGATGTGTAGAAGCAACGGAATGCAGCTTTCGACATCCTCTATGAGCCATAAAAAGCTATATCCAGCGTTTTCTGATGCAATAGTTTGAGTGTGATAAATCTTTTTCTTCATTTCAAGTTCTACATACATAAAGTCCTTCATAAGTTAATTTCAAATTAAAAAATACAAAGCCCGGGCGACGCCGGGCCTTTTCAGCTAGTATTACATAAATTTGAAGACCACTTCGAATCAAATGTTTAATATTTTCCACAACTTCATTCCAGTACATTCTGACAAAACTCTAATGGTTTACTTACATTTCGCCTGTTTGTTTGACAGTTTGTTTTTTACGCAATCACGGTAAAAAATTCCACATTCGGATGACTGAATGACTGAAGTAGGCCTATGATAAGTAAAGAGACGTTTGACTATTACGAAAAACTTACTAGCCTAATGAATAAGCCACTATGAACACGTCACCCTTTATTAAAAATTATTAACAATGCGTTGATTGATTGACCCACCGTCAAAAAAATTAGTAGGCCTATTAGTAATTCTTACGCTCTACAAAATAAACACAGTTCGAGATCAGAACACATTAGGAGGATTTAGGCAACAGATAAACATAGTTCGAGATCAGAACACATTAGAAGGGTCTAGAAATTATTCTCAAGAATATTATTGAGTAATTTGGCCTATATCTTGTCTCAAATATAATTAATATCATTTTATCTGCTTTCGTAGTGCAACTGCTACTTTTATGGAATACACAATAAGTCACTGTTGCCAAATCCTGCAACCAGTGTGAAGAACAACCCCAGAGAATTAGATTAGGCCTTTCATTCGTGATTTCTATTCGGAAATAGATCTTAAGCATAAAGTTATATTACTTACTTACTTACTTTATTACTACTAAGCATAAAGTTATATTACTTACTGATGTATAAGATTTCATTAGCGACTTCCGTTTAAATGTTCTTGTGTGATCCCACGCTGTCAGTATTAGTTTGAATCTCCGAGAGGAATAAAATTACTTGCAGTGGCCACCTGGGACGGAAATTGCCCCTCTTGGCGACCATCAAGACTGTGACATAGACCATATTGAAAATGATCCTGGACTAGAAACGCTCGAATCCGTGCAGCAATCGTGTTATTCCAAATAAATCAATTGCTTATTTGTATTTCGTTTATTTCTCATTCATACTTACAACGACCCCTAGTTACATTTCTACTTTCCTGAAGTGTCACTGATTGCGTAGAAAATGTTTTTGGCAATGTTTCTTGCACTGTAACTACTTTTTTAAGCAATAAATTGGATTGTATACTTAAAAATGGATTAGGCCTACTGGTTAATAACGTCATTGGCCATTTACCTAGATAACTCTTATTCAGTTATTTGGTAAAAGATAATAATTATTTGAGCAATTTTATACGGATAATGCCAGCTATAGTGTTACGAGATATTCTATTTTCTGGCATTGAGCCTAGATATTGCAGCTGTTTTATTTGCTATTCTCGAGTAAGAGTGTTAGGCTCCAAGAGTACTTGTTGCTCCCATGAGTGTTCACAGGAATCTCAATGATAGCGTATCTGAATCTAGATTAAAATAATTTAAAATGTTATAATCTAGATTATATCAATATTATATAATATTGTCTTTTTAGTACAATTTGTTTAACAATAAAATTACAAGGTGCAATAAACATTGTGCAGAGAATAAAAGATGCAAAAGGTCTGTAAGAAAGAATATTTACCAATAAATCAGTTCAAAGAAGTGTAACTAGTTCAAATATGTTTCATGTGAAGATCATCAAGCAATGAGTCGTTCAGAAAATCAAGAATGAAATACTTATCAGATAGTTAAGTTACTTAGTCATGCTAGTTGACAGTACTGGCAAGGTTAATGATTAATGCCACCACTCAACCGATGCAAAAGTAATCTGACCAGACATTTCCTAGAACAGCAACTGTCTGTCCATCAAGATGTGTTTCCTGCCAGCCTCTAATAAGATTTCTATTGTGATAGGCATAGAGAACAGATGCTAGACACTGAAGACTTCGTAATAGGCAGTCGAAATGCAGGAAACATCTTGAAACAGACACTTGAACAGGCACTAGCGCTTAATTTTTTACGGTAATGTAGACCTACTAAGGAAGTAGTAGTAACCTATAGGCCTATTTCGTAACACTTGTCACTTTCTACCAAAACTTTAAAAAATGAAAATAAATATAAGAAATCCTACAAATGGCATTATTGATCCAATAGAACAGCATTTCTCAACCTATGGTCCGCGGACCACTGGTAGTCCACGAAGATGGTGCAGATGGTCCGCAGACATCATTTAAAAATATCATAAAGCAAGTGGAAAGTAAAGAAGTAAAATTTTTTCACATATTTCGTTATAATGACCTATAATTAATACCCCAAACATTAAGAATATAGGCCTTTATTAAAAAAATGGGATGTGAAATTAGGGGTCCGTAAATTTTTTTAGACATTTTAGAGGTACTCGGTTTCAAAAAGGTTGAGAAACGCTGCAATAGAAGATACAACATTTCTCACAGTATAGCCTAGGCATCTATGCTTTAATATATTACGACAGAATACCGAAGAGCAAAATTAATGTAGTAATTAAAAAATAATAAACCGTCCCCTGTGATCTTATTTCCATAACATACCAGTCATCGTGGGTTAGTACACTCAGCTGAGAGAAAGCATAGGCCTAGATAAAGATGGTCCTACTTACTATTTATAGCCCATGAATCCACAAATGTTTGAATTTGAATGGAAGGTGGAGATCAAACGCTGTGTTTTAAGGGCACCGTTTGCATTCATTTTAAAATATATGTGAATGGGCGCAAAGATTAGGACGTATAAAGTGACATTTTTACAATACGAGATAATAGTAAAACGCTTTCATTATTATTACGGTATATCTAAACTATTTTAATGCAGTGTAATACGCCTATTTTTATTGAAAAACACATAATAATGTTACACACACAAATAGTCCAAAATAAAATAAAATAAAAAAGATAGATTTGCTTTACTCATCTTAGAACTAATAAATTACCATATCATTATTAAGTGTGAAATCTATGATAACTAACTCTGCCAACTCTCCAGAAGACGATATTATATAAACGGCTGCCCTATTTCCAATCCCCACAGCCTCACCTACAACCGACACTTGAAGCAGACTTCCAACTCTGCTGGCATAAACACTTTAAGCAGAAAGAGATTAGCAGAAGGTATTTCGCGGGGCCGATATAACATAGGCCTACCACTATTGCCCAATTCCACTTTGAATAATAGACTATTATGTTTTTATGCTTATTACTAGACTTCGGATTTTAGGTAAAAACCTATTTTAATCCTTAAGTGATATATGGACGAAAACTTGTATATGCATGTTTCATAAGTGACTATCCCTAAAACTGATACTTTTATAGGACCTAAAACAGCCTATATTTACGTTAGAGCCTAATATTGCCTTTTTGCTTGTTTTCCCTCTAAAGTTCAGAATAAGTCATTTTTTGTTATAAATTCTATCATTTATTTTCAATTCGTACTAATTTTTTAGATCGGAATGTGCAGTACATGACACATTTGTGACCTGGTTAAATAGTAAGGAATGTTTTGTCTTCAGCAGAAAAATTCTTTGGATTTCCCAAGAAAATGTAGTGTTTTCCTCCCGACTCTCACACCCAGTAAAAAAACCGTAGTACTCTGAATCACTGAGGGATACAAGAGGTTGAATATGCTAGTATGATATGCGCAACTTCTGGGCGCAGGGAATAGGTTTTCACTGTTATGGTAGTAATACAGGCTCTAGTCTATATAATTCTGTGTACCATAGACCTATAACTGTGTTTTATCATGATTGTTGATTAATGGTGGCTTCAATACATATAATATTCTGCATTGCAATTGAGATATTTCAGAAAATTGGCAACTTAACGATTTTATAAGAGACTATTTTAAGATTTTTAGAACCTATTTTCCAATTTTTAGAGCCTATTTTAGGTACCTAAAACAGCATTTTTAGCTACCTAAAAGTCCGAAGTCTACTTATTACTATAAAGATAGTCACTAAACATTTAAATGTGCTTTTAACAATGTAGGAATTGTATACTGACATTTTTACTATCGCATTAGTCACTAGGATGAAGCCAGTTTAGTTTGAGGTATTTACGCAGTTTCCATATCGCTGCAAAATCCTTCTGCTAGATGGAGATTTCATTCGTGAGCAGACCTCTAGGGGTCTGCCAGCTAGATGTGGGTGCGCTGTCATACTTGGCAGGCGTTTATAGATTCCACGGTAAGTAATTTAAAAGACATCTCTAAGAATATAAATAGCCAATTTGCATAACACTAGATTGCAAGTAATAACCTTAAAATAAGCTACTTACGACATTTCTACTCAGAACTGACCAATCAGAAACTCCTTTACCTGAAAAAGGAGAAAATAAAACATTATAGAACTACAGTATGTTAGAAATAGGCATATTCATGGATACAATTTCTTATAACAAATAATTCTATTATACTCTATTACTGTTACAGAATACTGTATAATACCATAGCCTATAGGCCTAATATGAAAATGACGCGTAAAATACAGTAGCCTACACTGGACGAAACATAGTGAACAAAAAGTACTGGATGTCTGCCAGTTGGAGTGCAAGATTTGAATTTACAATAGCTCCAGAAATACTCACAGGTCTAGATTTGTGATTGTCTTAGAACCTTTTCTCGGAGTAGGGGCAAACAAGTCGTCTGAACTAATGTTTCTCATACTATTTTTTTCACTTGAAATCACTTTTAATCAACAGTTTTTAATACAGGACGTTTTCTCGTCTTTTTTCCTGCCTTCAGTAATTTTTAAGATTTCGTAACATTTTTAGTCTACATTATGCCTACACACACAAACACACACACAGACACACACACGCACTCATATATATATATATGTATCGACCAGCCCCAACAATAAAATACTACTACTTTTTAAATTTGGTACTCTTGTAACTTGGCAAAATAGGATTATGTATTTTAATTTATTTTATTAACTTTGCGAAGGTTATTTTAAGGGAAAATCGCGAAATCCCCATCACACAAAAAATAGTATGCAACACTGTATACATGATTTAATTGTATTACTTACCGCACTTGTTTTGTAAACGAATTATTATTTTAAGTTGTGAGAAAATACAATTTTACTGATTTTTTTTAGCAAACCTGTATGTTGAAACGTTTAAGAAAAGCATTTTGACAATGTATGTGAGTTATTAATAGAGCAATTTGAGTTTTCTCTAAATAAATGAATAAAAATAACTTTGTCATTCAATAGAGACAAATGATATAATGAACCATGGAATCGTTTATTGCATGGCACTAATCGAAGCTCTTATTTTACGCCCCTATCAATAATGTTTGTCAAGTTAATTTAAGATTATAAGACTTTTATTTTAACTAGATGCTGATGATGGCTCACTTGAGTGGCATTCTTAATTTCAGCGTGACAGCCTGACAGGCATCGTGTGTCAACATGCCACAAGAATTGAGTAGTGTTGTCTGTCTAGATAGCAAGTTCCTGAAATATTTAATGTAAGAAGAAAATGATTCACCTTACATAGAAGCACACCTAAGCGAACACTATTAACTAGAATAAAACCTCGAAGCAAAATTTTGAAAATAAATTGTGTTAGACCTACGCGCTATTCAAACATTCCAAATGGGCCGGAACAATGTGAAAATGACATAGGCTAATTGGATTCAAGGAACCTCAATACTTAAAAAGAGAATTACACTGTAGAACACACTAGTTTCATTTAATATTTATTAGGCTAAGCAAATCAACAGCATGCAGTCTTTACCAAAGACAGTAGTAATTCTACATGCATTCTTTACCAGATACAGTATTTGTATGAACTACTTACTTGTGTTTCGCTATATACTTATTCTAGTCTTTTTCATTCTTGTATAATACATCCTCTACATGTTTCTGCCTATGATGTATGCTACCTACGTTAATGTACCTAACTTAATTGTATTATTACAATTAGATAGTTTTCCATATATTATTATTTACAATTGCTAACCTTATTAAGAACTAATTTAAATTGTATTACTATTCACATCATAATATAAATTTATGTACATTTCTTTTCTACTGCTATCTAAAAGTCTATAGTTTGAATGTGCCTTGAGGTGCCGTGATACTAGAGCTTCTTTTGTTAGTGGCCAGATGCCTCCATTTTTTGTTATCTCTTTTATAAGATTAGCTCTTTGGTTTTTAGTGTTCTGACATTCGTAGATGAGATGATCCACTGTTTGATGTCCTCTATTGCAGGTAGGTTACATGTTGGGTTATCTATTATGTGGAACCGGTGGAGATAAGATTTTGTTTTTTCATGTTCTGATAACACACTAGTTTATTTACCAAAACTATCTATAATGAAGGTAGAGAAAGTATAAAGTGTTACTAATATTAGTTGAACTTATATTACCACAGTTAGTTCATACAGCCGCCAAGCTCTACAGTAAATTCACTGCCTAGTGAATGGTACTTACTTGCCTTTTGATAGCTTTTCCGGGTTTTACATCAAAATTACATTAATCAAGATTGCCAGATATTTGAACATGCTTAGTAATAAAAATTGTTCATGTTCAGGGAACGAGACAATGAGAACCCTTTGTGTCAGAATAAATATGCTGTTCTGTTAATGTACTTGTAATCGTATATCTAAGTTGATATAACTTGGAAGGGCGAATTAGAAGCTGTAAACCTGTCTACAGACCTCACGTTGCGTGAAGAAGGTGGCATGACAGCATCCTTGTGATGTAATCTGCTGATTGTATGTGTTTGTGAATATCTCAAGACAACTGAATAATCCTGTTCCAAATACACGCACACACACACCACATACATATAGGCCCTACTCCAAACATAGATGATAAATTTTCTTTTTCATACAGTCACTAAACATAACAGTCTGGACACGTAAGATTTTTATTTTGGGATTTTAACGTCTTGCGAAATAGCAAAATTAGGCCCTTTTGCGCACTTTACTTCGTGGCTCCTTTCCTCTATTCTTTAGAGGTCTCATGGCGCATTGGATGTATGTTGTGGCGAAGGCCACAACGATGTGATTTTGGCTTCAACTGAGTTAGTCAACTTCCCAGTTCTATTCAGGACATGGCTACTTCACAGCAAACCTATTTAGGTTTAACCTAGCGGAGGATTACCTCTGTTACTGTGAAGACTGTGAGCCTGATTCAATGTACCACGGCCTCTATACATGCGCGAGATATAGGGAAGCACTATTAGCTTAAGAGAGGTAGCCAAACACGCAGGCGTAGGCCTAGTATGGCCACCAGAACTTAGTTTTTGGACGACAAAGGAAGCTAACACGGCTTTCAGAACTTTTACACGTCACTTGATAGAAATCAGGAAATAACAAGAACAAGATGATGCCTTTAAGTCACACCGAATTTGAGATGAATCAGGCTCAGATCCCCTGAGGCCTTACCGAACAAGACGGATATGGCAGATTGCCCAAGACTTGCCTCGGAAGCTGCGGGATACCCTCGCAGCAACCGATCTGAGTGAGGATTTCGCTGTGTTTCCCCTCACTCTATAAGGTGAATATCAGATCGGGGACACGCCCCCCGCGACAACAGACAGATGAACAATAGTAAAATTAAATTAAATTAATAAAATGCTAAATTCAAGTTATCAAACATTTTCCCTGTGTTCTATGATCAGGAGAAGACGACACGACAATCTTAGAACAAATGCGAAATCGGTTGTTGGACCGGAGATATGGCTTATGGCTTATGGCTCAAGTACACCGGGGGTGGAAGGCGGAGCCAAAAAAAAACCTTTTCAGAAAGTATACACCGAGCTAAGACCGCGACTCTACTCTTGCAGTAGTTACTCAAGTTGTCTCGATTCTCTTCCATATTGACCTCATTGAGGCACCAGTTCCCTATGTGAAGAAATTGTGAACCCCCACTCATTGAATATTACATACGCCAACAAAATCGATGTTTGTTTCTTAGTTCCTATCGAACCCTCAATCTTTGAGGCTTGGCTTTTTATTAACTTATCTTGGCGTCGTCAGGCTGTAAAAGGTAGATAATAAATGTCAAGCATATGTCAGTAACATAATTATCATTAAAAGTTAACAAATCTTCTTCAGATATAGCTCAATTACAAGTGATAATCGATATAGTTCGACGCATTCCAAACGACAGTAGGCCTACTGTTATCATAACTGTCATTTATAAAGGTTTGACATGTCTTGCACTCATACTTTATCGGGCACATAGGAAATGCACACATACATCAATGATAAACACGATAGAATTACAAATAGAACAGTTTATTCCATTTGATATTACATAACCGAGACATAACATAGACGTATAGATGCCTCCATGTAAATTTACATCCGCGTTTTATGCAGCAATGTAAAGCCCATGTTAAGACTTATTTTTTTTAATTTACGGTAATATGAAAGATAACTACGTTTGTTGAGAGTAGATGCCTTGAAATAAATTTATGATTTCTATTTTTAGTCATATTTAGTGATGGGAATTTGTGAAAAATATGACGATAATCAGGAATTTATTATCGTTATCTATAATTATTCCATTAGTACCAGTTTCAAGATGGGATAGAAATCCGATTTCCAGATGAGATACACTCTGCTATACTGGTATACACCTTTCCATAGGCTACACGACACACTGCTTTCTTGTACTTAAAACAACAAAATCTTGTTTTGTGGTCTGTCTATCTTGCAAACTTGACATCTTGCTGTAGACAGCTCACAAGGAATTCTGAAGCATGTAATTTTGACACCTGAATTTTAATTTCACAATCAAATGATTATAAAATGCGTTTAAAAATCCTATTCCAATTCATCGTGGAGGGATTATACAACATGAAGACAATTAAAATAATATTTTGGAATGATGTAATAATTTCCTTATGCCCGGTTTCTACAAACTTTTGAATTACCCATGGGTAAATTATCCATGGACAAATTAGTTCCATTTCACCCACAATGATATAATGAGCAAGGCCTTGGAGTTGTACAGTTAATTTAATTCAGAAGGCTTTGATTCTCATTATTGATCCTACAAAGAGGTTACATTTTATCCAGTCATCCACGAAAGGATAAATTAACCCGACGATTTACCCTTGGAAAGATCTAGCCCGAGTTTGTAGGAACATTTTTTCTGTCATTTTCATATTTACCAAGAGGACGTTTATCTGGAAACTCGCCACAAGTGTATGTGATTGCTATCTTTAAATTATTTGTGCTTGTATGGTGTTATTCTTGTGTAAATTCTGTCCATTGGATAATTTACCCATAGGTAATTCGCGAGTTTATAGAAACCGGCCTTTAATAGGTTTATAGGCTATTAAGCGGGCTACGGTAGAATGAGTAACCAAGCGGTGAATTTAATCGTATAAAGCAAATGTTCAAATAAAGAATATTCAAATAATATTTAAATTACATCAAGGATGTGTTGAACAAACTAACATTATTAATAATAATCATAACTGAATGTTATTCAAATTTTGTTCTTGGGTATTCTTGATTCCCCGTTTGGGACTCTGATTAAGGAATGTATGCGTATAGAAATAATATAGCCTACATAAAAAGATTTGAACATACTTATCGGCTTCTGTGTGCAATTATGTATGTCTAGGTTCTATGATATTTTATAAATAACATGTCATCTAAATGTCTAGACTATTCGATTATCGCCTCTTTATCAAGTTTGACCTTTGAAGTAGTCCTGTATCTCCCCAACTTGGAGGAAGTTTCAACATAGTGGCTCTGTTGTCGTTTAATATATCAATGTATAATGTCTTGGCATCACTTGATCAATGTCATGTCCAACCAATAGCCCACTATGTGAGATCTGATTTATCACGGCAAGACAGATTGGAAGAGAGAAGCCAAGAATGCCAAGGGAACTCGACAGCTTGTCAAATCTAAGCAACATCACAAGTTTGGTTCAATGTATTGATTACAGCAAGCGCCAAGACTTCAAATAACTGAACCTGTCGGTCAGAAAAAAATTGCTGCATAGAAAACCTACAAAAGTAATGTAAACTAATCTTTTTCCTGAAATTTTCCTTAAATTGAATATTACGTCCTGCATACTAGTCATAATAATAATGGCCACAGTCTCATTAATTAAGTTTAACTCCTACAATTTGTACTTATATTTTAGTTGATATGGATGACAGAGTTAATTCTTGAATAAAATATAGCCTATTATACGAAAATAATTTTCAAGCTTGAGGGGCCATAGCGTCATAGTGTCCCTTACTTGTGTAATATCCCAGAATGTTAGGTCCTAATGAATGAAAAAATAATTATTCGGCTGTTTAATTTAAGTTACTATACGAGAGAACCTAGAAATAAAACAAGTTTTTTTTAAAAATAATTTTTGGAGATAATTTTTATTTTTTAAATTTAGAATAAATTAGTAAGTCATTTGTTAAGAGTATAAGTCATTAATCATATTATTTAACTGTTCATGAAAATAATTAATCACATGCATGCTATCCTTAAAATCCAACGCAGTGCCGATCAAAATCCTAAAGGTCCAAAGCCAATCCCGATAGCCTATGTGAAGTCTTACCGAAGCGTCGGCGGCACCATACTTGCGCTGGACAACTCATAACGCGGTCAATCGTTAGATTTCTCGGGCTAGGGGTTCTTTTGCCTGCCGTAAATCTACGACATGGGCACATGTATGGTGTGACATCTTTAATTTTCCCCCCTCTTCAATCCGAATCTGTTCCAGGTGGTGACGAAGTGTTGAAGGGCTCCTACCATCAAGCATATGACATCTATTATCGTCCAGCCTGTCTTTTCCCCCCTTGAAATAGAGTATAGGCCTACACTGTAGTAGGCATACAGATTCTGTTTCTTTTTGTCCACTTTCTCCACTCATTTTGTTTCTAAACTCCTTTTTATTCTCTAATATCAATACTGGACCAATTATTTTCATTAAAAGGCATTATATAATTATTGATTTAATGTAAATAATTGTTGTATTGTTTAAATTTGTCTATCCAAATCTCTTGACTATCAGCATAAATATTTTCCGAATTTAACGTATATATGTCTATCAAATTTATAAATTGGTTTTATTAAGTTACATTAATAGAAAATCAAGTTTTAGATCACATCTACATCTCCATACATACGACACACGACGAAATCAAACAAATTCATTAATTGAACCTAACGTTTCACATCTGCGAGTCTGAAACACATTTCTAGTTTTGGTTTCAGATTGATCAACTCCATTGAATTAAAACATTTTAATATTTTGAAAATTTCAGAAAATAATTATGTTTATATAAATATTTATTTTTAATGCTTCTTAATTTCTTTCTTTCTTCTTTTTAAAATTTCCTTCCTATTTTTACTGCAAATGTATGTAATTGACTGTATTTTTAATTAAAATTTATACATTCATTTAATATATTTATGTCCACTTTTGAATTGTTTCCGACCACGATCATGTGCTCAATCGGATGGCGTTTTAACGAAAATATAATGTGGACTACTGTAAAGAAGTCGTTCATATGTAACATTTATTCAAGACAGTAGACAAACTTTCAACTTTCAATTTTGTGTAGCTTGTAGAGTCTCTGAACCCCTGTCCTATTTGCTGGGTTGGCGTCTTGGCGAGCATGTCAACTTTCGTGTTGTGCTTGTTGTAGGCCTATTGCTGTGTTATTTCCAATGATACCCAAATCCCGGTAACCCCATTATCACGTCAAAATAAAAAAAATCATAATTTATCTTTCCTTTACTCCCAGCGTGGGATATCCAGTAATTCTTTTACCCGGAAAACGCTAGAATTTCTGTTGTATATGTTTCTGAAATACCCTTGAGTAAATTAAATTTTAATTCCTTCGAGAGAGCCGACGTCATTCAAAATCAGCTCATAATAAAGCGTTAACTTTTCGAGGTGTCAAAAAGAGATTTCATATTTTGAACACAAAAGACATTAATTTGTCCCGGTAGAAGTGTGACACACTACCGAAGTTATTAAATTATCTTATTGTGTTAATATCAGAGGTGAGCTATGAAAATTTAAAATGTTTGTTGTGCTGAATCAAGCCTACAATTTCGCTCGTTCTCAGAGGAACGTACGCGAAAATTACATTTCGCCTGCCGTTTAATCCTGGGATCCATGTTTTGTATTCAAACAAAGAACAAATCACAGTGCTTCAATGAGAGCCTGGTTTCTTGTTATAATAAAATTTAAAGTTATAGCCTAAGTTAAAGTCAGAAATATTTAATGATAAAGAACTGTGTTTATGTTCTCTTTGGCCCTGTGCTGTAGTCTCCAGATAAACATCTAGTTAAGATCTGTCTAGCAGAGTGTACATTTATCCAAGGCTTTAGTTAGGAAAATAATATTTGAAGGGACTCATCTTTACTATGGTGGCTTTCATAAAAATGACCTACAGAGAGTTGCAATTTTGGGAGTATTTTGACATAAATATGTAGCTAATAGTAAACACAAGCTAAAACATACATCGAACAGCAAGTAGTTTCGAACTGCATGAAATAATGCGGTGAAGCAGTGGTCCTCTAACATGAACAAAAATTGTAAATTATCCGTCATCCACTTCTATCACCACGAACAAATTTCCCTAATATTAAGGCTACTTTGCAAATTATTAAGGCAATTCAATTTATTACAAGACAATTTTTTCAAATAAACATTGTAAGCAATAGTCTCATAACAACAAGATCGTGAAAAAAGAAATCTTTTAAAAGTATAACACAAAAACAGGTAGTGAGGTAGTGCTTACATAGGCCTATGTGTCAAGTGGGCCTATTGTTAAACGATAATAAATAACACTAAAAAAACTAAACTCCGTGGCGCACATCCATGAAAGAACTTGGCCTACCACCCGACCGCTGTCTCATCCACCAAAGGCAGGTGGCAGGAGTGGGGGGCATGTGGTCACCATGCCGACACCCACGGTCATTAATGGTGGTTTTCATGCCCGAAGCCGCAACTTCTCTATCAAATAGCTGCTCAATTTGAATCACGAGGCTGAGTGCACCCCGTTCCAGACCTCCCTACTTCAGAAAAATCCGAGGAGGTACCGGGGATGGAACCAGGGCCGACGGATCTGTAGTCAGCGACCCCGGCGGTCAATAAATAATACAGTAATCCCTATTTGCTTTTCATTAATCGCATGGTACCGTGTCTTTAGAAACAGGCAATGACGGGCCATAAGTATGGTTGTTATTTTTAAACTGACTTTGAATTATGCTTCAAAGGTTTTCATAATCACACGTAAAATGGAGGCAATTTTTCGTTTAAGCCAGACTTTAATGCAGCTTCCTGTCGTTTGAGTAAACCATTGTTGCCATGTTTATATCAAGCGATTCTATTCATGTTTTCAAGAAGTAGGCTTTTAATGTCGCCGAGTGTACCAAGTAGATGGACTAATCTATATGATGTAATTTGACAATAAAAATAATTTAATAATACTTTTCATATCGCTTTGAATACGCCTGTACCTAGCTGCAGCGATTAACATGTCCATCTAATACGCCGAGCCAATCTGAATCACTGTCAGATATGCCCCAACTGTCAATAATAGTAACATACGTTTTTTAAAATCTAAATGAGCATTGGCATTTGTTCGTTCAAATCCCTCCACACTCCCTTTATTTTGAACAAACAAACGACAGGTGGTGTTGATAATCAGGGAGATGTAAAATTGGATTTAGAAAAGACAAAAATTTACAGTAATTGGAAAATGATGATGTAATCGAGATAAATCCGATAAGAGTGAGCGAAATAAAATCAACATGACGACCACCGCTTTCTTTGCTCTGCAATCTAAATTGAACGAAAGTTTAACGCTTTCCATACGGTTCGAAGTGTTGATATTAATACATTTGCGTTTATAAGTGGAAGGGTGACCGTTCGCTAAAAATACTGTAGCCCATAAGTTATATTTTGGTAAGAAACTATCCAACTTAATTGTCGAAAAAACTTATGAACATTCAATGTGACTTCGATTTCATAATATGTTGTTCAGTATCATATTTAACTTTGTTTTTTTAAGGAGAATTATTTTTGACACACTACGCAGAAACCATTACTTTCAGAGTTTTAATACAAGGAATACGTATTGAAATAATATGGGGATATATTCGCACTTGTCTTTTTATTAATAAAGTTGGGTGAACCATAAATAAAGTTAAAACACCCAAAAATACGATAAGTTACACAAAAATATTAACTAGACTTGTGACTTGCAGTTGCTTGTCTCTACTTCATAAACTGATTACTAACACTAACGTATGCCAGCGACTAGTGAGATTTTGAAGTATAACATACAGTAAACATCAAGCTCTGAGAGAGGGAATTTAATTTTTGAAGCGAAACTTCTTTAGCCGCGGTAGGGGTAAATCGAGAGCTTGTGTAACGCTCAAAATCGTCACGAAATTAGTGTTACGTTGAAAATATTCACGAAATTAGTGAGGTGTGACGGAACGGACTGCACAGAAAACAATCAACTCAATGATTAGGCTTATCCAAAATTTTAAGAATCCAAAAATTAAAAATAAAAAAATAAAAAATCCAAAATTATAAAAGTCTAAAAATTCTAAATTAATAAATAGAAAATACAAAATTAAAGAATCCAAAAAAATAAAAAATTCAAAGATCCAAACTTTAAAAAATCTAAGGGTAGAGGTAGAAAATCCAAAATTAAAGAATCCAAAAAATAAAAAATTCAAAGATCCAAAATTTAAAAAATCTAAGGGTAGAGGTAGTTATGTTTCACATTAGATTTTTTATTTGGAGTTCTGCTGTGGAAAATACACGTTCATTTTTGAGGAGCTAAGTGAACCAGTGAAATTGCTTCCAGAGAAATTCCGAAAGTGTTTTTTTTTTTTTTTGGTGTTACGGCTCCACCTTTTTCTTTTCATCCCCGTTATTAACATTTGGCACTGAGCATATGTTTCATCATTAAGCAGAATCCTGTCTAAAATATTGTAATTAAAAATCCAGCAGTGTCCTTTTGCGTATATCTAGCATTTAGGGTATACCTGAATCTAGCAATAGATAGGCTTTATAGTTGCATGGGCCAAGCTGTAAATTATTACAATGCGTCAACTGTTGCTGCAGCCATGATAGAGTAGTTTAAACCCCTTTTTTTTCGCTTGCTCATCAATAATTCCATTGCAGCTGATGCAAAGAATAGGTACATATGCAACGGCTTGGAAAATATGATGAACTAAATGCAATTTAGGTAGGCTGGTGGATGATTGAGAGGGAAGAAGGATGGAAGAGAGAGATAAATAAAAATAGAGAGAGAGGGATGTAGGAAATTGCCCTGTGAATGACAAAACTGCCACTCTTTTGTAGTACCGAGGGAATTGAAAAAATATAATAATTTGATGTATTTTTTATGGAATGTCAACGACTGTACAGGACACAATAACAGCCTACAGTATCCTACTTCCCTGTATCATGATATGTTTGACAGTTTTAATTCTATTTGATCCCGCTGTCACAAAGTTAAGCTACGTTCGGTATTGACAGTTGAAGAACGTCATATGGAATTAAAAATCCCCCGGGCTTAAAACAAGTTGACACAGTTAGGCTACATCCGAAAGGCACAACTATTTTTTATGAGCCGCCATGTTTGTTTGTGTGTGGCGTACTAAGTTTATAGCACCATTAAGGGAGCGGATATTGCGTCATCAAACTTCTTAGTAACGTTCTGTAAGATATAGTGCAGTTTACAATTTGCTCGAACCCATCTTATGCTTCAGACGAGCTTGTAATGTTATTTATGTGACATATTATCAAGACACTTACCCATCTAGAGGTGCATAGGGGAAAGGATGAAGAATATAATTACAATTATACTCTAGACTAGCGTTTCTCAACCTTTTTGAACCCGAGGACCTCTAAAATGTCTAACAAATTTTACGGACCCCTAATTTTACATCCCATTTTTAAAAGAAGGCCTATATTCTTAATATTTGGGGTATTAATTATACGTCATTATAACGAAATATGTGAAAAAATGTTACTTCTTTACTTTCCACTTGCTTTATGATATTTTTAAAATTATGTCTGCTGGCCATCTTGCACCATCTTCGCGACGCTGCTCTAGATCCAGGCATTTAGAAACTCCAGAGTTCTAGGGCGCCGTCATCTGCTTAGCTGCAAGGTGGGACTGTTCTTTCTCCTGGTTTCTTATCCATTTATTTCTATTTAGCTCAGGTGTACACGACTATAGATTCTTCTTTGAGAATGACAGGATTCCCTATAAACCTCAGAAAGGCAAATACACGAAATGGACTCAAAAGACAGACGTGTTGAAAGGCAGGAACCCTGTTAATAATTTGGCCAACAGCTAATCCAGAATTTTATTTTGTGCTATCCTGTGGGATAAATTAATTTCTTACTCATAATTTATTGGTCTTCAGTGAAGAGTTCTTGAACTCCTTTGATGACTCTAAATATTAAACTGTCTTTATGCGACTGGTTATCTTAAAAACTGCTCGAAACGAAAGGAAGTGAAAGCAAGTCTCTATAAGTAATCTAGGCCTATCAGCATTTTCCCCAGTTTCCACTTTATAGTGGTGCGTGCAAAGAATTAAAAAATAAGAAAAGTCATCCCAATGCATGATAGTGGCAGCTGGCCCAATAATTGAAATGTATACTTTATTCACATATAGTCTACATTTAATAAATAATACTCTAATTTTGAAGCAATGGAACAATACATAGTCCAAAAATTGTAGCCTATATTAGCCATGAAAGAGTCCCTAGTGGTATTTTCCGATTAAATATTAAAATAAAAAAAATAAAAACATACATTACAAAAATACAAAATCTAATAGACTACATTATTCTAATAATATTTAAAAGTTAACAAAAGTGATTTCACCCGAAACAAAATACGCAGATCAGTACAACAAAATTCGAATTTTACAAAAAAGAAAGTACAATGCAAAATATAAAAGAGAACTAAAGAACATCCACACTAAATCACAAAAAAAGAACAAAAATGCAATAAAAATATATAATCTCTACAATATGACTGTTAGTGTTTAATTATGTAAATACGTAAAGAAGAAGAGCTATTTGATAATAACTATTTTATATTACAATTTATTCTATCATAAATCTTTGTACATCCATTTTATTTACATTTGGATATTTTTTTTACTATATTGTTGTATAATCTCACTCCAAACTAAATCCACATCAGGGCAGCTGATGTGTTACATTTAATTTCAATGAAGGGTGAGGAGGCAATTAGTCAATAGTGTTCAGATTTCGCTTTTGGGATCCCATTTCGCGATCGTTTTAATATAGGTAATCCAACGAGAGTTGACGAGTTTATCAATGGATATATTTATCTGAGGCAACTCGTCAACTCGAGTTCGATTTATTAAGACTATTCCATGAATAAAATGTAACGGATTATATAAATAATAATTACTTTCGTGCTTTGTTGTAAAGAAACAAAACTAACAGTTGTGAGATCACGGTATACTGTGAATCAACAATCCATGAATCGATTCGAGCTACCGTAGTATAATACAGTGCTACCAATCGTGCATATAAGACAAAGTTAACTCCATTCAATTAAGTTAACAGCAGAACTGAATAAAAGCACATGAACTGGCTTGCACCAAATCGAAATTGTGTTCTTAATCAACGTACATTTCTATTATTTCAATTTACAAACAAGTTATGTTGTATAAAATAATCTGATTTCGTTCACCCTAGTGGCAGCAGTGACTATTAATCACTGCACACTGCTACTTGCGTCTCCAGTAACGAGTAGCACATTTTATCGGGATAAAATGCAATCGTCCTGATTCATACAAGAATATTGTAAGATAAACGACCATGATTGGTCTATATCTGATGAATTCCTAAATATTATTGGTCGATATCAAATACGCGGCTTATGAGTGGGATAGTCCACATAATAGTAATCAGATTCCTTCAACTAAAACATATTTACAAAAATCAGTTCCACCCTATCTTTCGCCGTGATTATTGTGAACTTCATAGATATGTGTACTTCTTATGCTTCCTTCTTTGACAAACTGGTAACTTCCATAAATCACAAGAACTCATCAATGTAGGTTGTATTAAGTTGGAATAAAATAAGAATTGCCTCATACTGCAGCAGTAACCAGGCACCGAACTTTAGGAGTGCAAGATACTTTTTAATACAGGCCATAACTTAACTTGACATTTACGAATACATTTTCACATAACTTAAAGGTTAAAAACTTGTCATATGATTCATGTTGCTGACTTCATATTATGTGGACAGGTATTTGTGGGACAGGAAGAAAGATAATGTCTTTGGTCTGTCATCAATCATAGCCCGCACACCTTGCTTTACATTTACTGTTTCTTCCCCAAGACTTGTCAAGGGCTGTGTGTGATGAATGAACCATATCATAATTGTCATATGTTTATTGCTATACAGTGCTTCAGACTTTCCTTTATGTGGAAACTTCAGTTTGAGTTCTCTGGCGTCACTTCCGGATCAGTAAAGTCACATACTGTGTCGTGACAAATAAGTATTATTAGTTCAGACAATATGAAAAGTGGTCCTACTCCTTTAAATACTCTTAAGAACATAATATACTTTCTGTATAATGGAGAACTGATAAATGAAATACTTTACATACAGATATTTGATTCTATATTATTATCAAATATATTTTCCTTCGCCATTGATTCATAAAGAGGATATACATAAAACTATACTATTATTATCATTATTTACAACTGCTGACTCAAATACCAGCTGTCCAGCTGTGAATTATCACATTTAAACATAGGCCTACATAAAAAATGTCCTCTGTTATATCTCTGTTTTTCAGAGAGACATTACCTTTCATAAAATGATTGCATGAAAAATTTATATTATACATTAATAAAACAGACATCTTTCTCCCAATAAAAATGAATATAACTTTAAAAATAAATTACTTTTCTCAATATTTTCCTCCTTTTGTTTAGATAGGCTATTGGGACGAACAACGATGGGCGAGTTTGAGAACACGTAGCGAATATCAAAGGACCAACGGTTTAGGAGGGTTTTTATGACTTTTAACACTCATACCTGTACTTTCCACTTGTCCTTACTATGAGCAAAGATATAACTAACTTTTAAAAATATGACGTTTATAGAAATCCACAATTTCTTGTTGATCTATTCTATTAATTGGTTTCAGTTTTCATATAATCTATGTGTCAGAAAAGGCATTTAATAATAATAATAATAATAATAATAATAATAATAATAATAATAATAATAATAAAAACTTAATAATATAGACTTAACAACAATGATTAACAACAATTATTATTAACAACAATGATATTATTAACTTAGTAATAGTGATATTAACATAATAATATAAATAATGATGATTAATAATAATAGTGTCTTTTCACAAAAACTAGACAATATTCTAATTGCCTATATCAAGAAAGCAAAGTAGAAAGATACTGAACAAATTATAATCAACTTCCTATGAATGGATAATAGGCCTACATAGGATCGAACAGGCTATTTGAGTTTATTTGGCTACCCATATGGTAAAAAAAATTAAAAAGTGAAAAGAACTAAATGATCGCCTTTATAGCGGTGGATTTTTTAAATCACGCATTTGAGCTTTTTTTTACCTTCCTTCCTCCGGAGGAGCAGAGGAATTTGTTTGTTTCTTAATAGGTCTACAATATTTTCCTCTTATTGTTTTCAATTAATTCGAATTGGTTTATGAATTTTAAACTATAATAAATTATATCAGTCAAATTACCTCCTAAATTTGGAGGCGAAAAGCTAAATCTTCATTTCTGTAAGATTTGAAACTTATCATAAACCGGTGAATACTGTTAAGAATAACTTCTCGGGCTTGCACCCGGGTCAGAGGAAATTCACACAAACTTTGGCAACAGACTCCGTTTCCATCATCAGTGACTTCCCAGCAAACATATTCGGGTGGTTGTTATTCAGTTGCCTCATCCTCATTTGTATTGTGCACCATGCAGTTCCTAAATAGAGCCTAAGTTTTTAAGGGAGGTGGCTGGTACATTACTACCCATCGGATAATTTTTACTAAATTACTGAAACATTTTCAAACATAACGTCTGGCTCTTAGCATATGTAGTGTACAAAACTAAAGCAAACTTGTTTGAGTCTTTTTGTGAACATTACGAAAATGAATTATGTTTTAATTAAAAGTAAGAAAAAAGTTGCCGTCAACGTTTGTATCACATCCCCAGATGATACCTAAACTGAATATAAAATTTCTATTTCATTCTTTTATCATATCCTCAGAAGATATTTACCAGGATATAACATTTTGATTTAATTTCTTTGTATCACATCTCCAGAAGATATCTAACCCGAATATAATATTTTGATTAAATTTCTTTGTATCATATCCCCAGATGTTTCCGCGTAATATAAAATTTTTATTTCATTTCTTTGTATCACATCCCCAGAAGATATCTAACCCCAATATGAAATTCTGATGTCATGTGATTTTTCTTTCTCGTGCTATGTACACACATATTTTTGAAATTTTTGAAAATAGGATTTTTTAATCCAGTTGAACACAAAAAACGAGTAAAATTATTTAAGTTGAGAAGTTGACATCGAATTTCGAGAAATCCATTGTCGTACCAACTCTTCTACCCAAGTTGATCTTTTATAGAAGGAACATAAATTTTTGTGTATGTGTGTTTGCGTATTCGTGTGTTTGAATACGTTAGTGAATATACTTATTAAACACAGGACTGTCATAAGCGCAGAAAAGTTGCAAGTGCTTTGTTCGCTTGGATAACTTTCAACTGCAGTTTGTAAAAAGATTTATACCTAACATTTAAATGTCATGGTTATAAATTTAGTCAGCGTTAATGTATAGCATAACGTGGTGTGTGAACCTTCTAAAGAAACTACGCTTGTTAAATTTTTAAAAATAATGAGTGCTTTTATACTGGAACAACTGCCTGTATAATTCTTTACTAATTATTTAACGGTGAAGGTATAATGTGTCCAGTTTATTTTAACACCCGCATCTTGTCACATCGATCAATTTACTTTTATTTACAGCGCAGGTTTTAAGCAAGAGAAGAACTTGTATTGCAGTTCAACTGGTTTGACCTAGTTTTAAAATTAAGCTCTATACACGAAAAATTTATATTATTCTCGGCTTAATGTGTAAGTCATGTAATGTTTTAGTATTTTGGTATAATTCTGAAACTGGTTTCATCACGTACGAAACGCCTAAAACTGTCCCCTTATGCTGTTTTATCAGGCCTACACCCTCCCATGTTAATGGCCGTTTTTGAGGGGGAAATTTACATAAACCTACAGACCCCACATAAGATCACATTCACCATTTGATACTTCCACAATGACAACTGTTTATTGCTAGCAAAATATAATAACTTATAAATTACATAGTAAAACAATATTACTTTAATACCAGCCTTGAATGAGAAATTCTCGTATGCAGAGGCAGATTCCTCAATGTAATGTTTGATCATAATTGCAAATTACAATAACTAATAAACTTACTAACTAATTATAATAATAAAGTAAAACACTAATGCTGAAAGAATAATGCATAGACTATACACTAAATTCCAAATAATTATAATTTTAAAATTTAATTTAATAAAGACCTAATGATAGCTTAGTTATAGGAATTCTTTCTTGATAATGTTTTTAATTGTATTTCGAATTTATAAATAAATCAGACAACTCTGTTATAACAATCCTGTTATATAATTTAGGACCAAAAAAGGTACTTTTCTTTAAATAACCTACCAGAATTGACAAAAATAAACTGTACCTAGAGTACACGACAAGAAGAAAATTTAGCCTATGTGTCGCATTTAAGATTTGTCGTAGGCCTACGACTAATAGCAACTTAATTGAAACCAACCTATAGCTCTATGTGTCTACAGGCCTAAGGAACACATTATATTTATGACCTGTGTTTATTCACTTAGGTGAATGAAAATGAAACTGCGACTCTCCCACGGCTTGCATTTGCATTTGTGGGTGAGTTGCAGTTGATCTGTTATGCAACTGGCATTTGTGTTGTATTTTCTGATGTACACTATCAAGGGCATATGTTGGAAACCGCGATGCAGTTTTTTTCGGCTGTTTTAGGTCAGATATGTCATAGAATCATGCAGGTTTGCAATCAAATTATTTTATGTGATAGACTACAGTATTTCGCAATGAGCTCCACAGAGACGTTTCCTGTATTATCCTCTTCATTAATATGAAAACTTTTCACCCTATCAGTGTTTCTGTATCCTATAATATTGAGAATGATATAAGGTTTGTATGAACAGTTTGCAGAGACTGTTAACAAATTAATATTTTAAAGGTGTATTTAAATACATTTCTTGTAGGATATAGGCCTAATCACTGGATGATTACACTTCGTTTAATACGTTTTACGAAAGTAACACTTTGAAGTAGGCCAAATCTACTGTTCACTATGTAAGACACGATACATTAATGTCCGAAAGTAGCAGTTTTCACTTAGGGTTATAGGAGCGGTAAGTCATGTCCTTAACGTCTGTATCTCATTTTAGGTTACATATCCTGAAATATACTAAGAAAAAGAACAAGAAGAAGATAGATATAACAGCAGGACGAGGAGGAAAAGAAGAAGCAAAAATTATAAAAGTTTATCTAATTATAAAAGTTTATCTATAATTTTTACAGGTGAAAAAATAAAAAAAAAGAAATCCAAGTCGTTTAAATCCATCAGTTTTGGAATCCATCTTCTAGAAAAAGAACAAGAAGAGAGATATAACAGCAGGACGAGGAGGAAAAGAAGAAGCAAAAATTATAAAAGTTTATCTATAATATTTACAGGTGAAAAAAAAAAAACCAGGAAAGTCCTTTAAATCCGTCAGTTTTGGAATCCATCGTCTATGAAAGGTAGCTTAGTAGGAATCAAATAGGATTTTACTTACAATCTATAGTTTACTGCATATGATAGTAGGCAACGCTGTAAGTTACCATTATTAAGTCACATAAGTTTTCCAACACAGGAGCTCTTTAATGTATTAACAATTTTAAAATATAGAGAATATAATCAATTTCCATTTCAACATTAAAAACTTCGTTACTTAAGGGGGCAGAAAAAATAAAAATGTGTTAACATGAAGAGTGGGCTTCCTATGTAGGCCTACGTTCTATAGGAAACCTATTTTTTTAAATTTACGTTAAAGCAGGAAACTTACAGATGGAAGTCATTTCCTGCTGGTCGATTATGATACCAATAATTGATAGAAAATCATTAAAAATTCTCCCAAGACTTTGTTCGGTTCATTTCTCAAGTTACGTTACGTTATTACTGTTTTAAGGGATGGCCGAAATGTTGAGAGTGGTATTCTAGACTACTTGTCCTGGAAACTTGAAATTTTGCACAGTTAATTAAAATTAGGGAAGGGTCCTCAATACTTTCGATACTTGCATGGTATCGGCATCGAGCGATACTTCAGAAAACTTGCTCGGTATTTTTTCGATACTTTGGTAATTCTGCAATTTAAGGAAATGCAGTATCTCTTTCTGCCTTTAGTAGTCTACTAAATATAGTAAATAATTCTATTTCTCCTTGAAATGGAGAAAACCACTCTGTGACTTTTGTCTAGTCATAAATAAAGACTTTCCTACTTTTAAAATCCAAACAGAAGAGATTCTTAATTGTTTCGTTTCCTGTCAAACGTTTCAATAACAACCAACAAGCAAACTGACTGTCCAAACCCCATTGTAATTTTTTAAAATAAACTTGTAAGTGGATAGATATAGGCTATAAGCATTCATGAACCACAGAATTATTGTCTCTGTTGGACATTACACGAGAATATTATAGGAGAGGTCCTGGGTTCAAATCCCAGTGTCGGAGGAATTTTTCTCCTATTATATTCTCTTGTAAGTGGATGTTTCAAAAACTAATTTTAGTTTTAATGTAGAGTTTAAAAATAATTATAGGCTACTGATGTATTAAATTTTGTCTCATTAAATATGCACACTTAATTAATTTAGTTAAATTTACACAGTTCTCTCAATTTTTTAATTTTTAATGTACCTATTTATTGAAACTGGAAATATTGTCGGTATCGAGTATCGAGAAAAAAATCATGTATCCATATCGAGTATCGAGTATCGAGAAAATCTGGTATCGACCCATCCCTAATTAAAATATAAATTTACATTTAAAATGTCAGTCTAATATCGCAGTTTCTTTATGAGATTTTAATATTTTTTTAAAATTTAATTAGCATTATTTCTACCAAAATGGCTATCAACAATTCAGTCATAACTTAAAAAGAGGCAGTCTGAGTTTTGTTCTTTCTTTTAACCGAATAAAACTTATAAAATGATTCTACTGAAGTAGACTACTTAAAAATACTGAATAAAGGAATTGTATTCATATAAAATATTAATTCGTGATAATAAATTTATCAATGAAAACTAACTAGAAATAAAGGTTCTAAACAGTTCAACAAAACAGGTATATTATTTTTGAAACTGGGTAGGTTAAGTATGTTGGTAAAGGGACACTGAGTTACATGAAAAAAAAAAAAAAGCAAGAGTTTAGTTGTCTTGTGATGAGTATTACTGTGTGAGTAATAGGATTCTGGATTACATTTAGAAAATGTTGGGGCCAGTAGGCGTAAGAAGACGGAAGTATAAATAATAATAAGTTATGTTATTTCCGTGCATTGTAAACTTAGAGTGACTGGCGATAAGCATTGTGTTTGTCACGGGCACCTGCTGAGGTACACAGATTATGTTTTCTTGCAGAATGACACAAAGACTTAAAGTGTATTAACATGTACTGTATGTTCAGGGCTTTCAATGTATTTTGCAATTCTAATTTCCTTTAAAGCATTTTATTGTCCTTCGTGCGCTAAGTAAGTGCAGCAAACTAATAACTTAATGAAAGTAGCAGCAAAAATAGAACATTATGCAAGAAGCCTATAATGGCATTAATTAAGATACGAATATGTTTATGAAACGAGAAACTCTAGTTTTATCATTTTCATACGAGTATTTCAACTACCATTATAGACAAGTTCGATCATACGATTAGTTAAATGTTTAAATTTTGAGATTTTAGATTTACTCAAACAAACGGAAACGAACCCACCATTCCCTTCAGTTCTTCTACGAGAAATGGCAGGTCATGGCGTCGATCAGAGCGAAGCTACCTTATGGTTGCTTTCTTGAAATCAACGGATTTTGATAACAAGAATTGAATTAATCTTAGTATGATATTAAATTGATTTTGTCCAATCAGGTTTTTTCAAATATAAAATTAGCTACATGAAAATACTAAATAAACTTAAGAATTAAATGAAAATATCTGAAATTTACAGCCATTTTTTAAACATATATTTTTATTGACCTAGGCTGTTAAGGCAAAAGAATATAAGTCAAAAAAATTTGGGGGGGGGGGGAAGACATTTATTTACACATTACCTCATTTTTAATTTTTTTTACTCATACTCTTTTGCCTTGACTGTTAAGGCAAAAAAGTATAAGTAAAAAAAAATGTTATTTCAACAGAGACTTTTTTTTTAATACTATTTTGCCTTAACAGTCTAGAAATATATTTTATTCTTTCACACACGTTGATTTGCAAGAAAATTTTTACAGATTTTTTCACACTACTAAAAGTAAAATAAATTATGCAGTGAGACCATAAGAGAGACAATTCATTTATTTTGCAGTGGAAGAAACATTTCATCAAGAGAATTTTCAGCAGTGGATCATCTGTTAGATTGGTGTGACTGATATCCCTATGCCATCCTAAACTGGCGATGTCATTGCGTTTCCCACTGAGACATTGTTCATGCGACAGGGGCTCACGGCAAACCCCGCTGAGTCCATACTGAACAACATATTATGCACCGGTGTGGGGAGAACTAAGGTTCTACAACTTCATGAAATATATGTGACAGCATAGCTAGAACTTTATAAAAAGCATTGTAATTTCTACTATTCTTCCATCCTTTTATTTTGTTGTTCGATTTATTTTACGATGATCCTGGAGAATAAATCATACACAAGAACTATACAATTTAATGAAGTCATTTATAACGTTTCACAGTAATACATCGTTTTAAGAAATACTTCGTCCTAAAAGGAATCGAGAAAATTAAAAATTATACACAGTTTCTTAGTAAGGTTATTTATAAAACGGCTGAAGCGAATCGGAATGTTCAGAAGTTTAAAAGAAGGCGATAGCTTTATAAAGTTACCGTACGTGGGCTAATTTTAAGGCATTCTAAGCTTTCGAATTGTATTTGCACACAAAAGACATAATTCTTTTAAAACCAAAATTTTATTTATTTACAGTAAAATCTCACTTAAGTCCTTCCTTCAAAACTCCCAATAAAGGTACCTATGTACAATATTTCAATTATTTAAGTATATTCGTATTAGGAACCGAACGCTGTGTCAGTAGGCCTACCTTAAGGCCTAACGTCGCAGGCTCGAATCGCGAGTAGTCAACTTTTTAATAATTACAGCATATTTTTTAACACAAACACTAAGGAAATTATAGAGGAATAATATTAGAATCCAATAATTATCGTATTTACTTGCTTACTTGCTCAAAGTGTAACTCTTCCATCCCCGATCCTAACTAAATACGCCATAAACGTCGACCCATAAGCAGCTTTGAACGCAACCAAAATAAATAAATCAACCATTCCCACCGTTAACCAGATCAGGACAGATTTTCAAGTTACACAGAGAAACAACGAAAACATTTTATACTGGATCCGAGGGCATACAGGTCATTATGGAAGCGAAAAGGATGATTTTCTCGCAAAAATAGACTCCAAGTCCCAATAGCAATAGCTCTCTGCAAATGAAAAATCCTACAATATCAGTATTACATAAACATCTGGAACGAGTTATATAATAATCACACAATCAGCACACGTATGTAATCAGTAGAGACCGGATTTTAAAGGGAAAATTTTCACCCAAAAAAGGACGAAAAAAGGGAAAATTATTGCCAAAGAAAGGTTGGAAAAAAGGAAAATTATTGCCAAAAAAAGGACGAAAAAAGGGAAAATTATTGCCAAAAAAGGTGCGAAAAAAGGGATATAAAAGTAAGAGAGTGTAAAAATTCAACAGAGAGATACATTTTTGTTTTATGTAAAGCCTTTGCTTGCTCTACAGCTGCTGATTCTGTAACATCTAATGACTGAAGAAATTTTTTGATCTTGTTGAAATTCTCACAGAGGAAAATAGCACACGAAATCGATTTTCCCCACCTTGTTATAATGGGAAACTTAGGCAATGGCAAGCCTGTGATTTCCCTGTACGGCTCTACGTATTCTGCTGTGAGGAATTATTTTTTCAATGGTGAATCAGTGAAAACAATTTTTAATGTTTTCATATTACCAAATACTGGGTAATTTACGAATTTTTCAAAATAAATTAGCAAAAAAGGTACTGGAAAGGGAAAGTTCCTAAAAAAAGGGAAATGAGCCTAAAAAAGGAAAAAGAAAAGGGACGTTAAAACCAGGTCATTTGCAGTTGAAACTTACTCATTAATGTCCTGTTCAATTTTATCACGTTTTGTGATGAAATATAAAAAAAGAAATTCCCTTTAAAATCCGGTCTCTAGTAATCAGCAGGGAACTATCCTAAATCCAACATTCAGGCTCACAAAGTTCCTTACAAGCAATTTAAAATTCCTTCAATACCTGCATAAAATTTGAAAAAACACCATCACCGAAGTGCCCAAGCTCAGAAGACAACCCAACAGCTATACATCTCCTACTCCACTGTAAACTACGAGACAAAAGTAGGCCGCCTTATATGAGGGACTCCATAATGTCTTCCGAAAAGTCATCGCATCCCCACGAGCAATCGTTTATCCTATATATGAAATTTACAAGACATTAATTTAAACCTAAAACGATTATTTGTTTATTTTCCTAGATCAAAAACTCAGTCACTGTGTAGTGATAATATATTATAGGCCTATTATGGAAATATTATGCAGCCTATATTTTGACTTAATACCTGCAATATATCCTAATAGAACAATGCAGATTGTAAATAAAGCAGAAAATTTAAAAAAAAGTAACAAAATTTGAACATTACACAGCCTACATAACGCAATTATTCGAGAGTACTCAAAATAAATTACATCTGAAGTACATTCTGCAGAATATTGCAAATCCCGACAAAGTATAGGCATAAAATTTTTAAAGTCTTTTGCAAACGACATAGTCTATACAGGAGGTCATGGCCGTGCCTTAAACCCATACAAGTATCAGGAGTAAAACTGGAGAACAATGCCTTAATGTGCATTTCCAATAGAGGTAGGATAGTATTTTAATGTGTCAGTTGAAGGAGAAATTTCAACGATTAGTCACGAAGGTATAATACACAAAGGATTTTATAACCAAATAACTCACGGAAAATGTGTAGCAAACACAACCAATTGAACAAATTATCACAGAAAACAATCTTAAAAGCCTATTTTATAATGCCTAATCCAGGTGTTTCCAACTGGTGGCTCACCAAGCCTTTTCTTGCAGCCCACATGAAATCAATTTGAAAAATACTATTAATCTGCTTTCCTTCAGGCAAGGTAAGAATAGGAATCAGAGTTTTCAAACTTTCAGTAAATGCTTTCCAAAGCATCGATGTGCGACATCTATGTGTGACAGCTCATTACAGATGTGAAAGTGTTCATGAAGAACCATTATTAGAATCCGACTGACAAATTCTTCACTGATTCACCTTCTGAGACATGCTACTACAGAAACTGAAGTGGTCATTCCAGCTCTAGTAAATGCAGCTCAATTTTCTCACTTAAAATTAATAGCTGTCAAGATTTGTTATTTGTATGTAGCATAATTTGTTTAATTAATTGGGTTTATTGGAATAAATTTAAGTTTTTGCTTTAGTGCATAGTTCCATAATTTTAGAAATTCAGACCATGTTAAAATTCGCAACTCGGAATTTTTATGTGAAATTATGGTACTTTATATAAGCAAAACAGGATTAGGCTATAGTGGATTCCACGTTAAGACGACTTCTTCCCATACCATCGTTTTTCTACAAAAGAATACAATAGTATGTTCTTTAATCCGAAAATCTATATTGATTATGTACAGGTTTTGGGCTGTACAGCCTCTTTGCGGTCTCCTAATAATGGAGCTATTTCCTTTTTGCAATTTCTGAATCGAAGTATTTACTGTGGACAATAGGCAAACTAAATACAAGCTGGAAATCATTCTACATTGGTGCAGGAATCACACAACCACCACCATCATTGTAGGTTGATATAGGGTAAATGTTTCCTTGAACTGAGGAATATAGGATGTGTCCATTGATTGAAAGGTCTAAGAGGAGTGAAAGAAAATGTCTTAAAAGAAGCAGTTACATATAAATTTTACTTATTATCAACTAATTATTTAAAATCAGTTTCATTTGATCCTCAAGAAATGTGCTTCCCGCCCTCGGGCCTCCTTAAGTTTGAAACCCATGGCCCAAGGATAATAGGCCTTGATTTTTTTTTCTTGCAGCCAATTGTAAGAGCACTTCTCCGCTTTAGGTACGGTAGTAAAATGAATGCATGACCTCATACGGATAGCGTGTTGAAAACATGTACAAACGAGACGTATATAGGCCTAATATAATTCATTACACGAATCCCACCGCAGAGAAATAAAAGAGAAAAGAATTATAAACAGTATCATTAATGTGCTTATATTGTGACTTCCGGTGACTGACAGATACGTCTTCATTAAGTAGTATGTACTGTATATGTGTGTGGTGCAGAAAAATGTTACGCATGGAAAAGGAGTTACGGAGCGATAGTAACATTGGGGCCGAATGCGTGTTCAGCGCTCATTGGTAGAGTTAGCAACTACGTAAACAAGGCCAGGAGGGTGGACCTCGACGTGGGTGAGAGTGGGGTGTTCCGGCCCTTTGAAGTCAGGTGACGGGGATAAATAGTGGCCAACATCCGCACATTAATCTAATTTTATCAGAGCTACAGGATCCTTTGATAAACGAGCCTCCACCTATAACACGCTCATGAATAATAAACAAAACGTGACGCGGGGCTAGGGCTCAAGTCGTTTATTAAAGAGGAAAACAGCTGAAGTGAGGGGAAAGGAGGAAGTCTTCAATATGAGGTTCGCAGGCCACCTAACTAATGTTGTTAGTTCTGCATTATAGAAACATGTTTAATTGATTTTGTTTATTTCTTAATTTATAAAGGGATGAAATGGGCTGGACATGTTGCGCGCATGGGAGAGGAAAGATATCTTCAAAATATTGACTGGGAGACCCCAAGATTCTATAATAAATAGGGCCCGGATTTTTATGTGCTAAAAAGCTTAAAACTATTTATTTTTTATGTGCTAAAAATGTTAAAAATATGTGCTAAAATTTTAGAAATATGTGTTAAAAAAAAAAAAGAAGAAAAAAAAAAAAACATCAGAATGTTCGTACGGTAACTTACAAGGACAAATCATGTTGAAACTCGCCAACATCAGATGTAAAATGCTGACAGGAGTTGCAGTGCACAACAAATGTCATTTCCAGATTATGGATCACAAATCCTTGTCTATTATCCGAGAATAATGCCTTATATTGAGAAAAGGAATGTTCTACATCACACGATGTTAACCTTGCATATTTGAAGAGGGGTAGATCAATAACACACACACACAATCAATTAGATTATGTTTTGGCCTTCCAAAACTTGAGTGACTTTGCCACCATTTTTCTCAATATACCTTTAAATTTTGTTCTTAGAACTTCTATTTTTGAACCTGAGATAGTGTTAAGTTGCCTTTCAACGTATTGTATTTCTTTAAGTGAATTACGCAATGTTGAGATTGGGTTCTGTTCTGTTCTGTTCTTCCCTGATAATAACTCTCACCTCATTGCAAGTGAAGCATTTGTGTTGAATTCTTTCGAGATACAAATTTTTGTTGTAAAATGTTAAAAGAGAATGAGGAAAAGTACTAAAACATTTATTTATGGAGAATAAATCGAAAATATTTATTCACATAACTTTTTTTGTAAAACATGTGTTTTTATGTAAAATTAAATTTGGAGTTTGCGGTTGTCGGACCTTGATATGAGCATCAGGGGGAAAAAATTACATAAAAACCCGAAAAAAGTACTAAAATATGTATTTATGGAGAAAATATCGAAAATATTTATTCACATAACTTTTTTTGTAAAATATGTGTTTTTATGTGAAATAAAATTTGGAATTTGCGTTTGTCGGACCTCGATTTGGATATTAAACTTTGTTTTAGGAATGTACGCATGAGGGAAAAAAACATTTTTTTACATACAAATCCGGGCCCTAATAATAAATCTAATATTGATCATTAGGGGGCGGATTTCTATGACCTAAAAAGTAGGATATATGCATGCATTTATGACCTAAAAACATTAAAAAATGACCAATAAAATTTAAATATGACTTTACCACTTACACATTGTGTATATTTTTTAAAGTTTCATTACAATTCATTTTATTAAAATATATCGTTAATTATTTAAAATATCTGTAAATTCTCAAAAAGTATTATAATAGGCCTAATGCAAAATTTACAAAATATGATATGAAACTTCAAAATGTCTTTAATATGCACACAAATATGCCAAAAATATGACCTAAATATGCATATTCATACTAAATATGCTACAATAGTTGAAATTTTCCTAAATATGCAGTTATATGCACAATAAAAGCCGTTCCATTTTCACCAGGATGCTTGGAATCGGGTTTAAATTAGCCGGAAACCTGAAATAATGCAAAGGGGAAAATATGACATGTCACAGAAATCCGCCCCCTGTTGAACATTGTTCCCCAAATATTAACGGCTGTCAAAAAAACTAGAGTATGATGTACGTGATAAAATTATTTTATTTTTCTCGTAGGATTGCTACACTCGTCCTTATGGGCTCTTTTTCCAAGCTGAAGTAACCTACTTACAAAATAAAATCTCTCTTTTATCACTTGTACCATAAATCACTATTGTTTGACATGCTCTTTAGTGATATTTACGACCCATTAAAAACACTACCGATAAGGGAGAATATAAAAATTTGTTTTTCTCAGCAATAAAAAGAATATTTTTTTATTATACCCGTAGGTCTATTCTGTGTTATGTAATAGACGATTAAGGTGGCAGTTGTAGTATTGCGGCGGCCCTAGAAGTAGAAAGCAGCAGTACCAGTAGGGCCTATTGGCAACAGAAGTATTGCACAAATTAAATTTCAGCTATAATCTTCAGCTTAAAAAAAACAACTCAGCCAGGACAATAAATCTTGGAAAAAGTTTGCAAATAGCGTATTGCAAATAGATGGCAGGATCCAGTGTTATGGCTATAAATATTTCAGATGAAAACTTCGTATAGTACTGTATGATAAAAGCGATTTAGGTACGCCTATATTTTAATGGAGATTGAATATGAATTACACAAAACAGAGCGCTGTAGCTGATTTATGATAGCGGACGTGGATATATGTCATCGCTATAGAAAGGCGTGATAAAATTATTATAATTATGATGACAGCATATAACAAATAACAAGTTTACACACGCCCTCCCTCACTCTCATTTTGGAAACATTTTGCCATGTTCACATTTTAGAGCAGCGCTATAGATATGCAGAGAGGAAACATATATCAACCCCAGTTATCAATCTTGTTTTATTGTCCCTATTTCAAATAATATGCTACTATGAATAACGATAATAATTTGTTTCCGGAGTGCATACAAAAGTTATGAAGAAAATCTATTGCATGTGCATTTGGCTACATTCAATTATTTACCAAGTGGCGGATTTAGTGAACATAAATGAAGTTAATATTTGTCATGCCATAGAACAGGTCTAATACTAGGTTACAGTATATTCAGTTAGTGCAAATTATATTAACATAAAGGCAATACACTATGCACATAAGCCTACAAATAGGCCTACGCTTATATTTTAAAGAAACGAGTACTTATGATTGCAATGGTAGTATAAATACAGTATAATAAAGTAGTAGCCTATAGAGCATACATGAAAGAATGTCCTCAGTAAGCATCCGTAGTTGGGGTCACTACTTACAGAATCAATGTTCAAGGTGTAAGAAAATTAATAAACTTATCTGTGTATCTCCTATTATTATTTTCTTGATACATTACTGTTGTTGAACAAATATAACCTATCATTAATGAATTGCATTCCTCTAGCCCTTTGTGTGAGAAATACAACCTATTAGGCCAATATAGTCCCATACTATTTTAATGTTATCGAATATGTGTAAATTCTTTCACTCTTGTTTCGCTCAATCGAATCTTTTTCGTGTCTCTCTAAACTTCTCCAAAATTAAATCCATAAAAGTTAGCCTATACTATGTTATCCTCTTCGGCCCCCGGGTATCATATATGTGATGATGATGATGATGACGATGATAGTGGTAGTGGTCGGTGGTAAGTTATATTTGATACATTCTGCACTACAAGCTCATATTTTTTCTTTCACTGTCTGCTATGTATAGGGCCTAGATGATTGAATTTTAAAAAAAGTAAACACTTGATATAGGTTCGAGGTATATATGGTATATAATATGGTACCACCCCTAAAAACCCCCTCAAAAATAAATCAAAATTTGATCTCTTGAATATATGTGTTGTTTTGGTCAATAATAACACAATAACAGAATAAAATTTAATACTGCCTAATGCTCATTTTAGAACCCCCAAAAGCCAACACAAATTTTTTTCGAAAATAGTTTTTGTTTGTTGCAAATCTGTTGTATTTCGACCCACTGAAACTCATTAATCACAAAAATATAAATACAACTGTCATAATTTGTTCTTGGATCTGAGGAGGTTATAATGCCATGTTAATATAGCCTAAGTGACAATAGACCTAACGGATTAGTAGGCCTATTAATTAAGACCTATTCATCTTGTTAGTGAACTTTCGTTTTACAAAAGCTAATACTATTATTTTTATATGAACTTAAATATAAATCTTTCTACCACATAGATAACTTTTCACTTTTCTTTTTAACGTATTCTAAGATATCGGAAAGGCCCGGGCAGCTTGGGTCGCTTAAATGTTCCTAAAAAGGAGAGATAAAACTAAGGTGAAGAAGAAGAAGAAGAAGAAGAAGAAGATATCCGAAAAATTAATTTTGTAATAGTGCATGCCTGTAGGCTACTGGCGATTATTTTCTTATGGTTAATATTTTTTTTAACAGTTTCAATTTAGTCATTTTGTGGACACAAATGCAAGAGCGGAGTTTCTGCAGTAGATGCAACTCGTCCAGTCGAAGATCCTTTCAATAGAGTCACAAATTAACTCCTTCGTTCACTACCAGAGGTCCCGTCTGTTGTGATACAACAATGGACCTCATGTCACGATGACGGCTATCATTAGTGGCCCTCTTCTACCATCTTGTTCGCCACATCAATCCCACTGCTCGCAGTAGGCACCAACCACAACATCATCTCTCTTCCCAGCAGGATCTTTGCTTTCATTTCTAATCCTTTCTTCACATTTCTATTGATCTTTTTGAATGAAACGGGCTAGGCATTAGAGTGTTACTATTCAAAATCAGTGGTGCGAATGCCATTCAAAATAATGTATTCTGTTATTAAGTTGGAGCTTTTTCAGCTGTTCATAATCAGGCCTAGCCTAGGTTATATGGAATGCGTTTCTTAATCTTAAGTTTAGAAAAGAAAGTCACTCGAGCCACTATGCCTATAGGGAAATTAATTAACATTTTTAGCGTTGTTGAGGAAACAAAAATACTTAACTAAAATCACTACAAGCAAAATTGCAAGTAGGCTTATATAGTGTGATCTCTGAAAGAATAATTGTAGATCTTTATCAGCGTTCCCAGTCTGTTCTCCGCGGTTCCCTGAGGGTCCATAGGAAAAGATGAAAGGGGTCCGCCTAAAATTGATTTATCTTTTTATATTTCCCTTTTTTTATTACTTATGTATGTATACATACACACACACACAGCAGAATCTCGGTATTTCGAGTCTCGATAGTTCAATAATCCCATAAATCCGAGCCGAAAATTCATAATTAACAAATAATCAATATTGATAAATGAATAATTAAATAATCGTTGATATATCGTGTATGAATGCGCTATTATAGCGCCACTATTATAGTTGTGATACATTCAGAAAACTTTCTGTATTCCTGGCAAACCCTCGTATGCGAACAACTACCGATGTTGCCACTATAATAGACTTTAGTGCGAATTTAGAAGTATCTAATCATTAAGTGGTGTAAGATTATTGTGAGATCATGTATCTAGTCCAGTTTCGATGGATGTTTTAGACGAGAAGAAGCTAACTGCATTTGATCTCAGTATTGTGTTGAAAATACAGATTCAACGATAGCCTATACTCTATAGCCTAATTTTCCATGGCTGAGTTGTTAGACCCAGGATCAAAATTAGGTGGATCCATGTGGAATTTGTGGTGGAGAAAATGGGATCTGGGCAGGCTTACTCGGGGTGCTCCTGTTTCCCCTGTCATACATCATTCCACCAAAGCTCCATTCATCATACTATGGCCATTGGTTGCAATAAAGGAATATATTATTGACATCCTATTCGTTATGTTCAAGGTGGCCTCTACGTTTAGACGGTGACGTGACATTGCTACTCGGAAACGGTCTAGACTGTAGTTCGTTAAAACAGTAGACACTTGATAATTAAAAAAATCATGAAATATGTATTTTTTCATCGCTATTGAAATAAATCCTCAAATTATTTTCAAAAAACCTTCGTAATATTACTGTAAGGCATTCTATGTTTCTGTTTTCAAGCTACCGAGTTGTAATGTATAACATAAGTAAATTTTTCGTGTACACAGGCTTTTAGTGTGATTTTGAAAGTCCTAGTTTCTTATACTGTAGTTACACGTAGTCTAGGCCCTGTCCACCTTGGTAAATAATGTCTCAAGCTTATCAAGAATGTGCTTACTTCCATTAGATGTCTCCAGATACATGGCACTGACGCTCCAAATCCCTTTCCAAAGAACGTCAAGCATCCATTTGAACCCTCGCCTAGTGCCAATTCCTCTTTTATAAAAACAAGAACAGAAATTTCTATGTAAGTATTCGCGTTTGTGGTTAAATCTGAGAAGAATTCAAGAATCGAATCAAGGTGCCTTGTCTGTAATTGACAAATGGGACCACTGAACAGCAGGGATGTGCTGAGGCCTAATAAAATTATACTTTTATGTCAACATAATATTACATATATTTAAACCTGTTAAGCAAAAATGACCTAACTTTAGTGACTTTTCGGGTCACAGTATTTGGGAATGATTTGTGTTTCCACAGACCGCGTACTTATACTTAGTATTTTGTTTAAGTGGTCTTGGAGAATAATTGATTTATAAATTATAGTAGTTTTAGATGGTTCAATTGTAAGTTGAATTATTTTTCCTATGAAAAATACACTTAATTTACATTATTCTTTAGAGTTAATTAATTAAAAATATTTTACTTGAATTATGATGAATATTTATACTTTATCATTTTACAAGCACATGAATGTAGGCTATTTCATTGAAGATCAATTTGCAAACTGACATGTTGATTTTGCAAAAAAATGATTAAAACTATGTGTTTCTTGTCTTCTTTTACTAGTGATGTAAACAAGAACTTTTTCAAATATAATTATTAATTTGCAGTGTGATGATCAGCTGAAAAGTTTTCGATCCATAAGGTCTGATCAAGTTTATTAAAAAAAATTAAACTTAGACTACAGCCTATGTGAAAAATTCTAAGTTGAGCATTCTAAAAATTAGATGAGATCGAGCCTGAAGGATAAATAAGACGAAAACATGAATGCTGGGCAAAAATTTAGGCATCAGTTCTGTAATGAAATCCATCAAATAAATTAAAAAAAAAGGAATGCATGCGTTTTGCTACCGATGTACCATGTTACCTGGCAAAAAGGCTTAAAGTAAAACGCATTCTTCTTTCTTTTAAATTCTTGATGAGGATTCATTGAAACGATGCACATTAAGAACAATAGTGAAT
The DNA here is from genome assembly GCA_964059195.1 of Ectobius pallidus. Taxonomy (NCBI): domain Eukaryota; kingdom Metazoa; phylum Arthropoda; class Insecta; order Blattodea; family Ectobiidae; genus Ectobius; species Ectobius pallidus. Next base: position 109,827,540 of record CAXKWD010000006.1, read on the forward strand.
AACATAGACTACTTGTTCAAATACCGTATAACTTTATTAAATTCGATGTAATTACACATTTAATCGTAATCCTCATCTGAAAGGATGTAATACATGTCCTTGCTTTGATGTATACTGTAAAGGCTTGATTATACGGCAGCCCTCCTACCAGTAAATACCCAGAAGCCTTATCGCCCGGTGCATTGAAATCGTGGAAGTATCCCGCTGAGGGGCCTCAGTCGTAACTCATCGTAACATAGCTGCTGGTGGTGAGTTAAGAGCAACTCCGCGTGATATTTAGGAAGATGTGGACCACCTTGGATTTAATCTAGCCTCTCTCACTCCCTCTAATTCACTCTCTCCCTCTCACTCTCATCATGGCCATTGTTGTCATCCCCAAGTTTCCCTCCCCTTCTCTTTTAGTGATGGAGATGGTATAATCTGTGGTAGGATCTACTATGTTGACGGTATTACTAGTACATGAGCACGCAACAGAAAATACAGCCTATTGTTCCGTCCTCATGTTCTTTTTAATTCTGGTTACCAGCAGGCTAATACATTTTCCTCTTCTCAAAAGGAGACTTTAATGTTTCTTCTCTAGATCTGTTCACAAAAATGATGCACATGATAACATCTATAAAAGAATTTAAGTTCTAGAATTTCAGATAAACTTTCCAAGTCTATCACGAAATCCTTTTAATACTTTCAAAGAAATCCTTTGAATACCTTCAAAGAAATCCTTTGAATTCCAAAGAAATTTCTTTATGATGATTGCCGAATAAATTCGAATGGATCATGAAAACTTTTCAATATTTGCTCCCCACTTTATCAGTGGACATCAAAATCTGTATTAATTCCCGAAAACGTTCGGGATAGAATACAATCAGTTTCCTACATGAGATGTAGGCCTATACAGGCAGAGGAAGTAAAACAAGCAGTTTTAATAAAAGTAAGAACATAGTGAGTAGAATCAGCTTGCATAAAAAAAAAACTCTTAACGCAAGCAGCTAACAAATTATCACTTCAGGTTTAGATTTATATTTTGAGTTTAGTGCCACGGTAAAAATATGCTCCGTAATGTTTGCCCTTGTAGCGACTACACCCAGCTTCTAATCAATGCTAACAGTTTGAAAACAAGACTGAAGATGCCGATCTCACAGCTAGGTGTAAATTTGTCGTTTTATTTGGCAACAGCAAACACACCAAACGTTTACTTTACAAGATAATTGCATTACTGTGCGGCAGATACCGTGTTAAAGCTTCGACATACATGGTGAAAGCTCTAAGTGGTGTAACCGACGTGTATTCGTTTACATTACTAATAACATAACAGGTAAAACTCTGCTCCTCTCATTCAATATCCGTTGTATGAGGTCGTTGGATACATAGGCTAGAAGCTATGAACGCTTGCCAGGTATTGCAGCTTATTCACGCTTAGCTGGGGGAGCCAAAAGGGTTTTGTTGTATTTTCTGATTTATAAATCACTTCCAGCTAAGGGAAGAATCAAGCTCAACTGGCGGCATCCAGTAGGAAATCGTTCATAAAAATTTGCACTATCTTAGTTGTATTGCTTTTAGTCATTATAATGGATTTTGTTAAGAAAATGTTCAGGGCTAATATATCTTTCTTAAGATTCCATATTATTCACACAGTAGTTATTATTATACGTGTAAGAATAATTGTAAGAATCGATACTAACTGTAAAGCATGTTGGGCTGTCCTGTAGTCGAAAGCCAGAGACTTCAGCTGAGCAGATTGTGACGATATATCCATATGCCAAAAAGTCTTCAAAATCCAATGTTATTATAAACATTTTATGCAATTTATAACACACATTCATAATCGTTTGTAATTTTAACTTTGTAAGTTTACTACACATATTGCTGTGTGGGCTACAGCTCTCGCATGCCTTTTCTGGCAAAATAGGATTTTTTAAATATTTGGAGATTAAATAAAGCTATGTGTATAATTTTGGGGTGGTTGAGGCGCTGCGCTACGAACAGGATGGTCGCGGATTCGATTCCCGATGAGGTCGTTGGAGTTTTTTAACTGGCCTAATTCTTTTGGTGGCCCTATGGCCCTGGGGTTGATTCAGCCTCTAAAAGAAATGAGTACCAGGAGCAATCCTGGGGGTAAAGGCGACCGGTGCGTAAGGCTGACAACCTTATCACCTTAATGTTCCGAATGTGTAAAATCTGGGAGCCTCAACCTCCTGGAACCCTCTGGGCCTCCATGGCCTGTAATAGGGAACACTTTATGTTATAACTTTAGGCTATAGCATAAGCATAGGAACATTAGTCTTCTGCTAGAGCAGTGACCGGCATGATCCGTGCTCCGTGACGTCATACTACAGAGCAGCAACGCTCTTTGCTCGGCAATATCTCCGTACTGAGCAAAGCGCAGCGTGGAGAAATGGTTCTCCTGGCCAGTGGCGGTACGACGTCTATGCACTGACAGAGTGCGTTCCGTTTTCGTTGATAGTATGGTAATAGCACAATTACAATACATTTGTACGAAAACAAAAGAGTACAACTGTGATAAATCAATGTAACAGAACAGTTTTGTTTGTAATGAAATTTAATATAGGCCCTACTTACAATAATCTGAAATGCATAATACATCCAGGTGCGGAAGCCTCCGCATACTTAAATGAGGCTCCGAAACTGCTATAAACTACAAATACATAAAACATGAGAATACTTTAAGCAGTACTGCAAAACTTTGTCTACTCGGAAACTGAAAAATGTTAAAGTATACAAAATATACAGAATACACCAAATATACAAACTACACAAAATATACAAATTAAACTATACACCTTTGTGAGAAAAGTAGCCTATAGGCCTATTCAGACTTGTGATACACACCCTTACTTTGTGTCACTATCGTGCCCAAGCTGAAGGCATTGTCGAGATTTTTTCCCCTCTTTTCTCGTCCACTGATTTTGCAATATTTGGCGTCATAGTCTGGCTAACACACAAACGAAGAACATTTTTTAAGTTCTGATCAGATAGGTGATTCCTATGTTGTGGTTTGTAGACCTTCATACACGAAAAGAACTGTTCACATACATAGGCCTACGTCGATCCAAATATACTCAACATTCTATTATTGATCCCATTCTAGTTTGATCCTAGTCAAAACAAAGGGGAGGTGAACTCACAGAGAGTTCGCGGAAAATTCGCATCATGTGACAAAACGTGATTGGTTAATGTCATTAGCATGCGCCATTACCATAGCGTGGCTAACGAGTGTTCGTAAGTTCATGCAATAATAATATCAATATTTACACGTGAAATAACGAACTCTCACTGGCATCGTCATCATTATAGTATATCAATTAGCAAACAAAACATAAAGGATTCATTGTTCACGACGACCCTGCGGATGAGTTGTACTGAGAATAAACAAACTAGCATTAAACATGGTGAACACGTGCGTTCTCACGTGCGGGCTATGACAGCCACGCCTCTTTGTTTTGAACAGGATCGTTCTTAAATGGAATCTTGCCTGGGGAAATCTTCTATAAAATATAGATAAATCCTTTTTGTTTTGAAATCGGTCTTGCATTTTAATATCACTTTGCAAATCAATGACTTCTAGTTGCAATGACGTTGAAACACTGTCAATATCCACAGAAAATGATATCGCAAATATGCAAATATCGGATTGGAGGTTTGCAAAATCTTGAAATCGGCAATCAAATTCCTGATCCAGTTCTTCTAATATTTGCACATAATTATTTAGGTCTGTAATTCGATGACATACTGTAGACAACTTTGGAAAATGTGACGTGTCTCCGAGAGTGAGGTGACGTTTTCATAAGTCTAGTTTTACTTTGAATGCACTAAATTTACCATACAATTCTACTGCTGCAGTGAACGCCACTGCGCTGATGAGTATTGACAGCAATACAACTCAACTGCTCTCTCTCCGAAGCTCTTGCGAGATGACTGGCTCTTACGTCACAACTGCAGCATCTGCCGGACACTGTGCTAGAGTATAAAAAAGTCATCTTTGGCAAAGATTGTGATCAAGAGGTTAGCAGGAACCGGAAGTTATGTGTGTGCGGTTGAGATGACAAATTGTAGGTGAGACTATCAGTTGTCGTAGCCTCACACAGAAATCTACTGTTTGCCACGCAAGACAAAGATTGATGGCTGGCTTATAACTTCCCATTGAGGGGGTTTTACAAAAATATATCTCAAATAAAAGTTTCAACTGTTAGTATATTCACCTTCTGTAAAAAAAAATATATAGATTATAAAATCATTAGAAGCGTTTAGAGGAAAATCGCGATAAAATAAAATTTCCGTCGTGTAAAGTAGAAGCAGGAGAAAGTCGTCGCCTGTCTGCGTGACTAGGGTGGGTACCGACTGCGCGCGAAAGGGTCAATTTTTTCCGAACTGCGCGCAAACTACTGAATTGTAAACAGCCCAACTGCGCGCGAGCCTATCACAAATACGTCAAATGCTTGTGAGTCTTTCTCATCTAAGTAACACTAGTAAATAATGTTAGTCATTTAGGGCTATCTTCTGAATATAAACAAAACAGTACTGATGTTGGTAAATGGTTGCACTGGGTGTTCGGTTTAGCTTTGCTCTCTCCCGAGGAAGTAGGAGATGACCATGATACCCAACGATCCGAATGCTACATGTTTTGGAGATTATTTAACAGTTCTGATTCTGCGTTTCCTCCAGAAATTTGGGCTTCTGAATGGCAAATAGGCCGGTAATCATAGAGAGTACTAAGTCTCCAAAAAATGGGAAGGAAAATGCAGGAATAATCGGCGCGCGCAGTTGTCCTATACGCACAACGGACCTCCGCGCGCAGTCGGGCACTTTAAAACAGTTAGAATTTTATCTTGCGCGCAGTCGGGGCCCTCCAAGTGTCTATCCCCAAAAGAAAACTGAAGCCAAATATATGATCTATTGTTGTTTGAAGATGATCTCTCGTTCGCGAGATATGCTGTTTACAGACACACAAGACACTCCGACATAATATGAAAATTGTACTCATATTTAAGTTACAGGTATATACTAAGGACGCTTCAAATCGTGTATTACCTTTAACTTGCAGGAACTATAGAGAAGGTAAAAATGGTAGAGTAGACCTCATATAAAATTTGGCTTACATACATGAGACAGATAGCGTTTTTTGGAATACTCTCATAAAAATTATTATTATATGGAGTCAACAATCGCACATAGACCAAAGTCCTTTATTAAACGATTCATGCCCGGTTTCTACAAACTTGTGAATTACTATGGGTAAATTATCCATGGACAAATTAGTTCCATTTCACCCACAATGATATAATGAGCAAGGTCTTGGAGTTGTAAAGTTATTTTAATTCAGAAGGCTTTGATTCTCATTGTTTAAATTATTATTGATCCTACAAAGAGGTTAAATTTTATGCAGCCATCCATGAAAGGATAAATTAACCCAAAGATTTACCCTTGGAAAGATCTAGCCCGAGTTTGTAGGAGCATTTTTCTGTCATTTTCATATTTACCCAGAGGACATTTATCTAGAAACTCGCCACAAGTGTATGTGATTGCTATCTTTAAATTATTTGTGTTTGTGTGGTGTTAATCTTGTGTAAATTCTGTGCATTGGATAATTTACCCATAGGTAATTCGGGAGTTTATAGAAACCGGCCATCAGTCGCTGAAAAATTGACTATGGGCCAAGTTGGTGAGTAAAATGTGGGATATTAATGCATCTAATTGGATACATACATACATACATACCATACATGCATAAAAACATACATTATATAAATGCATAGTCTACATACACATATATAAATACACATTAATTAACCACAGGCTATCTAAGCTATTCGCAAGATTTATGTCAGCCTCATAAGTTAATTTGTGGCAATATAGTGGGCAATTTCTTTTAAAAGTTCCTTCGAACATAAGAGACGGAAAATTATGTTATTAATACGAAGTACACTGCGACCCCTACAGTGTATGCTACATTTATACAGCCCTCGACTGGCTGACGTCTAATATTGGTTAAGAATCCAACAGCCACATCGGGACATGCCTCAATTCGGCAGAGTCAAAATTGCCTTGTGAAAGAAGACTGCACACTAGGGAAATAAAACTACAACCCCTTATTTTTATGGTATAACAACCCCCCATTATTGTAAAGAAAATTCATAGTTCATAAGTTATCGCCATATTAGCTTAACATTGTTTTCCTCTATATTCCTATTTCACTCTACAAGAAAGAGTAGAGAACATTTTTGGAATTACATACCTTCACGTGTCATAACATAAGCTGTTAAGATTATGATTGTACGAGTATTCACATATTATGTTCTATTCTGGGAAATTTAAAATCCTACACACAGATAGTCTACTACTTTAAAAAAGAGAGCTGAACATGTTTTACTAAGGATAAGCCAATGTAGGCTAAGATATGCTCAGTACATTTGCAATAATAACTAAATGGTCCAAGCATACTTAAGTTTAACCCTTGCAACTTTGTCTGGGAAGAAATATTTTTGGTCGTTAAAAAAAATTGATTTAGCATTAGGCTTGCGATTCAATAAGGGCACCATCTTGAAAGGGAATCGAAAAATAAAAATCCTTACACATGTCGTCTTTAATTAGGCTACTCCCAGGAAATATTCTTGAAAATTTGAAGAAAACTGAACAACGCATTTGGTCGTAACTGCGTTACAAACAAACTTATAAACAGACGAAATATCGAACGGTCGAGTTAAAACAGTCACTTTGCGCGGCCAATGAAATCAAACAAAGAATTGTATCTTGTTACCATGTGCTTAGAAAAGCGAACGTATAAAAATAACGAACGAGAAACTCCAGCAGGATAATTCCTTTATGTCAGTTAATAGCAAAATGTAGTAGTTAGGGTAGGCCTATATTTATTTACTTGGAGGATTCTAATAAATCGAAGCAATTATAGTTTTTAAAATTCGAAAGTGGTCAAATAACCGACGTTTTTGTTACATTTGCTACAAGAAAACATCTTATAAAATTCGAAGTTTTTATTTACTATCTAAATAACACAGAAAGAAAATTTAAATTAGGCCTACAGACTTCATTATAAGGCAGAAAGTTGCATATTTATTTTACTAGCTGGACTTGTATAATTCATTGATCTAATCGTGATGTACCTCCATCACTCTCCTTTTTTATGCAAACGAAAGTCTCATTACTCTCTCAAATAAATTTGATGAATGTGTTCCTTTTAAAATACACTTCTATTTGAATCGGTAGATAATACATTATTTTTACAAGAGACAGATGTTCGTCCTTCATCTCTCCCAATATATTGTTTGAGGAAAGCTTTCGCTTAATGTTAACGAATTTCGAGTTATTCAAGTAGACACAAAAGTCGAGAGATAAGAAAGGGAATGGAGAAGAGCCAAAAATTATAAAGAGCTCTTTCCCTAACTTTCTTATTCTAACTCAGTCATACTCTCCTCTCTTTTTATATCCCGGTTTATCGTTTGTCATCTCCTTCCGCTTCCTTGTAGCATGATGATAGGCAAAATTAATTAAGAAAGGGTTCGGTATGATCAATAGGAGTTTCCTTGGAAAATCAATTCATTAATCTAAGTATGGGTGTCTTTATTTAAAGGACTTGAAGGATTAGAGGCGGATAACACAGCGTGAGGAAGGGAAAGAAGGAGAAGACGCCCCTTTGAATTATATAGATCTTCAAGTGGAGGAGCAGGAGTTCCATGTTGGAGAAGTCAGTCAAAATATAGTCCTACAACGGGAATACGCTTTCCAATAGACATTCCTCCTCCTCCTACTACTAATTTTAAAAACATGCTTAAATTTTACAAGGCTACATCTCGAAAGTATCTTCAAGAAATAGGTTAGTATAAAATGGAGCCTGAATTACCTTTGTTATAGTCCTATTATTGATTAGAACGAAACAATTCAATTACTTCTGATAAATTGGAATTATTATATTCTAGAGTGATAGGGAAAAAGCGAATAAGTCAAAATTTCCAAGTTTCAGGAATGACAAAAACAATTTATTTCCACAGCATTTTTACAATATTTAGATCAGTCCACCAGATATCTTCACACAGTATCTTATACTATGTAAAAATATCTGGGTGGACTGATCTAAATATTGTATCTTATACTATGGAAAAATATCTGGGTGGACTGATCTAAATATTGAAAAAGTGCTGTGAAAATAAATCGTTATTTGTCTCTCCTAAAACTTTGGTATTTTGACTTATTCGCTTTTTCCCCATCACTTTAGAATTATTATGCGTGTTTTCTTTAGGTAATGTATAGGCTACACTTGTTTATGTGTAGTATATATTAAATGTTATATCAGAGTATAGCATATTTTATGTTCTGTTTTGTTTAAAAGTAGGTCCGCCAAGAACCCTCTCTCAGAGTGACTTCCTACTTCCATTCCGCTGCAGCGGTATTACTTTTGGGCATGGCAAAACGGTATCAAATATGAAGTACTATTACGAACGAAGCTAAGTTTTCGAAATTAGTTAAGATTTTGACAGCTTTATCGGTTCTACACTTACTGGAATTTATACAAGACTTTGATAACAATTAATAGAATGTCACAACAGTTAGCTGATTTTCGAGTAGGATATTAAAAAGTTTGTTCGCTATGGCTATTTTATGACTGCAGTGCACAGGCACTTAGACCTATAACAGTTGCCAGTGTGTTAGAATGGCATAATTTTGAACTACATGAAGGCTTTCATATGCTTGTAATTCTACATAGTCATAGTTTTCAATTCAGCAAAAATAATTTTTTCTAGACAAAGTTGCATGGGTTAAAATAAAGTTTGGTTGTACTATTTAGCTTTTATTGCAGTGTAGTGAGCATATCTTAGCCTAATACCCTTAGTGTAAAATATCCAGCTCTCTTTTATAAAGTAATAGACTAGCTATAGCCTATGTAGACTTTTAAATTTCCCAGACTAGAACATAAATGTGATTACATCAAAGTTATGGTGAAACACAATCAAATAATCATAATCCTGCAGACATGGGACTGTCTCATTTATGAATCCAGTAAGTACCAGCAAGATGGATAGGAACTTACTTTCTCAGGTAGAAGTTATATAATTGTTGTTAAGTAGGCCTACATCAATATTTAAAATGTACTGTGTTCAGATTTTCAGAGATAGGCCTCATTTACAGGCCAAACCGGAAGGTTGCGGGTTCGATCCCCGATGAGGTCGTTGGAGTTTTAAAATTGGCTTAATCCTTCTGGTGGCACTATGGCCCTGGGGTCGAATCAGCTTCTAACAGAAATGAGTACCAGGAGCAATCCTGAGGGTAAAGGCGGCCGGTGCGTAAGTTTAACAACCTTACCACCTTCATGCACCTATGTCTGAAAATCTGGGAGCCTCAACCTTCTCGAACCCTCTGGGCCTCCATGACCTATAATAGGGAACACTTCACACTTTTACTATTGGTATTACTATGGTTTGAAGAAGATGAAGAAGATATTTTACTATTCATATTATTATGGTGACTAGTTAAAGATTTGAGGTGGTGCATAATTATAAATTGGAAATGGTGTTGAGGTGCTGATGGGTCAGTAACATACCGCCCAACAATCCGGGTCATACCGGCCTTATATAGCAAATTTCAACCAATCACAGCTCATCTTACTTCAACCAATCAAATTGCGAATACCTACTGCTTTCAGCCTATCACAGAGGAGCATGGCTTTAAATATCCGGTAATCCTATAAAATGAAAAATAATAATAATAACAATAATGATGATAATAATTAATAATAATAATAATAATAATAATAGTATAATGGATTTTAAATTGAATTAGAAATAGGCTACATTGTTTTATTCGCTGAATCAAAGTCAGAAGAAAAAAAAGTAATAAGATGACAAAGGTTTTGCGATAACTTCTTCGATATCATATATTTAAAATACCTCTACTGTAAAATAAATTTCCTATTTTCTGATTCTTCCTTACGTGGCTTTGCTGTAAGGAAACAATAACTCTCCTTTAGCTGTGTTTGTTTAAGAAGAAGAGTCAGACAACTTCCAACTTAGTAATAACTTATTTCTATCTGAGCAGAGAAAGAGCACTATGATATATCGAGGACAAGTGAAAGAAGAATTTGTTCGAGCGACTAAATGGTTTAGCCATCGTCATAAATAAATCCCTCTCTGAGGGTTGAATCAAAAGATATATTTCTACTGCAGATGTTCTTTTTTTATTCCTTATTGACAAGAGTTTCAAAGACCTTCATCATCGAATGATGAATGGGCCATTACTATTAGGATGTTTCAAAAATAGTATTATTTGAATGAATTTATGTGAAGTTTATGTGTTTGCTGTAATAAATAAACTAAACGAGGGTACAACAGTACAACAACAATATATTGACTGACGCAATGTCCATTTCAATAAAACATTTATAACAAAACAATCACATATTTCGTAACTGTCATATATACTACTAAACTGATTCACTTTTCATTCCTATAATTTGAAGCTGTCATATTTAATCAGTCAGCTTGTCAAATTAATCAATGCATTTTGTGTCTGACCTTTAACCGTGACTAGACACGACCCATCAAGCCGGCCTTATAAATGGGAAACAGACGTCACTCCAAGCTACGTATGGCAATCTTATACATGAAAGAAAACCAGTTGGCCTATGCAGTTTACATGTTTCCCATCTGAATGAAATGAGGATAAATAATTATAATTAAAAAATGACGTTAGCAAAATACATTTTCGTGAAATAACTACCTGATACGGAATTTTCTAAATAAATCTCCATCCGTTAATTCTCTCTTCCTCTCTACCGGAGTACGGAGTACGGTGAGTGAAAAATGAGGTTTCTACTCCTTATTTTGATTGGATTATGGTATTTTTATTCTTCCTTTATCAGGATGAGCCTATCATAACCTTTCATGCTTAAAAGAATCATGCCACCTATTCTATCTTCTCTTCAAGAACCGGTAAAATGCAAGACATTGAACCTAATTCTCTATTAATATGGTAATTATAACAATTATGGTACTAGTTCTAGGTTCTTTTTTTTTAACGAACCACCATACGAAGAATGGACAAATGTTCCAGTCTAGAATAAAATTAATTTCTTTCACGTCCTCTGGTTATGTTTTCATCTCACCAATATTCAGTAAAAGCCACTGTGAGCAAAAAGATAATTATTAATCATAATTATAATCGGTAAGAGCTGAGACATTTATGTGGGATGGTTATGTAAACTTTGGTAATTTCAACTAATGTATAAGAATGTCTATTACTCATGAGTTTTTTTTTTTTATCAATGTAATTAATTTCTTTTTATTTACATTATTAACGTTAAATTATCCTGCCAGGAATGTTATCCTGTACATATATTTTAACATTGACGATTCTACTACAACATACACTTACAACATTTTTTTGTGAACATATCAAAAGAAAAACACTTCATCCAGGGCTGAAGACGAAGGAAAGGTTCCCATGACACTAGAGGCATTCCCCCTTTGTATGGCAATGCTGATACGTTGCCTCAAATATTCGCCAGCCCTAGGATCCCCTGTTGCAACAGCAAGTCTTCTGCCTATCTCTGAAGTTAACTTCTTGGCTTCTGCACACCATGTACCAAGTGTCTCGACAGCGAAAACAACAAAATGGTACTAGTCAACTATGTGACAGTATTTTTTCAATTTCAGAGATACAGCAGAAATCGCAGCAGAGCCTGGATTTTTGCAGGTGCCCGGTAAATGTGATGAAGCTAAAGTATCGACACAGGTAGCATCCCATAAAAGTGATTTACCCCTGACCCAAGGGATCAAGGTCAATCCGTCGGGTCTCTTACCATCGGATCGACTAATGCCAAAGTTGACAAAATATTGAAAAACCTAGATCACGAAAATTAATATTAACACTTGTTACTCAGTACTGTTTAATGGGAATAGATGTCAAGATTCTTGGGGACGAAAACATAAATTCAGTAGATCTATTATGTTTTCACAAAACTATTTGTGATTTAAATGCGTTTTGTGCAATATCTAAAACATAGGCCTACCATAGCCTAGTATAGGGAAGCTCTTTTCAAGATAAAGTCCATATTCCCCCGTGATGAACGACATGTCTAAAGCACGTGAAGAAGGACGGGGATAACATTCCATCAATCACCGTACTGTATGTATATGGTGACGCTTCTTTTGTGTGTAACTACGCAACCATAGATAAAATAATATTTTACCTATTATTTAGTTACTTAAAGTTACTCTCTATAATAGTTTACTAGTGCGGATATTAGAATAGTTTACAAATTGTTTGAAAGTTGTTGGGAAACATCGCAGAGAAAAGAAGGGGTAGGATTTCTTTTCACTGTGAGCTAAGGAATTCACTAACGACAAAGTGTATTTCGGAGTAGGCATAATAATAATAAGACATAAATTACCTTTTCATAAATTGTGTAGAGAATAGGCCTATCATCTATTCTGAATATTGAATTAAAGTTAGCGTAATTGTGTATTTAAACTCTATTTCCTGGAATACAGCTGAATTAGGCCTACAATCTGTATTAAGGACTAGCAATATGTACTGGTTGTTAACAGTGTTTATAATTTGGTTATAATAAAACTTGAAAATCTCCTTTAATGCATACATTGCAACATTTTAAAGAATAACCACACAATCAGAAAGTCATATCAACAAGGAATGCAATGAGAATCACAAAAATTCTAAGATAAATAAAATTTCTACCCAATTATTTCTTGCAAACAACTATAAAAAATCTAATGTGAAACATAACTTCTTCTGCCCAAATAAATGTTTGCCTCTTAGTATTATGTAACATGTATGGCATTCTCTTCATGTAAATTGGACGTAAATATGAAGAGAATGTCATTACCACATTGCATCTCATCCCCAAAGGATACACAATCTAAATAAAATCTGATTAATGCACTCACGTTACTTTTTTTACCCTAAGAGTGGGCAATACATTTTTCTCACTTCACATTCTTATATAGAATAAGGGGCCGTTTTTTTTCAACCTGATGTAAAGCTTTATTGTTCACAACGCATGAGTTTCTACAAACAGTGGGTGGCTCATACCTATCTTCAGATAATTTTTACATCAAAGTGTTTCAAAATAAGTTTTAGCTCTTGGTATAAGCACCTAATGCACACAATTCAAACAAAGACTAGTTTCGAGTTTTATTTTCAACACGAAATTCTTTGTCTTAAGGTTAGGTTAATCTAAGACTTAGGTTTTCTTCTCTTTTTTCTACACATGTATTTATTATTTTACATACTTTATAAGCAGAAACAGTTACCACTCTTCGCGTTCGTGTTTTGGGTAAACTCTTTCTAGAATTTCTAACCTGCTTTTATCGTAAACACTGCCCCTCTCCTTTCAGTAGTACCATATACCATTCATTTCGCTTCCAACAAGCAACTCTCTTGAGTCAAGAATACTTCATAATGTACAAAATAGGGCTACAGAATTTTAGGTTATGATTTTACTTATATTTTGCATATCTCTAGAAATAATCCGAGTTTTAACACGAATACCTAACCTACATTTCTGCCTTCCTTTTACTTTTTATCATGAAAATTTCATGATGGTCTCCACCTACCCTGTCCCCATTTCCTTACACAACATTTCATGACGTTTATACTATAGAATATTTCCTTATCCTCACGGTTTGATTCCTAAGGTAGACACTTGATATTTCATTATTAAGATGCCAATGTAAACACAAACCAAGGTCGGAGAGTCAGTTTAGGGCTGCTCGAAAACATTGCCGTAAAGAAATGCGGAAATCATGCCTGTGTGAAAAACATATGACCTATTTATCTTTTCATTAGTATTAAAGTCTTAATACTATATTAAGAGTATGTCAAGAGTATTTAAGTCCTCCATAAGCCTATGTTATGTCCTCACTTTGCAACATCACTCTGTCCAATAATTTATCAACTACAGGCTACAGTTCTTTGCAATTCTTACCTTTAATGCAACACTGAGACCATAGCACTAACCAAATCTTCTCGTAGTTTCTCTTCAGTCCCAACACATTTCAAAACGTTAATAACACAATTATTATTCACATTATATCACTGTTAATAACTCATGCCCGCCATTTTGCACTAAGCACGACGGAACTGCATCATAGGAAGGACATCACAGGAATGATTTCCGCATTTTCCCGCTAGATCGCGTTATTCGATAGGGCCCATATAAAATTATTACTCTTCTACTTGTTCTTGTTGGTATGCCTAAACTATATCAGTTACTTACTGGTGTAGCCTATGATCTTGATATTTCAGTGGATCTCGAACCAAAATAAATGTTACGCACGTTAAACTTTAAACTTAATGTGTTTCAAGTTCTGGCAAAATTAGGATCTCGCAATCGATAGCAGATACACTAATTTAATAGTGACATTACTTCCGTCTAATCGATGCTATTGATTACTCAAATTATTGTCTCTTTTAGTACACTAAGCTCCTACATAATCTTTAATGCTATAGTGAAACGGAATTCTTTGTTGTTTTCCAATGTGAATTAAACCGTACGCGTGCGCATTATTATTATTATTATTAAGTGCCAGTATGGTACTTTATGAGATTGTGTGGGGGACGAAAAAATGTCTGTCCGTCTGTCTGTCCGTGCGTCTGTCCGTGCGTCTGTACCCACCATAACTCAAGTACGCTTTTTCGGATTTTCATGAAACTTGGTATAAACATTCATAATGTTGATGGAAAGAACCCTATTGATATTGAACCAAATCGGTTCACCGGTACCGGAGTAATGCCCAATTTAGTGCCTATTTTAATAGATTATGGCGCCTTTCTCATAGAAAGGCATGAAACTTGGTATACCCATTTATGACGTCCATGAAAAGTGCCCTATTGAATTTGAACCTAATCTGTTGACCGGTACCGGAGTAAAACCCAATTTAGTGTATATTTTAAAGACGCGGTAACTCAAATACGCTTTACCGGATTTTTATGAAACTTGGTATACACATTTACAATGTCCATGGGATGACGTCTATTCATAATGGATAAAATCGGTTGATCTGTTTCGGAGTAATGCTCAATTTAGTGCCTATTTTATGGCAATATACGTATTCGAAAGAATTTATAAAAAAAATGAAAATCAGTTATCTTGACAACATAGCCTATTGTTTTACTGTGATCTTATAAGGCCTTGGAAATTAAAATACAGGTAGCTATGACAAAAAACACTATTGTTTTACATGCGCTTATCCAACTAGACCGTTAAAATGACCCAGGTGGCCGAGATGGTAGACCTTTCTTCTTCCGTAAGCCCTGCTTAATGAATGAATCTGGAGCTTAACTTGGAAATCAATTTAAAAAAAAAAAAAAAAACATATTCTGCCTATCATAATTGCAGTCATAACTGATTAAACAAAAACATACTGGCACTTTTTTACATCAGTTTACCTGATTTAATTTTAATTTTATTATTATTATTATTATTATTATTATTATTATTATTATTATTATTATTATTTTCGGGGAGGGAGAAGAACCTTATCGTCACAGAATAATCAAACGTTGCTTAGAATGTACTCCATGAGTGTCAGAGTTTCCTTATGTTCCCGCATAATATTTTACCACATATTGTACTTCAAAATCTCAGCTTGGGTTCTACAAACCAATATAAAAATATAGAATCCAATATAGAATACGTAAATAGAAAATGGACCTGGCGAATACTAAAAAAGGTGGCTGTAGCAAACAGAAGAAAATGATGTTTCTTACATCAGGAAACGAATTTCTATTTTAGCCACCAGTTATCAGTGTAGGCACCAAAATGAAATGCATATTGGAGGCTACAGTCTACAATACCTCATTTTAGAAAGTAGAGAATAGTTAAAGAACTTCATAAAGAAGTATGACCTCCCAGGTAGCCTTGAGATGAAACAATTACAGTTGCTTAAAATAATTCTTGCCAAATTTTACATAATTACTTAATTTCATTGCTGTTTATATTAATATGTGATATTTTTTGTGGTTGCATAGTATATTAAAAACATATTCAGCAGGATGTGTGTTAAATCCTGATAAGACTAAAAGAGATAGGGATCAGCATATGCGTATGAATATGTAAAATGTGTAGTCATGTCTGTAAATATTTTCATATGTTACAGTTTTGAATTGGTCAGTTTGGTTTTTTGTGTTATGTGATTGACATTCCTGTAAAGTATCTGTTGTGTAACAGATAGTAAGTGGCGTTATATAAAGCGTGGAAGTATAGATGTTTGTATAAATGGAATTTATTTGTAATACCGCCACCGGGTTGCTAGCCCACTTGAAGTGTAATATTTGAAACATGAAACTTGAGTTCTTTAGGGCTACCTCCGTTGGGAGGCAGTTTTCCTAATAAATAATTTTATAAATACTGTAAACTATTAGTTGTGTTACTGCCAAGAAATGCAGCCTCCTTCACACTGTTATTGAAATCAATATAAATACCATGTATTTAAATACATTTAGCGAAGAATAATAAACTGGAAGATGTATAAGTGCTAGTGTTTTAGTAAAACTTTTAAACATGTTAATTTTTATAACAGTGACAAGAATATAAGACAATGCAGTTTTAATTTTTAATTATTAATACATATACACCAGCATAAGAAGATGTCCTGAAGACGTTAGAAGTAGGCCTATGTCGAAAGGCCTAGGCATAAAATAAAATATTTTTCAGTTGCTGGTATCAAGTATCCATTCCATTTATTTTTATTGATCGAGATCAACGGTACTAATTATTTGCAACATGTATTTTAACATATTTAGCGAAATATTCGTAAATACTTTTAGGATTATAAATATTCGCACCCTTTATGTACTCTCAGATATGAACAAAGAAATATTACAATTATCATGATAAATAGGCCCTAAATATAATCAACAACTGTAAACTGATATGGTGTGATGGATACGCCAATAGGAGGATTGCATATGAATAGTAGCAAAATTATTCACACTCGCATTTGCACATGACTAATAATGATGCTGTCATATGAGTTAACGTACTAACAGACATGCACTGTACGTTGTAATTCAAAGTATCATTCCTCTCTGCCTTGTTACATTACATGTAAAGTTGTATAACTCATGTTTATTATCATGATGTAATCTCTCTGGGATTACAAACATTCGTTAAACTCCAGTTACATATCATGTGAATGTCAAATAATTTATTCTTGTTCAGTCAACCCGCCATTGCAGCCCTACAGATTTGTTCGTTGCCTTCTGTAAACTTAGGCTACTATTTTCACATCATTCAAAATAATACTTAACAACTGACATATTATTAAGCCCGAATGTTGTTCTCTTTCGTTTTCTACGATAGTGTTTTTCTTCCATTTCCCGTTCATGCTATAGGCTAATGGGGGACAATCGAACATTCCACACACACTGCAGGATACCTAACCTACCTGCGTATTCTACTTTCTTAGGAATATTTATTATTGCAGGCATGACATATTCCCTATTCATATCTGATAGTTGAATTTTACATTTCAATCTTACCCGTGTCTTTACTTCACAATATTCGCTTACGATTTAATTCATAGCAGCTAAGGATGATGAATGCGTAATGCGTAAATGTAATCGATTTATCGATCGCCACCAAGACGAAATTAGTCCTTAATTTTTTAAGTTTGGTTCGTTGGAACTTGACCTCAGTCTCGAACTGTCGGACTACATAAGATCGGACCCTGTTCGGATCGCCGATAGTCCGGATTAAACGGAATTTTGCTTTAAAATGCACATACTGAACTGCAATAAAAATTTTAGATTGGTAAAATAATAATAGATTTTTTCCATAAATATAAATTTTCCTACTTTTTATAATACTATTGTAGACTTAAGTTATTAACCTACGAAATAATGTAGGATCAACAAAACATCTTTGTGATTAAAATAAAAAAAATGTATTGTCCTTTACACAAAATCCGTCCGGATCAACCGGATGTCCGGACGAGCGGGGTCCCAATTAGCGAGACTCTACTGTAATAATAAAATAATAATAATATTAATAATAATAATAATAATAATAATAATAATAATAATAACAGTTATAAAAGTAATACAAAGACGGAAAAATTAATCCTAAACGATCCTCAGCCCTTTTCTTTGTCTTCAAAAACGCATCATAAAAATTTGTTTATCAAAGCCTTCCGACTATTCTTCCAAATTATTATTTTCTGAATTTATCGTATTCAGCACAGACCAAATTTACAAGTTCGTTCTATTAGGTTCTTTTCATAAACATAGTGACAGTTATATATCAGAAGGTCATTAATATCACACGTGATGAATCAATTAAATTTATTAACTGAACCCCCAAAAAATTACAAGTGCTGTAGTTAAGCACTGTTCAAGTTTTGGCTCAAGACTATTCAATTCATTTATTAGCAACCACTCTGAATTAACTGGCTTAAACAACACACAATTTAAGCCTAAATTTATAAATTTTATATAATTACTTTTATTTCCTCACATTTCCAAAACTAAACTTTAAAATGTAGACATAATTGCTTTGTCTTATCTTAAAATCTGTTTAACAAAAAATATATTATTGTATTTATTAGTATATTTCCACTGTTGTAAATATAACATGTTCTGTCCTTAATGTAAGTTATATTAACATATAGGCCTATTTTTCTATGTTTTGTAAATAATTCTTTTAATTAATGTAAATAATTATTTTAGTCTAATTTACTTTGTTGTATTGAACTGAACCGATCCCCAGCACAAACTTTGTTTCTTCGGGTGGCGTTCGAAACCACATTTGTATGCAATTATATGATAATTTGTAGCAAAAACTTGAAATTGAAAACTGAAATGAAAGATTTAGAAAAAATAAAGTTTAGGTGCGTCAATAATAGGTCTGCTCCCTTAGCCGTGTAATGTAGCCTATTTCATGTACCAAGAAGAATGCGCACATGGTCAGTTTTGCTGCGCAACATATGCGCACGATGTCAATAAATCACTCTTAATGTGGTACTTACAGTACATGACATGGGTATGGAAACAGACCTAATATTTACTAGGCAATAGTGTACACTACGCGGATGGAATAAGAGCTCCAGTGTTTAAGGGGAAAGCTATTTTAGGGGTAGAATATTGACTTCAAATGAAACTGTGGAAGTTATTATGCATATTTCAGATTTAATAAACAGCTTTCAAAACAACTAATTTTGTTCAAAATTAACCCATTTCATGGCTAGTATCGCTGACTACGGATTTTAGCTCCGGATTTGTTTTCTAGTATCTTGCTTGGATTTCCCTGAGGAAGGTAAATCTGGAAAGGGGTGCACTGAGCCTCTTGAGGATTTCGTGCAACGTATCAGAGTCAGTAAACAGGAACAGATAAAGGAACTGTCAAATTACTGGCCCTAACTTTCTGAAAGGTGTGTCAATATATATGATTTTGATTTGAAATTGAAGGCAATTGAAATTTTTATAGGCCTAATTCAATTAATATATTTTGCTTTTATTCGTTGATGCTGTTCATGATTATTATTTTTATTATCATCTTCATCATTGTTTAAAATCAACATAGAGTAATTACTATTATGTAAAGTTAACTGGTAACAGACGATAGTGGATTTTAAGATTATCTTTTACATACGAAAATATCATACGTTACCAAAAATATTAAGATTTTTATTTTTTTTGGTAAAGGTTCCCGGTTCGTTATATATTCTGAGAGTTAATGTCTAAGGCATATAAGCTAAACTACTGTTAATCTTGCTTACTTGAGATCATGCATTCTTTTCAGCAAGTTTACACTTCCATTTTCCAAATAAATTTTCTAAAATAAGGGGAGCATCTCATGAGATTCAGTTGAGTTTATCTCCACAGAGCTTCTCTATCCATTCCTGTCATCCTATGGACTATAATTCTCAAATTGAGAGCATCCACTTTTATTGGCAAATAACAGAGTAATTCCCATCCCTTCTGGTTAATTCCGTACTCCCTCCTTGAAGCTGACTGCCCGCGCCGCTTCCAAGTTATTTACGACTCTCGTAAAGTACTGAGTGTACAGGCGCTATATACTGACGTTAATATGAGTTTATGGAAATATAGAGCTCAATATATGCCGACAAGGAGAACATTAATCATCATTAAGCGGTTTGGTAACGGCCGGACCGAGTGCGCACAGAGCCATCTACTGACGAATATAGTAGATAGCGAATGACTCCAATAAAACAGGCAGATTGCAACAGTAAAACTGAGAGAAAATACAGGAAAGAAAAAGCTGGGCTTCCGACTACCGACTAGAATCACACAATGAAAGAGGTGAACAATATATGTTTTAAAATTTTAAAAATTGCTAGGCTTTTTTAAGTTTATAATTTTTATTATAAAAGAAAATAACTATGATCCTCACAGAAAATATTCTTGTTCTGAAGATAGAGCAGATAGTTTTGTTTTTACGAGGTTAAAAGTGTACGATAATTTTGAACCATGTCCACAAAAACTGAAAATACGTTCGAACAAGCCATTTTATAGTTTGATTCCAGTTCTTCTGTTTGAGCTTCAGATAAAAATGTTGTCAATCATACAGAATATGCATTTCGGCGTACCTGATGCGTCATCTCCAGTTCTGTTCTTGAGGAGTTATCAAAATTGCCCTCACTGCTTTCTGATATACAGATATATCAATCAATTTTCAGCCTACAAATTTTAATAGCCTATCTCAGAAATGAATTTTCTTAATGCTGTTTTACTTACTAGCTTTTTAACCTATCCCTGAGCAAGGAATACAAAACACTGGCAAACAATTAACTGACTGAACCATAACACAGCCCCGTCAAGCTGGGAGCTAAATTAGAGACTCTGAGCAAAATTTCCCTGCCCTTTCACGTCCAAGTATTGCCTTAGTTTCTTGAGAAGGTTGTGAGGAAATGAGTTTACCATCTGTCCCTCTGTCCTCTTATGGAAAATAAGCGTAAAACAATTAGATTCGGTTAAGAAACCTCCAATTGGAGCCTCTATGATCCACTTTAGGGGTTACGGGAAAATCAGATCACGTACAAATTAGATTGTATAACGTAAAAACAGGCGTGGTTAGCGTGCTGACTAGATACCTGGGGTTCATACCCAGTATTACTTGGGTTATTTTGAGTCACTGGAAGGGAGTGCACTCAGTTTTATGAGGACAACTGAAGTGCTTCTTGAATAAGAAAATTGGAAGCTCTCTCGAATCTTGGTTGTTTATTATTATTATTATTATTATTATTATTATTATTATTATTATTATTATATCTGCCAACGAAACCTTGGGACGCAGCTAAATGAAGCAGCGGTCGTACAGAAGACCCAATGGGTACTTTTGGGATATTGAATGCATTTTATTATTACCTTATGTTATGTTATCCCATTAAAAGAATAAGAAAATAATATTAATTGCATTCTTACTATTATGCTCGTTTTACAGACCTAATTATTTTGTACCCATAGATATAAATTGAAGTTGTAAACTCTTGTGTTACTGACAACTAGAGCTCCTGAAGAGAGTACGTGTTAACACCTTCTAATTTTCTACTCGTGAAACGAGGATTGCATTTCCCCCTAGTTTATTCTAGTTTTACTCTCATGATGTGTCTTTAAACATATAAAGTTTCCTCATTCTGCAATCTCAATAACAGTATCAGGTTATAGCCTGCCTCACAGTAAAATCACTTTATGGAGCACAACTTTCATTTAATTTTATTGAAGCTTTAAGAGAACGGCATTACATGTCTTTGTTATTTAACATTAAATCTTCGTTACTTGAAAGCTAATATGGATTCAACGTCTGTCGCTTAACAAGGATGTCTAAGTCTGAAAGTATGTCGTAAAATACAATATCGAGGCGATTAATCAAACGGAAGCCTAAAAAAATGTGTCGCTATTGGTAAAACAACTGACCTAAAAGGTGGATTGACCTTTTCACTGCCACTGACGTTTAAATGAGTCGCCTCAAAAATATGAATAAAAAGCAGAAATTTAAGATGAATAAAGTAATTCTTTATGTAAAATATGAGGATTTTTATTCAAGTAGGCCTATTACGCTTGTCATTCATGGAAACCAGTTATTCTTATGGATTTCCTTCGACGATTTAGAGCCTACTGATGTTTTTACTTGATTATTACTGTATTAAGTCTGTATTAGCTCTGAAAGGATTAAACAAAATCACACGTTATATTAACTCTGCTGGTCATTGGATGAATGAGATGAATTAATTGGAGTGTATATTTTGAGTGAAATATTCCCAATTTTTAAAGATGTTAGGTAGCTAGAAAATGCATGTGGAATACTTTAAATTATTTAAAAAACTACTTTCCTTTATTTAAAAAAAAAACTATGTGAAAGCAGGTTTGAAAAGCTATCGCATAGATCTACGTTATTTTCAGGGTCACAGAATTTAGGTAGGCTACATTTTAAAAACTGTGAGCAATGTAGGAAGGATTATCATAAGTTAAAAGACTCATTTTCCTAATAATTTAACCTCGTATCTATTTCACTGCATCGATGAAAGAGTTCATTATAGGCCTGCAACTGTTTTGTAATAATAATAATAAAAAAATTATGTATATAAAGCTAATGTACATTAAGTAAGCTACGACTATAGTTGAGACACGAAAATAGCCTATATAAAACTTTAAATAAAGTCTGACTATTGCCACATAACAGTATGAACAAAAAGGAAAATTGCATGCCGAAGAAAGCAAACATCATATAAAAAGGCAGAAAACAGTCAACAAAGCATTACGAACACATTAAATAAATCTATAACATTGGAAATAAGACAATTCCATTTCTTATACTAGTTCAGGCTTATTTAACCTCAGATGTGTCACCAAGTCGAGGCTTGTAAACTACAGTTTAGTTTACTGTATAGTTTACTGATCTTGTCACCAAGTAACATCACTCAGAGTAGGCTTACCTCTTATTATTGTTGTTATTGTTTTATTATATTTATAATATTAACTTATTATTTTATTTATTTAGTCTATATATTAATTATTCTAATAGTGCTGAAGTCATGTGGCCTTATCTTCCGCCTTACTACTCAATTACATGTATAAATTACAATTACAATAAATAAATTACAATTACATGCATAAAAATTCAAATTACATTTAGATAATTGTAAAGGTAAAACACCCTGAAGTTTACATTACATAGCTAATTTAAATTTAAGACTAGTTATTAAATACTTCAAAAACGGTGGAAATTACTGTTCATTGTTCAATAATATGATCTCTAAATTACTGGTAAAAACACTAAAAAAGTGAACCTGCGTTATTTCTAAAATACTAACGCGAAAATGTTCAAATTACAATAATTTTAAGATATGGATTCAAAATTACTAAAAATAACACTGAAAATCGCTGTATTTTATATTTAATTAGACAGTACTGAATGGTAGTTTATTTAGTTTTTTACAGTATTGTACGGTTTTGTAAGGAGTGACCCCCAAAAATATGACTGAAATGCGTGTACTACATACTATTTTGGCTACCTTTTTTGGGCCACTCCGTATTGTTTTATATTAAGTTGTATGTTTCAATGGTTAGATGTCGTATATTATTGTTTTATATTAAGTTGTATGTTTCAATGTTTAGAAGTCGTATATTACTATAGGCCTATACCTTACTAAGTTCTACAACCTCTCAAAAGATTATAAATGTTAATCTACTGTGAAGTATTGCTAATGAAGTTGTTGAAATATTTGAATATCAAACCTAAAACATTTTAAATTGGAAAACTACTAGAAAAGGAAGAGCCCTCTTCGGCTGATGAAGTGGATTAAACGAAACTTATCTTGGATTTGAATTCCAATAGCAAGGCTGAATCTGTAAAGTTGCAAGTCATGTTCCACGACTTGCAGGGCGTAAGATCAAATTAGACACGGATATTAGCAAAGTAATTTATAGGATGCCGTTTCCCTCCTGACTGTTTTAATTACTAAAACATAATTTACAATTTAAAGACGCTCCTAATAAAAGTGCTTCCGGGGTTCTTAGTTATGGGTTGTGAAGTTATGACTTCTACCATGACAACTTCGAGGAGTAGGGAGGCTTTATTTTTACAATAAATATAATAATAGGCTACAGGATATTCTATAGTACATAGGGTACCCTCAGAACATATGCGAAGTAAATGGGGAGTGAAGAAGTGCAGAATTCTGCAGTAGTGCAGTCAAGAGTACATGCAAGTAGGCCTAGGCCTATACGCTGTATATCCTCTGCTTAACCTTAGTTAATAGCGTATGCCCTCTGCTTCTGTGGGTAGGTCTATACATTCTGTTTTGATGATGTATTAATTCAGGATATTTGTCTACCTATCTATTGATTTACCTGTATCTATCTTATATTTATATGGTTACCTATTTACCTATTTATCAGTTAATCTTTTATTTAATATACGTACGTATTTATTAATCCTGCCGTTGATTTGAGAGACCAATTCGAACGTATGTACAAATAGGCTGTTGTAGTTCTGGTGGGACGACAAAATACAGGATCTGCGAAGTGTATTTTATTCAACAGCATGAACCAAATCTGGACGATTTTACTGTCGAATGAAAATAGTGCGGACTTTAATTTAAGTCCTTCTGCATAAATGTGATCGTTAAAATGAATTACATGTTTTAAAATCATAAAACGGTATGCCTATGCCTCTCTCATTCCAAATTACGGGTTTAAATTAATTGTTACTGCCTCTCTTTTAAATCAGCGAAAGGCGTTGATAAATTTACTGTAGGAATTGAATAATTTTATTAAATGTCTCATATTAATCGCTTCTGTGAAGGCGAAAAGTTAAAATATTACTTCGGCCACAAGTTTCCCGAAAAGTCTGGAATTCAATTGTGCAAGAAACAATATTTTAATTCGATTGGTAAAAATAATTTTTAAATTTCAATTTGTATTATCTTTAGTTATACGAGGGCATGACAATTTTTTAATTCCTTTTTTTTAATGTGGGATCATTTTGAAATTTTGAAATATACAAGTGAAAGGGCAGGGTATGGAATGTATCATACGGGCTGGACATGTTGCGCGTGAGGAAAGATATATCTCAAAAGTATTGACTGGGAGACCTGAAGAAAGAAGACCACTTGGAAGGCCTGGACGTAGGTTGGAGGACAATATTAGGATCGATTTAAGGGAAATAGGATTTGCGAGGGATGGTTGGAGTTATCACAGAATAGGGTTGAATGGCGGGCTCAGGTAAGCGCGGCGATTAACCTTCGGGTGCCAAAAAATGCATAATATTCCTTTAGCTTGCTGAGGAATTGTCTATTGCCACTGAGTAAGTAAGTAAGAATAGGATTGATTCCCCCAAAATGAATACTTTGATATTTGACGAACAGAATAGCAATACTTCAAAATAAAACATTCATTCAAATGCTCATGATTGTCATCACTGACATCAGTTAGATAAATGCATGCGGCCCATGTGAATCTGATGTAAAAACACCTAAGGTATGTGATCAACCGAAAAAAAAGGTGGTACAAGAGTAATAGAGTAATACATGCACTTAAAATATTCCTAGACACCTGTCCCTTCCCATCATTCTGTGATCTTTCTGAAATTCATCAGCCCGATTCTTGCAAACAAGTGCATAATTCACTTAATATTAAGGAGCTCTTCAAGGGCACCTTTCCCCTAGTCAGATGAATGAAAAGAATTGTTTTATATATAGTCTATCTTACGACTGCAGAAAACATTTTATTATACGAAGAATGCTTAGGAATCTAACTTAAGGGAGTGCTACAACTATGTAGCTTACAACTTCATTCCATGGTTGCAAGAAATGCATTCAACTTTCCATCATAAGTTAGTAAACATTACTTAGCTCTAGTCATGCACAAAGACGTTTTTTAAACTTCCAGAACAATGTGTTCAGAGAATATTCCTTCTTAATTATCTCCGTAAAATAGTTTGTAACTTAGTTTCAGATCATTATTTCATACCGTATCATCTGCCATAAAGATACGGAAACGAGAAATAAAGTGCACGTATATTAGTATATATATATTGTCATATATTTTATAAATGCATTGATGTATTCGTATTCTGCTTTAATTTATGTTTCATTATCATAATCATTTAAAATTATTCTTTATAATTATTCGTTATTAAGGAACGGTTTCGGTTGGATTTCATTTTCAGAGTTCCCTTCTGGGTTAGTGCTTTGACGTAGTGCGGACCTATGTTATAGGAGGAACTTAGGTAATTTGGCTGTAATTTTTATATGATATCCTTCTTGCAGTAAAATAATAGCACAATGAATTTAAAAACTGCACACGATCAAATTTATATGCTTTAATGAACCAAACTTTGAAACTATAAATACAATAACCACTTTATTTACTGCATCACTAAAAAAACACAAGAGCCGTACTCGTATAATTTGGCAGTTCCCTAAGGTTTGGCAATAGACCTCATTCGCCTCGTAAGACTAGAATAGCCATAGAAAGTGATAGTGCGGATACAGTGGTTCACTCCAGGATTTTACAAAAGACGACCTATTCAATTTGGATGTTTTATCAGAAGCAAAAGAGAAGATGGAGAAGACATTATTCTTCTTGTAGGTTTTTTAGCTTTATCTCGTTCCCTTGTTATTTCAGCACACCATATAGGCCTATCCTTCATTTCAAAGAGTCGTCTTCAAGTGAACCATCGAATCATATTTCTTTAGTTCATATTTTAACATATTATTTGGTGGTAGTAAGGGAAACCATATTCATGAGTAGATACACGAAATTACTTTTTTTGGCGGAAAAAAAGCATTCACTGGATACTTCCATTAATAAAAATCATAGTTCACGTTAGGTCTTAATTCCATACTAGAAACTACACGAATAAGTACTATACAACAGTAATTTTAATTAAACTCACAGACTGGTAAAGTCACTGACTTATTATCAGAAATTAAAACGTTGTTAAAAGTTCCTAGAGCACGCTTACCGCGTATAAAAAAATCCATGTGAGATATGCCGTACTCTTTTGACAGCCAATTTAAACAATGAATTAGACTGTGATAAGTTAGAAATAAAATTTAGGAAAATCATTACCTAATTACCAAAATCTTTCCTATGATTTAATCGTCTAGCAAACTGTAGATGTTCCTGCAGTTCCCATTTGGATGAGGACATAACCTTACCATCTTCTCCTCAAACTTGCCAAATCCATTGAAGTAGCTATAGATCTACTGTACTTCTTGAAGTAGTTTGTACCACATTAAACGATCCCCTGAAAGCTATTGAGTTGGCTGTTAATTAATATTACTACGGTAGCTTATATGGTCTTCAATTAAGAATTGTAATATAATGGTTCCTGTACAAGTGGATTCAAGGCTCCTATTTTCTTCCCTTAGCATAGAAGTAGCTTGTGCAACATATTTACACAACTCAGTCGCATTTTTTCTTAGCTTTATTACAAGCTATGAGACTGTTATAAGGCAAAAAAACAGGATTTGAATGGCATCTGAAAACATACTATTGAAACATACTGTACGAGCCACTTTCCATCGCGAAATAAAACGATACAACTTTCTATCATTAGCGTCTGATGAATTTCAGCACTTCCAAATACTGATGAAGTTCTGAGCAGCATTTCTAATCGACTAATTAACTGAAATAATTAGAATAATGTGATAGCTCTGAATTACTGCCTTATTTTTCGTTTGCGGTCCTCTGGACCGGACCGTCGTCTACGTTAATGCACCAGTATTCCATCACCATAGTAGAAGGGGTGATAAACACAAAGTCCTTAAATCAGTCAGCGAGAGGATCAGTTAAAACAACAGCATCAGTTTGTAAGCTACCTTTCGATGATACACAGTGTAGGCCTACAGGAATATACTGGTTGTATGTTTTGTTACTGTTGCATTTAACTTCTTTTTCGGGGAACTACCTAATTTTTTTTCACGTTGGAGAACTATTCTGATACTAATCGGTATAGTGGATGTGAGAGAATAGGCCTAAGGAACTGAATATAGTTAATCACCTGTGTTTGTGTTCACCTGAGATACTTAGGTGGGTGAGAGAGAAACTTTGACAATGAAGGAAATAAATTTTGGTCGGTTATATAAATTTTAATAAGTTTTTAAACGGTGACATGGTCATTTGCCCACTAGGTACATTTGTAGGATATTTAATCATAAGATAATTGTACAGCAAATGTGTAATTAGTATTCACCTTATTTCCTCACATTACTTAAAATTGCTTAAATAAATATAGCACATAGCTTAAAAGAGAACCAACGTTATATTTTACAGTGTTATTTTCTACAGTTTTGTAATAGCCTATATTCAAGAATTCTTAATAAAATGATAACTTAGAAAATAACAGTTTCGTAATGTATTAAAAAATTCTTAACAAAATTATAACTTATAAAATAACAGTTTTGTAATATATTCAAGAATTCTCAACAAAATTATGACTTAGAAAATAACAGTTTCGTAATATATATTCAAGAATTCTTAACAAAATTATAACTTAGAAAATAACTGTAAAAAATAACACTGTAAACATAACGTTGGTTCACTTTAAAGCTATGCGCTATATTTATTTAAGCAATTTTAAGTAATATAAGGGAATAAGGTGAATACTTATTACACGTTTGCTATACATTAATTACCTTCATAGATTCATAATGAAATTTGTTTATTCTAGATAATCGCCTTTTTTGCATTATTCTTTGCAGTGCAGTGCTATTACAATCATAGAAAGTTATTTCATTAAATAAATATCATTTGCACACTTTGCTTATGTGTTAACCCAAATAACCATTATGTGTTTGCAGTAGGATATAATCGAGTTTCTAGGAATCCCCTGCATGGAACATAGCGCACAGCACGGTACGACATGTAGAGTTCAGTATAATAGCATCCGGGCGTACTACACATATCACGAGAAAAGTTACGACTCCATGTGTCTCGGGTTCTGATGGTTTAATGGCTCCGTTGTCGGTTTACGATAGCCAGGTGCTTGGCTCTACATGAATGTCGTAAAAGAAAAGATGCATTAGCCGACAAAGCGCATCCCCTTTCCTGTCTCTAACTAAATGTTAATACATCCCCAATTCTTTCTTCGTATTTATATCAGCAGCTACGTAACTAGAAGGCGATGTTTTGACTCTTGAGATAGGAGTAATGTGTGAAGCGTGAAACGCAAAAACTCTCTCTGTCGTCACCTTCCTTCCTCTGCTCTATCTTCCTCTCTTCCCTTTCTTCTTTTCACGTTATCTTCCTATCATCTATCCATCCATCCATTCCTCCATCCATCCCACGGAGGTGCCATTTGGCTATTTCTTCAAACTTTCTTCTATTGAACTGGCGACATCAAAACAATGTCAAGTTATGAAAATATGATCGGATATACAACAAAGCAAAGGAAATAGGGTGGAAAGAAAATAAAGGTAGGCCTATAAGGTCTTTTGGCATAGCCGACTCAAAGGGAAATTTCGCCACAGGCGAGGAACATACAGAACTCATAGGAATATTACGTCAAGTATCTTTACGGTTTGGAAAACTGTTCACATTATTATTTATTTACTTATTTAACATACAATTTCTTTTTGCTCTATTTCACCATAAGGTACATTAGGACTGTAGTTTTTGTCCACATTATTAGAAAAAGATTTAGATAAAAATACAAGAAGATTACGAGAAACCAATCATTTTAAAGTGTAAAGTTAAAAAAACCCATTCGAGACAGGAAGAAAAAGAAGGCTACTGGAAATGACATACCGTGGTTTTACTAAAAGAGCGAGAAAGAGGACTTGCTACACTAACGATTATATAAATGGATGTGACTGTGATTTCTGAAGCGAAGAAATCCGGAGAATTTTGAACCATAAGTCTAATATCTCACACGGCAAAGATAGTGACAAGAATATGAAACAGAATACTGAAGAAGAAAATATGGGAAAAGACCAACTTGACTTCAGAAAAGAGGAAGCACCAAGATGCTAGAGGAATCATGAGAATCATCTGCGAAAGAGTATTGGACGACAATGAAGAGTATATATGTTTCATCCACTGATAAAAGGCTTTCGACAGAGTCAACTGGGAAAAGCTAATGGAGATTCTAAAACATATCGGAGTCAACTGGAGAGATAAATGACTATCAAGAATCTGCAAATGAGACAGAAAGCAAAGGTAAGATAAAGTGAAGCAGAAACAAAGAGGAAATTATAGGAACAGGAGTAAGACAGGGATGCTGTTTCAAGTGCACACTGTTCAATACATAATGGAAAATGGTTAGTGAATGAAACTCTAGCAGGAATGGGAGATTCTAGAGTAGGAAGTCGCATCATCAATAGCACAAAGTATGCAGGTGATGTATTTATGAATACAAAGAACTAAATAATTACAATGGATGTTGGATCGACTGATGGAAACGAGAAAAAGATAAAGAATGGTAAATTTGTACAAAGGTAAGGAGAATTTAAGAAATTTTGATGACTTGAGGTGTCTCATAGACAACGGAGTAGGCCTACTAGAAAATGCACCTCAATTTCGATATTTAGGAATCTCGAAAGAGATGTCCAATGCACGACAGAAATTACGGAAAGATTAGCAATGGGTAAAACAGCTTTCAACAAGAGGAGGACTAACCATTATTGCTGGCCTATGCATATTTAGCAATACCTGCATAATGTACTCAGTTGCATATGATATCTTTACCGTAGACCTAAGTCGGAAAAATGCGATGGAAAAATTTTATTTGGTCATTATCCCCGGAGTTCATATAAACAGAATCAGCTCTAATAAATACTCGCCTAAATGATGCAGGGGTATTCGCCCAAACGATAAACATATTTTACTACCTCGCCCAAATTAAAAGACGCCCCAAGTATGATATTTGTTAACAAATTTAAGCCTAAGTACTATTCAGTGTAGTGCTCGGTGTAGTAGTCTACACTGAAAATCCTCAGTCTTAGTATCAGCAGAACTGTAATACTAGAATTTAGTGATGGATTTCTTACGAATGATATTCAACTCAGGCTATTACTATTATATTGTTAACACTATAAGATAAATCTACTTGGTCTTATGTTTCGAAGTTGTCAATCCAGAGCAAATGGCTGTGTGTAAAGTATGGCTTGTTATTGTGTCTAGTTTATTCCCTTCCATACTGAGCATTCAAATAAACAAGTTTCCAGATCCAATAAACTGTCATGTGGAACATTTTATGTTCACCGTTCAAATTAAATAGACTGCAGTGTGTTTTATTTTTCCTTAGTTCTTATTGGGAAAATAATTAATCTAAAATTAATCAGCAGGCGATGGAAGAACTTTTACAGCTACTGGAGAATAACAGTTCCTGTTTAAAATTATGC
Organism: Ectobius pallidus; assembly: GCA_964059195.1. Taxonomy (NCBI): domain Eukaryota; kingdom Metazoa; phylum Arthropoda; class Insecta; order Blattodea; family Ectobiidae; genus Ectobius; species Ectobius pallidus. Next base: position 109,858,889 of record CAXKWD010000006.1, read on the forward strand.
TTTCAAATTCAAGTAAAGGAAGAGAAAAGATTTATGTAGCATTCTATAGAATAAATCAATTAATAAGTAAGTAAATGAACCTTAATGATATAGACCCCAATATATGCGTAGGCATAATTACCAACATAACCCTAATATAGCGAGTCCTAGCAAGTACATAACAGGTCAGCTAGTAAAAATACTCATAACCTTAAATAATTGTCTTATATGCTTCAATTTTAAAATGGTCTTTTTATGTGATAAATTAATTTTAATAAAAGGAACTTATTATTACCAAAAAAATCAGTTCTATAGTTATTTTTCACTTGTATACATTTTCGTACAGTGTATTTGCTTAGTAGATTTTTCCTCTAGACCTCGTGTCATGAAACCCTGACAACTCTACAATGTTATCATCAGGGCCCGGATTCTAATGACATGTCATCTTTTTATTGATGCTGCATAGATATTGCCAACCTGTGCATAAATCCTAATCATGGCCTCTAGATTATAGAAATGCATTTTTATTCGGTCATTTTTTTTGTCATTTTTTGCAATTTTATATTTTTAGGGCATTTATTACAATTTTAGGTCATTATTTTGTCATTTTCGTGTCATTTGCTTCCTTATTAAGTCATTTTCATGTATTTACATTGAGTGTATTAACTTTTTTTCCGTCGCTAGCGGTGCTGTCTTTGAAGTGTTGTTTGTTTAATGCAAGAAGGAAAAATTCGGCGTTAAAGTGTTGACATGTCTCAGTCGGAAGTGAGAATCAAAGAAACGCCAAAATTTGGTATTATATTACTATTGTTATTTTATAATTAATGGCAGCACTATGCTCCACCCTGAAATTCTGTACCCACTTTTCAGGTTTTATATACGTCCTGAATATTATTAGTTTTTAGTTAGAATTAGTTTTTTTAATATTCATAATTCTAGTGTTACAACGAAGTTCTTTTGTTTTGCTTTTTTTCCTTTCAAATGTTAGAAATCAGTCGCGGCCATGCCCTTGGAGATTTTATGCTGTTACAGGAAAAACTGAATGCCTAGGCAAAAGTCTCCTAATAAAAGTTGCTTGTATATGTCCCCTCTATACACAAGTAAAATATTTCGGTGTTATTCATTAGCACTCTGTATATCCATCGTGAATAATGAAGTAATGAAACCACAATGTTCGTACATGTAGAGAAAGGATACATACTGTATAAAACCCCTGAAAAAAATTCCTACAATAATTTAAATTAAACTAAGGCACGGTAATAAATGATTATTAAGCATTGAAATACAATATGCTATTCATATTCCAATTGGAGAGTCATTTTCTCAAAGCTGTTCGCATGAACTCCACTATACGAAGGGAAGCGCCTTACAGGAGCGAACACTACTTCTCCGACACCGGTGTACTGCGTGCAGTATCCAGGCTACACAAAGGCGCTAGTCCATAAACTTGCATGGGGAGGTATTTTTCTCACTCTAACGTAGGTCATGGAGGGTCCTACGTCCACTGAAGGTTAAGGATTTCTGAGTTTTAGACAATCGTCCCATGAAATATTATAACTAGGGGCGGATTTCTATGAAATGTCATATTTTTCCCCTTCGCATTATTTCAGGTTTCCGACTAATTTAAACCCGATTCCAAGCATCCTGGTGAAAATGGAACAGCTTTTATTGTGCATATAACTGTATATTTAGGAAATTTTCAACTATTGTAACATATTTAGTATGAATATGCATATTTAGGTCATATTTTTTATATTTGTGTGCATATTAAAGAAATTTTGAAGTTTCATATAATATTTTGCAGATTTTGCATTAAAATGATACTTTTTGAGAATTTACAGGTATTTTAAATCATTAACACTATATTTTAATAAAGTTTATTGTAATGAAACTTAAAAAATATACACAATGTGTAAGCGGTAAAGTCATATTTTAAATTCTATTGGTCATATTTTAATGTTTTTTAGGTCATAAATGCATGCATATATCCTATTTTTTAGGTCATAGAAATCCGCCCCCTAGTTATTAGATTGACTTGGCACCAGAGTCTGCCACCTGCTTGGATTTGAGAGTGCAAACTATTGTATACCCTCAATAAACAACAATATAATCCGACAGACCACAAAAGGATGTGCCGAATTTTTACTCACCAGTGCCTTAGTGCCAGTATAAATTTCTGTGAGAAAAGAACATTCCACAACAATACAGTTATTTACAGTTTTTACAATTACGTACAAACTAGTCTATAACTTTGTGCGTACAATAATATTTTTTTATAAATAAAATATCAGTTTTAGGTCATTTTTTATAATTATTAAGTCATTTTCCTTAAAATTTAGGGTCATTTTTTAAACAATTTTAGGTCACCAGAATCCGGGCCCTGGTTATCATATATTCCAGGTTTCAGCTATGTTCTTGATGTTTTAGAAAAGTTACATCTTTTGAATTCTCTCCAATATAGGCCTACCTAACTGCAAGAAGATTACACCTGGTTTAAGATTATTCGGCATTACACTAACATTTTACAAGGATCTGTAATTTCCGGTTTGCCTGCACGTTGTGACGTTACAAGTTAAATGACTTAGCGCACAGTCAACTGCATCTGAGGGATCCTAATTACAATGGATAAAATGCAATGATTTGAGCAGATTCCTTATAAGATATACACTGAATTATAATAATGATCTATCAAATTGTTGCAATTCATGGCTTTGTGCAATAGGCCTATTTCATCAACTTCCATTGTGAATATTAGAACAGTACCTAGTGTTAGGTCTACACAACTAAGTTGATACTAATTCATTAGCTTGGATTTCCTTTTAACGTTGACGTTCCTTTCACGTGTCATCGAACTAAATTGCCAATTAATATCACTTTAGAGTTATCTAATTAAAGGTCTATATTGCCTTAGTTAACCCCTCAGTTTCTGTCACTTTGATATGTCAGGCTACTTGAAATCTTATGGATCATATATCTCTTCTCAAATGTCATATTAATTTCAGTTCCAGCAGACGGAGAGCTTTTAGAAACTGTTCTCTAATAGCATCTCTCTCATAATAATTAACTTAATGACAAACCAGTTGACTCTAATAGCTTGGAGGCAATAGTCCTGAATGGTTAGGATGCTGTTTGTAACCGTGGAGTTGGTAAATGTGGTGGTAAATAATGCCACAAATTAGTAGGCCTAATATATGCATTTAGAAACGACCTGATGAAACTAGATAAAGTGTTTCAGCATGTCATCAATGTAATTAAGATAGGAACCTCGTATCTTAAATTAAACAAATCAGAAAAAAAAACTGTTAAATAGCCTAATTACAATTTAAATTTGGTATAATGGCAGTTAAGGGACCTCCTGCGTAGTCTCGTAGCTAACGTTACTGGCTACGGATTCGCAGGCTCGGGTTCGATGTCCGGTAACTCTTCGTATTTTTCTGAGATAGGGAAGTCTGGAATGGAGTGCACTCGGCCTGGTACAAACTGAAATTGACATTGAATCTCCAACTGCTCCTTTAAATTTGGACTAGTCCAACTGGTGTTGGTTTGATGTCTAACATTAACCTATGAACACAGGTCGGTTTCAGGTTCAGGAGTGAAGCATTGGGTAGAAAAGGCCTAAGACACATTAAGTAGAGGGTTGGATGAAATTGCCTTGTAAATATTGTCTTCTATATTTGTACACACCGTCATTTGAAGTGAACTAAGGACATGGGTAACAAACAGTTAAGATTAATTCTGAAATCATTATGTTCTCTCATCGAATCTAGGGGGTTTTAGCCGTGTCCGCCTTCGTGAAAAAAAAGGAGCGTGCAGGGGTGGGGAGTGGAAATGGCGGAGCCAGTTTAGAATTCTCTTACCAACATAAACCACCGTGCATCATATTGGAAAGAATCTGTGCACCCGAGTGTACAGGTAGGGGGAAAAAAGCGGACCGACTCTTGTACAGGCCTCGCCAGCGATATTGGCATATGTCCTTGAGTGCGTAGCTAGCCAGCTAGCACCCTGGGTTCGCCAGGAATATTGGTGTATGCCCTTGAGGGCGTAGCTAGCCCCCTCATAATGTTATCTTTCATCACATACGCACACGGTACTGATTAAGCAAAACATTGGAATACGTTACAGTGCATCTCGAGCAGTGTGTTTATACATCTCCAATATCAAGTTGCATCATTCTTCCTGCTTCAGCCTTTGTGTCACACCGGTTCTAATGGAATCATGCCCCTCCTCTGATACTGCCATCACGCCCCTCGGACCAAACCATGACCACGATAAAGTAAGTGACTCGCACCATAGCTGTCCATTAAAATTTCCATACGCCAAAAACCGTGGCGCAACCTATAGCTGATTTTTGATGCGTAAATAAATGTAAGAGATGTAACGGAAACGTTTGTTTTCACAAGTAATGCAAATTACGTGGAATTATTTCTCAATTGATTGTCTATATTGTCTAGAACAAATTTCAATACATTCCCTGATATCCTATGAATGCCCTTGAGGGCGTAGCTAGCCCCCTCATAATGTTATCTTTCATCACATACGCACATGGTACTGATTAAGCAAAACATTGGAATACGTTACAGTGCATCTCGAGCAGTGTGTTTATACATCTCCAATATCAAGTTGCATCATTCTTCCTGCTTCAGCCTTTGTGTCACACCGGTTCTAATGGAATCATGCCCCTCCTCTGATACTGCCATCACGCCCCTCGGACCAAACCATGACCACGATAAAGTAAGTGACTCGCACCATAGCTGTCCATTAAAATTTCCATACGCCAAAAACCGTGGCGCAACCTATAGCTGATTTTTGATGCGTAAATAAATGTAAGAGATGTAACGGAAACGTTTGTTTTCACAAGTAATGCAAATTACGTGGAATTATTTCTCAATTGATTGTCTATATTGTCTAGAACAAATTTCAATACATTCCCTGATATCCTATGAATGCCGCTAGGCACGCGCAGTAGCTCATATCGGCAACTTAGATATTTTAGTCGGTCCGCTTTTTTTTTTCTCTCTACCTGTACATGACTTCTTGTAGTGAAATATTGCTATAGGTCTTTGGAATACTATAAGAGGAAGAACCTGCGTTTTTTTAGGTCTTTGGAGAAATTTTTTTTAAATCTCTTCATACAATTTGTATGTTCGGAGATTGTATTTTGACCATGGAAATTACTATACTAACTTCAGGTGGATGCGAGGTATATGTAACTAATTGCGATAAATAAGGAACAAATTTAAGTAAGTCATTAATTTATAAACTACTTTGTAATAAAGCTGAGTAAATTAAGAATGGAATCAAGAGTAATGGGGAAGCAGTGTCAGTGACATCTTGTGTTGGCAGTAACAACAAATTTATATCTTTTAGCCTTTTCCCCGCTGCTGTCCCTCTTCTCCTCCATGGCATGGCAGTGAGCGCACAGATAACAAAGCAAGCCAAATTGCGTGCAGCAGCAAAGGCGAAACTTAAATTAATCACCTTCATTTGTCTTTTCATCCATCTTCTTCCTCCCTTCGTCACTACGCTAGGCATCAGACAATTTCACTCAAATTCTGAAAACGTATGGACTACGGCGTTTCTAATTTCTCTAGCAGTTTCTGCTCCTTTAAATTTGTCTAATTAACAAGTACGTGTTATCTATTATTCATTTGAGGAGTAGGCCTACATTTCAAATCTTTCCTCATTAGTTACTATTGGATGTAAGATGTAAAAGTCTCAATTGCCTAGTTACTATTCTTTGTCTGGGAACAGTGAACTAGTTTGAGTAGGCCTATCAATAACTGTATTCCATTCCATTCTGATTCTTGTTTGCTTCATGTTAAAATGTTACACTGTTTCAGAAACGTTCATACATCACACATTTGGGGGGTGCAGATCAAGGTTTGTAAACTATAGTTTACTGATATTGTGTGCAGATCACATGTTTCGGAACTAATTGTCCATATTCAGATTTTGTGGTATGGATGCTGGTTACGTAGATCAAGTTGATTCTTCAGGTCATCCTGAGAATTTCTTACGTTGGCTTCTCGGATTATCATCCGTGCCAAAATTATTGGGATCGAACTTTCGGCCATCTTCACTCTATGACCTTCCTCATTCCCCATTCCTGAGGAAGGCCTCAGAGTGACACGGCTGATAACCCGAGAAGCCATCTTAAGTAATCAAGGCCGTGAAAGCTTCAAATTTTATATCATTCTGAGAACATCTCACAGATATGAAGACCCACAACCACCATCCAGAGAAACATCTGCTCTTTTAAACTCTATACTAAGTAGGCCTACAGTAAAACCTAAGTTGACCGTTTGTTCCATTCAGATGTGGTCAATGTATAGAGGTGGTCATGTTACTAAGATTTCCAGTGATCTATCAAGAGTTTAATTATACAGTTATACCTATTAAATTTCACAATAATGTAAGCTTGAATAGAAATACATAAAAATGGAGTAAAAGCTAAACTTAACATTTATTTAAAGTTTAATACTAAGTCTAAAACTTAATTTTTTTTTAAATGTTTAATTCATTACATGCTTTACGCTTACATATTTTATAAGGAAAAAAAGAACATCAAAGCACACTCATCCAAACTTTTAAATTAATATAAATTCTTTCTTTATATAATGAAACAATCTCCTGTACACCATTGAAATGTTTGCAGCTTACTGCCCAAATTTAACAGCTAGGTAAAATATTTGTATGCAATCTTCCTAATTAGTTTTCAGGTTCTGCCACTGAAAATAGCTAGCAGGTAGTGCCCATTGCTGCTGTTTTCTTTTAGTGCTTTGGGGTGGGATAAGAAGGTAAGATTGAACAAGTTGGCCCCAATGTAAGGAATTTCTGTACAGCACTTCACAATAATTTTGGCATCAATCATTAGAGTAGTCCAGTTTTACAGGTAAAAAGTTCTTAAAATCTTTTCTGACGGTGGTCAAGATAAAAGTTACACAGGTGTCAACTTCACAGAGTAACTTATGCATATAAACAAATGGGAATTTTCCAGTTCCATGAAAATGCTGTCAATTAAGGCAGGCCATGTCACAGAGATGGTCAATTTCACAGGTTTTATTGTAGGACAGTGGCCTTGGACTAATTTTTGGCGGCCCACAAACAAAATAATAGGCCTACTAATTTTAACTTCAATGCCAATACGGCAATTTAGTGACAAAGAAAAAGTGTCAGGTCGCACAATAAACTCAAGAATGTCACTGTGCTTTGTGCTATTCATTAACGTTCCGAAGTGGATGCCGAAATATAAAAGACACACATGTATAATGTTAATATCCCTACAAATATTGTAATGTAATTGATATATTTGTGTTACGGAACTATCATGTTATTAATAATCAATAAATCACCAAAATCACCAAAACGAAAATGAAGACTGAAGACTACTGTTGTAGAAGATAATTTCAACTCGAGTATAACTTCAAATAGGATCTGTTCACGCTTGTAAATTATTAACAAATTGGCATACTGTTATAATTTAATAGTTGTGGTTTTACAACGATAAAAAAACATTTGCAAAAATGGGACATTTTAAATTAAGGCAACAACAGTTTTAAAAAATTCAGACTTTAACAAAATGGGACAATTTATTGAGCTAATGGTGGCTCGTTGATACTCATGGTTTAAGTTCAATCGAAAAAATTAACGAGATATCTGTGATTAATAAAAGAGCAAAAGTCGACATAGGACACAGTTGTACTACACAATCATATGGCTTCTAACAACGCATCTACGAACATGAGATGTATGACAAAAAACGATTCTCTTGGTGAGATCTATCATTCCACACCCTGTATTTAATTAATTACGAAATTTACATAATCAGACACTTATTTCAGAACTAAAAAAAGACTTTATAAAATCAGGTAAAATGATATAACAAAGTGCCAGTATGTTTTTGTTGAATCAATTATAATTTCAATTATGATATGCAGAAATTAAGTTTTTCTAATCAGATTAAAATCGACCAGCTCAGCAGAACTACAGATTTGTGATACCTTGACAATCGCGCACTCACATAAAAAAAAAATTTAAAAAAAAAAATTAAAATCCATGTCAAATCGGCCGGCTCCGGGATCCGATAAAGCATATTAGAGTTATAGGGGCCTATAGCGTATTTGAGTTATGGCGCGTACACACACACGGACAGACAGACAGACAGATAGACGGACAGACATTTTTCGTCCCCCACACACAATCTCATAAAGTACCATACTAGCACTTAATAATACTGTATTAATATATGCCCATAAAAATAACACTACATTCTGGACTACATTTTCTTGCGGAAGAAGTGAGAAGTAATCGCTCGGTATTACTGTAAGTTCAAAGTCAGTAGACTAAGACTGATGATTGACTTCATTCAAAATTAGTATTGGCAGATTATCACATTTCTCAAAAAGAGACGATGGAAGTGCCTGGATAAAGTTGTTTTAGTGACTTACGGTTCTTATAATTTGCGAAGTTGTTGAAGGCCTAGTTAATGCGCAATTAAGGGGAGTAATTACCAGTGCGGCAGCTTGTCAGGCGCGCATCCGTCGCCTCGGGTGTTGGCGTCATCAACGTCACGCCAAGCAAAATGATACACAAAACCAGCTGACATCCATGTGTCTTCTTGCATCGCAAGGTATAATCATTTTATAGTAATTCTGGTGTAGTTAGACTGTAGTCACTGCTTTCGTCTTTCTTACTATCATTATATTTGTCTTCCTGTTTTTAGAGTTTTCCTTTGTTTCTTATTATCCTCTATTTCCTCATCATCCTTACCTTTTTCTTCCTGTGTTTTCCACAGCCATGTTAATTTTCGTTTTGATCGATCTCTTCAAAATGCAGTTAACATACCGAAATCGTAATTTTTCATAAGGTTTCGTCAAGATAATTTTTAAATACAGACTAAATAGTAATTCTAGACTATCCTATACTCTACTGTATTTATGTCATTTTGGATTCTACATCTGGGTCTATCACTTTCTGGAACACATAATAGGCCCTAGGCTACAACAAATATAGAAGAACTAAAGCAGAGGCCAACAATCTACAGCCTCCTGCCCTTATAAGGTCCCCAGGATACTTTTAATCAATCCATTAGCCAAAATTGTAAAACCAAGCCGATGTCCCACGATCCAATTTTTTATTCAAACCATGAAATTGGACCATGTGACATCGACGACTGCTTTCTCTTTCATCCCATATTTTCCATCCAATTGTATTGCATGCAACACAATAAACGTTTATAATTTTGTATAAAAAATTATGAAATCAACCAATGAGCGTCATACAGTAGTACAGGCCTCGCCAGCGATATTGGCATATGTCCTTGAGTGCGTAGCTAGCCAGCTAGCCCCCTGGGTTCGCCAGGAATATTGGTGTATGCCCTCATAATGTTATCTTTCATCACATACGCACATGGTACTGATTAAGCAAAACAATGGAATACGTTACAGTGCATCTCGAGCAGTGTGTTTATACATCTCCAATATCAAGTTGCATCATTCTTCCTGCTTCAGCCTTTGTGTCACACCGGTTCTAATGGAATCATGCCCCTCCTCTGATACTGCCATCACGCCCCTCAGACCAAACCATGACCACGATAAAGTACCTACCTATACTATCCCTGGATGACTCGCATGACGTAGCAACATGGCTGCTTCATCCGTACTGCCGATTTTCTACGCTCCCAGCGGTCGATCAGCGAACATTACCCATGAAGGTAAAACGAAATATTAGAGTCAAGAAGAATAACTAACGCTATGCCAGACTTTGAATTTGTAAAGATACTAACGATAGCCGTTATTAAAACCGACGTAAACGTTGAGTGCTCTAGATATTGTGAAAAAAATTCGGGGCAGAACGCCATTTCGGTAGTACGCCTAGTAGCTACTAATTTTCGTTTCGTAAGAAAAAGTCGACAACAAATATTGGACTAAAACGCACTCGTGTGCACGGCCATAAATAATTGTATAGAATACTATTTGATAAAATTATTTTAACAAAAAAATTGTATCATGGAACATCGGCTTAGAAATGTTTCTATTCTGTTGCTTGCAGTGCAATTGGATGGAAAATATTGGATGAGATTGTGTGCAGTGGCAGTCGTCGGTGTCGACATGATCTAATTCCATTGTTTTTAGAAAATTGGACCAATAATTGGACCTTGGGAAATCGGCTTAAGACGTTCCACAATGAGGGATCTATTAGCAAACCCGGCAATCTCCATTTTGATAAAAGATAAAGACTCTAACTTCTAATGAAAGTTTAATGCATTTCCTGCAACATACTTAGTGTATGTGTTAAAAAACCGACTTCCCACAAAGGGAGAAACTCAAATTGCAGGAAATGCATTAAATTTTAATTAGAAGTTAGAATCTCTATCTTTTATCAAAATGGAGATTGCCGGGTTTGCTAATAGAACCCTCAAATTGCACATAAGTTTGGGGGTGAAATACATTAGTACAGAATAAGTTGGTACCGTTGAAATTATTAGGCAAGGAAGAAACATAGACAATGATACTCTTATGTTAATTTAGTTGTCATGCAACTGACCTACATCCATTTTCATTAAACGGATTATAAAAACATAGTATGCTTCCAAGTATGCCCCCCCCCCCCCCAACAACCCGTCATAGAGCTGCGGCAAAGCCTTTGAACTATAAATAAGGGTCACGCCATTTCAACACCATGCTATACACGAAATGTACAGACATCCAAATGGTGGGTCATTAATTGACGGGGCCATAATAGTTTCGTTAACTGGCAGGGTTGAGAGAAAAGAAACAGTATAAAAAAAAGAAGTAATGTGAGGAAAAGGGATAAGGAATGAAAGAACACGAGTACAAGCGGTGTTTCAGTTAGTGACCGCACGGCGCCGCCACCAGCGAAGTTACTCCCCCTCCTACAGGTCCGGCCATAAATAACGCAAGAAGCATTCTATCTTTTTCCTCAGACTTGTCTTTTCGCTCTCTTTCCCACATACGGTTACAACATCGCCTGCCAACCAAGCCTTTAGATTTATGGGCCCTTTCAAGATGTTTCTTTTTGAGCCAAGAACTCGGAATGGTGTGGAGGGGGCACAAGGTAATTATATCTTCCTTTCCACCATGAAATAAACCGACTCATATCATGGCGTTGGTTCTCGAGGAGACCGTCTGTCAATGTCAGCAGAGGGCAAGCCCAACACGCCACGGGGAGCTATGATTTGTTTCAACATAATCCCTGTTCCCAAAATTGACGTCTGACACTAACAAAACACGTGTTTGTTTTATATTAACACCGCTGAATAGATGGTTAGCCCGCATTTCACACAGATGGGACAAGGAGTCAGTGACTGACATGCTGTAATACTAATAAAAGAGATAAAAGAGATTGCTTTCTCCTTCCAAACAGAAAGGAATCCCCGATGTTCACTTGAAAACTAAAGGTTAAGTATCACACACTGTAAAGTATTTGAGTTGAATTCTTCATTATGAACGCATTTGGAAGAAGTAGAGAATAAAAAAATCTTATGAGAAACGCAAGTACAGTAGAACTATCCGGAGTGGTTTTTGTATAATTGGGACACGCTCTTTCAGGGCCGATTATTTGCAAAAAAAGCAAAACATTTAGCCGACAAAATTGACAGTTTGTCAGCAAAACAATTGACCTTTGACCGATGATGTGATATTTTATGTATGTACAGTACTGTACAGTTTTTTTTTGTTTTTTTTTTTTTTGTTTTTTTTTTTTTGTTTAAGAAATGACTTTTTTCGTGATTTATCCAATTATACGGAAATTTGATTTCCCGGATCGGGTTCGGAATCCCAATCAATCCTGATAAGTTGGAGTTCTACTGCAGTAGAATGGAACCATTTATAAATTAGTCGACCGACGCCTAGCGTCACCGCCTCAGGTCGACCAGCACCACAACTTTGAATTTTAAAATATGGCAGATGAACGCGCTAAATTTTTAAATTCAAAATTGACCCCCGGAATACGTCATTCGACCAAATGACAGACTGGGGGCGGTGGCGTCGGATAGCCTCCAGGTGGGCGTTGAGTAGCGTCGGTTGGCGTTGATCGACCAGAGGCGGCACATTATTTTGAATTTTTAAGCCTTCTCAAATTTTCTGAAAAATATATTAAAGACTTTTAAACAGATTGATACTCTTCCGGCGAGCATTAATCAGAATAACTTCGAAAGCTGATCAGAGATTTTCATACAAGCTTTCGATTACACCCTCCGTTGCCATCATCAGGGGACTTTCCGATAAAATGTGACATACATATTACTCACATGGCAGTATTTATGCCAATGTTTTAGATACTTTCATTAAGGAAAATTAAATTTCGGGGAGGTTGTTTCGTGTAATTAAAAATACAAGATATTTGAAATTCTTATCTATAAGATAATATTACAAATTCACAATTAGATAATGATAATACCTGTACCGTAAAAAGTATGTTTCTAAAAATTATTCTTTATTGTTGAAATTTTTTAATCTACCACCATCCTTAAGATGATTCGGTAGCAGATGGCGAAATCTAATAAAAAAAACATTTATTTAGTCAGTCTGCAGGTAAATCTTGTAATGTTCGCATGTATTCTTGTAAAGCAATAGAGAATACATTAGCCTATGTTCTTAAATATGATAATTTGTTAAAACGAACATTTCATAAGCAAAAAGTTTTATAATTTATTAAATTATATTATAAAGGCAGATATTATTTTGTCACTGCCCGTTGCCTTCTAAAGAAAAAGTTGCTTAATGCCAGAAACAGAGACAAGCCATCACATATGCAAACAGCTATTATTATTATTATTATTATTATTATTATTATTATTATTATTATTATTATTATATTATTTTTACTATTGTGAATTAAATTTACTTTATTTTGAAAGGTTAAACGTTAACATTCCAATTAAAATTACTGTAAAATAATCATAATTGTAATAAATTTAAGCACCCACATACATAAGATACAAGTAAACTATATTTTTTTAAGGGGGAAAACTTTCAGTCTGGTTCAAACACAGCAGTAGAGACGGATGTTATTTGTTGAATATGATTCTTTTAATCTAACTTCTTTAATGTACTGTCGATATTCCCACACAGATAGGCTATAACTTGAAAATACAAACAAAGATATTAAAAATTGGAGCAACCAACAAGTATTATACTGTCGATATTTCCACACAGATAGGCTATAACTTGAAAGTACAAACAACGATATTAAGAATTGGAGCGACCAACAGATTGGGATGCTATCGTAACATTTGTATATCGATTAAAAAGGAGTTTAATCAGGGCCTACTGAAGAAGTGAAGTAATTCATTAATCAATCACAGAGCAGCATTTCCTCTTGAGGTGTGCAAGGGAAGTCCTCTTGTAGTCTGCCCACCCGGGGAGTGCGGTACACTCTGACTGGCAGCTTGTCTGTTTTCTCCCTGGGGGTGGATACCAGCTTCACGGGAGCTGACAACCCCAACTGATCCCCCTCACTTCCATTTCGATTGTCACTCCTTTTGTATTTATATTATCGTCTTGTAACTGCTTTCTTGGAGGTGACATCATTTCAAGAGCATTGTTCCTTCGTAATGACTTTCCTTAATAATATCTCCTCAGAAGTAGTAACAAAGAACTAGAACGACAAGGAAATCCTTATGATTCACAGTTTGTCATTTTAATGGTCCAGAAGCGATGATATGAAAATCTAAAAAGCATAAACGTCAGTAGGGAATTTACAAACTAATAATTCAAATATAGACTATTATACCCATACTTTCACTAAGTTCATAAGTTCAAAACAAATACAATAAATTCGCACTATAGGTCTAAAGTAGTGTTCCCGCTCCCACGGTAGCTCGCAGGCGAAATAGGGACACGGGGAAACCTCTCCGGTTTGAAGGATGCTACACTAAGTCAAGTTTAAATACATTTATTGAGCCCCTTGAAAGATACAAAGAGCACAATGGACAAAATGATAAATAGACCCTTTAAAATACAAGATGGAATTTTGTATCTTGCTTTACAAATAAATTCCTCTTCCTAGCGGTGCCGAAGAAGATGAAATGTTGATGAAGTCAAGGGGAGACGACTTAGTAAGCTCCTTCTGGAAAATAAGGCATGCTTGCCTTATAAGACTGATGAATAGCTCGGAGGACCAGAGCAGAGCAATTTTTATAGTCGCGCTTGCTCGGACGACTGAGAAAGAATTTCACTATTCTTGAAGTGAATGCGCACTATCAGCAAATTATTTTAAGGTCGACTTGCTGCTTCGACCGAAAAGAAGAACCTTTAGATGTTGCTTCGACACTGCAACTAAAATTAAGCACTCTGAAATATTCACTTCACAGCAGTACTTACAGTAAATCCTTTTACTTAATGAGTTACGCATTCAAGTCCATACGGTTTGATCAGGGAAGTAAAAAACTTGGCTTCACACATTTGTAATTAAATCACAAATAAATTACTTTGATGAATGTACTAAATTGCGTCTCTGCAATAACTAGGGCTGGGAAACTTCAAATTCCCAGCTCGACAATAATAACTAGATTCAGAATTCTGAACTGAAAACTAGCCTGGCGAAAGCTTCGAACGAGAGAATAAGAATGAATAGCAAGAATGACAGACGTCACGACATGTGACGTAAAGCAAGAATCCCATTGGCCAAGAAAAACAATAAATAATTAATCTTGGAAATAAATCAATTAAGTTACATTAAAATACTAAAACATAAATAAGAGAATTAATAGCATTACTTCAAAACTGAATTGTTTCTTTAAAAACACAAAATTATGAATAAAATATACTAAAAAATAATCAGACTGAAACTTTGGGTTGGAGATTATAACATGACTATCCAAAAAATGAAAGATGCGACAGTCAAATGTTATTTCTTATGAGAATTGATGGGAGAAAGAACAAACAGATAAGTAAACATATTTAAAATTATATTGAAGACACAACAAGAAAAATAAAACAAACGAAGACACAAGCCTGTTGCCATAGCAACACGGCGAATGACCTCGCGAAACCAGCTAATGCCTCAAATCCGGCCAGACACGAATGCTGGACGGAACATATTGCCCGCGATAATTTCGCTCGTGAAATTATCTAACAGAATGTGACGTCAAGCAAATTCGTGAATGCAAGGATTCGAGGCCAAAACAACTATCAAGTCGCAATAAAGTCAAAATCGGTGGAGTGGGATGCGTCCGGCATCAGCACTCTGAATGAAAGCAGGTGTCACTGTCCCTCTTCACTGACAGGCAGAGGAGCCAACTTGATGAGGGGCCTCTTATAAGTGCCTGAGACAGTGCGCACAGTGACAACTCTGACAAGGCCGTCTGGGCCTGGGTGTACTTGGTGCACCAGACCAAGCACCCACCTATGAGGAGGTACATTGTCCTCGAGAACCAATACAGGGGTACCCAAAGGAACGTCTGGCAGTACCTTATGCCACCTTGCACGACGCTGTAGCGTGTGGAGATAATCCACGGACCACTTCTTCCAAATACAAGTGACCATCTGCTGAAGATGGTTCCAACGGGAACGCAGGCTGTACCCACCAGAGAGGTCAGGACTGGGCACCGACACAATGGGCTTGCCAATAAGAAAGTGGCCGGGTGACAAATATCCAAAGTCATCCACGTCCTCAGATAACGACATCAAAGGACGTGAATTCAAGAATGACTCAATTTGTGTGAGAACAGTAGACATCTCCTCGTAAGTGTACTTACAGGACGAGGACATCCTCTTCAGGTGGAACTTCAAAGAGCGTACTGCCGCCTCATGAAGCCCTCCCATGTGTGGAGAGTGAGGAGGCAAGAAACGCCAATGAATGTTCAAATGCGCAGTGGCGTCTTGCACTGCGGAGTGATGTTCTGATGACATCAAAAGCCTAGAGAGGTTCTGCAGGTCGGCGTGAGCTCCGACAAAGTTTCTACCATTATCACAAGTGATTGAACTTGGAATTCCACGACGACTTGTGAACCTTGACAATGCCGCCAGGAAGGCACGTGAGGTGAGCGAAGTCACTAGCTCAACGTGTACGGCCTTCGTGGACATGCAGACAAAAATAGCAACGTAGGCTTTAGTAGTCACCTTGGACCGCGGGCCACCAAACTTGAGAGAGAATGGACCGGCGTAGTCCACACTAGAGTTTGTGAAAGGAGGGAGAGGATTTACTCTCTCAGGAGGCAGATCAGCCATCTTTTGCTGAAAAGCCTGAGCCTCAAAGCGGAAGCAAACACTACAGCGCCTCCGTACACTGCGAACCAGCTTGCGAATGCAAGGGATCCAATACGACTCTCGCAAGTGTGAGATGACTAGCTGAGGTCCTGCATGACCTAGATGCAAGTGCACATGGAGAACTAACTGCCTGGTGAAAGCATGCTCTGCAGGAAGTAATATCTGATGCTTGTTGTCAAAGGGTAGGTTGGACCGACTTAGACGTCCACCTACACGCAGGATGTTATCCTGAATAAAGGGGCATAGTTGCCGGATCTTACTAGAAGAAGGCAAATCTTGCGAGGAAGACAATGCTTGAATTTCCTTTCTGAAAGCATTCCTTTGAATGATTCTAATGCAAGAATGCAAAGCTTCAGTAAGCTCTGACGGCAACAAAGGGCCATTGATAGGTGACTTGAGTTTCAAGTAATTATTAATGAAACGTCGCACATAAGCCATGACCCTGATTGTTTTCAAGTGTGAAAACTTAGTCAGCCATGGGCTTAAGCTAGAGGTTTCGATAGTGACTAGCGCTGCTATCTTCACCTCTGGGAGAGACGAAGACTCGAGCTCAGTGGGCAAACTGGGCCACTGAGTGGAGTCGGCAGTAAGCCAAGAAGGGCCTGACCACCACAGAGAGTTGTTAAGTAGGTCAGAAGGGGTGGCTCCCCTAGAGATGAGATCAGCGGGATTGTCCTTAGAAGACACATGCGACCAAGAGCCAATGGCAGTGAATTCTTGGACGTCCGCGACTCTGTTAGCCACGAAAGTCTTAAGTTTAGAAGGTGAATGGTTTAAGTCTGCAGTTAGGAAGGCTGAGTAATTGGAAGACATAGCCTTCGAGCATTCAGGCTCTTTTGGGCTTGCGTCAAGATAACGCTTAGCCGTGGATCGGCGTCGATGACCATTGGAAGTATGGCAACGCTGTGAAGGGAAAGGCGCAGAGGGCAGTTTCCCGGCGAAGTACCAACCAAGGTGCGAGTTCTGAATCGTAGGTAACTCACAGGTGGAAATTTGCCCTGGACACACCACTTGGGCGCAAATCTCCACTCCAAGAAGTAGATCGACACACTTAGGACGACTAAAGAATGGGTCAGCCAAGGGAAGATTCGGAGGAATGTTCCAATCTTTGGTCTCAATGAAAGAGTTCGGGAACCTTTTCTCCGAAATCTCCGGAACGACAATGGCCTGTGCATTGTAGCGCCATAAAGTCACTCGCGACTGAATCGTGATGCTGGTTAGCTTATGTGTGCTAACATTAGTGGACAAAATTCCCGCTAGCGTAGTCCGCTGCGCATGAGGAGCTAGTCCAAGACGCCTAAACAGCCTGTCGCTAATAAGATTGCAGTCTGAACCGCTATCCAGGAGGGCTGTGGCCTCAACAGGCGAGCCGTCTGAGTCCAGGATGCGGACAGTAGCAGTAGGAAGCAAGCAGCGCTGCTGGGTCTGACTAGAAGCCATAACACCTGCAGTGTTGGCAGCCTGGTGACTATCGCTAGTCGGGTCGTGGAGGAATGTGCTATGTCTCCCAGCACATCTCCTGCACTGAAAAGTCCTACAATTGTTGGCATGCCCTTGACTATACAGGCATACGCGACACAGTTTGCGGTCTCTAACAAACTGGTCTCTTTGAGCGAAAGTCATGCTCCTGAAGTCGCTGCATGAAAACAGGTCATGCACAGCAGTACGACAACAGAGACATTTAGGCCTCGAAGAAGAAGACTTTGACTTGGAAGGAGCCGGAGAGCTCGGAACTGACTTAGCAGCCTGACTTTTCGTGGCAGCATCAGTCATCTGCAGTATGCGAACTCGGCTTTCCAAGAAGACAAATAACTCCTTGAGAGTAGGGAGCTTCCCTATTTTGACAGATGACTCCCATTCTCTGATGAGGTTCATCGGAAGCTTGTCGATGATAATTCTGGTAATAATCAGATCTGACAACTCCACTTCTGTATTAAGGGAATTCAGTGCATGCACTGTGCTTATAAAATGATCCAGGTATTTCTGCAGGGATTCTGCAGAATACCTCTCAATCTGAGGGGGAGAGAAGAGATTGTCCAGATGGGTGTTGGCGATTAGCCGGTCGTTATCAAACCTATCAATCAAAGTCTGCCACGCCACCTGGAAAGTCGCAGCAGAGACAGGAATATTCTGAATGACCGTACTAACCTCTGATGACAGGCAGGACTTCAAGTACTGATACTTGTCCATGTCCGAAATGTGCCTGTGTTGAATTACCAACGACGAGAAAGTGTCACGAAACTCGATCCACTCAGAGGGGTTCCCATTGAACTGAGGAAGACGGATTTCGGGGAGTTTCGGTAACAACGGCGTGACAGGGTCGAGCGAGGAGCGCTGACTGGCAGTCTGCGCCTGCTCGGGTTCATATAGCTGTTTCTTTTCAGCTATCATGGAGTCAAAGAAACTGATGACTTTATAATAATCAGATTCCACTGCGTGAAAGTCGAATTCATGATCCTGGTAGGCCTCGTCAATGGCCACCTGAGCATAATCTGACTTGTAGGCCTTGAAGACCTCTACGAATTCAGAGCGGCGAATGCGCGCTTCATGAAGCGTAGTGAGATCTTCGATTTCGTACTCTCGCATAATCTGCATTTGACGCAGAAGTTGCGATTGCAAGTACTCGAAGCGTCTTATTTTAGCCTTTTGGGCAGCTTCGGCCTGGGCGTGGGCTTCGGCTCTCTTAGCCTCAGCTTCCTTTTCGGCTAAAGCCAGCTGGGCCTGAGCCTGCCTCTCTGCAAGGGCTTGCTGGGCCAGGGCCTCCGCTCTCTTAGCTTCGGCTTCCTCACGGGCTAAAGCCAGCTGGGCCTGAGCCTGCCTTTCTGCAAGGGCCTGCTGGGCCAGGACCTCCTTGTCAGATAAGGCCTGAAGAAATTTACACAACTGAGAGTTGCCTCTGGAAATGACGGCGTCGACTTCTGCCCTATAGGCTTCTTCAGCATCAGAATAATCCACACCGTCGATTTCAGTCTGAACAAGGTCGAACTTAGCTGCAAGTTCGTCTAACTTGGACTCATACTTCTTGAGTTCAGGATAAGTGACATCCTCAATGGCTAAATTACTAATGACATTAACCTGCCGCGTAATCTGGGCCTTAATGGGAACTCGCTTGGCTTTAAGAGCCGTCAAACCGTCTGGACTCGACATAGCGACTTGCTTATACAATGTCTGAATTAAATAGGTTGCCCGCCTAGAGCCGGTGCAACAATGACAAATTAGTGTTTGCTTATAAGAATGGAGTGAGTTGCCCGCATAGGAGCATACGAGTAGACAAAGAAATAGTGTGTAGCTGTACAGGTGTAAGTACACAGATGTAAATGTTTACACTTTACAAGAAAGTACAAAAAACTTAATTGAAATCTGTCAGAGACCTCCCTCAAACGCAATGCGGAGGAGAACCACAGATACTTATAGCAACTGACTTTAAACTACTTATTACTGATGGCTACTGATGGTAGCGTCTCACACCGGCGGCAAACTATACCGGGAGAACAAGATTGATATATAAGAATGACTAGAATTGTGGCTAATCACTGAGGTCTCTGTAATAAGTGACCAAGACAAATTCAAACTGTTAATTGAATAGTTACTCTACGTTAATTATAGGTCACTAACTATCAATGCATCTTCAACCATAGGCCTCTGGGTCATATCCAGGCCCGGAGGAACCACAAAGAGATGTTCCCGCTCCCACGGTAGCTCGCAGGCGAAATAGGGACACGGGGAAACCTCTCCGGTTTGAAGGATGCTACACTAAGTCAAGTTTAAATACATTTATTGAGCCCCTTGAAAGATACAAAGAGCACAATGGACAAAATGATAAATAGACCCTTTAAAATACAAGATGGAATTTTGTATCTTGCTTTACAAATAAATTCCTCTTCCTAGCGGTGCCGAAGAAGATGAAATGTTGATGAAGTCAAGGGGAGACGACTTAGTAAGCTCCTTCTGGAAAATAAGGCATGCTTGCCTTATAAGACTGATGAATAGCTCGGAGGACCAGAGCAGAGCAATTTTTATAGTCGCGCTTGCTCGGACGACTGAGAAAGAATTTCACTATTCTTGAAGTGAATGCGCACTATCAGCAAATTATTTTAAGGTCGACTTGCTGCTTCGACCGAAAAGAAGAACCTTTAGATGTTGCTTCGACACTGCAACTAAAATTAAGCACTCTGAAATATTCACTTCACAGCAGTACTTACAGTAAATCCTTTTACTTAATGAGTTACGCATTCAAGTCCATACGGTTTGATCAGGGAAGTAAAAAACTTGGCTTCACACATTTGTAATTAAATCACAAATAAATTACTTTGATGAATGTACTAAATTGCGTCTCTGCAATATCTAGGGCTGGGAAACTTCAAATTCCCAGCTCGACAATAATAACTAGATTCAGAATTCTGAACTGAAAACTAGCCTGGCGAAAGCTTCGAACGAGAGAATAAGAATGAATAGCAAGAATGACAGACGTCACGACATGTGACGTAAAGCAAGAATCCCATTGGCCAAGAAAAACAATAAATAATTAATCTTGGAAATAAATCAATTAAGTTACATTAAAATACTAAAACATAAATAAGAGAATTAATAGCATTACTTCAAAACTGAATTGTTTCTTTAAAAACACAAAATTATGAATAAAATATACTAAAAAATAATCAGACTGAAACTTTGGGTTGGAGATTATAACATGACTATCCAAAAAATGAAAGATGCGACAGTCAAATGTTATTTCTTATGAGAATTGATGGGAGAAAGAACAAACAGATAAGTAAACATATTTAAAATTATATTGAAGACACAACAAGAAAAATAAAACAAACGAAGACACAAGCCTGTTGCCATAGCAACACGGCGAATGACCTCGCGAAACCAGCTAATGCCTCAAATCCGGCCAGACACGAATGCTGGACGGAACAAGTAGTTTAGTATTAGCCTATATTGCTTTTCTTCAACAGTAAAAAAAATGGACACTCTAGGTACCTATCGTCTTTAGAAGAACAAGAAATCTTCAGGTCTTGGAACTAGGCAGATAACATTCCCCCCCTACTTAAGTGTAGGGATACTGAATAGGAGATCCTCATTAAAGGGCTGGAAACAACACTGACGGTTCTAAAGATTGTTCAGTCCAGTGTCGTGTACCGTGTTAAATAGTTGCACCCTCAATGCTGGTGTATATTATTTTTATTGTTAATAATTATAATTAATAATAGTGTTATTATAAGTTAATAATAATAAGAACACGTCCTTTTTTCCGACCCAGGTGAAAAAATGACTGTCGGCACCACCTCAGGAGGATGTGTACATGTGTACGTACTTTCTAGTATCCAGAAACACTGACTCTAAGATTAACGAGCTGGCCTCATTAGGAGAGGACACATTTTTTTTTAAAATTCCTCAAAACCCTCGTGCGATGAAATGAGATAAGGCAGTCATGTTTACGAAAAAAAAACGAAAAAACAAACAAACAAACAAACAAAACGTTATTGTATAAATCATTTTTTAAATATATTTTGTTGAACGAAATAACATGTTCCAGCATTGAAAGAGACCATACGTATAGTAGTGAATGTGGCGACATTGGTGGTAACTTAGTTCTTCGTTTGTATCTTCCTGACAAATTAAATTTTGTGAACGCTCATGTTGGTGAAATTCGGGACATTATTACAATTCAATTGTTATCGTAGTTACAAAAATTATGATCAGAATAACATTATTTTCTAAGTGCGCCAACCTCGGTATTCAGAATACTGCGGTAAAGTTGCCCGGTAAAGTCAAACTTTTTTTTGCGCCACGCTCGGTTTCGACTTTCACCGCTGTAAAATGTTAACCGGCCGTGAAGGAGTTGTAAAGTGGAAAAACGAAGGATTTCTTTCCAAGATGGAGGTGAACAATATTATAGCCTATGTAATATATCATATCTTTGATATCAAGGCCTAAAGCTAATTGAACATAATGAATAACGAGAGACAGGTAGAATCTACTTAAAGAATGAACGATGTGACATAATTCTTTCCAAATACGTACTGTAACATCGACTGAAACGATCTCCTTTTTTACCTCAACCCAACCAAGTCTATCCCGTGGGCGTAATCTACTAATTTTCACAACTGGTACAGTATCGACGGTGTGTTAAATTAAAGTCAGACATATAGACATATACCCAACATAATATTCCATTTGATTCTTGTGAAAAATTTATTACTGAAAAAAGGCAACAAAGAAATAAAATATGAAAAACCAGTGGGCCTCGGCCAAATTTTAAAGTGTAGGACTGCATGCATCACGAAAGTCTATAGCCTGAGCACCAGTATATAGGGTACGTAATCCATTTATCATACTTGCATGTACACGAACATTTATTATTACTGCCCTTTCTTGGCTAAGTGCATAACTTGCACCTAAAATTTCCACTAATCGAACGGGAATAGAAGGGAGATTATGTCGAACTCAGAACAGAGATTCCGTGGTGTATTGGTTGCCTTGGATTGCACATGTGACAGAATTAATCTTCATATATGTTATTTTATTTTTAAAAATGTACGCCTATCTACTCAAATGGGAGGGAAATAGTTGAAGTTAGAACTTATTGCACTCATTCTCTGAAAACAACTTACGCTGATGAAACAGCTGAACGCTGTTGTAACAATTTTGCAATTACTGGACTTACACCACTTGTATTCTGAGAGCCACTCAATTAAGTCTATAAGTATGAACGTACTGTTTACTTAATCTAAATTTTGGAAGGATTAAGTCCAATCCATGTTTTCTAGAAACTGATGACGGCAGCATTAAAATAAATAATGTGCCTGCCATAAAGAAGAAGTTTACATGGAAGGAAATCAGTTGACGCTGATTCTTGATGTTCCTTCTTAGCGCACTGACAGAGAAGACAAACTCCCGCTGAAAGGGAGTAGAATGAAGCGATGGGAAGGAGGGTGAAGAAAAGAATGAAGATGGAAGACTTAGGGAGGTCTGAGGCTCGTTCTTACCAAAGAGGAATAGATAGATGGAAATGGATGTTTAGATAGATGGATCACTCCTGTCTCTAGTAGGCGACTGGTCTTATAGATGCTGTAAATTTACAAACAAGAAAACATTACATTCATCTTAATGATGTTGCTGATACTGTCACTTCTTAAGTCAATTAACGTTGTGGATAAATAACTTCATTTTAACATTTCATTCTCTTAATACTTGTGCCTACCAAGTGATCGTAATCACGTAATTTCCATAAATACTTCGACATCTAAATGTTGTTTCAGTCGATCGGAGAGGAATAAAATTAAATAAATCAGATAGCAGAAGCAGAAAAGTAAATTTATCTAAACACATATAATGTATGTAATTATGATGTTGTCGAAACCAGCTTAGGTATTTTGTGTATCTCATTGACTTCTTTTAACTGAGTGCTTAATAAGGTTCTAAGTAGGAAAAGCAAATAACTTAACTTTCACTAGTAGATAAATCTGACCACCTCCTCAAAATTCAAGCCTAAGGTTTTTATACAAATTATAATACCTCTATGCTCAATATACAGTATTTAGCATATATTTTTGTTTCCTCCAATGGCGCACATTGGACTATAAACTACAAAATTATCTTTCTCCTGCACGGTAGCCAACATTTTCCACAAAATGTATCACTTTCAATTTCCCATCTTGAAATTTCAACGCAAGTGCACACTACAATAATTGTTAAGAAACAACTGTAATATCATCATTCCTTAGGTACCACCTTAACTTAAAAGGCCAAGCATCAGTCCTAAAATTACGGTATCGATAGATATCTTTGTGAATCAAGTAGTGGGTTTAGTAAACGAACAATACCATAAATGAACTTACCATGAAATGCAAGAATTATCTAGGCGAAAGGACTACAAACCCCAAAATCCCTACCATACCGTAAAGAAATGTGCGTAAAATAAACGTAGGAAAAAAAATTAAAATTAATGCTTTAAAAATTAGGGTACTTAAATTAAGTGGGCGCGCAAATAAAGACGAAAGAATTTATAGAGAATACTCTTTGTGGAGTATGGAATCTTTTAAATATTATAAACGGATAGTTAACTACAGAAAATTATTTACTCCCTTCAAGAAAAATTTAGAACACAGTACTAAAACTAATAAAAACTATCCCATTTAAAATCTCATTATATTATGCACTTGGCAAGATGTACAGTACTTCCCTTATACCAGAGAGTAAACATTGTACATTCCATATTCTTTAAAGGCAATTCTGCTCTTTTTTCAATGTCTCTCTTTTCTTTTTTCTTTCTTTTTGTATATGCCATAAGCCAACACAAATGGAAAGGGGGATCTTTACAAAGTGCACTTAAAATCCATGTTTAATGGCGCAAACACATGGTTAGGAAGAGAGGATGGGGGTAGAATGTATTTACGCTGCGGAACGATGATACTGCCGCCACGACGTTCACAGAGTCTTTGCTTCCAGTTATTGTGGTGCTAACTCGAGTGCTTTAATTCGTCGTAATTAAAAAAATAAAAGGAGAGAGAAGGTGAAGACAATGTAAAAAGGCGTTACCGCACTAGCTGTTATATAAGCTTCTGCTACTTCCGGTTCGAAAGAGTAGCCAAGTCATTCGTAGCAGTAACGAACTCTAAAAGCTTTTTTTACTGTTATTACAGTGGCACTCTTCACAAATTTCTAAGAAGGCCCTATAGAGGTTATCTGAGAACTAGAGTAGAGCAGAATTACAATGAAATAAGTAAATAACTAAAACAAATTAAAATCGATCAGAAGTAGTAGCAGCAGTTCAATATTATACCAGGTAAAAAAACAAACCTTCATTTACTACTGTTGTAAAAATTCTTGTAGAGGACTAAAGTGTTCGAGCCTCATCACTTTGACCATTTTTAATTTTATACATAGTTCTGAAAATGTATGACTTATTTAAACTAAAGCAAAAATAGTAAGCTAAAATATCCGTAAAACCTAGAAACGTTTTCTCCTAGCATTTGGATCGATGGATGTATGGCATCCTGTCACTCCGCGGTTAGGAGCGTCCCCTATTGGAGGTTTCATACTGAAGAATAGTTTAGTTATGCTTATTTTCCCCTCTTTACTCCCCTGTTCAATGGTTCCTACATTTCATAAAGTGCTCGCAGAAATCTATCGCGTGAAGCCAAAGTCACTGCATTGACGTCTCAGAGCAACCTCCTGTCCTCGCCTGTTATAGAATGAAGTGACCTAGTTCACGATAGACTTCAGCTATTATATGATATGAGTTTATTTTATTCATTAAGTAGTAGGTAAAGTTAGTAACTCCACTGTTATCTCTGATCTGTGGGCATATTCTTCCGCTCTTCTCTAGGCATAGAAATAATGCAACAATCTATGCAGGTTCCGTCTATGGCTATTCCGTATACTTTATAGAGTTTAGCAGAATTACTTAAGGCAGGTGGGAATGGGGATAGATTAAATTCAGAGATCCATAAACTCATTCTTATGATTTAGAGAAAGGAGGAATTGCCAAAGGAATGGAAAGAATCTATCATTTTACCGAACCTTAAAAAGGGAGATAGGGCCGAATGTAATAACTATCGAAGAATTTCTCTCTTATCAACATCATACAAAATTCTATCTAATATACTGCTGTCAAGATTAAGCCCATACGTGAACGAAATCATTGGAGATCACCAACGTGGATTTAGGCGAAATAGATCAACCATTGATCATATGTATTTTGTATTCGCCAAATCTTGGAGAAAAAGTGGGAATATAATAAACCTGTTCACCAGCTATACATAGATTAAAAAAAAGCGTATGATTCAGTTAGGCGAGACAAATTTTACAATATCCTCTTTGAGTTTGGGATACCAAATGTGCCTAAATGAAACCTAGGCCTATAGCAGAGTCAGGATATGGACATTTATATCAGATAGGTTTCCCATCAGAAGGGGCTTGAAGCAAGGAGATGCACTATCACCTTTGCTTTTTAATTTCGCTATGGAATATGCCATTAGGAAAGTTCAGGAAAACAAGGAAGGCCTAGAATTAAATGGCAGTCACCCGATTTTAGCTTACGCAGATGACGTTTGCTTGTTGGGCAATAACATAAACACAATCGAGAGAAATAAAGAACGTCTTTTCGATGCCTGAAAGAATGTTGAATTGGAAATTAATGCAGAAAAAAACTAAGTATATGGTCATGGAACGTCAAAATAATGCTCCACAAAATATCAGAATAGCCGGTAAATCGTTCGAACAAGAGAAAAAATTCAAATATCTGGGAGCAGTAATTACAGACACAAATAATATTATGGTAGAAGTTAAGTGTAGACTCAAATCAGGAAACGCTTGTTTTATGGAGTTCAGAAACTCTTATCTTCTTGTCTTCTGTCCAGAAATAAAAAAAATAAAGATTTATAAGACCATCCTGCCGGTTGTATTACATGGATGTGAGATATGGGCGCCTTCTCTTCGGGAAGAACATAATCTGAGAGTGTTCGAAAACATGATAATTAGGAAAATATTTGGACCTAAGAGAGGGATGAAAATGGGAAGTGGAAAATACTGCATAACGATGAGCTTCATAACCTGTACTCGTCACCGGTTATTGTAAGAGTAATTAAATCACGGAGGATGAAATGGGCTGGACATGTTGCGTGCATGGGGGAGGAAAGACATATCTCAAAAGTACTGACTGGGAGACCCGAAGGGAAAAAACCACCTGGAAGACCTAGACGTAGGTGGGAGGACAATATTAGGATAAAGGAAGTAGGATTTGCCAGGGATGACTTGATAGAGGTAGCACAGAATAGGGTTGAATGGCTGGTTCAGGTAAGCGCGGCAATGAACCTTCGGGTTCCATAAAATAGATAATATTCCTTTAGCTTGCTGAGGAATTGTCTATTGCCATTGAGTAAGTGAGTAATACCAGTTCTTCAATTTATCAATATAGCCTACATTTTTAGTAGTAGCCCACAGGTTAAACTTCTCCCAACACTATGTTCGAATACTCTCCTCGATTCCACGCCGGAGGTGACTGGATGCATAGCCTAACATGGTCCTCATTTTGTCACTGTCCCATTTGCCACCTCGCTTTATTTTCACAGCTATCAAGGTAGAGGGGAGAAGAAAGAAAAGAAAGGGAACCGACAGAAAAGAAATGGCGAAAGAAAGAGATGGGGAAAAAGAATATATAGGAAGTGGAGTCAAAGCACTAAATTTTATCCCCGTGCATGTTTAATTTCCCACCTGAAGCATTAATCTCTTCAGACGTGCACGCTGCGCAAGACGAGCTTAGGGGACCCATCTTTCTCTTACACTGGGTTCCCTGGTCTACAGCCTTTCCCTTATATCTTCTACAAGAATTGCCTCATCTTCCTCCAGAATTTATCAGGGCAGATTTCTAGCCCCCCTTCTCTTCACTTACATCTACAACCAAGTAAATTGGTCACGGACAGAGCATTCCTCTAACGTTCTTCCTTGATAGACTGCTTTATGAAATAACCTGTGTCTTCGTATAAATTATAATATAGGCTATATTATCCTGTGCCTTCGTATAAGAAGTTGTTGCGAAATATTAAAGTTAAAAATTAATCTACTCTGTGAAGAGTTGTATAGGCCTATAAATATTTAAGTTATATATAGCCTATAATACCTTTTTTCCTTCAGTCCCGGTGGCGTTACAGCCTATGTTCTGACTCCAGAGAGCTGAAGCGTTCTGTAATATAATCTATAATATATTTTTCCAAGTTTGTGAATACCCGAGTCATTATTGAATTAATGGTTTGGAGAAGAATATTCTCTGATGATGGCACATGCAAACATAATATTATTATGAAGTATATCTGTGTGTGAGTGTTTGTGTGTATGATCATCACTCAAATCTATGAGAATATTATAGGAGAAAAATTCCTCTGACACTGGGATTTGAACCCTTTGGCTATCCGTGCCACGGCTCTACCAACTGAGCTAAGCCAGAGTTCGCTTCACAGCACCAGTTGGAACCTCTCTCCTATGATTGATTGCCCTTAATGGCAAGACTTTTATTGTTTGATTTTTGTTTATTTATTTGGTTGTTTTAACTATTCATTTATTGCATAATTCAATGAAGGGATTGTAACTTATGTTTGGCAAATTGTGATTTTTTTGTAAACAAATCTGTATTTCTCGCTAATAGGCTACACAGGCATATCGAAATTATTTTTTCCAACATTTATTTTCCAGTTAAAATAATAAAAATACAGTATATAGGCAAGTAATCATATTAAAAATTATGTAACAATCGAATTATTTACATAATGACATAAATACTAATGTGCTAATACTATGAATGTTATAATGACCAGTCATTAAAGTCAATACCTTTCATAAACATTATTAGCTTTCAACTTGGAGAACAGGAGAGGATTTAGAATATAATGCCGAATCATAGGTACAGATCATACATACAACGTGGGTATTGTCTACTAAGGCTACTTAAACACATACAATGGAAGGGTTCATGGTGAGTTTCCAGCTAAGCTGATTAGAGCTAATCCTAATGCAAGTCATGCTAATGTTGTTCCAAAGTTTTATCAACATTATCACCAGCTTTTCACACCAGATGACAGCTCTTCTCTAATTAATACCTTAGCTTTTACTTGACAAGATAGCCAACCAGCCATGACAAGCTGATGACGACAATAATACACTGCGTTCTGACAATGACAGACATCCCCAAACTTACTTTAGCATGTCACCTGAGACTGCAATGAAGACCGAGTGGAAGGGGTATAACCGTGCAGATTTAACCTCTCCTGAATGATTAAATTTCCTTTACGTTTTAGTATTTAATCGTCGGTAATGTGTAATATATTAAATGAAAGCTCTATTAATTCTCTACACGATGGTAATTTTTTGTTATTCCTCTGTCTGGGTTTCCCGTTGTAAAATGTAAATCAAGTATGGAATTATTTGTATTTATTCCATTGTTGCTCGTAACTGCGTCACTAACTATGTTTAGACCCTTACATAATGTTTAGTGCGTTATCACTTCCATTGCCTAAGACGTATATATATGTTTGTCCGAAGTTAGTATTTTTCACAGACAAAAATATTTTAGTCCTGAGCTTTAACCGTGCTCAACTCAATAAAATATTGTCAGTATGTTCTCCGATCTGAAAGAGGCTTACACGGAGATTCTTCTCACTTTACCAGGTGAATACCGGATCGGGGACAAGCCCCCATGACAACAGACAGATGCACAAGGATAAAATTAAGTGAATACAATGCCCAAGTAAATTCACGAAACATTTCCCCTGTGTTCTATGATCAAGAGAAGGTGACGCTACTATTTAAAACAAATGCGAAATTGGTTGTTGGACCGGAGATATAGCCTATGGCTCAGGTAATCCGGGGGTGGAAGGCGGGGCCGACAAAAGAAAATGTTCGTATGTTCTAATTTTTTTCAATCTTCATAGAAAAGAATAAGGAGTCAATTTTCCCTTTGCGCGTTTTTTTTTTAATAAAATTGACGGTTTTCTCGCAAAGTCAATATAAATATTATTACATGGACAACATAAAACCGCCAATGTCGAAGCGAATGACTTTTACAGTTGTTTTTATATACGTTACAGAAATAATCGCCACCAAAATAAGTTATCTGGCAATGCGCTGTTGCAACTATGGGGTATCTTCCAAACTATTTACCTTGTAAACCGTAACGTAATAAAAAAACGCAAAATAGGTTTATATTTATTTTAATGTGATATACTGCTCCTTTTCATCTGCACAATTACACTTCTTCCAATGTGTATGCCAAGCAGGCTACTATGGCACGCTGAAGGGTGCGGAAAAACAATGGGCAGGAAATTGTAGAATATTATGGTAGTACTAAACTAGGCATTTTGAGAATAGGAACAAGGGGTAGCAGATGCATTGAAGTCTTACTTAAGAAACGTCTTCATTTACCAAGAAATGTGAAATTAACTCACTCAAGTGTGTATATACTGAAAACTTTATATGCCAGTACTTAATTGGTGTAACTTATTTTGTAACACTTCTTACAAATTCGGAATGGTGAAATTGAAATGTTTGTGCATAATGGAATTAACATTAAAAATTCAAAACAATTCGGACTGAAAAATCAAATACTTTTGCTTGACTTAATATCATTATCATTATCATTACGAAAGACATTACTAATTTCATTATGCTTATTTTCCTCTAGATGATAAGAGGGGCTAGTGGTAAACCCATTGCCTCGACGACCAGCTAAAACTATGGTACTATTTGAGCGTAAAAGAGCAGAGGAATTTGGGATAGAGGCTCTAATTTAGGCTTGGAGTTCTTTAAAGCACCCTAAATCTACGACATGTGGCTCAGTATTTATATTTCCTTCCGGAAGTCTTCGTGTCAGGATTTTTGGGTCCTGATAATCTATCCCCGTCAAGATACTCCTTTACTCTACCGAGGCCGATGTTCTGTGGCCTATATTTATACAACTGAGAAAAGCTCTCTTATCTAAAAATGAGATTAAAAAAATTAGAAATCAGTGAAAAATCCCACTATGAAATTCTCGACACTTGTGACATGCCTACAATCGCAAGAATTTTGTAATTATTTCATAATGTAGGCTTATTATTTCTATAGCAACGAACGTTTGCATAGTACAAAATCCCTTTAGGCAGACCTACAGGCTGAGGTAGTTTTCCAAGTGCTTTTGGTTTGAATTTATTGTCGCTGATCAGCACTCTTCTTCTTTAGCCTTGGAATGACAAAACCGCAGTAATAACTGCAAAAAAGAGGAAAGAGCACTTTTTCAAACATTCAGATCTCGCCTTATATGAGAACTATCGAGAAACTAGTTATTGATTTGTAGAGTACTCATCAAGAGCTTATCAACAAGACGTGGTTTCAAAAATGTATAATTTCCATCCCCACTCGTACCCCCAAAACCCCCGAATCGTTGGTGTCACAGTGAACTCCATAGGGAGTACTCTAATTGATTCAAACAAAGGTTCCCTCTATACTTCATAGGGGCCGAGATATTTTTTCAAAATTTCAACCCCCTTCTCCGACCCTCCCCCAGGGAAAATTTTGCTCATTAACGAACTTGTCTGAACTATTAGGCCTAGAAATAGCCTAACATAATAAAATTTGGTTCAAATATCTTCAAAATTACGGCCGCTAGCGTGTAAAGATATACATATAACAATTTTTTTTTTTAACGGGCGGTGGTTTCGTACTTAGGGAGGCATGAAACGTAAAGATATGAAAGAATTGGTATCGATTGCATTAGGTAGATTTTTCTTCGAAATCTACCTAAGAAACAAATTCAATATCGATATTAAACAGGACTATACCGGTAGTGTAATACGGAGAGTAACATCCCCATTTTTGTAGTCTATATAAAATAATTTGGCTTCCAACTCATTTTATAGGAGTTCAGTATAAGAAAACAGGCACTTGGAAGCTTCTAGACATCTATATTTATTTCCGTCGTGAAGAACACATTCTACCACATCGGTTTGGACAGGAAGCAGCTAACATGGATGCGCTAACATCTCTCCCCATTTGTTTCTTTTACTTCTGCGTATTAAATTGTGGTAACAATAGTGACAAAGTTGGCTGTTTTTAAAGACTTATCCAGCATAGTGTCTCGGGGTCTAGGACATGTAAAATTTATGTGGAAGAAGTCCTGCTAGGCGAACCGAAACCAGTGCACAAGACATACAAATCAAGGTTTTACTTAAATACGATAGTGTTATTGCCTGGGCACCATTCCAGCACTCTAATATGTCAGCTGCGTTAGATTGCAAACTTTCATCCACGAAAGAAAGAGATAAAGGAAATGAAAGAGAAGACGTAAAGGGGATGGGGTTTATTTGCCTGAGATGAAGAAAATACTGCCGCTGTAATATAAAAACAAGAACCTGAGGTAAGCTGTACAAAAACATTTCAGAATAGTTCAATAATATCCATCTGCAAGAGTTTTATTAGTGTAAACATCAAAGCCTGTAATTTGTATAAAAAAATTAAAACTTTCCAATTTCAAATAGTATCAGGGTATAAAGAACGTCTATGAAAATCAACATTATTATGAAACAGGAATAATCGGCTTTTGATGTTTTACACTGTTTCAGACAACATTCCGGGATAATTGCATAAAGAAAGCTTAATGGTATACTGTCTTATTAGGAGGTCCTGGATTAGATTATCTGCTCAGAATATTGTTTGTCTAAAGGACAAATTATCTTATTATCTAGGGCCTTTATGCGCAGAGAAATAAACTTATTATACCAAACTTAACGCTTGAAAAGTTACAGTTAAGGAAATTAATGGTAAATTAATGTTTCAAATAATATCAGGATACAAAGAAAACCAACATTATTATGAAATATGAGTATTTGATGTTTGACACGGTTTCAGACAACATTCCGAGACAATTGCATAAAAAAGCTCAATGATACACTATCTACGTAACAGGTTCTGGAATAGATTCTCTGCTCAGAATATTGTTTGTCTAAAAGACAAATTAACTTATTATCTAGGGCCTTTATGTGAAGAGAAATAAACTTTTATACCAAACGTAACACATGAAAAGTTACAGTTAAAGAATGAAATTACGTTGAAGTTGAAGTCGGTAAATTAATGTTTTCTTATTTTAAACAATATTTTATTTTTATATGAGCAATATTACCATCAAACGAAGTCAAGTTAAATACTGAAATTTACTGTTTATTTGTGCAATTTGAAAGCTGTCAAGTTTAAGGAAATTG
Source organism: Ectobius pallidus (assembly GCA_964059195.1). NCBI lineage: Eukaryota > Metazoa > Arthropoda > Insecta > Blattodea > Ectobiidae > Ectobius > Ectobius pallidus. The sequence continues at coordinate 109,891,830 of CAXKWD010000006.1, forward strand.
TGAGCTGTTTTGAGTGTAGGCCTATATGTACAGTTTGTAAAAAGGCAACGCCAGGACAATTTTAAGACTGGACATGAGTGAATTCCCTTTAAAAAACATGTTTTTAACAATTATTTTTCCAAAACCTAAAACAAATTAACAATTTTGTCAACCAGCTGAGAGATGACTACACAATGCAATTCGTCTAAGTTTGTCTTTGATTATTATGCTTGAGATATTTGCTAGTCACAGAGCTGTGAGGGGAGAGAAAGAAGAAGAAATTAGTGAAGTCAGAGGTGGAATGAATGGATTGAAGTTCCTTTGTCAACGTGGTGGCCATTCTTACTAATGCACATTTCCTCACCAATTTCTCTTCTGCCAGAAGCGAGGAAGTTAAAGAAGTAGAAAGAAAGGAGTAGGACGAAGAAGGATTGCTGTAAGAAGAAACATGGCTCTCGATTTGTAGTCTGCAGTAACAAACCCCATTATTCCTTCTAATCTAGAAAACACGGCGAAGAATTTCCTTTTACTGAGCCTCTATCCATCATATGAGGGAAGAAATAATATTTCCTTTTATTGAACGCCTTATGAAAATTATAACAAATAGTGTAATATGACAGTGGAGCCGTGGTTCATGACTTAAAATTCGATAGCATGTAATTCATAATTAATTATAGATTTTGGCGATGAATATCCAATATCCAGTAGGCCTACTTCAATCCCAAATATTTCCATTGTAAATTTTATCAAGTTTTCAGGAACTTTTAATGCAGGCCATGTTTTGATTAAATATTTGTACGGCATACAAGCACCAAACATTTACGCAAAGAATAATTTAACTTTTAAAACAACAACCACAACAAAGACAAATTTTGCTGACTTGAAAGTGAGACAGTATCAGTGAACTTACATCCATAATTTGCCCATAAATCGGTAAGTTATTAGTCTATTAAAAAGACATTACTATAAAAGTTCTTTTCGAACAATTTTTAAGAAGTTAACGATATAATCACTTCATTTGTTTATTTAAACTACATTGAGGCCTACATAAAATTGAATATTGATACAGTAATGATTAGGCCATATAAAGCTAGATTACTATAGAAAAATTAAATAATAGTTTTCCGTCCCTAAAACCTATATTCCTTATAATATTCAGAAGCACGATATTTTCCGTCTACTATTTGTATGTTTGCACTTACAAAGTTCATTTATAACACATATATGCACATAGGCATACGTTGATGCCGTCATGGTAACAAAGGTATATATTACATAACTTAGAAAATTATAAATATTAAATATGGTATTGTATATGAGACGTATACATTGCATAGCCTATTGTGTTATTAAATATTACATATTATATACCGCTGGATATTTTATTTTGTCCACACTTAAAAAAAAACTATTCCCTCATCTCTATCACATCTCTCTTTTCCATATCTGTAAACTTCTTTTGTACAACAACAAAATTAGCGTTCTAGGTAGCACTTACACTTGCAGTTCATGTATATGCTAAAGGCCTACATAATTAATTAATTATAAACTGTCTCAGCCTCGAGATGTAAACTGAGGAGCTACTTGATAGAGAAGTAGCGGCTCCGGTCACGGAAACCAACATTAACGGCCGTGGGTGTCGGCATGCTGACCACATGCCCTTCAATCCCGCCACCTGCCTATGGGAGATAACGCAGCAGTTGGGTAGTAGGCCAAGTCCCTTCAGGGATGTAGCGCCACGGAGTTTAGTTTTAGTTAATATTAGCATTTGCTAATATCTCTTTGGATACTCGTACGAAGCAGTTACTCGTTCATTGATTATTCAGAACACTGCCTTCACTTTGATTCAAACTCGTGCTTTGCTCGCATATAACTCGATTCCCTGTTATGGTTCAGAAGAGGAACCGCAACAACCATCTGTATATAGGCTATAAGCATCCATTTCCCGGAAAGTCGTTAGTTTCGCAAAGATACTGAACTAATATGGAATTTTCTTTTGTAGCATATAACCATAAAAATACACTCTTGCTATAAATACTAGTACGGTACTTACTTCAAGTTAAAGGGTCTTCGTTGTTCGTTTTTCATAAGCTGAAAACACTAAAGTCAGTTTAATTCCTATTGCCGAATATAGGAGGCAAAAACGTTGATAAAAAGGACCCACCGGGGTAGTGATTAAACAGTAGAATGGTATATGCTTTTAAATCACGGGTTATGGTTTGAAGGTACTAGAACTTTGGTACGATACATGCAATGTTAGCGAAAAATTAGACGAGTCTGTAAATATGAGAGGGTGGGTCGTTAAAGGGTAGCTACAGCAGTGAAGAGGGGTATTCATCCTGTCTCTGTTGAAATGAGGGATCGAGGGATGGGGGATGTAGAATAATATCCATTGCCGTACTAGCACAGCTCTCATACTTTCAACCCCCGTTCAAAAATATAATAAGCTATATTTTGTACGATGACTTTTTTTAAATGTGCATACGCTTTTCGCGATGTTAAAAAAAGCTGACGAATGGGGAATTATAGCTATAAAATAAAATTAGAAGTCATATATTCTGAAATTGGATATTACCTTTCCCATTCAATTAGCCCATATACACGTAGCGCAGATGAATTATGGGCTCAATAAAATACTGTGTCATAAATGTTTGTGAGATGTACTACATTCACCATGCCGGAGAAGGTTAAGTGTTCCGTCTACTGATGAGGTAAATTGACTGTGTTTCACTAAATCGGAATTTGAACACTGGCTCTGTATATAAAGCAGCTAAGCTCTTTTGAAGAATATTATCAACTATTATTCCAACGCCCAGAATACTATTTCATAAAGAGGGAAGAAGGATGGAAGTAAGGAAAGCAGAAAGGAAGAAATGAGGTATAGATCCCGCACGAAATCTGTGCCGATTGCCTAAGTCATTGCATTACGTTTTCGTGGGGACTGTAGCGTCGATTGGCCTGCTACCTATCTCTCTCGCACAACAGTACCTCCCTTTCTATTTGTAAAGGCCAAGCTACCTCTCTCTCTCGCACAATAACATGTCTCTCTCTAGAGAGTAACGGTCTCATCGGCACAGATTTCGTGCGAGATCTTTATGCATGTATGCATGGATGGTGTATGGTTGGTACGATGTAAGGAACAACGGAGGGAGCGTTAAACTGGCATAGGCTACAAGTAGACAGATAGACGCAGATAAAGCTAACCTGACAATAATTTTGCAGGGTTATGTTTACAACTGGAACCATCAATAATACTGATATTCATTTTACTAAGAAAAGATTACAAGAGAAGTCTTACCGGTTCTACGCTGATCATGTTCTCAGTAAACATATTAAAACACAATCACACGTACTTAGTAGGTTATGTCCGTCCCTGCCATGATAATGCGTATTGAGTCAACTTGCGAGTTAGTATTATTGACACAACAGTGAAAAGTAACCGAAAATTCTTTTTTTATTATTCTTTTTTTTTTATAGAAAATGTGGAAAGTTTTATTTTATAATAGCAGGTTTCCTTCTTAGAACGATCAGACTTTACCTATTGCACAAGAATCAGTGTCGGAAATCTTCGCTACAGAGTCAAAGATAAAAAAATTACAAAATTACTTGCCACTTTTAAGGTTATATTCATTATTCATTAACAACTGTTTTATGTTGGAAGCTTAGGATAAATCCAGGTGAGATGGCCACGCTTTTTTAAATGGTCAATAACTTGAAGGCTTTTCAAGATAATTCGTGTGCAAAATGTTCAGTCAGGTACCTGGATGTCACATTTTCATAACATAATGTTTTATGGAGAGAAAAAAAGTAATTTAGGGTGAGAAATCCCAACATTTTAAAAAACGGTACGTTGGCCATCACACCCGAGGTGTCAGGGGGAGATTGCCATAGGACATAGGGACAGTCGGTCACACCATTTTCGAAGAGTAACAAAGTAGGGAGACTAGGTAGCTGTACTTCTGCAAATATATACAAACAAAATAAACATAAGTGCTCAAATAAGTTATTACAACGTAAAAATAAACATATTTTGGAAAACAGAATCAATTCTGAGTAACTGAAAAGTTCGGATACATTTCTGAAAAGAAAACTAAATTCTACTGCATGCTATTACATCCGATGGAGGGGAAGGGCACACCATCTAACCTCTACATCATTTATCTGCATCTTTCGACTTCGTTAGTTGATGACAGGATCGAGAGCACCTGGTCGCCATGCCGACTTCCATGACCTCTTTTGAATAAATAAATAATTTTGAAAATGAATTGAAGAATTTATTTAATTAGGGGTACACTGTCGTATCTATTTACATATATATTTCTGGATTGGATTTTCAAAATTGTTTCATTAAGGTGTACGTATTATTATGTTCGTTTATGTCATTTCCCTAGCAATAAAAATAAATAAGTAATTGAGAATCGATGGAAATTAGTCATAAGTGAAAATTTTTACATTTCGTGTTAGAAAAAAATCAGAAGATCTTGGAAATATGGCTCTTAAGTTGTTGGCCAACTCTCTCGGAAAAACAGTGGGCCATCTCTCCTATTTGTAAAGGTGAGATGACCATAGTCATAGTTAAAAATGGAAATGTTTAGAACAGAACACGCAATGCAAGTGAAATTTATAAGGTTCGCTCACCTCACACAGTAAGTATCGTTTAACTGTTAGTAATAATGTCGGACTTCTGCTTATTTCATTCAATATACAAAAAATGGCCAGTTAGAAAACAATAATGTTATATAAATCGCGAATTTCTAAATATAAACAGCGCAAGTGTTCAACAATCGACTTTTAGTACCAAAAGCTTGCCGCCTACCAAGTTACGTTCAAATATGTTTATCGGCCTTGAAATCAGAGCGATTGGTCGTCTTCCCCGCGTGGCCGTCTCTCTCGGAATTACCCTAACAACTTTAGTTAGATGCAATGTGGAAGTCTGAAAAAACTTGATAGGCTGGAAAATTAGTTAAGCTACCGCTTACCTTCCGAAGTCCTGAACTTTAATTTAAAGGCCTTAATATTATCATACAACGAAATTACAAACTGATCTTGCCCTTGTAATTATAAATATAGTCATTTAAATGTCCTGCAATATCTACCATGAATGTCAAACCTTCAAGCTTAATACTATCGTCAAATATCTTATCGGGTGATTCGCCTTTCGTTTCTAAGAAAACTAATTTTTTTCTTGAAAGGACCAAAATCGTTTTAAAACTTGATGGCAAAAAAGCCCGCGAACTTCTTAATATTCACTACCTAATTATTCAGTATTCTTGAACGAATAAAATTCACTGTTTTCTTTATGAATTTCAAAATATGACCCATTTTTATTGTTTTCAGCACAGTGCTTCCTGGTGGTCAATGAACATATAGACCTACCAGTATTTTACGAGACGCTTGAATGCTGTGTTGAGAGTAAATCAGGTTTTAGCAAATTTTATTTTACATTACTTTTTTCTGCGTACAAATTTGTACATTTTTCCTAAAAAATCAGGGGGCCGCATTTGATAACGGAGGGGGGCGTTAGACACACCTGATGTAGAGGAAGAAGGTAGGCCGCGCTTTACTAGGATAAAATCCGAAGTGAAAGGAATTTTGTTATTATTCTTGCTTTATCCAAACTGATCGGGCAAAGTTCGTATACCTAGGTTAATTCGGTCTTCTGGCTTTACCCATGACATAGCCTACAGTACATAGCCTATTAATATAGCGTGGTAGGGAAATAAACTTTCCATTCATTACCTCACTGCCGTGATCCAAATTGCCGGATAGTGAAACAAGTAATGCTGTCACCGTTCAGGCAAATGATAATGAAAGGGTAATTTATCCTAGCAAATGAATGGTTTCCATCCTTATATTCACCAACTATTTCAGCGTTATAAAGACGTTTGGTCAATTTTTTATGGTTAGTAGTCCTTAAGGCATTTTACGAAATTGTCCCCTTATTACAGTTAAACATTTCATAAAATTTCTTCTAATACAGAAAATAGGATAATAGTTATGCAGGAACATACCAGCCTATTCTGCATTCACGAAAATTAATACATTTCGTTTTTGATTGGACACATAAGTAGGAGCTCAGAAGAGTACAATAGTTTACCTAACGATCAATAATACAACGATGAAGCTACCATTTCCCCAGGTAACCTAATATGGCGTTTCTTTCATATTAGGCCTATGTTAGTTTTACATGAGAAAACGATTCGTTTTGGAACAGTGTCGAGGAACTTCGCTACAGAACCCAAAGTAGCGGGTTCAGTTCCCAACGAGTTCCTTTGGACGTTTCAGTTTCTACGTGAACAGCTCGGTGTATAGTATAAAAATTACTGCAGATATTTATACTGGATTTTATGGCTGTTCAAAGAGTCAGTAACCATTAGGCTACTGCTTTCTTGTATCAACTGGGTGAAAATACGGGACACTCGCTTTTTCGTAACCTAATGGTCTAATAAAGGAGTCCAAATAAACGCCTATGGTCCTTACCTGACCTGACCTTGCTAAAAATGTTAAAAAGAGTAACAATAAAACTTAATTTGATCAAGGGAAAATAAGTGAGGTTGTTTTTAAAATGATTAATGCAATTCAATTCATGGTGTCACCACTGACACCATGAAATTTCAAGAATAATCCTTCAATTTTTAATTTATTTCTAAAATAAAACCTACCTCCAGAAAAAATTCTCGATGAGTGTTTGATTCTGTACAGACTATGGTAAATCTGTAGGAATAAGCAATCTGCCAGCTTAGCTAGTCAGAGTTTGACTCAAGGCGCCAGACGGAATCTGTCTCCTACAGTAGGCCTATAACTTATGCATTGCTGTCATCGATGGATCTCAATGATACTTTACCGCTAGCCAAAGATTTCTGCAAATAATGTAGGGGATGTGAGTCAGTTGGAGAATTTAATGTTGTACCGGCATGTTGCCATGGTAGCTCAGTTGGTTAGAGCAGCGGCACGGAGAGCCGAAGATCTTGGTTCAAATTCCGGCTATGGCATTGAATTTTTCAGTCTGACTACACCTTTCCATCTTAGCCTACACTCGGCCAGTGTGAAATAATTATCATTCCAATGTAGGCCTTTATCGAGTTACATAGAATTTTCTAATAGCCTACTGACTGGTATTACACAGCTGATTACTTTTACTGTATATTATCCTTTGAAGTAGAGAAACACATGTGAATAAAAGATTTCTCCTTCTTCATGTTGAGTTCAGTGGAATCGAAGATATGAAGCATGTGATTAGTGAAATTATACTGATTTGCTGTCTCACGTCTGTGGAGTGATAAGTCTCTGGGGCCTATAATGGTCACTAACATCCCTTATCAAGATTCATTAAGCAGTTGCTGTAGCACGACATGCGTGTTAAGAAAGCCACTTATCGTAGGATGCAATTTATTGTCTCCAGTTGGAACACGTCTGAATAATTTACAATTAAATCACCTGTCCCATATTATAAAACTGCAATTTTCTTAGTGGCTTCGCATTCAGTATTCAAAATGGATACTATGTTTAATGAATTATTTAGTTTCCAAATCTACTCTATAGCAGAATAAATTTACGTAAGAAAAGTAGAATTTTGCTGAAGATACAATTTGTTGTTCAAATTTAAAGCAAAGCTATTTAGAGACATTCTAAAAGATAAATTTGTAGTAAATAAGTTAGGCCTATCATATTTAGCAATTTGGAATTATTATGACAACTGATCACACTCCTAAAGTTTTCAATGTTATGTTACTGGTATTATAGAATTTAACTACAATAATACTTTACGACAACCAAAATCTACAACCCAACCACCAAAATTAATAATAGGCTATGGCTTTTGTTTTGGCATAAGATTTTATAATACTCTATTAAAAATATATTCAAATATTAATAAGATGATTGTACGTAGGTTTAAGAATAAGAATAGAGCGAGATGTATTATTAAAATATTTTTCCTTCATTTCCTTCGTGTATTTTTATAATTGAACACTAATAGTCATGTGTTTATATATTTAAACTCGCTTCGCTCATTGGGGGCGGAACCCACTGAAGTTCTCGGGAAAGGTTTTTTTTAAAAGATCTATGGGAGATAGAGTGCGTGTATTTAGTCTGCTGTATTGGCAGAGCCTTATGTGAACACTGTTTGATAATAGTCTACATTTGCCATGGAAACCGGGCCCATATTATAAAACTGATAGTGGTTTCGCATTCAGTATTCAAAATGGATACTATGTGTGATTTTTATTATGTTTGTGTGATTTGTTTGTGTTTTTAGCTCTCTTTAATACTTTGAATGATGTAATTTTTTATATAATTAAAAATGTTTGAACTAAATTGCACCCGAGCTCGAGCATTTCACTCTTACGAGTAAAAATCAACCTGAAGAATGTAAATTTTATTATAACTCGAACTGAATTTGTATTTGTAAAAAATAATATTTGTAAATTTGTATTTAATATGGTACAGGAAAGGTCACTGACTGACTGATTCGGTCCTGTAACTCCTACAGTGGGGCATAGGGCCTCCAAGTGGAGGTTTCATTTGATAAAGTTATTGGGCTGTAATGAAGTCAACTCCCAGTTAAGCTATCGGGAGGACGGGGTGTCTGATAAACTACCAACTGCCAGATAGGAAGACTAGGTAGAAACTAGAAGACTAGGTAGAAGCGACCTGAATTGATGATGGAAGGTTTAACTATATGAATGATGCAGAATTGCGCAAATTGATTACTGTAAATAAACTATTGTGTTCTGATTTAATTTAATTGTAAAAATAGAAAAATATCCTTCGATCGAGATGCCGCACCTAGCGGAGGCCTCTCAACTAGAAGAAAGAAACTTCGGTGCTCACCGGTCAACTATTCAAGTTAAGAAAATTTTGCACTCATCCCGATAGCAGTTCGGCGGTGGTATTACAGTTAAGATATCTGGAAGTTACGTATCGAGAGGATTTATCGGGAGGTGCTAATACAGGTCCTAAGTATTGTTGTGAACGCTGCAATCACCCGTGTCTGTCCACCGCACAGACACGGGTGATTGCAGATTTTTGCAGGTACTTATTCGTCCTGTAAACAAAAGCAAGTAAGAGGTTCAATTAGCAATTACAATATATTAACAACACAAATGCAATAGACCTACATAAAGAGGAAATTTCCTAGAAATAAATATTACTAATTTACAAAATTATTTTATTGTATGAATCCCTCGCCAGTTCTCTAATGTTTACAGGGAAGATTATAATGTGTGTGTGTATTTTTTATATTATTATTTCCCGTATCTTCTTAAACGACAATTCTTTTGAAACTGACACGATTAAGAGGTTATGTACACAATTGAAGACAAAACGTTTCTTTAATTTTGCTTAATAGAATGGATTTTCCTCTTTCATGTATTAAAAATAAATCATGAATTAAAAATAACCTGCAGACCAAGTACCAGAACCATTAAACCTCAGGGGGTCTGAATTTGTATTAAAAAAGCATTCATGAAATTATATAAGCGGTTTTTAAAGACTGAAATAATTGTAGAAAATTTTAGCAAAATAGTTCATTTCTTTGGACAGCAATTTTAAGGTTTGAATAAAATTCCTCATATTATAACTTAAAGTATTACTGTATTAATTTTATATCTCCGCTTTTACGCAGCTTTTCGGTAACGCATTTATATGGTAACTTACATTTTTAAAACTACTTTTTCTCATAACTTGAAGAATTAGTTGATTAATATTAAGCTAAGTAATTAAAATTTGCAGGACACCATCCTTATTATAAAAACGACTTATCAATTGTTTATTAAGTGCCAGTATGGTACTTTATGAGATTGTGTGGGGAAGGGAAAATATCTGTTCGTCTGTCCGTGTGTCTGTACGCGCAATAACTCAAATACGCTTTATCGAATTTTCATGAAACTTGGTATACGCATTTATAACGTCCATGGGAAGAACCCTATTGATATTGGACGAAATCGGTTTACCGGTACCGGAGTAAAGCCTAATTTAGTGCCTATTTTATGATAATATATTAGAGAGCATTTATCAAATGCAAATTAGTTATCATGACAACATATTGTTTTATAGTATTCATATAGCCTACGGCTTTGGAAATTGCAATACAGTTAGCTATGGCAAATAACTTTATTCCTTCACATACGCTTATGAAAAGTAGATCGTTAAATTGAGCGAGGTAGCTGAGATGGTAACGTCTTGGACTCACATTTTGGTTGTTCCTGGTTCAATTCCCGTAGCCGGTCAATTTGACATATATTTTTTGTATTTTTATGTGAGTGTGCGATTACAAATCTGTATAGGCTAGTTCTGCTGATGCTGGACGATTAAAAGCTGAGTAAAAAACTAGACCTTTGTTCTCCCTGAAGCTCTACTTAATGAATGACTCTAGAGCTTAACTCGGAAATCAATTAAAAAGACTTATTTTCTGCATATCATAGTTGCAATTATAACTGATTAAACAAAAGCATACTGGCACTTTGTTACATCAGTTTACCTGATTTTATTATTTCTATTTAATCTTTTAAAATAAAAACACAAATTAAAAAATGTACAAATTTGGACAAAAAAAAAAGAGTGCGTGGAACGCCACGCGACAGAAGTAAAACTTTATTTTATTCTTTTTACTTTTTCAATTTTTTATTATTGGATTTTTTCAATTTTGCATTATTAGACTTTTTAATATTGGGTTTTTGGACTTTTTTTATTTTGGATTTTAGACTTTTTAATTTTGGATCTTTGAATTTTTAATTTTGGATTTTTTAAATTTTCGATCTTTGAATTGTTAATTTTTTTATTTTTAAATTTTTTTATTTTTGTATTTTTAATTTTTTTATTTTATTATTTATTAAATTTTGGATTTTTGGATGTTATAATTTTTAATTTCTTTTTTTAAATTTTGGAAGTTTGTATTTTTTAATTTTGAATTTTTATTTTTTAAATTTTAGATTTCTGGATTTTTAAATTTTGGATCTTTGAATTTTTTAATTTTGGATTTTTTAAAATATGATTCTTTAAATTTTTAATTTTTTTAATTTTCTATTTTAGTTTTTTAATTTTGGATTTTTAGATTTTTTCAATTTCGGTATTTTCGATTTTTTATTTTAATTTTTTTTATTTTTAAATTTTGGAATTTATTATTTATTAAATTTTGGATTTTTTTATGTTTTAATTTTTAATTTTGTTTTTTTAAATTTTGGAAATTTGTATTTTTTAATTTTGGATTTTTAATTTTGGATTTGCGCGGTAATGAACCTCCGGGTTCCATAAAATAGATAATATACCTTTAGATTGCTTAGGAATTGTCTATTGCCATTGAGGAAGTAAGGTCTGAAAAATTTCCTTTGATTACTCCTAATCATTGAGTTGATTGTTTTCTGTGCATTCCGCACCGAAAAGTCGGTTTTGAGTGTTACTTATTTCGTGACTGATTTCGTTTTAGTGTGACTGATTGTGACTGATTTCGTGACGGTTTTAGTGTGACTGATTTCCCCGATTTCCCCTCTACCGCCACTAAAGAAGTTTTACTTCAAAAAAGAGAATAGGAAGTTAGATCCTAGTACAGTCAATGCATTGAAGAAGTAAGGTGCAGTCATTTCTACCTGCGTGATGCAATTTCTGTACCCAGTGAGGTGAATGGAGGTAATAACAAAGGAATGGGTGAGGGTGGAGACAAACACGCCCTGAGATATGAATCTGTATTCTGGGGGCGTTGACCACTTCAATTAACATATCAATGCTCAGATGATTCAGGGTGGATGCGTGAATATTCGACACCTCAACTTCTTCGCTTCATGGCACTTCGGTTATGCGGTAGGTCTTCATGCATTTTGTTTTGTCATTCGCAATTTAATGATAGTGTACACTCAACTTTATAACCCCATATTTGCTGCATATTAACGTCAAAGTTGTTCTGGCTGTGCTTGTCGAAAATAAGCACATAATTATTTGATTTCTCTTCTGACAAGTTTCTTAAATAAAATTAATATATATTTTTTTCTCTATTTCTCAGATCGTGTTACATAAAAATATAATTGCTCCTGTTAGTATTTACTATCAGACTTCACGTTCACGCGATAGGCTGTTACAGAAATATAACCATTATTCTTTCTTACCTCTCTCAGCTTTGTCCTTAGAGTGTAAGAAGCACATGTTTATAATTAAAAATGCTCGAATTACTTTCTCTTTTCACCCTTAAAAACTTGTTTCATTTTATCATCGACATCACTGAAGAATTTTGCGTTAATTTACTTTTTATAATGTAGTACAATTAATTAGCATTGTTGTCAACATCTAGAACTAAATATATTAAGCCTCGGAGAAGAATGTGCTCACGGAACTTAAGATACCGTACTCTAAGATTGTGTTTTACTTAACTACGAAATTAAATTAATAATTAATCCATGTTAAAGCCATGGAGAGTTGAATTATTTATCATTATATTTATCCCGAGTCGATAATACGGAACATCTTTTAACAAAATAGTAGGCTTAATATCGTAATATCTAATATTAATAATTATTGGTATTTATTTTTATGCACCACTCACATACTTAGAATTCCAACAGCTTTTTATAATTAAGAATATTGCCCGTTAGAGTGTTGCATTGGGAACTCCTAATAAGGTAAGTTGGAAAATTGAAGACCTATGAAAGAAACGACAAGCATGGATTTGGACAACGAGCACAGAGATTTTGGCAATCTTGATGTAGGAAACGACAAATTCTCTGAAAAGCCCGAAGTAATTAAGCCCGTCACAATATAAGACCACAGAGAATTGAAAATTAGATCATATAGGCATACAAAATATTTTATAGTCATGATTCACTCTTTGGTCATAAAATATTGTTATGCGATTCGGAATATTACTCCAGAGGTTAGGACACTACAGCCCTTCGTGGGCCTTGACTTCCTTCAGAATCAACTGTGTTTTCTCTTTCCATCTTCTTCAAATCCTCCTCCACGTCCTGATGCCAACACGTCTTCTTCTTCATAGGACTCCAATTATTCCACCATTAAGTACATTCTTGGGTGTTCTTTCGTCCTCTTGCGAGAGGCATGCCCCAGCCAGCTGAATCTTTCTTTCTTTCTTTCTTACTCGTAGTTTTACCTCTCCCTTTTTAGGATTTAAGCGACCCAAGCCGCCCGGGCCTTACAGGGCCGCGACCTGTCGGGAGAGGGATTATCTTTGGATCACATACATACTTTTTTGACCAGACAAGGACATGGAGGGCCTCCCCGGATGAGTGATCAGCCCAACGCGGGGCCACCTCCGAGACAACACGAACACATAGGACGATACACACCTTTCACACACACTGAATCTAAGAGGTTTAATATGTCTCACTATATCTTTATGCCAGTGGCGTATTCTCCATGAATGCAATGAATGCACTGCATGCGTTGTAGAATAAAGAAATTACTAACAGTCATCAACAATATAAAAATAGCACCATTTAAATGGCAGAGGAATCAACAATAACGCATGAAAACCATTAATTCTGTTCCAAAGAAGTGTTTTCTAGGCCGAATAACAGATGGCGACGGCGCGCGTGTTTCTGCGCAAGCTTGTTCGTGATGGCTTATTAGTTCTCCTAAATGCCTAGGCGAGGTGCTGAGGTATTCTCACCACTAGTCTGCTACCATGACGTCATAACTCCGATCCGTGAAATACAGACACTTTGCATGCAATACGTGTCACTGCATCGAAGGTGCGAAGATTCTTTGTTGAGTGTACTTCAGTGAATTTTGCCGCTGAATATTTAAAGCATGGGTGATTCTGAAAGTGATATTATATTAAGTGTATTTAATAAACCTTTTCACTCACGTTTATCCAGTGACAAGTTAGGGTTAGTTAAGAGAGGGAGACCTACTCCCGATATGAAAAACTTACCGGGAACGAAGTGAAGAACTTCGTGCGTACCTATAACTCGGAACTTTATACAAAGGTAGTTTGGTTATCCGGCTCTGTAACTTTGCGTAAGCCGTTCTGCTGGCCGTGTTTGTTGCTCGGGAAGGATAAATCTCCTTGTATCAGTAAAGATCGGAGTTATTCGGATTTTAACAATTTGCACACTGCAATTTCAAGCCACGAAAAATCAGAGTCTCACATCCATGCATGGATAGTCTTCGGATTGTTTGGCAAAAGCAGGATTTCTTTAAAATTTATTTATTTAAGGTCGCTGTTTAACTGTCAGGGTCACCAGTGACGACAATAATTAATACGTTTATGTTGAACAAGTGCTACAAGAAGTGAAGTATGAAGAAAAACACATATGAATCTTGAAATTTAGTAAGAAGAACAACATATTAAACATAAACACGACTGGAAGTAATTTAGCAACTATTGACAAACTATGAACTGATTTGACATTATATGAATGGTAAAAGCAGAATTGATTTACTCTTAAATGAACAAACCCAGGCAAGTGTTTTAAAACACAATGAGACTCTGAAACAGAACCGAAAAGTGTTAAAGAGACTGACAGCAGCCACACGCTTCTTAAGGCAACAAGAATTAGCATTTCAAGGGCATAATGAAAGTTCCGATTCCAACAATCGAGGGAATTATGTAGAGTTAATTCATTTGTTGGCGGAGTTCGATGACAAACTGCAAGCACACTTGTCTACTGCCACTGTATTTACTGGATTATCTCCTCTGATACAAAATGATTTAATACAGAGCGTTCTTAACAGAGATAAAAAGTCAGATTAAAGCAGCAACATTTGTTGCTATTTTACTGTTCACAGCTGCCAACTGTATTTAGATATTTATACAAGGGACAAATCTTTGAAAGATTTGTAGGATTTAGCGACGTTAGTGCCGGTAGATCAGCTGACTCCCTTGCTAAACTTGCAAAGGAAAAGTGGTAGCACAGACCTATGATGGAGGAGCCGTCATGGCGGGACATTTAAATGGAGTACAGGCAAAGGTGAGGGAAGTAATTCCTCAGGCCATATTTTTGTACATTGTTACGCCCACAAACTGAATCAGTTGTTATCACAGGCAGTGCAGTGTATAAAATCTTGTACAGTGGTTTTTGCTAACCCAACTTGTTTTGTAACATTTTTTGGACATTCCTAGAAAAGAACGAACCTATTAGACAGGATAGTAAAGAAGAGATTTCCAAAACTTGCACCAACACGATGGAGTTTCTCAAGTCGCTTAGTACAGAAAGTTGCAGATCATAGAACCGAACTTGAAGAACTTTATGACCACATTTTGGAAAATCCAGACGATTGGGATACATCCGCCATAAATAAAGCACGTGGATTTCTATGATGTTAAAGAGATTTCAAATTCAACTTTCTCTTGTGCCTATTTCAAGAAGTATTCTCTATGACAGATATTACATACTGTCAGACAGATATTACATACTGTCAGACAGATATTACATATATATATATATATATATATATATATACATATATTTATATTTCATGTTGCATGCCTTTCCAAAATTTTCAGGATACGCCACTGCTTTATGCATAAAATTATGATTTATTTCTGAATTTGTTCTTATTCTCCAAGCATCGTCTTTATCAATTAGACCATAGATTGCTCGTGTAATTTTCATTTCTATCATTCTTCAAGTATTCTCCTCTTCAGATTGATTTGATCTTTTCACTGTTACTGACATATAAAAAAACTTGTAAGAAAGCAGATATATAAGATCTATGAAGAACTGTTTTTCATAAAATGTGAGCATTTTTATCCGTAAGTTAGAATTGTCATTTAGGGAAACAAGTTTTTCCACTAAAATGTTCTTCATTGATTTTAATGTTAAAGCTCACTGACGATATCACCGACGATTACATAGATTTAGCTCTTTAAAACTAAGATTACAACTTTCAGCAGCGCAACTAATGGGCACGTGGCGATAATTTACAAAGAAGATGATTTATTAACAATTACATGTCACATAGTATACGACAGTTTTAACTAGCATACGACTATTTTCGGATGTTGATACGACTGTTTTGGGATTCTGATCTGGCAACCCTGTTCCTGTTTATTTATTTTCATACACCCCTTCCTTACAAATGCTCCTAAATATTATGTGACTTTTTTTTAACTTTTTCAAAATTATATTCTCCAAACAGTTTTTCTAATGCATTAGCTTGCCTATTAATTTATTGTCATTTCCCCTCTATTTTGTTATGACTTCATTCATAATCAATCTAAATTTTCTTCCCATTCCTTGACTGAAAATAAACACTTTTGGATACAAGATATAATTTTTATATATCTATTCTGTCAGTTGAATTTCATGGAAACAGCTGTACGTTATGTTGCTTTCTTACATCCTGTAACTCCCTTTGTCCCGGTTTTGTTTTTTAATATTGACTGAAGAAATATGGGTTTTTCTCGAAGAAAGTACAAGGAGAGGAAGTCATGATGATAAATTAGACGTCCCAATCGTTTATAACTTGTCCTTTCTCCATGGATTCAATAAATAACTCCCCGTATCAGACTCCGTTTTACTAATGGACAGATATTCCATAACTCGAGTTTTACTCCTGCATTATGAAGTAAAGCATCCTTAACCTATAGACTAAGCTACAAGATACGTTTCTTTTTCATTTTATAATAAAATATGTTTTCGGGTTGCTTTAGATTTCAGAATTTTTAACCTATTAGAGTAGATTGACAACTTTAATTTCCACCATTTTATGAATTTTTATTCACAAGGAATATTTTGATCGTAAGAACTGCCTGTTGACAGAGATAGCCTACTAGTTTAATCTTACTTTCACGGCAAGGTCTCCATCTTATAAATATGAATATTTTGGACATTCTATATGACAATGTATACTGAATTATTTTTTATTGAAAGAATTAACACTACTTATTAAGTATGCGAAGTTTGAAAACCCTAGCTAAGAAAATAAGAGTGTAGTAATTTTTTAAGTGAACACTGCAATTGCAATTTCATTGACATACCTTCTTTGGAAATCACAAAGCAAAGACGTCGCGAAAACAATGAGAGACCTGGATGCCCTAACCGTTGGCCATAATTTTCGGATTAGGAACCACTACATTGCTATTATATTTTTCTACACAAAAGCGATGTTCGCCTTCATTAGGCTAGTGCTTAAAAAAGGGCGTGGTATTACAATTTGGGGTGAGAGATTGTAAGTATGTTCGTTTCTAGAAAAACTGTACCTTGATCCTTTATAGGCTACTCCCGAAACTGGAAGAGCTCCAATCCATTCTTATGCTGGTTGAAAAAAAAAACATCCTACCTGGAACAAAAAGGCAAAAATATAATGTGTCAATTGTCGAAACATAGGGATTGAACAAAAGAAGATGAATTAAAATACGCTACAAAGATTTTGGTTTCTTAAGAGTTCATGGAATCTTTTAAGAGTGAGGTGGACCATTAGGGCAATCAGTCATAGGAGAGAGGTTCCATCTGGCGCTGCGAATTGAGCTCCGGCTTAGCTCAGTTGGTAGAGCATTGGCGCGAATAGCCAAAGGTCCTGGATTCAAGTCCCAGTGTCGGAGGAATTTTTCTCCTATAATATTCTCTTTTAAGAGTAGTTTTGGCTGATATAGAATACCAGTAATAGGCCTATTAACTTTGCCTTATATGAACTCTAAAGGATGATAAAATAACTTATAGGCCTAGTAGAATTCATCCGAAGAGTTCTTTCTTTGTTATCTATCCTGTTCAGGTATGCTGGAAATATAGGCTTAATCTAACACTTTTTTAAAAACTCATAAGATGTGTTTCATTTCCAAATATTTCTATTGCAAAAAAACTTATCCGAATTTCTATTGAGAAGGTCTGAAAAAGTTCGGAAAACAAATTATTTTGCAGAGGTTATGGCACGGTTTCGCTTACTTTCGAGGTGCATTGGGAACTTCGTAAGATAAAATAGGCTACATTAAGGGTAATCATAAACTTGCTTTTCTCAAACTCGAGACATCCTAAAACAAAAGCAAAGTTTCGTAAAAGAAATTGGTTTCCAGATTTTGTTATAGGCTACCTTAGCTAAGCGACCTTGAAGTTCCTCCGGCACACTAATGAATAGGCCTAAAGACCTCTGAATAACTAAATTATTGGGCCGTTTATATTTTCCGTAAAGACTTATGAAGTTCATTGTAACAAAATTTATAGACGAATAGAAAAGGGAACGGAACAATTTTTTTCTTGCGCTTAAAATACTTGAAGACAGAAATTAGTAGGCTACTGGTCAAGGTCATAGAATCAAATAAATAACGTTTTAATCCATCTCAGGTTCTATACGTTGCAATAACTGCAATAGATGCTTCTATAACAAATCCAATTGCAGCATTAAAGAAACTATCATTATTGAACTTCACAATAAAACCAATTAGAATGCATTTAAACAATTCGTTTTAAATATTTTAATTTTATTTCCATACGGTAGGTGTACAGATAAAAGCAGATTAATTCTATGGGTCTGAACACTGTAAATATAAATATTTTATCCCCCGCTGGGAATAAAGTTTCCTTGGCTTGGAACAATCAACATTATAAAAACAGATCTATAGAAATAAATATATGTGCTACAATGTATTCTCATAGCCCTAGTCCAAAATAAAAGGAAGCATAGTTCAAATCTTTTGGTACACTATAAACTAATTAAGGGGGTAAACCTATGAATAGAATAAAAAGAGAACTTAAATTTCATACTTCAGTATCATACAGATAGGCTTATACGAAAATGAAATTTATCACATTAATCTGCATTGTGTCTATAATATCGAGCATTCTTTAACTTTTAAAACACTTTTTGTGTAACAATTAAAAATTACTATTACTAAGAAGAAGAAAAATAACTGTATAAATGCATGCAGACTATTCAAAGAATGAAGGAATGGTGTAGTCAGTAGTGAATAGGGAACCAGTGAGGGAAAAGTCGTTGTTGCTTATTCGTTGGAAAAGTCAGAAATATTAAAGTCATCGGCAAGTTTGTAAGTTTTGAACTATTTTCATGACATTATTGTAATAGATATAGGACTAAAACCTAAATTTCAATTAAGTTGTGTAGAGGCCTACAAGACTTGCTGTTAAATATTTCATGTACTTTCCTAGGGAGGTACACGAGTATTGCATGCTATTTTTTGCACGATGATTATTTATATCAATTTATTTATATTAATTGAGATATTAGCTGAAAATATTATGTATGTACACTATTGAAGATGGATGTTATATTTCAGAAAGTGATTCGCATGTGTTTGTTGTTATAGGAACCGAATATTTGTAAATAAGCATGGAGGAATTTCTTTAAATAATTGTACAAATTGTAGTATTGCGATAAATATATCAAAATAAAGGCACGATGATTATTTATATCAGTTTAATTATATTAATTGAGATATTACCTGAAAATATTATGTATATACATTATTGAAGATAGATGTTTATTTCAGAAAGTGATTCGCATGTGTTTGTTGTTATGGGAACCGAATATTTGTCCTTGGGGGCCTTGTCCATAAAGGCTTGTATTATGATGTGCCGTAAGTAAATTCTTACCGCACGGAAACTCTTACCGCACATAGCAACAAGATTGCGTGCGGGAATGTCAACTTACGATCCACGGCAACAATATTCGTAAGTACCACTAATTAGTTAAGTCGTGCAAAAAAGTTTTACAGGATACTCTTAGATAGTAGATGAAGGTAATCTTAGAATTTTGAACCAGATTTTTGTCTAGATTCTAGTTGTAAGCACTATTTTTATTTCGTTCTCCAGATAAATAAGGCATTGTTTGTTCCAACTTGAAGTATGTATGGCGGCCGGCACGTCTCATTTACTCAGTAGAGCGTAATTCCTTTCTTAACACTTCTCTAGGAAAGTGGTTGTAAATCTGGATTCCTGAGTTTGTCTACTATATCACAAACCCCTACAGCGTGGTGGATGGAAAGCAAAGACACTAAAACTTCTTTTCTCTTTTCTCCCCTCTTACAAATTAAAAGGGTATAATATATCTTCCAGACACTTGGTATTATCAGTTGAAAAGACACAAGTATTCGTATATTCTGAAGTTGAGACTAGTATAACACAGTTCATGTTCTAAACACAGGTTTGTAAGATAAACTTAAAAAGGCTAATTAGATTAATGAAATTTTAAAATACATTAGGCCTATAGAGCACCGTTGAGCTCGATAAATAAAGTAAAGTAAAGTAAAATTTACTACTAAAGTCATCAGCTCAACAACCTTTATTTTATGCTGACTAGACCTTTTGACACACTTACGTCATCTTCAGAACATCTCGCTGTGCTGGCGTAGGTGTATTAACTATATTATAAATAAAATTGACACAGTCTTGCAATCTTGTCAAACTGATAAAATAATTAAAATCATCAAAGTGTTTCATTAAAAACGGTCTTTCCCGGGAAATCCAAAAATAAGCAGGAAGTTCGAAAATATGTCAATGCTAGTTTTTAATGAAACTTCGAAGTTTTGTTGCAACGTGCTGTAGCTCAAGACCCTGTTTACATCTTAAAAAATCTTATGCGTAATTCACATATCTTCCTCCACACAAATAAAAGTTTGCCTGTTAGAGTAATATAAGAATATTATGTATGACGTCCTCTTATATAAATTGGTTATAAAAATGAAGAGAATGTCGTTACCAAATCGTATCGCATCCCCGAAGGATATTTAACCCAAATAAAATCTGATTAATGCTCTCACGTAACTTTATTTACCCTCAGCATGCGCATTGCAAAGAGCGTATCCAGTTGTTTCAACCTGATGCAAAGCTTCAATGTTCACCACGCAAAGCTGAGTTTCTACAAACAGTAGGTACGTAGCTTACAAGTTATAATTAACCTTCAGATAATTTTGTTTAGGAAAAATGTTCCAAACAAAAGTTTTAGTCCTTAGTATAAGCACCCAATGTACAAAATTTAAACAAAATCGTTATAGCCGTTTTCGGGAAAATTGCGATAAACGAAATTTTCTTCATACAGAGTCCCTTAAAAATATAAAGTCGTTGCCAATCTTACTGTCACATCCCCAGGAGGTACCTAACCCAGATGCCAAGTTTTATTTTTATACAATTTTCCGTTCTGGAGCTAGGCGGTTCACAGATACACACACATGTTTCTGAAAATTGTATTTTTGGATTCTGGAGACCTCAAAACATGTATTTATGTTTAAAACTCTACTTCGAATTGGGGGTCCTCTGCCTATAGTAGGCTCACTTACGGTAGTCTACCTATGAGTCCGGCAGAGGAAGTAAAAATAATATGACAGGATCTATCTCAAATAATCAACTAATTTTCTTGTGTAGCATTAGGACACAGCCTTATGAAAACATTCAACTCTGAGAGAATAATGATATAAGCCCATCTTCAGATCTATGTAAAAGTATTCTAAGTGTGTGTAGTACAAAATATTTGACAGATGAAATGCTTTCTATGATACTAGTACAATATTTGTTCGGAAAACTGAAGTCTGACACACAGCATTGCTATGTTTGAATATCCCAGCAGCAGTATCTTACTGTATATTTCAAATGCTCACTCGACATGCCGCTTTCATGACAAATATTAAAGCAAACACAGAAAGGTTTTCGCCATTATCGGTCAATATGTAAGATGGAAAGGCTAAGGAGGTAGGCCATGACATCTTCAGACTAACGAAGAAGTCAAATAAGAAAGAAACTTCGATTCTGCTTATGAATGGAGGTAAATACTGAATGTAAAGGAAAATAGACATAATGATTTCTGTTTCTTTTTTATGCACAGTAAGCAATTATTACATACGGCTTTACTAGAGATACAATACAATCATATAACATATTTATTTAAATATTGGCAAAGTATGCGATTTTGCGAAATATACTTAGTTAATAATGACATTATCGTAAAATGCATTATCGCTGTTGAAGAGCCGCTTTCTAAAATTCCGGAGGATTTCTCTGTACGTAATCACTACATAACGAAGAACCTATGTATCATAGAGGCCTATGATATAACCCAAAAACCCGCTAGAACGCCCCCTCAAAATATTGTACTAATTTGATCTCTTGAATATCCGTGTTTTGGTCATTAATAACACATATTAATCCACAGAATAAAATTTATAGCTGTCTAAATCTCATTTTAGACCCCCAAAACCCCCTAACCCATTTTATTTTATTTTATTTTTTGCAAATTTGTAATATAGACCCACAGTAACTCACTGAACATAAAAATATAAAAACACCTGTCCTAATTTGATCTCGGGACTGTAGAGGTTACTAAAAAGCGTCAAGCTTCAAACAATAATATTACTAACGAATGCGGTTTCTCAAGACAAATAGTATACCTGAGTAACTGTCGGCATTAGTTTCGAAAACTTTTCTCTTGCTTCCCTTTACGAAAAAGCTGGCAGCAGCACCATCTTTTTCCACACCCATCTATACATCCATTCATCCCTCTTGGGATATGTCACTGTACTACCCCCAAGTGAAAGGAGAAAAGAGGGGCTGCCGGTTTGACAAATCACGCTCTACCCTCTCGTGACATTGATGAAAAGGGAGAACAGAGCCGACAAATGCGAGCAAAAATGTAAGGACACGACATTGTTCTAATGATGCAATTTATTTCCCCTTTATTAGTTGCGAGGACTAGTTGTTGGACACGAGAGATGCAAAGGAATGCAGGGCAACACAAAGTCAAGCCTCCTGTAGAACCACTGCATGTCATCTGTATTAAAAGAGGTCGTTGTACGACAGCGTTAGTTTTTTACCCTTGGTACATATCATTTTTCGTCGTGTGAAGGACGGATAAAATCAATCAGTGTAAAACCTAAAACGAAAGTAAATTATATTGTCTATTTGGAATGTGTGACATTTAGTTTCCTTGTGACAATGCCTAAAGACAACCTCAACTCTGTTTCCAAAAGTCTATTTCCCAAGCATTCTGTTATAAAAGTTAAGATTTTTTTTATTTTATATTTTTGCTAGTGTTAGTGTTCCCAAATTTTAGGTGACTTCTTCTCTTTCCGTTTGTTAATATCTACTGTTAATGTTTCTCCTCATCTTTCAGCGTCATAGTCTATCAAGTCCGCATTTCATTTTTTCCTTACTGTACATAATTTAGCTTATTTTCTTACATATTTTATGTAGCTTTGTATTTTGTCTCCAATTTTTTATGTCCAATATTATATGTGTGACTAGTAGGACTGAAGAAATAAATAAGTTTCCAGAAAGAAATCCAAAATTTGTTCCCAACAAAAATTATAACAAATATATTCCAATAGGCTATAGATCGCAAGGCGATTTCATGGCCAGTCAACATAAGCTACAAGAAAACGAAACATCTTTGAAATAAAAGTAAGTCCAACCCCTTCACCTACAGAGTGGATTTCATTTATCTGCCTTCTTCACGAATGGGCTTTGAAACAGATAGCCCTACTTCTCATTGGGTTTGTTGTTGCACGTTGGTGATCATTTGCTCAGTTTGTTACAACAAATCATGAGAAAAAAAAAAGGCAGATATTCCTAATTGTTTCTAGATTTGTACACAGTCTGCGCAGGTTGCCAGCCTTATGCACCTGTGGTCATTCCCAGGATTGGTGACCTATGCTTTCCTTGGTAGGCCTACCTATTTCTGAGTCGACACCCCCAGGATCATAAGGCCAACCAAAAAATCCCAGTGATATCATCGGGATAGAATCCACAACATTACGGTTTGTAGTGCAGACAACAATAAACTCGAATAATTTACTTACAAACATCTTTTCTGGTTTATTGATATCGGTCCTACTCCGTTAACTGAATTTAGCATCCCAATTGCCATACTACTGGTGATAGTACACTACTTTTAATAGTTTCCACGTTTCATGTTCTTTCTCAATATAAATGAGTCCAAACAAAAGAGTTTTCCAAGTTCTTAATTTTTACCCCTTCCACAATTATTATTAAATAACATATCTTTAAATTAGTACCACAAAGACCATTTTTATATTCCCTCGAAACTTACAGTAGGTCTATGCTATAAAAAAAGTCACATGCTTTTCATCCTGTGTTATCCATTAGGAAGCAGTGAACGTTCTGTATTTTTCATCTTCTATTTCTAGACATATTCTGTTACATTTTATTAGTTCCATTAACTTCTCTTTAGTATTCGCACGTATAGGCCTAAGCCACTTTGTCTTATCTCAGTTTTTGCAGAATATAAAAACACATTATTCGAGCTTTTTAATTTCATTGGGTACCACATAAACACAGTTTCGCATCACTTATTTCTGTATTGGTAAAAATAAAAAAAGTATATATTACTTCTGGGATATAGATTTTCCCCTTCGATTACATTTGGCATGAAATATGAGACGATTAACTAAAAGAGTGGGGGAGGGTAGTATTATTACAATGTTTCACTATGCGTGAAATGATAGCCATGGAGTCAGTCGGATAAGTGAAAACAAATAACATGCAGATAAAAAGCAATGTTATAATGGGGAGGCGGAGGCAGGCGCAGCATCTGCAAACTGCTATACTGGAGGTTGGGGAGCGAAGTGATAGGCACAGACAATTCCATTATCGAGGCAATAAAGATATTTCATCTCCGCTCTATCACGACATGACGCCCAAGACTGCCTAATCTAGTACCTTAATGACGTGATCATCTCGGTAAATAAGATAATATGGTTAGACCTGGATGTTACACCCCAAGTTGATATGGGTTTAATTCTCGAACATATAATTAATGCTTTGAGTATCTGAATGAATTGCCATCAGAGGTGTTAAAAAAAATTATATTAAATTTATTTCACTTGAATAAATTTTGATTTCTTTACCGTTAATGTAGACTGCCGTATACAAAGTTTTATTAAGCATTTAGCTGGCCTACATAATGTTGACACACTTCACTTACTCAATGGCAATAGAAAATTACTAAGCAAGCTAAAGGAATATTATCTATTATGGAACACGGAGGTTCATTGCCGCGCTTGCATGAGTCCGCTATTTAACCCTATTCTGTGCCAACTCCATCCAACCATCTCTAGCAAATCAAATTTCCCTTAAATCTGTCCTTCCACATATGTCTAGGTCTTCCAAGTGCTATTTTCCCTTCGGGTCTCCAAGTCAATACTTTTGAGATATAGTATATTGCGATGCATACGGATCGAGGAAAGAGTTTTTTTCAATTTCCGAGATCCGTTATGCGCTTACGGCACGAGTATTGAATGCTATTTTTTTGCACAATGATTATTTATATCAATTTAATTATATTAATTGTGATATTACCTGAAAATATTATGTAGGCCTATATACATTCTTGAAGATAGATGTTTATTTCAGAAAGTGATTCGCATGTGTTTGTTGTTATGCGAACCGAATATTTGTCCTGGGGGGGCCTTGTCCATAAAGGCTTGTATTATGATGTGCCGAAAGTAAATTCATAACCGCACGGAAACACTTACCGCACATAGCAACAAGATTGCGTGTGGGAATGTCAACTTATGATCCACGACAACAACATTCGTAAGTACCACTAATTAGTTAAGTCGTGCAAAAAATAATTTAAATATAGTTCTCTGCATTTATGGAATTAAATAACTGTTTTGTTATAAATAAGAATTATTTAATTCGCTGGTAGAGCGAAAGAGAAAATTTGCACAATAAATAAGACAGATAATAAATAATAAATAATTATGGTTTTTGTATGATAAACTTCAAAATTCCGTTACGGTAAGTAGATGCACTGTTTGTAGCCTATGTAAGTAAAGTATTCATATATTGTAGGTTTACTTGCTGGTCGTGAATGTGAACTGAAAAAATGTGAGGAATTTCTTCTTGGTGATTTCTCCGTCTAATATGCGTACTTTGTTGTTATTACCTTATTATTATTATTATTATTATTATTATTATTATTAGTCGTCAATAAGCCTATAGAGGACTATGCTAAGTACCGTACTTTTTGGTGCCCATAATTATATTATTTAATCTTTTCGTTGTGAGCTTTTCTCTTTCCAGACCAAGTTGTTCCGGAATTTTTTAAAAATTATTGTTTTCCTCTCGAATGACGAGAGAAGATTGACGAACCGTCGGAAAGTTCTCGCCAGACTTGGGGCACAGTAGTCATCGCCTTGTTACCTAAAATACGGCTGGAAATTTATGTATTGGAACTGACCCTTTCAATCCTAACAAATTAGAGTTTGGTTCAATCCCATTTTATAACCAAGTACTGTGATTCTTGGCATGAAAGAATTGTAACCAAAAGTGATAATAATAAATTATTAATATTGTTATTATGTCATTATGACTTACTACCACCACGTTTATTCTTCTAACTCGAATAGTCCCCGGTAACATACATGCGTATGAAATCTCTCCCATGTCTTGTGTCTTCTATTTCCCGCATCTTTTGTTGTTCAAGGAAATGTGAAATTAATATAACGCCAATCTGTAACCTATATTTCACTTGCCAATTGCTGTATTGTAGTGCCATCTCATAAGATTTGCCAATAAAAGATATTCATCTCAAGTAAGAGCATCAATGTTACTTTTTAAATCTTGCTTAATTAATCATTCTATTGGTATGGTCTGCAGTCATTTTATGGTATTTATAATATTGATGTAGTATGTTATTTCAGTCAACATAAAAGCAAGTGGTATGGATAATCAGGATGTACAAGTCACCCCATAGAAATACGACTGTTAGGTTTTTGGATGGTCTGGATATTTGAAATTTATTTGAACCTGATTCATAGTCTGGTTTAAGTTATCCCGTAAATTTTTTTAGGTAGATTTCGAAGAAAAATCTACCTATTGCAATGGATACCACTTCATGATTTTCGAAAAATTATTTCATATCTTTACGTTTCATGCTCCCCTAAGTACGAAACCACCGCCCGTTATATATATCTTTACACGCTAGCGGCCGTAATTTTGAAGATATTTGAACCAAATTTTAATATGTTATTTCTAGGCCCAATAGTTCGGACAAGTTCGTTAATGAGCAAAATTGGCCCAAGGGGGTGGTCGGGGGAGGGGGTTGAAATTTTAAAACATTTTTATCTCGGCCCCTATGAAGTATAGAGGGAAACTTTGTTTGAATAAATTAGAGTACTCCCTATGGAGTTCACAGTGACACCAACGATTCGGGGGTTCGAGTGAGGGTGGGGGTGGGGGATGAAAATTCGAAACTTTTGAAACTACGTCTTATGGAGTATCGTTGAAAAGCTCTTGATGAGTACTCTACAAATCAATAAATAGTTTCTTGATAGCTCTCATATGATGCGAGATTTTAATGTTTGAAAATAATAACACTTAAAAGAATTATTATAATATCATAATTTTGTCTTGTTTAGCGGCTTTGCTAATTTTATTCATTGCTGATCTTGCGCACGGCCTCCCAGAATATTATATCCTATTCTTGTTGTCAAAACAAATGATTGTAGGCTCTTCCTCTTTACCGAATTCAGTTCTTATTACTGCAGGTTTACCATGCCAAGGCTAAAGAAGAAGAGTGCTATGCAGCGACAATAAATTAAACCAAAAGCACTTCGAAATCTACCTCCGCCTGTAGGCCTGCCTAAAGGGATTTTTATTTGACCTGACGTTGTGAAGTTAGTTAAGTGACCTCTTCAACGGCTGTCGAAATAATTCTGCCAATTAATTTTCTTAATTGTTTTATATGATTTTAACTAAGCAAGAAGTTTACAAAACTTTCATATCTAGAAAAAATTGAGAAACATTAAACAGCCGAGATTCTATCACTTGTGGTTGCTGGATTCTGACAATGAGTTAGTTTCCTGTCTTCAATAAATTATCTTAATTTAAAAATTATAAAACTTTAATTTCCTTAAGCCGATGTCCCATGATCCAATTCTTTGGTTGAAAAAGTTGTATCAAGTTGCATTTCTATACATTCTGCTATGCACAAGAGAGTGGATATTGGTCCTAAATATAGCGTCAGCTGTTCTTCCAAAACGAAAATCGATAGCTACTACAATTGACATGGCGATCGATATGCAAGCACTTGACACGAACATTTTCTATGGAATCTTTTCATAATTTCTTTTGTACCTCAGCGTTTATGAGGGTATTAATGGTTATTGCTAGTAATGTTATAAATTAAAAGTCTACCTTAGAGTCTGTTAATCTTCTTGACCCTAATACATAGGCCTAATTTTATATTTTGGTTATGTTCGCTGATCGAGCGAGCGCTGGCAGAGGAGAGAATCAGCTGTACGGAAGAAGCTGCCATGTTTCTACGTGGGGGGTAGAATGGCACCCATTAATTTATTTCACATAGAGAATTAGAAAAAATTTCTATTCCGTTGTATACAACACAAATTAATGGAAAACATAGAATGAAATTGTGATCAATGGTAGTCGTCCATGTCACGTGATCAAATATGAAATTTTTTATACATTTGGACCAAAATTTGGGTGGTGAGGCGTTGGCTTTACATGATATTATACTAGCATCTTAATAACTTTATTGTCATTTTTAATTTTCAGGATTCTATCTAATGACCTGTTACACATATTATGTACTTTAATAGATATTGTTTAAAAATACAATTTAAAGGGAAATTACCCGAGAAAATAAAAATAAAAAAAATTCTGTGGTCTTATGGCATAAGCTGAATGTTGATCCATATGTTATGAAAACATGAATTGTTTTTGTAGATAAATTTTACCGTAGAAGCAAATCGGTGCAGCACTTTTACGCAAAAGTACGTTGCATTTACGCAAATGAGCATGTTTACAGTACCGCAAAAGTTAACATATCATTAGCACAAATGAGCATTAAGATTACCTTACACTAGAAGTGTGGCGCCCACTGCATTCTCCAAAAGATTCGTCATAACACTCATTTTCTTCAGAGCTGTTGTGGCTGGTAACGACGTCCCAAAGTTTTGGTGTACTGTAGTAACGATATTGTACCAGCTGAGTAACTTTTCCAGAGATCCATGTTGTATCCGTGTTTCTGTATGATATGTTTCCTAACTTTTCTCTTTTGCAAAGAAGTGATAGAGATGTATATTTCGCTCTGGAATTCCTTAAGCATTGTAGTCAGCACATGAACAGATGGATGTGATTCATGAAATTGTTTTTCAAAATGTCTATGGAAAGACTCAGTCCCATTAGTCGTTCGGGGATCACTTGATGGACGACTAGCCCATAACACCGGTGGAAATTTATCATCATCAGTGATGTAGATTGCCTAAATTTATGTAGTTTCTGTGTGATTACTTTGTCACAATCATTTGCGGTACTGTAACCTGAATTTTTGCGGTAATGTAACAGTATCCCACAGGCAGTTTTGCGCAAATGGCATGCACCCAAGCAAATACGTAGCCTTTTCATGTTTTGCAATCTTACAAAACCTACTTATCAGTTTATGCAATAGGCCTATCACAGATATGTGAAGTTGCTTAGGAAAGTTTTTAAATATATAAGCATGAGTCAACACAAGATAATTTTATGCCAACGACTTACAAAAAGACGAAAGAATGTCAGCATATCGCAAGGATGGGGGAAAGGTTCCCTTGCGGGCACCGTTTACATGAACCCTGTGCGAGATATAAATTGAGGGGGTCAGCGCAAAAGTGGTCTAACCCCTCCGATATCGAAAATTAGATAGTGACGCTATCTGCATTACTTAGGGATGACTTTATTATTATATTAAGGTTAAACCGATTACTTTTGGTTTAGGTAGTATTAATATCCTTAATATCCTGAAACATAATTCCTCTTGTGTACAGCATTTTTCGGACTATAAGACGCTCCGGACCACCTTGATTTTAGCATGGAAATTTAAGAGGGAACAGTTGAATGTGATTCTAAACGAAATTTCGTAAAATACTATACATATTTTTATACCCTCTCACAATGAATAGGCTACATCATACGGTAAATGTAACGGCACAAGGCTGTTTAGAGTCATTGCCTTCATTTACACCACCCCCATGATGACATCCTTTTGTTTGAAAGAACCCAATATTTCTTCTTTTTCGCCTGGCTTCCCACTACTTTCATTTTATGATTGTCACAAGTACAATGATTTACAGTCTGTGCCACAATTTTCAACTAACTTATTGCACAACACCTTGCTTGCTTGCTTGCTTGCACAACACTGGCAATATGCCTATTTACAGTAACTTTATTTTATTTCTTTATTTATTTTAGTTTACTTTAAGCCATTAAACGCACACAACTTTGAATGCTCTGTTTTCAAGTAAAAAAAGTGCGTCTTATGGTTCGAAAAATACGGTAAGTGCAACCAAAATTCTGAAAACCAAAATTAATAAACCCAAAGAAACTGGAGGATATTCACGGTATTCTAAAATAAGTACCGCCATTTCATTAATAATACCATGATAACTTAATTTTTATAAATGAGGTGTTAAAAAAACTGCGAAGAATGGCAGTAAGCTTTTTCATGTAGACTACTTCATCGAGTGTAGAACTGGGTAATCATTGGGACTTATAAATAAAACTAATACAAGTCAATTCCCCTTAAGATAATATTCCATTACATGTAAAAATCCAACATTTATTGAACTTATTTTTTCTCCTCTATCAAATAGAAATAAATGTCAGTGCAACAGTGGTCTAACCAAGAAAAGGGTGTTGCAGGGTCTCATGGAAATGATAATACCTCTGAAACATCTGAATAGTGCACTATGCAACATTGTAGAAAAGTTGAGCAAGTACTATAGAATATCCCACTACCAACAAAACTTTATTTTTCCGATCGTATACAAAACAACATGTGTAGAACTTTAACTTGCTTTTTCTCTAAACTTACAAAATACGGGTTAGACCAGTGTTGCTCAGACCCCCTCAATTGTGAGTGTTGTAAGTGAACAATTGTCGATGTGAACATAGCTACCGTATAAAAAGTGTGCAAATATTAAGTTACAATATGTACATAACATAGTTAAGATTATCGAAAATATAATTAGAGTATTTTGCTATTTGCAATGCAAGCAATGATTATTTATTTGTGTACAGGTAGGGGAAAAAAGCGGACCGGCTAAAATATCTAGGCCTAAGTTGCCGATATGAGCCACTGCGCCTAGCGGCATTCACAGGATAGCAGGGAATGTATTGAAATGAACATTGCTTGAATTGAGAAATAATTTCATGTAATTTGCATTGCTTGTGAAAACAAACGTTTCCGTTACATCTCTTACATTTACAAGAGCTACAAGAGTCGGTCCGCTTTTTTCCCCCTACCTGTATATCCCTAGACTGCAGGCTATAGTCGCAAGCTCACAATTTCATTGCTGGAGATAAAGATAAAAACAGCTTTAAAATATTGGGGAGGGGTGAAATCAGTCTTTCTATCTTACTTCCTCTACTGTCTGAATGCCTAAAAAAAATTTAAAAAAATTATGGTCAATTTATTTTTAGTGTGTATGGGGAATACAAAAATAGTACGACACAGATAGCTTAAAGACAGACAATTATAGCCTACACATCTTGTGAATTCATATTAGCCTATATTTACTTCATGTCTATCATATTAGTTTTCAGAGCAAGTTAACCACTCCAGGTTTCTGGCTTCAGTTTCTTGAATGTATATTATGTTGCGATAAATGAGTGAAAAGTACTTCTGGTTGTACCGTATAAAAAAATAAATAAATAAAAACACTGATGTAGAGATGAAGAAAGTGTTGTTTGTGATTTCCAAAATTAATTTCATATGTAACAGCAATGCTTTATATTTTATAAAATATGTCATTGAAGATCTTCAGTGTTAAATACTGTATTTAGATAAATGTGATACAATTTATAACTATGAAAACCAGTTAAAACTAAATTGACAGCTGTCGAATGGGTTTGAATTTGATTTGAGATGGTGTATTTAGGATCTCTCTTTGTTCATATACCTCGTTCCGTTCTCCTGTATCATCATAATGTAATATGTACACTGTTGTTTATTTCTAGTATGAATTTATGTCTTATATATTCCTTGTGTTTATCAGGAGGGATTGACAAGTTCGCAAAAGACAGAGGTACAGCCTGTGCATTTAGACGTGAGCACTGGCATGCGCCGCAGAGATAGGGCGGGACGAAAGGGAAGTGCGTTGCTATATGAATCACGTGATGACTGATACCACTGCGCATTGTGTTTACAGTGCTCACGTCTAAATGCACGGACTATAGTAGTGAAGAACGCAAAGCTTGACTTTTTTCCCAAACGGTTAGATACTCTGTATTGTGCCGTATAGTCTATTAACATTAGATCTAACGCCTACTGTAACTCGCATGTAATTTACCACATATTAGAAAGACTGCATGCAGAAAACTGTGTAGGCTGTTCATGGAACGAACATGAGAAGAAGGAGAACGGTAATTTTGTTACTTAACTTACTAACTTCCGTTGAATTGTAACTTACTAACTTCCGTTGAATTGTAACCATTGTGTCAGAAATTTCAAACTCGTAGTTGTTGGGAAGGGGTACGCCGTAGCGTAGTGGTTGAGGCGCAGCGCTACAAACCGGAAGGTCGCAGGTTCGATTCCCGGTGAGGTCGTTGGAGTTTTTCAATTGGCCTAAACTTTCTGGTGGCACTATGGCCCTGGGTCGACTCAGCTTCTAACAGAAATGAGTACCAGGAACAATCCTGGGGGTAAAGGCGGCCGGTGCGTAAGGCTGACAACCTTACCACCTTTGCGTGCCGATTGTCCAAAATCTGTCAGCCTCAACTTCCTGGAACCCTCTGAGCCTCCATGGCCTGTATAGGGATTACTTTACTTTATAGTTGGTGGGAAGAGAGAAGAAAAAGATAAGCAAATTGAACACATATGCTAACTAAGGCAAAACTAAAACAGTTATGGTGTTTTAATTGATTTTGAAGTAAAAACCTAATTCACAGTATGCTTTTGCACACATAACGAATGATTTTAGCCTCAGTGATCCTATTTTCCCCTCCTCGTTAACCTTTATTTTTTTTTTTAATTTCTAAGGAAGTAACAGCTATCAGGCACACAGGAAACAATATTGGTGGCTGGGAAGGATACTGATCTGATACCAGCTACCATCCATAGGGCTAAGCTACTGGTTTTGTAGTAACAATTCAACCTCCAAATATCATTATAAATGGGTGTTTCTAAAATAACATCGTTATAGTGAGGTGCATTTAACATTGTTAAGATAGGAAATCCGCCGGGACCAAACAAAAATATTGCTATATGTGGGTGTATCGTTATATCAATCTTCGTTATACAGAGGTTTGACTTTATTTCATATGCCAAAATTGCTTGCATCGGGTAGGCCCTACATTTCTTTATCTTTGTTGTTATAAATATGTAAACACACATGTTCTATTCCAAAGGCATCTTCTTCGGAACTGAATTCTGATTAGGGACAAGGTGATATTAGGCAGCACACCTGAAAATGAATGTGCTGGCTATTTTTGCATGAGAGAACGAACTACATACAGATAATGCAAATGGCGGCATACGGAATGTGTCAGGCCCGATGATGTATGATGACTGATGAGAAGCAATAAGTGAAATCTACGTTTCATATTTTTATATCCCATGCCTGACGTTTATGGGAAGGCTATTGACAGAGAATATATTATGGCCTAAACCGTGTTTGCAGAGCTAGTGTATAGAGAGCAGCATCGAGGAGTTTACTTTTTATGATTATGTTCTTTCACTCGAAATAGTAATAAAGTGAGTTAGTCCAGTAGCGAGTCGCTATCAAACATTTATCTTGTCGACACTTGCGTTAGCTATTTTTGTTTGTTTTATGTCGCTTTTCTGCTATATATTCCGTTAATCGAGATGGATATACGAGTTTCACGGCTAATCTGCTTCTCCTCACTGCACAGATGCGATTTAAGTACGGAATAAATGGTTAAGGGCAGGCCTGTTGCTGGTGTATATGTTACATGAAATGGCACAATGCTGCTCTGCTCCGAGCTACATGAAAATGTATTTATGTACTACGAGATTAAAGTAACATTATACCTCACACCTCAGCATGTTCAAATGATTATTAGAACGTCATTACACTACTATGTTGACACTGGTGTAAATATTGAAAAGTCAGTCATGGTACTACCCTGCATTCTAACACGATTAGGAGAGAATAAAAACCTCCAGAACAATAAAAAGGCTTCTAGTTACCGAGGGAAGCGAGGTCTTGTTTTAAAACAACCGGCCTTTCGCCAATGTGTAAATTTGTTTGTTAATCTCTGGTATTAATGTTCTTTGAAATCATTAAGAACTGAGTATATGTAAGGATTTTTTAAATGTTTTTATTCATTTTCAAGATGATGGTCGTTTCATGTATAACTCGATCGGTAAGACCTGAGCCAAACACGCGCAGATAGCTTATCGTCCGCTAGTAGCAATGGAGTAAGGGAAGAAAAGAATGCATATACTGTAGGCTACTATTCATTGTAAACTATGCGGTCCATAATAGTCCGTAACTATTGAAAACGAAAATAAAGTATTTGTTTTTTTAGTTATGAAATATTATTTAAGAGATGGTAACTCACAGAATATCGCTGGTGGGTCTTCACTATTGAATGCTGTGATGCTAACTAAGATGTTTTTACACGGTCTGTACAGCAGGGAACATCACGTGAGATGGTCAGGCAGGTCTAGATTACATCATCGTAGCCTACTGCGCAGCCGTTTGTTTGGCTCAGGTCTTACCAATCGAGTTATACGTTCATCTTCTTTCCACGATTCTAGCCAAACGATTCATGCAATCAAATTTGAAGATGAATCTCTCTCAAGAGTGAAATTTTCTTTAACTTAATGTTCCAGTACATTTATGACGTAACTCTAATGGTTTACCGCAAACGAAGCTCTGTGAGATACGAGTAGTGTATTAATGGGGACAGGGAAGGTACCTCCTCGAGAGACAAATTATGATTCCGTTGTCCCTAGAAAGAATGCTGTCTTCACAATGAATGACAATATTGGCTAAATCTTTAAGACTGCGATGAAGAGCTGGTCATTTTTTTTTAACGTAAGGTCTAATCTACTGTTAACAGAACTTCTGGTAGGAATGTGCATCTGTTGCAATAAGTGATAGATAACACAAGACTTTTTTTTTAATATGTTGACCTATTAAGGTCTACGACAAGATTCAAATAAAATTCTACTTAAATTCTTCACTACTTTCACTAATGAAATACGGTTATGATTTAAAAATCGAAGGTTGTAATAATAATAATAATAATAATAATAATAATAATAATAATAATAATAATAATAATAATAATAATAATAATAATAATAATAACCATAGTAATAATAACGTAATAAAATAAAAAAACTGATGCGATTATCGGAACTTAATAAATAGCCTACGGTTAGACTACAAAGTTTACAAAATATATCAACCTATTATTTTGCCGAAAGCCTAGATTATATCATCTGGACTGGCCCTTTCACGTCCTGGTAATAATTTAATTTCGTTTAGCTGATCGTCGAGGCGATTGATTTACCACCTGCTCCTCTGTCCGCTACAGGAAAATAAGCGTAACTAAATTAGTCTTTGGTAGAGAAACCTCCTCTTGGAAGAGTGACAGGGTACATACAGCCATTCATTATTTTGTCGACGTAAACCAGAAATGTGATATACCCGGGCCTGTACTTGGAAAAGTCCCACTGAAGCGGAAATCCGTGTTTAAAGGCACGGTTGTTTACCATTGATTTCCAATGAAAATAAAATAAATTTCAATTGTAATTTTTCTGCAGACCTCATTGATATTAAGAGCTTCAGAAAATGTAGGTAAATTTGCTTGATATACTTATAATTATTACGATTAAAATGAATTAGCCTTAGACTATAAGCATTTGTTAAGTATTATCACTCCTGGCTTTTTGGGTGGAAACATTAATAGTGTGAACTTTGAATTCGTGAGAAGGTATGAAAATATTGTTATAATAATCTTTAAATGATACCGAATGTAGTAGCAATTTGTAGGGCTTTCAATCCAATGGAAAATGGCGCCCATATCTGAAAAGATGTGAAAGACGAGCAATCTGAGGAGATTATGTAAGTATTATTATTGTTGCTATTATTATCATCGTTATTATTTTGAGTAGGTTTTAGCTGCAAAAGTATTTTCCTTTTCAAAACCACAAACTTTGCCTATGTGGTCACACAAAGAGTGCAGAATTTGTGAAACTACAAGAAATTTGAAGGAAAATTCCAGACAATCTTTAAGAAAGTTTATGTTCTTCTATAGATTAATATGCATTGTTCTCATGATGACCGATGGAATGCAAAACTGGTGAAACTTCTGTAGGGAGAGAAATGAGTAGACGTATGAGGAGGATAAATGTCTACGTATAAATTAACTGTTTTGTTTTATCGAGACCATAATGCACCATTGCTAGGAATATTAATTTTTATAGGTTTAAATTAAAGCTTGTATTGTTTTCAATTTCTGTAATATAACAATAACAAATTTAATAATATAAAAAATGCAGAAAGAACATTCAAGTTTTTTTTTTTTTTTTCTTTCTTCAGAAATGTTACCATAAGCTTTATTCACACCCAGAATTGAGTTCAGAATTGATTTTTTCTTGATCTACTTAGAATATCAGTAATTTCTTCCAATGAAGCAAATGAACTCATTAAAAACCTAATTATGAGAATAAAAATAGCTCTAACAGGTATATGACCTAATTTTCGTGACTTAGCCTAATACAATATACTTATAATGTAAGAAACTGCATAAAAGTCATAGACTATATATGTGAAAAGAAATGGATTATACAAATGGAAATAAGCTTTTACACACTTCTGTTAGAAATATTGCACACTTATAGCCTTGATGCGATAATGTGAGGGGATCTAATCATGTACTATTGTAGAACTGCTTATTTATCGTTGCATTTGCTTGAAACTGTATCGCACGAAAGTCTCCATCGAATTGCTCAGAGTTTATGTACCGTTAGGACAATAAATCAATACAAAATGTCGTAACTTATGGTTCAGAAAAGATAAGAATGGCCATTGTAAGAGCAGCTGTTTCAATCCCTGCCCTTATAACAACACAACTTGCGAAAAATGCATTACACATTACATAAATTTTCTACTCCCCTCTTGATTTAGATGTTTCTCGTCTCTTCTTTCTCTTAAACCGCATCGAAAGGCGTGCCTAAATTGTGAAATATCGCCTGGCAAGCTGACCCATAGTTTTGCCTAGACAGCTGACGTCATGATTATTCCTTTATATTGTCACGCCCCAGAATCTCCAATTTCTGTGGTCCTACCAATCAATATTAACACACTAAAACATACATACATTGTAAAGTCATGCTGTGTTCACCACGGTAATGATCTTGTTACTATGGCATATATATTATAAGGATTCATTAAAAAATAAACTTTTTAAAATCATTAATCATCGCTGTCAATAGAAAGTTGTTAGCATTGCCTTTAATTAATGTTATACATGAAATATTTGTTTAAAATTTTCGCACATTATTTTTTCAACAAGACGCCACCCGAATGAGCACATGCTCTGGTCGGGTACAGTTCAAAAAAATATATAAATACATTAAATTAAAACACTGATCATATTATAAGTAAAAATACATTCAGTTACAATCATTTACGATACCTAATAATAGGAGGAACATTTTTAAAAAGAAGAAAGGAACATGAAAAATAAATATTATATAATAAACGTAATTCTTTTATTAAATTTCTAATTGTTCAGATTAACTAATTCAGAGTTATTTTTAATAATGGATTAAAATAATCTTGGATCAAAACTAGAAATGTGTTTTAGATCTGCAGAAGTGAAAATTTTAGGTTCAATTAAAATATTTATTTGGTTTCGTCTTGTATCGTGCGTGTGGGGATGTGGATGTGATCTAAAGCTTGAACTTCTATTAATGTAATTTAATAAAATATATTTCAAATTTTATATACACTTTGTTCAATTAGGAAAACGTTAATTTAGACTGATAGTAAAGAGTTTTAGATACACAGATATTAATAATACACTTATGAAGAAAAATTACTTTTATCAGTAGTGGAGAAAGAATACATTTACTTATTTACCTTATAGTTCACTTAATAGATTTAGTTTTACGTAGTTACTCTTAATTGTATTGAAACATTTCATTTCATTTTCTGTGGTGGGGAAACAATCTCTTACTACCTTTCTATAAATTTAATATGTCGAGATAAGGAATAACTCCAAATTTAATTTGCGATTGCAAATACTGAATGCAAATTACTACTCATATGAAGCCTAAATTCCTACCCGCATTCTGCCAACTTACCTTCCAACAAACCTCTTTGCATTGAATTTACTGCCCACGATCTTTAATTATTGCCTTCCTTTCACCTGTTTAATTTTCAGTCCTGAAAAATGACACTTTTTATCCACTACAGCTACACCACGAACCAGTTTTCAATATCATGACCTACTTTTCTAACGGTAGACCTATCATATAATTTACTTCAGAAATATATGTATATATATATATATATATATATATATATATATATATATATATATATATAGGGTAATTTTCAATTGTTATCAAAATATGTTAATAAATACTACAGCTTACTATTATTATTTTTATTATTATCATCACTATAATCATCATCATCATCATCATCATCATAATCATGAGAATTATTAACAAAATACATTAATACGCATACATTGTGTACAAGGAGACATTTGTACTGACGTTGTGTATATACTCATATGAATCAGCTGCTATTGTTGTCGATGTTTGCAGAAAAGAGGGAACCCCTCCTCCTTGTCACATTTATACTGACCACTAAAAGGGCGTGAGAAGTGAAGTGAAAATCCATCTGTTTCGTGTCAAGGCACATGTTTAGTTTCGAAAAGTCCGAGTCGTTGACACCCTTTCATTACCCATCATTGTTCAGGGGTTTGAATAAACTGCCACCACGACTGTATAAATCTCCATTTGAAGTGACTTCTGTAGTAAATGGTCCTGCATGTGCTTTGTGGGCTGTACATGGACTACTCGGACATGTTTAGAAAGGGAATACAACCAAAGAACTGACCAAGGCAACAGATACAATCATAACAACAAACAAGTCAATTTCACCCACTTCCTACAATTATAAAAAAAAATAATGTAATCCATTTTTGAGATTTTAGAACCGTAAATTACACCTCTTCTATTTAAATGTCACTTCTGACATGCTTACAATCACTCCCATTTTGTTCCTTTTGACGTCATTGAATCATGCCAGTGCAGCCTTAAAGCATGAATAGAGGCGATAAGTGGAAATTATTTTAATCTCGTAGCATTTGCAATCCTGCAGTAAAGGCAAACACGCTACATAAATGCACGAGGAACATTATGCAATTATGCCACTTCCACCTGGTTAGCTCTAGGCCTTGTTACGTCATTTTTGACGGCAAATC
Source organism: Ectobius pallidus (assembly GCA_964059195.1). Classification (NCBI taxonomy): domain Eukaryota; kingdom Metazoa; phylum Arthropoda; class Insecta; order Blattodea; family Ectobiidae; genus Ectobius; species Ectobius pallidus. The sequence goes on from CAXKWD010000006.1 coordinate 109,931,135, forward strand.
ATAGAAACCCAGAATAAATCAATTTAACATTTTCTATCACAATCATGTTACCATTTTTTTAGAGTGCTGGGTTACTCATAGGTTAGTTGAAATGACTGAGAAATTTATTATTACTTCACACTGTATACAGGCCTAGCTGGTGAATTTTATCAGATTTCTTATTCGATAAAGTTGGACTGATAAGCAGGAAATCCAGGAATAACCACAAACTTCTCCATCTCCAACCATTCATCTTGAAATTTTAACGTTTCCACTGTTACTGATGTACATACGCGTCACCGCAAAAACTGTATAAAGCCCGAGAAACATGCTTAGTATATTAATACTTTATTTTAAAATATGAAGATTTTTATCCGCATACTAAAAAGCACCAGCTACTTCATTAACATTTTCCTACACTGATTTCAAACTTGTAATCCACTAGAGACTTTAGTTGATGAATGCTTATATGAAAATATAATTTAGCTCTGAAAGGATTAACCGCAATCCATATCTTTGTATAGCCATAAACTACATATTTATATGCAAGTTTTGTTGATGGAGCTTTAAAAAGTTTGGAAGAATAAAGTAGGTATTTTATAGGCTACATAATTATAAATAATAACATATTGTGTAACGATAACACTACTTTTGACTATAAAAGATAATCTGAACATAGTTGACATGGAAAAAATTAACGTGTTGCTTTTATTAGTATCATTGGTTTGGACATCTTATCAAATTTCAAAATTCAGATTGTTGTAAAAATCTAGGCCTACAAACAGTATGTCTAGATAACACCTATTGTTAAACATGCCTATCGGGACGAAAGCTGATATTCAATATGAACTTATTGAAGTTAAAATAACAAAAATTATGTTTAAAAAAATTTGGTTATGCCTTTCAAAATACAATGAAGCTAAATTGAAACTAACAATGAACGTCCCCTGTTTGCATAGACCTAGTTATGGACATAATTACATGTCTAAAGTAAATCGTAAGCTTAGTATAGTATTTGAATGTTCTAACTCTCTCTGTCTGTCTCTCTCTGTCTCTCTCTCTCTCTCTCTCTCTCTCTCTCTTTTTACTTCTAGTTTAGTTAAGCATTACTTGCATATACAGCAAAACCCATTTTCCAGCTCTAAAATCTGAAATAATATATTATTCTATGGTACGTTACATGAAAGCCTCTTCAGTTTTCTCAACTTCTTCATTTCCTCAAATTACTTTAATGGACATGGTACACTACAACACTCAGGTGATGAGATTTCAGATTTCCAAACCTAGGCCTATGTTTGCTCGAAATGAACGGCCAATGACCGTTTCTTCAGTTGGTTCATATATGAGTATTAAATAGCATAAACTGTCTATAATATTCTTTGTTTTTACAAAATAATAATCCATATTATATTACCGATAATGATGATGGTGATGACAATGATAATGATAATAACATTAATAATAATAATAATGATAATAATAACAACAATACGAAGGATTAGGTATAAGAAAATGTGGGATCTTTTTAAATTTTTAAATATAGAAATGAAAGGGAAGGGTATGGAATATATGTAGGCCTATAATGCAGACTGGGTACTAGATGGACACCCATATACGTCCATACGCGACTGCATCGTGCCACCATTAATGTACTGCGGTAGTTGGAAGCATGAAAGCACACATACCCACTCCATTAGCCCTTAAAGTTCAGCAAGAATTGGTATTATTCCCCAAAGCTTCCATTCAGCTTCTTGTGTTATTCTCTGGCATCTCCCCCTTTTAATAGTGACTACTTTGACGTAAAAAATGCTGTTCACATCTTGTCATATCCATTTTGCATGACGGCTAACTCAACTAAATTACCATCGCCTCTGTTCGGATAGTCGCCTCCCTCAATTCGTTGACAGTTAATATCAAAGAAGTCGCCGCCCGACCTTGTCGCTTCGCGTAGTTGTCACACTGCGTAGTGTTAGTAAAGAGAGCGAGAAGATATAGATGCAGCTAAACACTTGGGGCAATGGCATTTTGAGCAATGAGAGAATTGGCAACACGAATTCAGTCAGCGGTTTCTTTTGAGAAAACCTTTTACAGTAACAACAAACATTGTAATATGAGAACAAAGCGAGCCGCCCGTCAACTCTATGCGCGAGGCGACTATATAACCGTACATCACAATGTTACCAAATGATGTGTCCATATACTAAAAATGCCATTCTTTTCCGTGGCGTAGGCCTACATCTCATGGTTCCATCTCCTTACTTCGAGAAAAAAGTAGCTGGCATGACTTACTGTACGCTCCATCCCGGGTAAAACAAATGATAACAGCAAGAATAGTGTGAACAATTCATACTCTTTTACTTAGGTCTAAATCTCACAGTTTCATAAAATATGATCTAATATATTTTAATATTCGCATGGAAGATATTCTAAGAAGCTCTTTAAATTATAAGAAATCGATGAGCGTACCGGACGTGAAATCTAGACTCTCTGTCTAGACTAAAATCTGATTCTAACTCACGAAATGTTGCCAACTGCAGCTATAAATTTTCATGGAGAAGGATGAAGTGCTAAGGTTGTCAGGAATGTGAATACATATTTCAATGCCTGTCAACTTAAATGAATCGTATATCTTCATTTAGGTTGAAACATAAAACATACATAGGAAAGATGTACTTGGAAGAGAAAAAGTACGATCCCTCACATGGCCTGATTATGTATGTCGTTGCATGTAAGATGTACTTTACAGACAAAAACAATACATAAAACTACTGAACATAAAGACCGAAGTTTGATTATTCAAACCTTCACTATTTCAATTGATCAAAGTCCACCAACGTAAACTCAAGAATGGATACGTTCGTTCAGGGTGAATAACCAAGTACAAACTCAAAAATATTAGCTATAAGTCTTAATAATACTATGCAGTAGTGATAGAAATAATATTGTGCAGTAGAAACATCAACATTAATACGTATTCCCATTGTCTCAAAAGACTGTGACCAAGGTATATCCAAGAATTTTTTTGTTAATTAAAAACAGTAGCCAATAATCACAGTGCTGATTATTGTAACCTTAATGATGACATTTAATAATAGCTTAATAAACAATGAATAATGAATAAATAATAATGGACACACTTTGGAGCATAATGATTTTAGTGATTAAATTTTCAAATATATTTTTAGGCTTATGTATTATATAAAGTAGCCTACTTATATGCCTCACTTTCATGAGAATACTTGTTACAAGTTTAGTGAATGTCTCGCCTACTGAATTTAACAATATTTTGAGCTCGGACCGCCCTTCGAAAAATATTGGGCATTAAAATTGTATGAACAACACTTAAAAACTTTCCCATAAGTGCACTGTGAACTTTCTTTTGTTGAACATTTTTTCAAATATTCAGGAAATTTGCCATCCCCATTGCCCAATGCCCAACTTACGATACATAAACTTAGGTTTTATAATTTTGCACTTATGTCTGTCATAGATTGTTGGGAAGTTTAAATGTTTTATTAATTTTCCTTTGTTGGCGGTCACTCATAGTATGTTCCACTCTTCAGTTAGCCTATAAATTAGTCTATGTTCTCTCATAAGTATAGGACATAACACATAAGACGATCGGAGGCCAGAATTGGCAGCAATCTTTGCTAGTTCGTCAGCTCTCTCATTGCCAGTAATCCTATTAAGCCTCTTAGGCCAAGACATACAATATGAATAGTAACTTACTATGCTGTGGTTTCTACCTTACATAGCTATGGGATTATAAATGTACTTATCACCGAAAGCATATACTGCTTACTGCGAATCACTATAAAGGCATGGTTATATCAACCACATGTCAGTTTAAAAATGCTTGAAATCTGTTCATTGGATTTCCTGTACACCACAAAGACGCATTCTATTACAGCAGTTTCTTTTGACTGTCTTTCTAAACGAGATCTCTCTATGTAAATTGAATAGTAATATTTGTGCTGTACAGTTTTCATTCAACAATGTACGAACAGTGATAGCTATCCTACAAGAAGAGGATTAATTGGTGCTTGAAGCTGTAAATGTGGAGCCTAGATAGGCTAATGTGGAATGTTCCACCTTGTTTGATAGTCCTTATGGTTGCTTTGGACATGAAACATGAATTGTCTTCTGCTCTAATCAACTGAGAATAATAAGTTATAACAGTCGGAACAATCCATTACTTAGATCAGGGATGACCAAATGGAGGCCCTCGACTTCATTCTGTGCGGATTGCGACAAAGTCAATAATAGAAATACCTAAGTATAATATACGACTTCTGGATACTTGTAGGCCTACCACGTGAAAAATATCCTGAAGATCTTCCATCTTTGGAAGCACGTAGGCTGCTTATGTGAATCCACATGTTCCATTATGAAGGCAGTTAATTCTTCGCAAAGACACAGACTTACTGATGCCATCTTCAGGATTTGTTAAAAATATCGACAGCGTCTTTAGAAATTGACTTTGATGAATTTGTTACTTCCCACGAGCGTCCATAGTGCTTTCATTTACTGCATTTTAATAAATAATAATTTTTAATTTTTAATAATAATTTTACTGCATTAAAATGTATGGCTTGAGACGTCAACACATATCATAGGTATACTGGCCGTCGTAAGTAAGGAAGTTGGCCACTCCTGACTTAGCCTAGATAATACGTTTCTCCTTCTTTTCTTACGGCTGGGCACGGTATAGTGAGTAGTTGCGAGGCAAGGCTGTGATTGAGCTGTCTGTTGTTTCACTTCGCATAACTTATACTAAGTTACAGTGGTGTGAAAATAACATTTAGTTTAATGGGTTTGGGCCCTTGAGGCCTATAGCCTAATTCCTTAAAGAATCCTTACAAAAGATTAGTGGCAAAAATAGTAAGGTCTTTGTGAAGTAACGAAACCTTTGTCCTTCAAAGGTGCTTGTGAATAACAAAAACATTAAAAAGAAAGTAAGTAACTATAGCCTATTTTAAGTAAAGTAGGCTAGGAAAAAACTTCTCTAGGTTAAGGTCCAATCACGGAAACCATCATTAATGACCATGGGTGTCGGCATGCTGACCACATACCCCCCAATCCTGCCATCTGTCTATGGTAGATGACGCAGCGGTCGGATGGTAGGCCTTGTCCTTTCAGGTATGTACAGCCAAGGAGTTTAGTTTAATAGTTCTAGGTTATGAACTTATAATTTACTGTTGTTTTATATGCCTTTAGGTTTGCTCAAACTAATCATTGGCGATAAAAGAATGTTTGGCCATAGAAAACTGTATTCTCTTTTTCTTACAACAGGCAACGTACAAGAATACAACGTAGCCAAGGCAGGGGTACTAGATCAGATAAATTATTAGGCCTGAGAATTAATTTAAACGGTAAGCTGAGATGGGTTCTTTATGTCTAGAAGAAATTTGAAGAAATAACTTATGTTAATTTCTATAGCATTTTCCAGTCTTCGTATATAACTTAGTCTAAAATAATTATTATAACTTATTGTATCGATTTATTATGTAGACCTACTTATATATTTTTAAAGTAGCTAATAAACAAAGAAAAGAATAAACATGCTAAAATACAGAATAGTGTACATCATCCTCTGTGTTTCCTTAGGCCTTGGACCACGACATTCCTGTAGTGGATAGCGCTGTACTTGTTTATGCTTAGCGCGTATCTCACATTGTCGCTATAAACCCAGTCATTAGATTCACTTCATCATTATTTGCCACTTTGAGAACGTTGCCTGCCTTATCTTGAACCGCGCCTTGTTGCTCAAGCCCATCATTAAGTGATACATCACAATCAAAGTGGCATTTCCAACGCACGTGTGTGTTAGGCAATTGTTTAGCAGTTTACTTCATTGCTCTCAAGTTAAATTTGACAAGCTTTATTCCAAGAGAAAATGTTACACCAGACGTTCCTAGTTATTTTATTGAATACTGTGATGGTTATAGTGCTGAAGTAAACTGGCGTGTTAATAATTTGCCTGCATTTGTGTATTTAAATAGTGGAGAATGAAATCCCCGTAATTAAATATCTGATGTGATGCATCACATAACTTTCTCTACCTTGGGCATGGGTAATATCATTTTCTCACTTCACATTTTGATATAGAATAAGCGGTCGAGAGGACATATACAGTTATTTCAAACATTATTTATAAACAAATTTGTAAACAAAATTTCAACCTGAGTTTGTGCGAACGATGGGTAGCTAGCATGCTATGTCAGAAATCGGTATATATCTTATCCACTGATGTTGTTCATCACTCTAGGCTTTGTATTAGTTGAGAAATAGGGATGTTATTATAAGCCCTAAGCATGTAAAAAGATACAAAATACGAGGAACACTTTTAGTCCTATGTGCACATGTCCCAGACTTTTTTTGGAGGGGGGGGAATAAAGTGTGAAAGTGAAATTAGTTTTCTTTTGATTTTAGTTCCGAAATGGTTGTATGGCAACATGAAAATGGGGCAATAAAGTATCCCGTAAAAGTAAAAGGTTGAGTGTGATAGGTCGTTCTCTAGATACCTAGGCTATATCAGAATTTAAAGTTGAAAATCAGTAGACATCCATAAGTTACTTTTGAAATACAGACAAAATAGAAACCCAGGCCTTTTGAGCTATTTCTTTATATTGGCAAAAGTTCTCTTTAACAGGGAAAGCCTTCAATTCGGAGCGAAAAACGTATTGCTTTTGGCAATGGCCTTGTGTTAGTTTGAATTGTATGTTATTTCGGAGAATTCCATTGCCGAGTTTTAGGAGTTTTAAGCACTGCAGCAAATTTATCAGTTACAAATATGAAAAATTAATAAATTATCCAAACATAGTATAGCAATTTTCACCATATAGCGTTAAACAATACTGAAATGTATAGTAACTATAATATAATTAACAAAAAAAGTTGCAATGAATTTGAAAAGTTTTACTTACGCACATGAACCAAAAATGGAATTTTCATTATCACAGCAAAATAGTACATAATGCAGTGAACCTCATATAATGGCATTTTATTAAGATACGAGTTGGCACATTACGCAGTGAGTCTATAATAGTCCAGGCAACGAACGAAAAAAAATTCCCTTTAGGCAAGCCTACAGGCTGAGGTAGATTTCAAAGTGCTAAATCTTGCCTTATATGAGAGCTATCGAGAAACCAGTTATTGATTTGCAGAGAACTCATCAAGAGCTTTTCAACGTCTTTTCATAAGACGTGGTATCAAAAAATTTCGAATTCCCATCCCCCCACCAACCACCCCCACTCGTACCCCCAAAACCCCCGAATCGTTGGTGTCACTGTGAACTCCATAGGGAGTAGGCCTACTCTAATTTATTCAAACAAAGTTTCCCTCTATACTTCATAGGCTCCGAGATATAAATTTTTCAAAATTTCAACCCCCTCCCCCGACCCATCCCTTGGGCCAATTTTGCTCATTAACGAACTTGTCCGAACTATTGGGCCTAGAAATAACATAATAAAATTTGGTTCAAATATCTTCAAAATTACGGCCGCTAGCGTGTAAAGATATAAATATAAATATCACAATTATTTTTTTTTTTTAACGGGCGGTGGTTTCGTACTTAGGGAGGCATGAAACGTAAAGAATGAAAGAATTTTTCGAAAGTCATGACATGGTATCGATTGCAATAGGTAGGTTTTTCTTCGAAATCTACCTAATAGACTTAAACTTGAACCAAAGGCTTTGATAGCGTGAAACGTAGCCTACATTACAAATATCCCAGATGTGAGTTAAATGGTAATATAAAGTTTAATGCAAATAAACGTTTCCCGCGGACTCCATTTAATCTCGCGCGGCCCTCTGGGGATCAACGGACCACGGGTTAGGAAACGCTGTGCTAGAGGTGTTATCACACTCCGCAAGTTGATCTCTTCGAAACGTAAAGAACAGCTTGCTGTCTACCATTTGGAACTTGGAATTAAATTTGTGAAAGCATTAATGCATGAAGGTGAGATAAATCATGCCGTCTACAGTAATGTTGATGTAACTGAGCTCTCTATTGCATTGCGTGTTATAAGAATAAGTGGGCAGATAAAGCCTGACACCATGAACTCTCGTCTCAACTCGCGAGGTCTACATAATATACATACAACTACTAATTTTCATGTTACTGCCCACGGAATTCCTCCTCTACATGAATTCGTCTTGTTAAAGTAAACATCTTTCCACCTCACATTTGCATAATCATAACTCTTTCGTGGGCTGTAAATGCTGACTCTTTTACTGAGTGTGAATATATTTTTTTCTTAGTGCTTCTCGCTATAAAAACAATAAATTTTAAATGCATTAGTTAGTCATACGAAGAACTTCAACGGCTCCACAAGAAACAAAGGACTAGTTCATATTTCTTCAACTTCCTGTATGGCATGGAAGGTAGAAATTTTAGATCCTACTCTTGAGAAAAATCTTAATATCTGAGAATTATTATTAATCGTGAAGCTTAATGTTAGGTCACTGTGGTATTTCAAATCATTTTGCGAGGCACCGTTGAGCTCGATCAATAAAATAATTATGTAATACTAGGGTTCGGATGTTTATGACCTAAAAAAGTGAAAAATATCATTGCAAATATGCCCTTAAAATTACTAAATATGACTTAAAAACCCTAAATATGACCTAATAATATAAAATATTTTCAAAAAATAATGTTCCAATTTAAAACGTTTAAAGACACCAAATTCTTACATCATACGAATTCAATCAGATAATAACTTTTTAACAATTTTGGTGATTTACATTTTTACTTGTAATGAACTTCTATTTTTAAAGAATTTTCTCCTGCTTGCTCGCTTAATCAGCTCAAAATACTCCTAATATTTTGTACACCTTGCGTGTCCCTATGAAGTATGAACAATTGCATTAATTTCAAAATTTAAGTTACCTATTAATTTGACATAAACAATAAATAAATTAAATAAATTTCAAATTTAACTCGACCATGTAATACGTTGTATTATTGTGCTCCTTGACCGATTTTATTACAAACATAACCAAAATATGACCAAGACCATAAAATGACAAAAATATGACTTTATATGCAAAATAAAAACTGTCCGAATAGGATAACACGCGTGAAATTCGTGTTCGTGTTTGTGTTTGCAGCGAGAAACGAGGTCAGGATAAAAATATGACATGTAATAAACATCCGAAACCTATGTAATAGCTTTATCTCAACTTCATTTATTTTTGCCTAGGCCTTTCGGTTACATGGAGCCATCATCAAGAAATCTTGTTTTGTAAAGTCATATCTAAAGGAATAAATCTGATGGCGTCATTGTTAATTAAAATCATAGTTCACACAACCTAGAAAAAGAGTCAAGAAATGAGTTTTACTGATGTTTTAAGAACATTTTAAGTTTTATTATTGAAAGATTTTACATTTTAGGTCTATAGGAGGATATATATATATATATATATATATATATATCTGTCTGTCCTTCCTAAATCTATCTCTTTCTCTTCCTTCTATATATATATATATATATATATATATATATAGAAGGAAGAGAAATATATATATATATATATATATAGAAGGAAGAGAAAGAGATAGATTTATGAAGGACAGACATAGACAGACAAATAACTCATGTAATAGCCTATCTATAATATTATAATAATCAATGGTGCATCCAGCCTTTTAATAAACTTCAATCCTTTGTTTATAATGACGGGTGTTTATAATATCTAATTGGAATCGCTTGAATGATGCACAATAAGCAACCTCCCACATTATAATTCTAGTTCATAATACGGTCTGATGGCAATAAATCAATCTTGAATCTTTTAATTGACAGTGAAGTGGAATAAAATAAACTTCATGGTCAAAGTTCGTGACATAGCACAAAGAAAGAGACGTTTATTTTATCGTAAAAATTAATCTTCCAATCACATCATCCTAGTTGCTTCAGTCCATATTTTGTTTACTCCTATATTCCCTGTTGTAAAAGCTGCCTCCCAGAGAAACTAAATTGAAAAGGCCTATCCATAACAGAACGAAATGTTACAAGGTGCGTTTTCAATTTCTGTTATCCTGATTAGTTTACGATGGGACTTCTTAACCGCGGTCGAAGTCTTGGTTCAATTTGCAATGAAGTGTGACAATCATAGGCCTAGCAATTTGAGAAACTATAGGATGAAACAAAAATAGCCTAGTCGTATCTTCATCTATACGTGATCTCAAACGACGAGAATTATTCAGGACTTTTATACTCCTAAATCCATCCCCCCTGAGGCCGCTTAAAGTTTCTTATTTCTATGTCGTCAATAATTCTATTAAGAGTACAGTTTTCGAATCATGTTTGGAGGAAAAAATAGTTTCTAAAGCAATATTTCCACCATGTGGTCTATGACTCAAAACTCTACCTAAGTTGCATTTTCCAATTTTTTTTCGTGTGTGAAAATAAAGTTTTGGGGTAAATATATTTTACTCTGGAAGAGGTGTATTTCTGAAACTTTGAAACATAGGCTATGCATATAATTATACATCAATATAAAGATAATTATATTATACACAAGGCATTAAATTCATTAATATAATAGTGCTCCTAGTTTTACTCCATCGGAAAATTCACTACATTATCTGGGCGACGATTCTCTTGAAATGGTTATGTTAAGTTACGATTTTTAGATTGCATTCTATTGTCCGTTACAGGAATCTGTAAAACAATGAAATTAGGCCTAATGGACGAGGAAAATCAATTAGTGAGATTTAATCAGTTTCTCTAATATACAGAAACATTTTATGATTTTTCTTGCCTCACAATTAGGTATAGAGTTATGTGGCCATTCCAGCTTCCCCATCACTCATAAGTTGAGCTTTTTGAGCTCAGAAATTCATTCGATCAGTTATGTCGATGAGAAATCTCTTCTATGAAAATCACTTTAAAAATAAATTGTGGGTCTTAATTTATAATCTTTAAGCAAAATGAAACAGAATTATTAAAATTAATTTATTTGAGAAATTAATGATATGTATATTTCCATACAAAGTAAAATTAAAATCATGCAACGTATACGACATTGAAAGTTGCCTAACAGTCCAATTAGCCCATATTTTCTATTTGATACTTTAAAAAAAGCTAGTCAATGACCAACAAATACACAGACCTTTTTCTCTACGTTTGTATCCCTGCCGAAATACCCGATATCGAATTCTTGTGAGCAATGGAGATAAAAAAAACGTAGAGATAAGTTATGCCTAAAATAAGTTAAAACGTTTGATTTGGAGATTTTTTTTTGTTGCTAAGAAGTATGTCTGTTTGAAAAAATCTAATATATGTTATTAGAAATGGCAGATAGCTATTCCGAGCTCTTATTACAAGTTCAACAGGGATCATAGAAACCTTAACATCCTGGCTCTGGTGTATTCATATTTTCTTTCAAAGCAGTTCATAGTTGGGTATTGTTATTAAAAAAAAAAGAATAAGAAGGCGACTTGTCTACTGACAGTAGACTTATTATATTTTCTCTTTACAACGTTAACTCCCCTTCATGTTTTTGTTCTCCACCCAAGCAACAGGCCCACAGACAAATGACTGCTGTCCGCCCGTCCATCATAAGATGTCTAGTTACGCGAGCGGCTTTGTCCATTCACACCCATACAACAGATCTTAAGCATTGTGTTCAAGATGTAAGCGACTCCGTAACCACGGTGGCTAGCTAAACCCATTCTTCTGTCACCACGCCAAAGTCAACTCTTTGTGATAGACCTCTCAAATACACCTTGAAACGTTGTTTCACGCCATTTGACGCGATGTGTAAGAAAGTCTTTGGGTTGAAGGTTATACCTAGTTCTCTTTAGTGACGGATTAATTAATTATGCTCATTATCATTAATAAAATGGCAACCTTTTGTTTTGAACAAAACTGTCGTTTATAGTCACGGAAAAACACACGATATTTTCGTTTTTAGAGGGATTTTTTAAAATGAAATTTTGTTTTCAAGGGAAATCTCAAGTATAGTAAGGTCTCTTATTATAAAATGACTTAAATGATATTATGCTTATTGAATGTTGAAAAACTGTGTACACATTAAAGAAAAACATTAAATAGGCCTAAGCCTAAATCAGTTAAATGCTGATTTAGTAAGCATTTTGGTGCATAGAACTAGAAAAATATTATTTTAATTCAAAATTAATATAATCTTATGTGTAGAGATACTATATAAATTGTTTTTTGCTATATTATATTAACATAGCACTAAATCCCTTTCCTAGAGAATGTATTCTATATTGTATTTCAATATAGAAATAGCTGTATTTTGGTCCCCAGTAGTTATATCCTAAATACACCCTCGATATCAAAGGAGATTGTGTAGACCAGTTTGTCTACACTACAGACATGTGTTATTTGTCAACTGGTAAGAATTGTTAAATATTAAAAACAAAAGATCTAAAATACCTTTGATTATATTGTGTTATGCAGAAATGTGCAACGTTTCGCACGACAAGAGCCATAGGTATAGGCTTTTTTTTTTTTAATGTGAAATAACGCAGAAATTGTATTTTGTTATACAAAATTAACTCAACTGTTGTATAGAATCCTAGCTATAGGTATGTAATAAATTGTAATTATTTCAAGAGTCTAATGTAAACGGGTTAAAATACTGCCAAGCTAACCATCCCGTTGCCACATTAATTCAGGGAAGGGTTTGGATTGGCGATCATAAACCATAAAAATAGATTATGCTTTATAAATTTCGATCCTGAATTTCTTTTTTCTTTTTAAATGCTTTTATTATCTGTTTGCTTTTTTTTATCTTTTGGCCCAATAACATGAAACTTTGTATTCATTATAGACTAACTCTAGAAGAATACCTTGTGTTGACCTACTAGAGTTTCTTCTGTTCTCTTGACCAACCCGTTGCCACATTAATTCAGGGAAGGGTTTGGATTGGCGATCATAAACCATAAAAATAGATTATGCTTTATAAATTTCGATCCTGAATTTCTTTTTTCTTTTTAAATGCTTTTATTATCTGTTTGCTTTTTTTTATCTTTTGGCCCAATAACATGAAACTTTGTATTCATTATAGACTAACTCTAGAAGAATACCTTGTGTTGACCTACTAGAGTTTCTTCTGTTCTCTTGACCAACCCGTTGCCACATTAATTCAGGGAAGGGTTTGGATTGGCGATCATAAACCATAAAAATAGATTATGCTTTATAAATTTCGATCCTGAATTTCTTTTTTCTTTTTAAATGCTTTTATTATCTGTTTGCTTTTTTTTATCTTTTGGCCCAATAACATGAAACTTTGTATTCATTATAGACTAACTCTAGAAGAATACCTTGTGTTGACCTACTAGAGTTTCTTCTGTTCTCTTGGATATTTAATAGTAATTGTCCTAAAATAATTAGGATTACGCTTTATAGGCTTCATTTTGAAACTTGCACTTAAATAGGCCTACAAAATACAAATTGTTCTCAAGCGTTAACAAACTTCAATTAAGCCTAATTTTCATAAATTGTACTCTTCACCGGATATAGCCTAATAAGGGTAATTAAATCACGGGGGATGAAATGGGCTGGACATGTTGTGCGCATGGGAGAGGAAAGGCATCTAAAAAATATTGGCTGGGGGACCCGAAGGGAAACGACCACTTGGATGTTCTAGACGTAGGTGGGAGGACAATATAAGGAGAGATTTAAGGGAAGTAGAATTTGCGAGGGATGGATGGATGGAGTTAGCCCAGAAGAGGTTTGAATGACGGATACCGGTAAGAGCGGAAATGAACCTCTGGATTCCATAAAATAAATAATTAAGAAAGCATAACCTAGGCATTTTTAAGTAGCCTATAATTATGCTATGTAAGCAGCAGTGATACACCAGCCATTAATAATGTAAATATCATAATTACAATGATAGGGAATAAATCATGGAATTAAGAAAATGAATAAGAAATATTAAATAGTGAATATTATATAGGTAAGAGGGAGAATAACTTGAGAAGTAATATTACTAAAAGATTCAGAAAGCAGGTGCAGTAGAATGAGTCAGCCTGGGCCAGACCAATTCCGGGGGATTTCAAGCACGCTAGGTGTCCAGCATTGAAGAAAAAAGTGTTGAAAGGGATTATAGTTACTTGAAAGCAGATTCTGAGTAAAAGCAGATGGGAAAGTAACTTGTATGCATATACTAGGAAGGCCATACCATTTCCTGGAATTAAAAATACGTTGGCATAAAACGTGTCTTGTTGTAGGAGCTGCAAATGCTAAAAACTCAGAACCAATGAGAAAAGAGGTAATATGTGAAAAGAACAAAATTTGTATTAACAGTAGTTCTTATTTGTTGTTAATAAAATAGGGGTTTTTGGACGAATGAGTGGGAGAGGGAATGGTCACCATGTTCAAACATTCATTCTGTGGACTACCGGCACATACGGTAGGCCTGGATCATCTTATCTCTTCAATACAGAGGTTGCCATAGGGCTGCCCTCTGTAATTTTTATATTATAAGTATCGGGATTGACCCCGGTACTAAGTCTGATTTAAATTAACGTCAGTGAATAGTAGGCATTTTAGGTACGGCTTTATTACAGCCAGTACCAAACTTAGAATCAGTGAAAATACCGTAAGTACTGTGGAACGACGAACTTTTAAGTGACCAGATAAATATACCAGGTTGCAGCTTGATAAACTAGATACTATTTGATAATTTAGGAGGGAAGTAAGGAGACCATTCCGTCGAACAGCCCTTCATCTGAAATACCCCAAGGGAATTAACATTTATAACCCATCCCATTCATAGTTGGTGGATAGAATAAACAATTTTCATACCAGTTTAAAATACACTGTTATTATTTAAATTGGTAATAACGACCCCCATAATATACCCCACTAAAATATTCCCTGTAGACTAAAGAAGAGAAACTCAATGCAAACCGCTGAGTGAGCCGAGGCCAGCCCAAAAACATCGACGAATTGTAAGTACTTTTATTATAACGACGAGTGGGCTGTTACATACATAGCGCTAACAACGTGGGCCGAAAAAGTAATATTGTGGGGGCGAAATTAAGAAGACAAGATTAAGCAAGGGTTGCATACAGTGATTACGGTACGTGGGTCAGCTAGAACAATTAATTGACATCATAATTACGCAAGTGAGACATCATATTAACAGATTAATTCAAGATAAGGAAGAGAGGATAGCAGTTGTACCGGATATACGAGTTTTAGGAGTGGGCAGTTCAAGATAAGGGGAGAGAAGAGAGAAGATTATAAAATTTTTGTAATTCTATTGATAATAGGGTAATATTTACATGTGCATGCTAGTTCATAAGAGGGTATGTACTTGTTTGTTTATTTGTACTGTGGTGAAATTTATATGTAAAACTCAAGGTAAGGTGCATGAATTATTATCAAAGTGATTATAGTGCAGTGACGGGTATAGATGAGGCTAGGAATGAGTAATGATAACATTGCGTAGTGGAAAAATAGTTAAGAAAAAGATGGATCGCTTAGAATCACAGGAAGGACAGGATTTATTGACTAGGGAGGAGATTGAGAGCATAGTTAATGATAACAACGAAATAGTACAGAATATAAATGAAGTAATGGGGAAGGAAAGAATTGATAACGGGGATAGCGATGAGGAACCGTTAGCTCAAGTCATTCAGAAACAGGTAGAGACCAAGCAAACAAATAGCGAGGTTGTAGTGGAAGCAATGCCTTCTTGGTTAGGGGCACTATTCGAACAGAATAGGAAAATGGCAGAGAAATTAGAAAAAATGCAGAGAAATTAGAAAAAAATGCAGAAGAACGCGATAAGAAAATGGTAGAACACATTGATAGGAAACTAGAAAATATTGAGAAAAATTCAGAGGAATTTAAGGAAATAGTTGGGAAAATGTCCGAAAGCATAAAACATAATGAAGCGAGACTTAAAAAATTAGATAAGGAAAGTCAGGGGAATAATGTCAGGATAAATTGTAGAATTGATACTATAGAAAGTATAGTAGAAGCTCATAAGAAAAAGGTGGAAAATGATTTTGTAAATAAAGATCAGGAATTTTCACAAAAACTAGGTAGTACTGTAAATGCTATGGACAAAAAGATTGAAGGGTTGAAAACTGAAATTAAAGAAAAGAATAAAAATATAGAAGGGAGCTTAGTAAAAGTATTTTCGAATGAAATTGGAGAGCTTAGCAATAAATTCCAAGGGCAGGTTAGGGACATAGAGATGAAACTGAGCCAGGAAATTAATAAAGTTATTGTAGTGCAGAACAATATTACTAAAGAGTTAGGTAATGTTACTGAGAAAATTCACAAAGCAGATAGTGACATCCCTGATAAGCGAGGCGATGCTGATATTAGAGAAGTCTGTACTCCACAATTAAATATTGTAAACAATGCAAATTTGCAGTGTATCGAACCAATTAGCGGAGGACAGGTAACTTCCAGCGTTAGCAACGACTCGGAAACTGTGCGAAGTGAGGTAGGCCTAGTTACTCATCTTGTTAGTCCTATAAATAATCAAACTAATATGCCACTAAATCAGATTCTTGGAGAATTTGCTTTGCCAAAATATAATGACGAAAATTTGTCAAACCCGCATTCATTTATCAGTGAAATGGAGGCCTATTTCAAATTAAAAGCCATACCTGAAGAATATAAAATGATGATAGTGCAAAAAGGAATGGTAGGAAGATGCAGGGATTGGTGTGAATTTATTTTATCAGAAGGAGTAGGATATCCTGAATTCAGAAAACTCTTTTTTGAACGTTATTGGAGTCAGAGTAGGCAGAGTAAGGCCAGGGCCGAATTGTACTCAGGGCAGTATAACCCACAAGCAAACTTATCAATGACCGAATATTTTATGCGTGTAATTAAGACTGCCAGGTCCCTAAAAACAACATTAAGCGAGTTGGACGTGCTACAAATATGTATGAAGCATTTCGGAAGAGAAGTGTATCATCATTTAACTATAGCAAAACCCAGCACGTACGCCGAGATGTTAGCCATATTAACAGAATATGAGGAAGGGATAAAATTGTGTAGAAGTTATGATGTAAAGGAACCAACAGACCAAAGAAATAAGAGTTATAATCAATATGAAAATGGCCTGCAATATTCTGCTAGCAATAGGAATAATTATAATAATCAGAACGGAGAGATGGCTAGACGTAATTCAGATTTTACGGGGAACCGAGAACAGAGGCAAGGAAACTACAGTAGAAATAATCAAGCTCATCCAGCTACTAATTATGCAGCAAATGGGAGAAATAATACTGGTAGCGGGAATAACTATAGAGGTAATGACCAGACCCGAGCCGCAGGCGATATCCATGCTAACTACGACAGAAATAGGTCAAGGCCCGCGCACACGTCGGTAAATCACATGGCATTTGAACAAAATGAATCAGGAAGTACAAGTCATAATTTCAGAAACGGTACTTTAAGAGGAGGCAGGTATGTCCGATTTCAACAAAGTGAAGCTCGTAATCAGAATGGTAGCATGACAGGGGATAGGACATCAATGAATCCAGATGCAAATGAATACCATAATAATAATAGTGATGTAAACGGGGAAGTGAATGACCACGAGCAGAGTGACGATTTAAATGGGAACTAGAGTAATATAGCTTATAGGAGTCGTGTTTACAAAGAGATAAAAATGAAAATTCGGAACAGTAATGCATATAAATTACCCACAGAATTAAATAATAATAATAATAATACAAGCTTTCTGAATCCAAAAAAAAAATATAACTAATGTAAGCAAAACGTTAATCATGATAAGCTCTGGAAACATGCTAATGGGATGGAATAACAAATTGATACGAGGATAAAGTTGATAAGCGAATCATGATACATTTAAGCATAGGTGACAGGAAAATTGAAATCTAGCGCGCCGACCATAATAAGCTGTGACATTTTACTGAAAATAAAAGAATTTTAAATGTGAAGATAATTATCTTAAGATCGAACGCAATGAAAATATTATTGAAGTCCCTTTTCTTACAAGTAATGTAAATGTTCATATAAACTGTTCTACTAAAGAAATTAGCAATCTAGGAGGAGTTCTTTACAATTGAAAATCTGACTAGAGGTCAGAATATTAATGTTACTATTGATGAATTAAATAAGGTTGTAGGTCAGAAAAACCCAACCGATTATAAGCTAATGTTGTAGGTCAGAATAACCCAACAGATAGTATTTCAGGTGCGACAGAGAGATCGCGATCTGAATTTGAAATAGGTGTTGAAGTCGTCGAGTTAGTAACGTTTATTGTGAAGATATAGATGCAATTGAGAGGGATTGTAAATTAAACTTGTGTGGAACAGAAGTAGATGAAAATTATCAATATGAGGACGAAGGGGATAGCAGGAATATAAATCAGGATGAAAACAAGAAGTAATTTGAAATTCTTTTAAACAAAAGTGAGCAGCATAACATTGATAGCTAACATTTAAAAAGAACAGCTTTCTTTTATGTTTTGATTAAGAATATGGGGTGTAAAATGAGTCACCAGGGCTTTTGTTCATGCTATGAATATACTAATATCAATGGATAATCCATCTATGCATCTAGTATCATTATCAATTAGATAGGAGTCAAAGAAAATAACGTCAAAAAAAAAATTATTGCAGTTGATATAATTGAATGTGGGAATTAAGAAAACGAAAGAAATTATATTTATTCATTGGATAAGTTACAAGGCAGAAAGAAATCGAAGAATCTGAAAAAAAAAATAGATAGGCACGGCATCCTTCTAAGCGTATAAGGAGTAAAGGGAGACATGACAACATGAGAGTAGGGGTACGTCATTTCGCACATAAGGTACTGGGAGTGATGCATGATTTTAATTGTAAAGTGTATCTGATCGCGGTAAGTCAAGTGCGTGTGAGATGACTTATACAAGAGAAATCGTGAGTGTATAAGAAAATTAATTTTGGACGGTGAGCAAGAAATCCGCTCTCGATATATAGCTGACGTTATGTAGTTGTAAGATGGACTACAGCAAATAAATCAGCTGTTTATTTTATTATTGTTATGTAATTTTAAGATTGATAACCATAAATGGATCCGTGGTGTTGTAAGAATCAAGTGTAATAATTCAATTTAATTATTCATTCATTTTGTTCTTTTAATTAGTGCTTTCAAGTGTAATTAGTTGCGTTTTATTCTATTGAATTAATCAGTTCATGTAATATTATGGAAGTTACAACTGCATTACTAAAATGGTGAGGTCAATACAGAGGTATGCCGGAGGG
This sequence comes from Ectobius pallidus, assembly GCA_964059195.1. Taxonomy (NCBI): domain Eukaryota; kingdom Metazoa; phylum Arthropoda; class Insecta; order Blattodea; family Ectobiidae; genus Ectobius; species Ectobius pallidus. The sequence goes on from CAXKWD010000006.1 coordinate 109,950,342, forward strand.
TGAGTGCATGCTGAAGAATGTTGTTTTGAATAGACCTAGGTTAAAAGTAACAAGACCAGGTATAAAAGGGATGTCACTAGGCTTGTAAGATAAGGTACAAATGATTAGGATCTCGAATGAATGACTTGAAGCTATTGACCTGTTATTGAAGACGTCACTGCATGGTAGACAAACTCACATGGCACAATACCAAAACATGAGGTTGTAGGAGTATAAATAATTTACTCAGAAAGAACACTTCTGTGAAATATACTTTCTTCATAAATCATTTGGGCATTATAAGAAAGCATAACCTAGGCATTTTTAAGTAGCCTATAATTATGCTATGTAAGCAGCAGTGATACACCAGCCATTAATAATGTAAATATCATAATTACAATGATAGGGAATAAATCATGGAATTAAGAAAATGAATAAGAAATATTAAATAGTGAATATTATATAGGTAAGAGGGAGAATAACTTGAGAAGTAATATTACTAAAAGATTCAGAAAGCAGGTGCAGTAGAATGAGTCAGCCTGGGCCAGACCAATTCCGGGGGATTTCAAGCACGCTAGGTGTCCAGCATTGAAGAAAAAAGTGTTGAAAGGGATTATAGTTACTTAAAAGCAGATTCTGAGTAAAAGCAGATGGGAAAGTAACTTGTATGCATATACTAGGAAGGCCATACCATTTCCTGGAATTAAAAATACGTTGGCATAAAACGTGTCTTGTTGTAGGAGCTGCAAATGCTAAAAACTCAGAACCAATGAGAAAAGAGGTAATATGTGAAAAGAACAAAATTTGTATTAACAGTAGTTCTTATTTGTTGTTAATAAAATAGGGGTTTTTGGACGAATGAGTGGGAGAGGGAATGGTCACCATGTTCAAACATTCATTCTGTGGACTACCGGCACATACGGTAGGCCTGGATCATCTTATCTCTTCAATACAGAGGTTGCCATAGGGCTGCCCTCTGTAATTTTTATATTATAAGTATCGGGATTGACCCCGGTACTAAGTCTGATTTAAATTAACGTCAGTGAATAGTAGGCATTTTAGGTACGGCTTTATTACAGCCAGTACCAAACTTAGAATCAGTGAAAATACCGTAAGTACTGTGGAACGACGAACTTTTAAGTGACCAGATAAATATACCAGGTTGCAGCTTGATAAACTAGATACTATTTGATAATTTAGGAGGGAAGTAAGGAGACCATTCCGTCGAACAGCCCTTCATCTGAAATACCCCAAGGGAATTAACATTTATAACCCATCCCATTTATAGTTGGTGGATAGAATAAACAATTTTCATACCAGTTTAAAATACACTGTTATTATTTAAATTGGTAATAACGACCCCCATAATATACCCCACTAAAATATTCCCTGTAGACTAAAGAAGAGAAACTCAATGCAAACCGCTGAGTGAGCCGAGGCCAGCCCAAAAACTTCGACGAATTGTAAGTACTTTTATTATAACGACGAGTGGGCTGTTACATAATATTCCTTTAGCTTGCTTAGGAATTGTCTATTGCCATTGAGTGAGTGAATGAGGCCCAATTTTCACAATTTTCATTATGCGATTTTTACGAAAATTCTGTTACATTTTACTAACCTGCAAAAATAGTTTCATGATATGTTTGCATCCCTGCTCATTTTCAGGAAATAATACTTACTTTTGCTAGGTATTTTTTACATGTAGAACACTTAAGCTGCCCACACAAGATCAATCTTTTGTGCAAAATTCGATGTTGTGCAATCACTTGGACTGTGCAAGTGTTGTGTGAAATTAAACATGTTTGCTATTTTCTATATATATTTTCATCACTTATATAAGTTTTTAACAGTTTAATTTAATAGGCAGTACTGGCTATAAGCCTGTCAAATTCTTCTGTTTTTAAAATGTGTTACTTTTTATGGTAACAATAACAACAATACTCATAATAATAATTATACCAACGGCAATCTAAAATAATTGGGGAGAAGGGTAATCGACTTGCTTGGCATGCCCCCTTTTCAGTTCAATATTATGGTCACCCTACATGCACAGTGTACAGGGACTGGCCTTTCTGTTACTAAGATCGGGGTGTTCGTTCCCAGGCTAGGTGGACTATGTGCGCAAACAAGACCGTCCTACGTTTATATAGGCCTACCAGACTTACAGGCACGTAAAAGAAATCATGAGTGATAAAATTCCTGCCCATCGGTGGGTGCTAAAAGCCAAAGTAGCAGTACATAATGTTCGTTAAATAATTATAACAATATTATGTTTATCCGATATTAATGACATGCCATAAATTATAAAATTCTGTCTATTATAAACGCAATTCCAAAATTCCTTGCCAGAAATGTAGGCCTACTAGATCCATTCTAGTACACTAGGCCTATAGGCTTACAAATAAAGCAATAATTTCACTGGAGGCTCATTTAACAAGTAGTAACAAGCATTCCAGGAATAAAGGTAATATGGCCTCTACATTATGATCGTATACACTGTGCATGGGATAGTCGCGGTATAGGCCAGTTGGTTGAGACACTTGTTTGAAACCTATAGGTCGTGATTTCGATTATTGATGAAGATTTTTCAATTGGCCTAATCCTTCAGCCTCATAGATTTAAGGGTTTCCACTTATCGTATATGTAACAGTTCTACATTTGTAACGTGTGTATATGAATTAAACAGTTGTAAGAGATTCAGAACGTGATATAAACTCTGGCATAATATCTAGGGGAAAACTTCATCACGCTTTGTTAGAGAAATATCACTAATACGCCTCTTGAATTATTCAAACTTGCTTCATATGTTATACTAGACACGCTGTCGTTTAAATAATCAAGTAAAGGTAACACTTTAATGAATGAGAAAGCACATGAATGGTGGCACGTAGAAGTCCACACCCTTCTTTGTTTGAAAAATAACATTTATACGAACAGTCTCTTGTGTAAGCATAATATTGTCTAGAGATTGCAGTTTATAGCCACGACGGAGGATGGGATTTCATCCAATGGGCTATAAACTTTTCTCAAGGCTTACAACATACACAGTCCAACTGTAAATATGCCATATTTTAGCTAACAGATGTCGACTATATTTTAAAAATGGGACAACATAACGACAGGCAAGACAGTAAAGCATGGATTAGATTTGGCAATAACAATAAAATCCAGAATCATACTTTTAAAAATGTTCAAACGATTCGACAGGCTTCTGCATAATAGAAGAAAGGACAAGGAGTAGCTTCTGGGGGAATATATCGAGTACAAACTATTATAAAAGCCTGTACACTATCGCTCTCATTTTTATTTCCTCTACCCGTACCATAGGTACTATGTGTAAAGGAAGATTGTTTTCGACCCCCAAATTCGAAGTTGAGCTTTTAACAGAAATACATGTTCTGAGGTCCCCTGAATCCAAAAATACTATTTTCGGAAGCATTTATGTGTGTGCGTCTGTGTGGATGTGTGTGAACAGCCTAGCCCCAAAACAGAAAATCGTATGAAAACAAAATTTTGTATTTGGGTCAGGTGCCCTTTGAAGATGTGACACGACTGGCGAAATTTTTATCTTACTTTTAAGGGGATTTTACATGAAGAAATTTTAGTATTTCGTGATTTTCTCGAAAACGGCTTCAACTATTTTCTATAAATTCTGCACATGGCTTGCTTATATTAAGAGCTAAAACTTTTATTTGAAACATTGGTTTCGAAAAAATTCTCTGACGGGTAGGCCTAGTTATGTCACCCACTCTGACTACGCGCTCTTTGCAATACGGCCTCTTGTAACGGAAAATCGTACGAAACCAAAATTTTGTATTTGGGTTAGGTAGGCCTACCTTTTGGGGATGTGACACGAAGATTTGTGACGACTTTCTCTTACTTTTAAGGGAATTTTACTTGAAGAAAATTTCGTATGTAGGCCTATGTATTACGATCTATTATGCAGCTTAATGTAATACGGAGTACGCCGTGGCGTAGTGGTTGAGCAACTGGGTTACAAACCGGAAGGTCGCAGGTTTGATTCCCGATGAGGTTGGTGGTATTTTTCCTTTGGCCAAATCCTTCTAGTGGCACTACAGCCCTAGGGTCGACTCAGCCTCTAACAGAAAAGAGAACCAGGATAATTCCTGGGGTTAAAAAGCTTCCGGTGCATAGGGCTGACAACCTTATCACCTTCATGTGTCGAATGTCTCAATCTAGAATCCTCAACCTCCCGGAACCCTACGAGTCTCCACGCCCCATATAGGGATCACTTTTCCGTTTTCTACCTATAAACGGAGTACCCTAGCAACAAAGTAAGTAAATGACAATAATAATATATTAAAGTATCTGTAATAATGGCAAAACTTTCAGACAAAGGAAACTAAAATGCCGGAGAGTTTTTTATAGGCTAAAAATTGGATGAAATATGAAAACTCCTAACCAAAAGAGAAAATTCGCTACACATCAAAGTATTTTTCCTAAGGAAATCTCTGAAATTACTCAGCAGATGTATTAGTTTCTGAATCTCCATTATCACCTTCATCACCAATGCTCACGCCATTGCCAAACCTTGATGTCATCAACAAAGTCTCCTTGTACACTCTTCGAGAAGCTATTCTTTTAAGCATTCTTTTAATGTGCATCTTTTGGAACATGAGCACATTTTTTAAAATCCCTACTGTTGAAAAACACGAGACTTGCACAAGCTTGGGCGTGTGGGTTAACTGGTTCTTGCTTAACACACAATGACTGGCATCGTGACAGTCGCTTGACAGTTTGGCTTCTAGATGGCATAGTAAGACAGAATATTGGCTAAATCATCTTCGCTTAATATAGCCTAGAGTGTCGTTTTACCTACCAAGATATGTCAATAACTAACTTCTTTAACTTTTATGGATTAACTAATTTTTGCATAACGCCATCCAATTAAGAGTCTGCTAAATTTTTATTGCAAGTCTCTGAAGGTTTAACGAATTTTGCTGTACCATAAAAACATAAAGGCAACCCGAAACTTTTCTAAAGTAGTTTAAGAGCTATGAAATCTGCATGAGAGTAAACAAGAATAATAAACTAAAATTTTACACTCCCCATATAGCCTGCTTCATAAAAATTGATTGAAATTTTATCATGTAGTCTATATTTTATATAGAGTCTCTAGAATATGCAGAAAACTGAACAAAAAGACATAAATATCACTTTGCACCTTTTAAACACGTGCTTGATACAGAATTTGGGATTATGAGCCAGATACCACCACTGGTTGCTCCTGGGTAAAGGAGAAATCATTACCTCCTTGATACCGTTAAAACATTGATTATCAATTTATTATCAGAAGCTTCTGCCTGGAATGAAAATCGCAAAGTGGTTGTGGAGAACAAGGTGCAATGAAGCGAAGCTTTCAAACTTCAGCGTTTATTTGTCGACAAGAGAATCGATATTTATTTCACCTCCGATGAAGTTGCTGAAGTCAGCTAATAGTACCTTTATGAACGCATACACTCACAGTTAATATATATTTGGCAGCAAAAATGGGTAGTTACCCAAAACGGTAAAATCACTCGTGACTTTTTCCCAAATATCAGAAATAGACTTAAAATGCCATGGATTAAATTGGACCACTTCATCACACAGGTATTAACTGGCCACGGTAACTTTGCCTCTAACTTAATCCGTTTCAATCTCACAGACGACGATCTATGCGCTTGTGAGGACAGCGAACCAGACACTATGTATCATATGCAGTATACTTGTCCTCGATATCGAGAAGCTCGACTACTCCTCCACGAAGCCGCTAGGGCAGAAGAGGAAGCCTGGGCACCGGACCTCACGTTCTGGACGCGTAAAAACACCTTCCCAGCCCTTAAAACCTTTGCAAAAACAGCACTTCTCGAAAAGTCTATAGTAAATTAACACACCAAAGTAGACGGTCATTTGGCCACTGCTCCAGTCCGAACGAGGTTTTTGAGGGGTTTCCCTCGTTCTTAGGCGAATGCCGGACTGGTCAATAATCCCCTCAAACAGATACACGCACTACAAATCTCTAGAAAACATAACTACAAGTCACTAAAAAAAAAACACACACTCGGAGAAATATTGCACATAAGACCTATCCGCACTTAGGTCTATCCTGCGCCAAAGTACAAAGACACAAGTACACAGCACAAACACGTCACACCATCAACATCCCCTACGGATGTACATAAGGACACAATAGGTATACACACATCACATATGGTTACCAAAATTTGGTCTGACCGGAGGTTTAGGCTTAACTGCTTGGCACTCCGGGGGTAAGGGTGGGCGCACACAAACACACACACACACACACACACACAAAGTCTGTAGAAGTTGTCAATTTTAAGTTACTGAATTTGGACTGTCATTTAGGCTATATTTGGTGAAGCCAGATTTAACTACTTAGGCTAAATAAAAATAGTGGCAACACTTTCATAAAATCATGGTTAATTACAGGATATTCAAATAATTTTTTATGATGTTTGGGTATCCAGTATACTTCAGAGAAAATTTGAGCCCTCTTTTATTACGAACGCCTTCACAGTAACCGGAAGAAAATGAGGTATCCCAATCAGATGCCCTAAAATGACTTCTAGATGTTGTAACAGAGGTACTGATAATTCCAACGGTCGGGAGGATTCTTGACTTACGGAGGCTTTTGAGGAATTTGCACCTCCATACATAAAAAAAGAGAAAGATGGGTCAAAGCCTGTAAATTTTTCTTAATGAACAAAATCTGGCAGAGGTTCAATCATGTGTCACATTCAAGCAATCGTCATTGCGAGTAAAAACTTTTAAATACCAATCTTGAAACTTTTATTATGGTATTGCAGATTATTGTGATTCAAGATCATTTAAGGTACCTTGATTTTTTTTTTAATGAATGACCTTATTTCAGTTCTAAATCGACAATAGATTGCCTATATACTATAAACCAGTATAATGTGAAACGCATAATATGCTATTTGTAGATTATGAAAAAGCCTTTGATAAAATAAACAGACCAGAATTGTGGTAAATAATGTCTAAGAAAGGTTATCCTCCTCAGGTAATCAGAGCTACATGCACCTTATAGGCCTACTATAATACCCGGATATGCATAGACAAAGGAAATGGACCAGGAAGAGAGGTGGCAGAAATTAATAGTGGTGTACGGCAGGGGTGCCCAATGACCCCGACTTTATTTAATATATATTTAAACGATGCTATTGAGAAATGGCTGAATGTTTTAGATTTTTATTTTAAAAATAATTGAATAAATATAAATTGCCTCCTTTTCGCCGACGACCAAGTTTTGATATCAGACTCAGAAAATCACCTACAAATTGCTGCCTACAAATTGTACCAAATAACAATACAATTTAAAAATATCCAATTCCAAAACTAAAACCATGGCTTTCGTAGAAAACACCATAAAAGAACAAAAATTGTAATAGATTAGAACATAATTGAACAGATGTACAGCCTCAAATACCTAGGTTGTGGAAAATCTTGTCAGAAAAGACTGAACAGCTACATAAATATCAGTGCATATGCGGAACCATAAGGAGAAGTCTAGGAAATAAAGCCATAAAAGAGATTCAACTGAAATGTTATATATCAGTAGCGCTGCCAATGCTACTATGTGGATCAGAAACATGGACATTGACGAGAGATGGTAAAAGGCGACTAGAAACTTCATAAATGGAAATCAAGGCGTACGAAATAACCATATTAGATGGATGAGTCCAGTATGTTCCACGAGGAAGAAGAATTTACGATGGAGTCAGCAGTTCTGATGGGGACTGATGAAGAATCTTGCTACTTAAAGACGTAAGCAGAATGGCCAGCTATGTTTTCTGTACCTTCCCTTAGTTAGGTTATAGTAAAAGGTAGCTCTAGGTTAGCAGTTATATAGGTTAGCAACAGTGACATTAGTTTGATAGTGGCATACATAGGTCATTGTATCTAAAAAATCTCCATGTTTTCACACCATACACGTCAGCTGAAAATCGGCCAAGAAAAGTACACTAGCCTCTATCGTAACAGACTTATTTAGACAGGTAACAGATGCCAAATGAGCTGTAGGCCTAACTCGACATCTTGAGGAACATGGTACATTCCAATACTCAGGTGATGATATAATAAATTAGGCCGGGATTAACAGCAGAAATCTAAATGAAAATACAGAGTCCTGTCCGCTGTGTTACGGCAAGTTCCGTACTGACTGTGCGTCCATTTGACACGTCACAACGTTGGGATAAATTTATAACATATTATTCATACGAATAAATCCACTACCGAGGTTTGAAATGCATCATTACTGGTCTGTAATTAGTGAGTCCGCGTTTTCATCAAGTGACGAAGCGAGTCCGAAACAACACAATGATTTGAATGTGGTTTTGTTTCCAGCAACACTAATACAGCCTAGTCATGCTACATGCACTAATGAACAATAAACTTCTCTTCCCCGTCCCCCGATTACTGTTACAGTTCTTTTCATACAAAACGGAAATGTCACATTTCGAAAACTATTGTCCATCCAGTTTCCATGATCCCTCTCTGTATGCACACTGGCAGCCTTGTGCATTGGATTTTGTTGATGTCAAGTCAGCTGTGCGTGTCGTGTTTGTGTGAGGAGATGAAGTTGGAACGTTAATACAATAGTGGTTCCATAGATTGGTGACAAATCCGCTGTGCATTTACTGCAAACTAGGAAATGCATTCATTCATGAAAGAAATCTTTGTAAGGCCATCACATGTCAAGCAACAGAAACAATTAATTATCTCGATTGAACATAATTCACTTCTAACTTTTGCACACTTATTCTTCTCAGTGACTATATAGCTCATATGCTTTTCTTTTGGACCAATAACATAAAAAAATGAGTCTGGAATCAGTCAATCACAGAGCTCATTCACTCAGTCTTTATCGAAATTTGCTTTATCATTGCCTACAAAAGTGATAAAGACACCTCATCTTTTCTTTATATTCTAATAAGGTCAGATAATTTCTATGCAGTTATATGCATATGTCACCATTTGCCGCGGGACGTTAAGATTGATCCTGGAAATAAAGTGAATTACGATTACATCTATTCAGAAATCAACATTAGACTTATATTATTTTACGGGAAACTTATTCCATAGTACTCACACATTTATAATTTTCGTTTGTAGTATACTGTGCATTGATATATAGGTCTAATTAGATTTATATTAATCTATTATACCCTTAAACACGAGCTTTGCTCATCTAGAGGCATACCTTATATTTTTTTTATTTTAAATTATAAATAGTATTTTCTGTTGGTTTTTGTTTTTACCTGTATTAATGTTGAAACAATGTAAATAATGAAATGTAATAATGTATGGCACAATAAACTTCAAACTATATATATATATATATATATATATAAAAAAAAAAGAGTTCAATGTTGACATGCTGTAACCATAATAAAGGCATGAAGTTTATGTTACGAAGCTGGAGCTACCTGTTACTAGAACCTAAATAGAACCTTCCACAACTAAGGGAAGGTACAAAGAGCATAGCTGGAAGTACTCTGTTCCTACGCGCGTAATATCTTTCGGGGAACAGTACTACCAGTACGCATCATTAGGAACTATCTTCAATATTTCAGCAATCTATACTTGAATAAATGGATGTTTACTAACTAATCGGTTTCCAACAGATCTACAATGGAGTTTTTTTAAGCGAAAACAGCCAAACTGGTTAGGCCTATATGTCATGAATGCTTTTTAATAGTTTTTTTCAATCTAAAATGCTTATTATTCGTTAAATAGTCATTTTAAAAGCAACTTGTGACTTGGAAATCCCCTGGATAAATTCCCTCGTGACTTCATCGCTTGTGAATTTATTGGCGATTTCGAAGTCACTCGTGGCCTCACTTGTGATATGGCCAACATACATACACATATCTTTTCAATATTAATATTGTGATTGATCCATAATCATTCCAGTACTTTTCATGATCCGAAAGTTAAATAAACTACTTCATAAGAAGTATTTAAGTAATTTTATCACTATTGCCTGGAATAAGAACTTTTGTGCGTGCGACTGTTTCTTCAAATTCAACGCGGAAAATAATTTAAAATTTCACATTATCAAAAGGTTGTAGGTTTCTACAGAATACGATATGAAGCTGCCTGATATAAACTATGCTACGAACTTTCAAAACGCAACTATGGCCAAAATCAAAACGTTGAATCCCGTTAATTTGCAATTAGTATGGAATTATATACGCTAGATAAAATAACTCCAATATAGAAAAATAGTGTAATTTTATAATATATTATACGATAAGACTATATATAAAATTTTCTCCAATTATTACAGTTAAAATAATATGCCTATATAGGAATAATCTGTAGGCCTAATGTGCCTTGCATTTTACCATAGAGTAAAATTGACATTAATGGAATATATTAGTTTTCGATTAAACGATATTAACATTAAATTTATATTTCTTAACAATTATTTTCGTCACAACAAACACAAAAATCACTTGATAAAATCTCTCATTAATATCTCTCAATGTACCGTTGTATGAAGACACCGTAAACAACGTAGAAGGAGAAAGAAGTGAATTTTACTCAAGTTTTAAGTTTTAGTGTTTTTAATCAGCAATGACCCCTTTGTTAAAACATATTCACTCTTTTAGTTGTAATTCTACAAAATAAGATGTCCTGATGATGGTTGTTTGAAACCGAAAGGCATAGGCTAAATAAATAAATAAATAAATAAATTAATTAATTAATAAGGTTGAGATTAAGTTATTACAAAATTAATTTATGATATGGGTAGAAAAAGTATTGTCCAAGAAAGTGAAATTTGCTTATTTATCTTTAATTTTTAGCAATATTTTTAAATTATAAAGCGTAGCCTACGTGAAAATTTGCAGTACAAGTGGTGACAGGAACAAATACTCTTAAACATGTTAACACAGGAGTTATAGGTCCAAACAATGGCCTGAATTACTATCCACTCATTTGTAACGGTTCCAGCTGATGTAACCGAAATCGGCTAGGTGAAGTATGGGCTCATGTGATATTATAAAATAGCCACAAAACAAGGTACAAAGTTGGTGCAAAGCCCCCAGAGTGAGAAGGGAATTGATAATGAACTGTCGGAGCGTGGAAGAACATCGGCGTAACGAAATGGCGGGTGTGGCTGGTTAGCACACATTAACGCGTCGAGTGGAGTCAGTAATGGACATTGCATGGAGAGAATAAGCTTTCATTGTATTCAACTCATTCACATAGACGCATAGCATCGGACTTTACTATATGTGCATGTGTGAGTTGCATCCAAACACAATACGGGTTTAAAACCCACCCCAATGATCATACCCACACCATTCTCCCACTTCCCACCCCTCAAAAAAGCCCTTTTATACTATTCAGCTACTGCATGATTGGAAATGTGCATTTGTAACTAAATGTGATGGTATTTTTATTTTTTTAATGTATTCATTTCACACAGACGTGAGATTATATTGACTGTTTTATCATTTGAAATGAATGTGGCAAAAGGAATTTTTTAATATCGTGCTGTATTTCCTAATTAAACAAATCCATAGGCTTAGCATTAATTTCCAGCTGCTTTGTCATTCCATCAATATAAAATGGAAAAGTAGAAACTACACAGAAAAACAGTCACATTTATGACATGAAATAAATATTGTCTCTATTATGTAGAATGTATGTTTTCATTTTCCTAATTCAGTGATGTGTTTACCTTTTCACAGATTCGTCAATTTACAAACACAGTGTTTCAATCAAGAGGCACTGAAATGACTTTTGCTATTATATGAAACAATATGACAGTTAGGTTTTATAATTAAAACGTGTAATTAATAATCAGTAATGCTTTTATAATTATTATTGCACCCTTAGCAAACACTGTCATTTGTATCAGGGGAATGTCTGACATACCGGTAAGATTGCAGGATACAATTGCGAGGAATGGCGCTTTCGAGAAGTAAGGCATCAGTGAAAAACTCTTTAGAAGACAGACAGACAGAGAGAGAGAGAGACAGAGAGAGAGAGAGAGAGACAGAGAGAGAGAGAGAGAGAGAGAGAGAGAGAGAGAGAGACAGAGAGAGACAGACAGAGACAGAGAGAGAGAGTCAGAGAGGGATATATATATATAATATATATATATATATATATATATATATACATATAACTTTTTTCAAGTTTGCTTAACTGTGTTTCTTTTGAATATATAAAAATTTCATACTTTGTATATTTTCAAAGTAACCAATAACTATGTAATTTAAAATGGGGAAATCGTTCTTATTATACAATATATGTTACTAATATTAAAGAAAAGAAAATAATTGGGATCACAGGTCAGATACCTGATATACAACCTATTGCGAACCTTATTTTAGAATACATATAAAATATTAACAATTATAAATCTGTATGTATGCAATGAATTGCTATTTATGAAGCAAAATCAACATACTGTATGTAGCCTATAACATACTGTAAGGTCAGATATTCACCCGAAATTGTCAAATGATTGAAATTCCTTGACAAACGCTAGGCTTAATAAAATCTCACAAAGTTATAGCTACAGAAGCTTTTAAACTTTTTTGTATGATACCACAAGTTGTAACTGAACTACCATGATTTATCATGTTATTCTATAAGAGACTCTAACTTATTCATGACTAGTCACTAACCCATTTTATTCTATTTGTGAATTCACTGATCTTACTCCATCTGCAATTGACTGTATGAAGCTTGCTCTACATTTCTTATGTAATTATTGTAACTTTATCCTATTGACTTGATCTATTGCAATTTCATCTGAATATGACCATAAAATTAAGCTGAATGAATAGCTTCAATATTCAGAATTACTAAGTGGCTCTACATCTTGTATAACAGGGGGTGCTTTACTTTTACTTTCTTGGATGTAAGTTACCTAGTAAGTTATAGAGAAAGTATTGTGATCGTGACAAAAAATCGAAATCGAGATAACACCGGAAAGCATGTTTCACGATGCCTAGAAACCGAAAAAATGTTTTTGGAATGACGTCTGTCCGTCTGTCGGTCTGTCCGTCTGTCGGTCTGTCCGTCCGTCTGTCTGTGGACAAGCACATCGGGTACTTCATTTTTTGAATTAAGGACTTTTTCGGAATTTTATCGAACCGCGCAGAAATTGAGTTTTATAACTGAAATATTAAGGGGACTTTTCATGGAAGTTTTTTGAAAAATTTTGATTTTTGAAAAATTGGCTCTAACGATTTTAATAGAAATTTAAAATCGGAAACTCTTATCTATGACTAACAAAATGACTATATCCGTTTTTCTCCAAGAATGACTTAGAGGGTACTTTACTCGTATCCATTTTCATTTTTTCTAGGCTATTTCCATTACATTAGGCAATATGATGGAAACTTAGTACAGTCAAGTTGTAGAGAAAATTAAAAAGAACATATTTTGTTAAACACATTTCTTTATAAAATTAATAGGTATCAAAAGAGAAACGAAAAAAAACATGACTTAAATGCGAACTTCAGAACAAACGTTTTGATTCAAATAGGAATATTCTTTTGTTGCCCATAGTAACAAGAATACTGTAATCTAGATATTGTTGTGAACTGTAGTCAGTTTACCACAGTCGTAATGAACTCACCAAAATCAATTAGAGCGAGGTGGTATATAATAGGGAAGAGGTTTTGGGTTCAAATCAAATTTCATGGCCAATGAAATTTACTAGTCAACTCTTGTAATAACTCATTCGTGCAGCATTTGCTTCTATTGTTCGGCTATATCCTGCATTTTGACCTTTGAGATTGAGGAAACCAACCAAACCCCAGGTTATTATTATTATTATTATTATTATTATTATTATTATTATTATTATTATTATTATTATTATTATTATTATTATTATTACTATTCACGGTAAAAGCATTGAACATAAAGATCGACCCTAATGCTTTCCGTTCTAGATACTTCTTAGTTTTATGAAAATGTAATAAATAAAATTTAGTTGTCTCTATAATTTACTTTTTTCTGTGCTAGCCTTTAACAGGTACATGCGAGAAAGTTTGTGCAACATATTTTTTGCACCATTTATTGATTAAAATATGAATATTCTTCTGTTGACCATAGTAACAAGAATACTATAATTTAATTATTGTTGTGAAATGTAGTCAGCTTACACAGTCGTAATGAACACACCAAAATCAATTAGAACGAGGTGGTATAGGGTAATAGGGAAGACGTCCTGGGTTCAAATCAAACCTCGTGGCCACCCAAATTGACCAGTAGGCTCTTGAATAACTCATTCGTGCAGCATTTGCATCTATTGTTCGGCTATATTTCAATTTATCCTGCATTTTTGCCTTTGAGATTGAGGAAACCATGCAAACCCCAGGTTATTATTATTATTATTATTATTATTATTATTATTATTATTATTATTATTATTATTATTATTATTATTATTATATTATTATTATTATTATTATTATTATTATTATTATTATTATTTCACGGTAAAAGCATTGAACATAAAGCATAAAGATCGAACCTGATGATTTCCGTTCTAGATAGGCTATTTGTTAGTTTTATGAAAATGTAATAAGTAAAATTTAATTTTCTCCATAATTTACTTTTTTCTGTGCTAGCCTTTTACACGTACTGTATATGCGAGAAAGTTTGTGCAACACATTTTTGCACCATTTATTTTATTATGGCTACTATTTAACCAAAAGTATAACTTCATAATTTTATCACCTAATTATTCCTTTGTGGACGTTAAGTATTACTTCAATTTAAAGAATTCAATGTTATAAACAACCTATTTAAAAAAGAGAAGGCATAGATCTATGGAGATTCTAGAGATAGAAATAGGGAAAACGGACCTCATGTGGAATAATATGGCATTAAATCAGAATAAATTAATGAATCTCTCATTTTGTAATCATGATGGGGAATTTGGCTCAACATTTGCAACTCTATTACCCGAACTGGGAATAACAGAGTATCTACAGAGCAAGGTGAAAACATTACAAACAGTCTACCCAACCTCGTTATTTTGCACGATCAAGCATATAGAGAATGTTAATTAGTGACGCGAATGCCTCTGGTCGGAAACTGCACATGATGCTGTCAACTGCAATGCATTCTCTCACCCCATTTCTTTCTTCCCTCTACATGCTGCCCCGCTTTTTGGATCTAATTTCTTTCTCCCCCTGCACCCTATAGTTTTTTTTTAAATATCTCACCCTCAGGGGACATTACTTGATCGTTCAATATTTCATTTAGGCCTATTGATTGTTCAAAACGAACAACCGGTAGGCTACCATCGAAGTTTACCTATCCCAGTCAGTTTCAAAATAATGTTTGGCATGATTATGTTGAAAGTAGCATCAGTAGCTCAGTTTGCTTATAAATCTTTATAGGCCTAACCTTAAAATTCCTTCCCTTGACCTTACCGCTATGCTATTATCATCAGGTTCTTAACAGGAGAAATCAAGCAGATTTTATTAAGTTCAGTGATTTTATCTGAAAATACTACTTTCTGTTTTATTTTATCACATGACAAATGATGGTTATATAAGCCTATTTATACTTCCAACATAGCAGAGTTAATTTCTCAGACGGTATCGTGATCCTATCTCAACGCCAGGATAATCTGGCCAAATAAAAGATTATTATGGTAAATTTGTAAATGAAGCAGGACCTGTAAGTATTATAAGGTATCAAACATAAGGTATCAAACATTAGCCCAATACGCAAATCATTTAGTTCTTTATTTCTTTATTTAAATGCTTAGACATTTTGAACAATAGGCCTACTGCCATTAGACTTCTGGTTTCCCAACTACTTGTTCCCGCATTGCTGAAAAGCACTTGTCCTAAGATGTTCCCAGTTTGGAATAACATCTCAAACAGCTTGCATTTCGGCGAGGTGAATATTTTTATTCGGTATAGGTTTTCTACAAGAAAGTCATGTTGCGTAGCTATTCAAAATGCTGCTGCATCTTCACTGCGAGGTAATTCTGGTATGGGTTTTCTATTGCCCATTTCTTTATTTATTAACTTTCTTTATATGATTTTTCTTCTCTTTTCCTTATCTCATATTATTGTACTGATATTTAAATTAAAATATTATTGTATTAATTTTGTAAAGGTATTAGTGTAATTGTATTGAAATTATTGTGAGAGAATCATCTGAACTCTGCAATGTAATTTTCTGTAGGCCTATCTGGCTGACTGTAAGAGAAGGCCTCAAGGCTAACTAAACTAAACTCCGTGGCGCGACATCCCTGAAGGTACAAGGCCTACCACCCGACCGCTGCGTCATCTACCATAGGCAGTTGGCAGGATTGGGGCCATGTGGTCAGCATGCCGACACTCACGGCCGTTAATGGTGGTTTCCATGAAGGGAGCCGCTACTTCTCTATCAAGTAGCTCCTCAATTTGACTCACGAGGCTGAGTGCACTCCCTACCTCAGAAAAATCCGATGAGGTACCGGGGATCAAACCCGGGCCGATGGATCTCTAGTCAGCGACGCTAACCACAAGACCACGCCGGCGATCGAAGGTCTTAACTCTGTCAGATAAAATTAAAGTTTATTATTATTATTATTATTATTATTATTACGTTATATTATTATTACACATTATTATTATTATTATTATTATTATTATTATTATTATTATATTTGTGGGTTTATACATCTGAAATTTGGAAATTGCCATGCGCACCGCACATTTGCCGCCATCGATTGCGATAACCACATCGGGTTTTTAAAGGAGGCTTTGTCGGTAGAGTGACGATCTGCTCACACAAGTGACGTAAGTAAGTGCCTGCGCGATAACAGCGGGTATTTATTAATTTGGAGAGCTATATGAGTACGCTATTCATAGGGACGTCTATGCGGTCCACGCCTGCCGGGCCTTACAAGACCGCGATCTATCGGGAGAGGAATTACTTTTTGATCACATACATACTTTTTGTCCAGGCAAGGACAAGGAGGGCCTCCTCGGTGGGTGATCAGCCCAGTGCCACCTGCCACCTCCGAGACACCAGAACATATAGGACGAGACAACCAATCGTACAAATAGGCCTACTCTTGGCGAGCAATGCGTGGATGTGAAGATGATAATGACGGCCACACGATATCCGGGTACTACAAGGTTTAATACTTAATTGCTTATTTATTTAAATGTTCATATACTGTAGGTGGAAAACAGGGAGGTGACAGAAATGTCTATCTCGTTGATCCGAACCTGCGATTTCTAGCTCTGCTGTTGTTGGTTATTACTTAATAAATGTTTGTAATGTGAACAGATGAGACGCGCCGGCATATAATTACAGACGTGTATGCGGCTACTGTATATGGAAAGTGGCTTGCATACATACATGTATGCAGTAGACATATCATGCCAAGTATCTGTTAGGAGAGTGGAACAGCTAATGGCACTCAAACCAGCTCCTGGTGCAACCAAGAAACACGATGTACAAACACTGCAAGCTTGTAACACATAACACAAGCACAAGCACAGCTGATAAAATCGTATGCATACACAGTCACATCCTACTAGTTGTATATTCTCATTTTAACTCTTATTACCATTAGTTCAGGGATGAGAAAAATTGTTTTCCTAAAAATGAAGGGTGAAAAAATATAAATAAGCACAGTTGTCACTTAAATTCTTTCAGTTTTCCACTTAATTATGCTTCTCAATGGATAAGCTAATCATACCAAAAGAAAGAAAAACCTTACGGAAATAACACCTATAGAAATGTTGGTAAACCATCACTCGCTTTTATAGCCTATATTTTAAAATGTTTACAAAACCTGAACTTTAATAATCTGGAAGTGGTGTTTAATTGTGATTATTAAAGTCATTTTACATGAAGACATGAACATACACAGCTAGGAAATTAGGTATAATAGAGCGGAATGGAAGGAGTTAAATAGCCTATAGTCTAATTTATTGAATGTTACAATGAAGTGCCTCTCGAAATACAACAGTTAACCATTTTTAAATTATATAAAGAGAATATTTATCCCTTGCTCTAGTACAATATAAATATGAATAATTTATTTTAATGGAAATTTATATTATATTTCCACAATGTTAACTAATTGACTAAAATTACTTAGCCATCTGTTTGTATGTAGTTGTCAGTATTGAATTTATATGGCTTTGTTAGTGAGTCTTGGCTCACAAAGTCCTCTCAAAAATAAACAAAGAACATTCACTTATAGTTTTTAGTAAAAATATGATGTACGCAACATTTTAAAATTATTAACCATATGGTAGGCCTACATCATAAATTACAATTTATTAATTCAGTCATATCTTATCTGGTACCCTATGATCCCCAGGTGGGGCGAAGGGGCCTCTAATGGAGGTTACATTACCTATACTAATTTTGATATGCTTATTTTCCGAGAGAGGGTAGAGGGACAGGTGGTAAGCCCATCGCCTCGCAACCCCCCTCTGGAAAGTAAGTATTTCTTGGACGTGAAAGGGCCGAGAAATTTTGTCCAGAGGCTCTAATTTAGGCTTGGAGTTCTTTTACGTGCCGTAAATCTACGACACGGGACCCCCAGCTTAAAGTCCCTCCCGGAGGACTCCGTGCCCAGGATTTTTACGTCCTGAAAAATCCATCGACCGCGGCCGGGTTTGATCCCGCGCCCTGCGAATCTAGAGCCGGGCACGCTACCTCTAGACCACCGCAGCCGACAGTCATATCTTATGCTAACAGATAATTATTCTATTAAATATTAGCTTATTTGTAACATATTTTTAATCCTGCATATTCCAATATGGTGTTTTGTTATCAAAATATAATTATTATGCAGGCCTAATAGTTTGAAATCAATAGTGTTCGAACTGAGTTTAAATATTTAAAAAATATATTTATGTGTTCTAAAAATAGGGATAACCTAAGGCTCCGATGATTTAGGGCAGCCCACGATTTTCACAAAATGTCTTAAAAACGACAATTAAGTATCCCGAATTTCATTCTATTCAATCTGGTCTAGATTTTGCTTTCTCCATTATAAACTCAATCACAGTGTTCTTAGGATACTTTTCTTTAAAAGAGTGCATACTTGCGCAGTCAATCTTGGGAAAGTAAATTAAATTGTGTCCATCAATCGTACTAAATTTAGCATTGCAATAGCCTATGGTGGACGAATCCACATCGTGAATTCAAACATAAAATTGTTGTACAAAATGGGTTCGAAAATTAAACAATTAAACTATTAAAACATAGAAACATGTAAAACTAATTGCGTTTGTTAAGCAAGAATCTTTTTCAAAACGGTCACACTTAATAAAAGCTTATTATATTATGTTCAGAATTTTTCAAATGGCCTTGATTTTACTCCTTTGTCCTAGATTTTTGTTCAGTGTATTTGAAAAGTCCTGGATTAGCTTGAAAATAAAATGAAAACACCTCTAAAAATCAAACGAGTTTTAGCAAACTTCCAACATAATTTTAGAAGTGGCTCCTTCAGTAAAACGGTCCATCAAAAGTGTTTTCCCCTATTTCAGTGACGTTCTAAAACTCCTGAAATCATCAGTGCAGTTTCTCTATGCTCTTTTATGCTAAAATAGCTGGGTTATATTAATTTGTGGATAAATGTTTCCAGTAAAATTGTGATAATTAGGGCCCGGACCCCAGAAGTTAATGCTCTATCAGACGAAGAAATATGCATGAAAATATGATCTAAAATTTATAAAAATGCTCCAGAACCGGAACCAATACTGTATCATGTAAATAAAATTAATAAGCTATATTCTCTTGTTAGCTGAATTACATTATAAATTATAAATAATAGTACAAGTTCTATAAATTACATAAAACTTTTAAAAAAGAAATTCAATGCAAAATATTTCAGTCAATTGGTATTTAATTAAGTAAAACGTCGCTTTAATATTATGCAAGCCATTCCGAAAACAATAGACCATTATTGTGCAGTCGGTTCTCAAAACCTTCACTTATGTTTTGGATTAACAGACATATGCACAATATTTAAAATCTGTCAGAAAAATGCCGTTAAAATGTGACAAAGTAATAAAATATAGGCCTACACTGATATTTCAATATCAAGCAAATTTGATACAATATCACAAAACTAACAAAATACGTAACAATAGATGCCAAATGAAACCGTACATTTTCTGATATTTATTTCATGCACAAATTTTAACAATAGCATGTAATACAGTGAATTAAAAATGTGATTTTCCATGATCTGACTCAAGGTAATGAATACTACAGTATTGAATAGTAGGGCCTATAATCCAACAATTTTATTTTTTACAATAGCATGAATTTCAATGCCATTATTGTTATATTTATTCTCCTACAGCTGTAGCAATCGTTCAGGATCTCATAAATAAAACTAGAATTCAAGAGAGAGGGAAAAAAAGGTGCAGCAAAGTACTGATATAGATGACCTCATAGATTCAAATCATTAGCAACTTTTTGTCTTTCAAAACCAGAAGCTAAATCCACTGACACAAGTGTTGAGAGTAATAAATAATAGAGTATTTAAGTCGCGTAGACAAAACACAGCCAACAGCTGCATGTGGGTGTGGTGCTTACATCAGTGAGTTCAAGTGTGATTTTTTATGCTGACAAGAAGTCAAAGCATGCTACTGCTGACATAAAGACTACATAATTACTAAGTTGTAGACGAGTTCTTCAGGAGTGCAGAGAAATTTCAGGGGCTCCAAACTAAAGCCAGATCTGTCATAATTTAGGGCTGGGGCACAAGTCATGGCAACTATTTTTCTTTTGAAAACGTGGAACCATTTTACAAAATTTGAAAGTGTAGAGTATGGACTGTATGTATAATGGAGATTATGGGTACCATGATAGTGAAGGAAACAGACACCCTGCAGTCTGTATTAACTTTCAGAATGAAGAAAACATTGTGAAATCCACAAGCATCGACCTAACATTTCTGGGAGTATATTTATGTCATCTTTTTCAACACCAATACGTATAAATTTAGCCTAATTAAAATCAATAATGAATTACAGTTTCTACTTTATTATAATATATGTTATGCATTGAAATGTTGTATTATTGAAAACTGTGGAATATCTATAACTGAAACATTCGAATTACGTATTAAAAATAAATTATTTGTAACTTTCAAGCAAATCATTTTATGCTTATAAGTAACGGATTCCGTATTCTACACTACAGAACGAGTTATTACAAAGCGAACAAAATTATAAGATAAATTTATTATAACTATTTTCTTTTGAAACTTCTTGAACGGCATGGCGATACCATGAATTGATGGAATACTTGAGCTTATACTTTGGGGATTAGGCCTATTCGAAGAGTGGGTAATTACTGCAACTTAGGGAATTTTGTTATGCAGTTCTTTTACATGCATGTAAATCTGTAGACATTATGCATACATAAATGTTATCCATCTGTGCAGGGATCATGCCCGCTACATTTGGCACAGCCCTTACTTTAAATCCCCTGCGCATGTAATAGTTTGATTATACAGTAATATGGCATTTTGAGCTCAGTGGCAAAGCCCTTTTGCTATGATTTTTTCGATGTCTTTTTAAGATTTGACTCAACGCTGAGAAAAGAAAAAGAAAAGCATTTAGTTCATATCTGGGGCTCCTTATTAATAAAAAATAATTAATCAGACATTAATATTGCCTTATATTAATATTGAGACGGTTTTATTCTATTAATTTTTGGCTTGTGGCAGTTTTGCAACTCGTGCAAACTGTTATCCATTCCTATAGAGCTTATAATCAGCTATGCTGACGTCTAAAGGCCTACACATTTGCCAATGTACATACAGTCATTGGATATATTGATTGTGTTTTCAAACAGTGTATTCTGTGTGTAGTACTGCATAAGATAGCATTGACCATGAACTATTCTCATTAGCAGGCAGTGATTGCAACATGTGTGATATTCGTCATTGTCAGTAATGAAGTGCGTTGTTCCGGAGAGGATGCCAACATATCACGTGCTGGTTGGTCAGCAACCAAACTGGATCCTTTCTTTCAGGCACCCCCAACCAGCACTTCATTACGAATTGCAATGCCACATCATTACATCTATCAAATAATTGTTTGCAGTGGGGCTATTTTCATAGCCTTTTGTTTAGTTCCGAATAACCAAAACGAGTTGTTTTACCTCGAAAATTACCTTATAGTCTACTTCACTATCTCAAACACATTATTTTTTTTAACTTCATTGCAGGGTGAACAATTTACATTTTTTTTTGTTTATTAAATTTAATGTCTACGCTTTAAAAAATCGTCAAAATTGTAAACAACATATTCACATCATGATAGTCTATACTTAAATTTGTGTCAGATATAAAATATGCTTCAGAACCAATTAAATACGTCCCCTTATTGAAAAATAAAACTATAAAACAGCCAAAAAATTATACAACTGAAGTCAGAGACATAATATGTTTCAGAACCAATGAAATACGTCCCCTCATTGAAAAATAAAACTATAAAACAGCCAAAATATTAAACAAATAAAGCCAATTATTTTAAAATAAATTCATATTACTAATTATAAATTTAACAACAATAATGAACAATGTGGTCTGGATTTCAATATACAGCTAATTCATGGAAGTAGGCCTACTTGATCTTTAATTCTAGTTGGCTATGCAATGCACATGGGAAAGACCTGTCAAAAGTGCAAGATATTTTAAACTGCACAAATTATGGTAGTCTTAAATGGCAAGTTTGTGGTGACTAAAAGATGGTTGCGATCCTACTTTGTCTACAGCAGTGGTATGCAAAGTGTTGCTGTCTCCTGTGCGAATGAGATAGCCTCGCTACGGTTTTGCTTTTTATGATGAAAAACTGTCCTCAGTCGACAATTTCTTAATCAAGAACGAAGAACATAATGCTTTAATATAGTATAATTTTCTCCCTCCTCTACACCTCTAACTAGGACTGCTTAAAGACTTCGTAAAAGCATTGGATCGCAAGGGACCAGGATTCAGACACCCGTCAAATTTCCAAGACTAATATTAGGGTTAAAATGAAGACAAATATTTTCTTAGGATCAATAGTGAGAGAACTCTTTTCAGATGAAGGTTTTAATGGGCATGAACAAAAGGAAATACTGCTTTACGCCCATTGAAGTAAAACATTTGAATATTACTTTTTTGAAAAATTATTTCAATGTTCAGGGATTTTTTAAAATAAGTTATTACATGAAAACTAAAACATAGAAAATCATTTTATTGCCGTTTTCGTGTTCAGCAAAATAGTAGCAACATCATAGGCCTACATCGTATTCCATGATTTCATTTATCTAATACAAAAAGTTGAAGTTTGTTGTTCAGTGTGTAATTTCTCTAGTTACCTGAACAACATAGATTGTAGAAATTATATTAAACAACTCAAAGCAATAATTTTTAATAATTTAAAAATCCATAAAAAAAGGTATATAACAGAATTTAGAAAACATTATGGGATCTTAGCAATTGGCACGGTGTTTTAAATTCAGCCAAATTCCCCCCAAATAAACATTGCTTTATTGGCAGAGGGCGAGAAGAACTGCCAAAGAATAAGCTATTAAGAAAAGGAAATACATTACGTAATAATAAGTAACTCAGCGATAATAAGTGTAAGTCCTGATGCAAGGGAAAGAAAACGAATACTGTACTTTATTTAGAAAGGCATTTGATTATTAGGTGACCGCCGGCGTGGTCTTGTAGGCCCGGATTCGATCCCCGGTACCTCCTCGGATTTTTCTGAGGTAGGGAGGTCTGGTAGGGGTGCACTCAGCCTCGTGATTCAAATTGAGGAGCTACTTGATAGAGAATTAACGACATGCTGACTACATGCCCCCAATCCTGCCGTTGCCTATGGTAGATGACGCAGCTGTCAGGTGGTAGGCCTTGTCCCTTCTGGGATGTTAGCGTCATGGAGTTAATTTGTTTATTAGATATATTCTATTATTTAAAAAAAAATCAAATGTCGCATTTTCTATGCTTTGATAAAATTAACTAGCTTATTTGGTTACGTAAATGAGAATTCCGCAAATTGCTGAGCAATAGCACAGTAAAGAAGGAAGAGTAAATAACCCGTTGATTAGACGTAACAATAAATCACGGCCTACTCGTTCCTTATCCTGAGGACAGCTGTCCACAGTAACCTCAAACAATAATCGCATCATACAAAACTAAAATGTCGACTGTGCTTAGCAATTACTGGGATTCAGCGCTGCTGAAAAGAAGTGTTGAGCTGTAGAAGTCTTGAAAAAAGGCCGTCGAGTCTCTAACAAAATACTGTGCATGTATTCATTGTGTCCAACCGTCTACCTACATTAATCATGTCCCTGACGCGCAATACAAATGATATTTTATAGAGCAATAAATCATGTGGACTGTCACTAGCACCAAGGGGAGGAAAAGGCACGTGATTATTAGCTTTTCCCGGCGAGTAATTTTCTTGATGGAATCGTTACGCTAGCTGGATATCTCCCGTCCGTCACCCCCCAACGCCTACCAGACAGAACTTGAAAGGAAAGGCCACTGAACTAATGGGACATAAGAACATGAGTAACAACTCTTGCCATCTCACGTGTACAACGGGAATCAAATGTTCCGCGTATGGAGTCAGCATTCAATGTCTGCCATCTGTTGGGGAGAACATTATTGACTTGCTGCCGTGACATGGCCTCGGTGAATCAGTTAGTAAAGTAGCTACAGGCACACAAAACTTGGCCCGTTTTTTAATTTGAATGTTTAATTTTTAAGATGAAGAGAAGCGAACATACAAAACCCCTTCAATAGGAGTCGGGATTTTAGGACCTCAGAAGCTGAAGTAAGTCCGTTTCTAGCACGAGAACCAATATATTGTCACCGCTTGTGTAATTAATTCATAATTATTTCTTTAACAAAAAATTAAAGGCGAATTATAAAAGAGGGCATCGATTTTTTAAACCTCTATCTTAACATAGCAGAGGAAAAACTTGTAGGATAAACTAAAATCAATAATAAAACTGTACTAGTAGAGAGCACTAAACTAAAGACTAAACTCCGTGGCGCGACATCCCCGAAGGGACAAGGCCTACCACCCGACCGCTGCGTCATCTACCTATAGGCAGATGGCAGGATTGGGGGGCATGTGGTCAGCATGCCGACACCCACGGCCGTTAATGGTGGTTTCCATGACCGGAACAGCCACTACTTATGTCAATTTACTCAATTGCAAAATATTTTCATAACGTACTGTACTTAATCAATTAATTAATCATAAATCCTTAAATATCTGCGAGGGGATTATGATTGAATGGATGGATGGAAGAATGAATAATAAAATTGGATTACTTTTGCGGCTACTAGAAATGATGTTACAAGCTTATTTATAAAAATAGAAAATGTTCTACAGCCTTGTAGCTTATTTATATAGCATATAAAGTTAGAAAAGTAGCCTATATAAATTTAAACATCTAGGTTTGATTTCAATTATTTTCATTTTTCAACTGAGCAGATTCTATTGTTTCCAATATACTCCATAATCCATAATTCTATTGTTATTACATACAATTACTTAATAATCATCATGGGTTAAATAAATAATTTAAATAAATTAAGTTAAATAAGTTAAATAAATTGTAATATACATTATTTGAACAAAAACATTAACCTAGGAGTGTACACTATAAGAGTCAAAATGATAACAATTAAAATGACACAATTATTAAAATGTAAACATAGATTACTTGTCACCAATAATACAAAAGATTGGTAGGCCTAATGTTTAAATATAGCCACAACTTCGTTAAAATGCTTGTTCAATGTTAAAATTGCAGTGTTATTTTTTTCACGACGCGTTTCGACGTTAAGTCGTCATCTTGAGGTGTATATTTTATTTGTATAGAAAGAATAGCTGTAGGCAACATATTGCTCCTTGTGTTGTTGGACGTGTACTCCTGGAGATGACGAATTAATGTCGAAAGGCGTCGTGAAGAAAACAACACTGCAGTTTTAACATTGGACAAGAATTTTAACGAATTATGGCCGTATTTTAACATTAGGACTACAAATCTTTTGTATTAGTGACAAGTAATCTATGTTTACATTTTTATAATTATAAGTCATTTTAATTGTTATCATTTTGACTCTTATAGTGTACACACATAAGTTAATGTTTATGGACAAGCGATGTATATTACAATTTATGTATAAGGCTTTTATCCCATTATGATTATTAAATAATTTTATATGATAGCAATAGAATAATTATACAATTATTGTATTAATTTAGCGCAGGTGGATGACTGAGTATATTGGAAACAATAGAACCTAGGTTTGATGTTAAGCTAGTGGGGGCCAAATTTTGGAGCCGTTTCGAGCATAAGAACCATACGACTTGATTTCCATTGGTCTTTAAGTATCAGAGACAACTGGAATTCTGAATACTGACGTAATTTTAAACATAAAATAAAACAATTTCGATTTAAATAATTAATATTCAACAACATAAATAACGAAGTCTTCCAAGTTGAATGTTGAATGTTTCAAAATTCAGAAATTTAAGTAATCTAAAAATTGATAATTTGAATAGGATTAGTGTAAATGTTATATGTAGGCTTACATACCACACGAATTCTTGCTAGTATTGTAAAAACAAATAAAATATATTTTAATATTCCTACGGTGACGATATTTCTGTTAGTCAAAATCGGGGTAATTTTTTTAAGTCAGTACCCTCTTACCTCCAAACTGAAGACCAATGAATGTAAATGATTATTTTATTGCTACTTCGTTTATAACAAATCGTTGAGATGTAGGGCTCAATTTAATACAGCCTAGTTAGGCACAGGGATAAAAGGAAAGTGAACTTTGTTAATACCGCGATCACCCGTGTTGTTAGACAAAATTTAACAATTGTGGATATATTTTAATAACTCTCTACATTCTACAACATCTGTAGTTTATATCTGCAACTCAAATGTAAAAGGATATCCTACGTCTGCCAACAGTGCTATTATTCCAAGGCGGTCAAGGGTGATAGATTTAATCTAACACGGGAGTGATGTCGTTACATTCCGATGTATTATTATTTTAACCACTCATCAATTCTTGTGATTCACAATTGCCTTCCAATAAGTCATTAAGCTGTTAGTATGAAGCTGTGTGATATGGCCTATATTTATTATTGGTGTTCATGTTATAACTTGATCTTCCATTTATTTCCAAGAAAGGTAAGAATATGGTAATGTCCTTGAATAATACTATTTTGGTTCCTATAATTTTTCTGCGTATTTAGATATTACAATAATGATAAAAGTATTAATATTAACGAAATATTAATAATAAGCAAAATAATATTAGCAATAATAAGAACAAAATAATGTATGACTTCATTAATATCTATACATTAATGTGTCATTGTGTCTAAAATAGACGTTACAAGCTTAATTATGTGTTACGTCATACATAATTATGCCCATATTAGTGTGTATTTTCTTCTAATTTCTATTTTATAAATGTTATTTAAATTGTGATAATTGTGAAATAACTCACTCTTTTTGAAAGGCTGTTTATTATTATTATTATTATTATTATTATTATTATTATTATTATTATTATGATTAGTATTATTATTGTGTTTTTTAACAAGAAAATATAACTTTATAAAATATTCGGTTTTACAAATGTGAAAATGATTACATAGAATCTTATTGTAAGTTTAATACATACGTTTGATTTGTATTTAATAACTATAAAAGAACAAAAACGTGAGTTAGATAAAACCTAACACGCGATGACGTGAGAACCATATACGCGAGTGATGGCAAAAGCAATTTTCACTTTAAAATTCAAATTCAAACCATATAGAATGTAACAGTGTATAAACTAAAGAAATGAAAAACAAGTCATGCGTTTCTTCCTCTCCCTGGCTTTCGGAGTCTCATCGCAAAGGTGAAACCGCATATGGAAGAGTCTTTGCATTAAGGTAATGACTGCTGATTATTTGAGGATGCCAAGCAGAAGGAATAACTGGTTGTTTAAATTGAAGGATCGGTGCAATAAATCTCAGTCTGTTTGTTGTTACTGCGGCAGGGAAGAGTGGGGGGTAGAGGAGAGAATTTGCAATGAATGAAGCGATGCATCTGTGAGATAACCTTTTGTTATTCTCAAAGGATAAAAGACAAGAGAGAGATTGCCACTTCCTGTCTATCTACATAAACTTCAACACAAGTACAGAGCTTAGTGCAAGACGAGTTTATTCGACATTCTTCTCCCCAGGATCTCACTGGTCAAGTTTTAAAGATCTCGCACGAAATCTGTGCCGATGAGACCGTTACTCTCTAGAGAGAGACATGCTATTGTGCGAGAGAGAGAGGTAGCTTGGCCTTTACAAATGTAAAGGGAGGTACTGTTGTGCGAGGGAGATAGGTAGCAGGCCAATCGACGCCACAGTCCCCACGAAAACTTAATGCAATGACTTAGGCAATCGGCACAGATTTCGTGCGGGATCTTTACATCCCTATCGGTTTGCTTACTTTGAGGGTAGTTTTGACATACAGACCCGGGGGTTCGGACCCCCCGAAATCAAAACCTAAGATTATTTTTTTGTATTGGATTAGTTATTTAAACTCTATTTTGTAAAATATTTAATTATTTTATATAATAATAAAATACTGAATTTGTAAATGCATGTCTATTATTTCCATTGTTCCATATGTTATTTAACTTTTCTTATAAATAATAATAAGTGTTATAACTTAGGTAACAATTCCTTGTTTAAGTTGGCATGTCTTAAGTGTGCAGTAAACAAATTTGCTAACAAGTTTTTCAGTGCTAAAAGCCTAAAATGTGATTTTAAATATTTAAAAATTTTCCGGGGTCAGCCCCCGGACCCCTCTTTTTTGAGGGGTATTCCATAACCCCCAAACCCTCCGTCACATTCGACCCTCCCCGAAATTATTTTCTGGCTAAGCCACTGCCATACAGAACTCTTGCCAGGACTTTCTATATTATTGAAAAATACATTTATTATTTTCGTGACCTAAAGATAGCTTATTACAATAAATTATCTGTACAGGTCATATTAAAGTAGGATGAAGTAAAAATGAGCAAGACTGACACCATTATCATAAAGACATTTCTTAAAATGGAAGGTGAATAGAATAGAACAATAATTTTACTGAAGATTTTAAATAAGTTGTAATAAATTTCTCAAAAATATATTTTATTCAAACCACTCGTTTCGTTCCAGTTACACCATTTAAACCTTTTCACTGCTATTGGCGTAGGCTACATAGGCAATGAGGCGTCTGGGTGCAAACCTCGACAATATTAGAGACAGCCAAGAGAAATCGAAAATGAACACGAGTAAATTATCTCCTAAGTAATTTGTACAGAGAAAAAGCGTTATAGTATTTGTTTTTCGAAAATCTACGATTTGGAAAAATATCCTTAATAATTTAATAATAGAAACCAAATTCCATGGTTTGCGATAAAATTCCAACGAAGCCCATAATCCAATACTACAAGTAAAATGCATCGCATTTATTCGAAAATAGGTCTGCAGAGACAGACATTCACTAGTAAAATAGTATGTAACAGGTATTCATTACTGCATTAAAAAAAGAGGTAAGTATAGGAACGAAAAAACCCATAAAAACCGACAATCAGGGCATTGAATGCAAACGACGACATTTTTAATTCATTTTACGCTGATGAAAGTAGGTTGTAAATGCAAATCCCGACATTTCCTCGCAATTATGAGGGGCAAACAGCGATATTTCCATGCAGCTGAATAACTAAAATCACGTGATGACCATCAGGCACCACTGTGTCAAGCGGAGTTTTCGCCGCTAATGGTGAGAGGCGTAACATCTTTGGTGATGGTAGTGGTGATTACTTCTTTTCTTCATGTGGACATAAGAAGTGTATTCAGAATAAATAAAGGAGGTCTATTTTGTAATAACAGCGTGATAATTAGAGGCATGTTGATACTGTATTATTTTTAGAGCATTTAGAAGCAAGCAGTGGCGTTTCCAATGTTTATACGTATTATTCTAGGCAATTTTAATCGATTCTTGACAATGGCACGTGCACATGGGAATTTTATTAAAATTTCAAGACATCTGCAATATCTCAAGAAATTTCTTATAAATTATTACTTTCCACACGTTTTTCTTGTTTTCTGTATAAATTAGTCAAGTGGAAATGTCTGAGTTTGTACCTAGACGCCTCATATGCGTCGCTTCAAAAAGTGTATAAAGACATATGTAAGCTAATATGTAAGCTTATCTTCGAAATATGAAGATATTTATTCACATAATAAAACGTATATATATGACAACCTGCTATTTCATCGAATTTTCCTAGTTGATAACATAGGCCTACTTATAACCCAAAAGTAATTTTACCTCATGAATGTTAATATTTAAAAAAATAAACGTAGCTCTGAAAGGGTTCAAAGTATAAATGTGTCGTCTTAACTCGAGAACCTGTACGCCTATTATTCTAACTTTGAGGGTCTGTCGATAGTTTTAAGTTTGGGAATGTTCTTAGGAAATCGTGTCCTGGAGATTTTATTAACATGACCTCATTTCCGATGAACAAATCAAAAGTCGAAATAATAGCTTCAGCGATCACCGGGGACTAGAATTTGGGAGGCCATCGATTCATCTGACCGGCAAGTTTAACATTCAAGAGACCAGATAATCTATGAAGTAGGGGATAGTATAGGAAATTTATTAAAATAAAAAATATATGATGTAGGATTTTGCCATTTTTACTATCTACTCTTATACAATTCAACGGCCCTAAATAGCGTGCTTGCTCGCCCGCTTCGTGAGACATCGGGTATACTCGGCGATGTTCGTATCTCTCAGTCTAAACTTTCATGACGACTACAAGATTAGGAAAACCGTTTCTTTATTATATAAGGCCTAAGTGAAATGAACTCAATGAACAAATATTCTAATTTTATTTTTACTTACAATTTTCATAGCTCTGAACCACAAACATTTTTAATAATCTACCAGTGTAAATTTCTTAAAAATCCTGGAGTCAATGAATAGTGGCGGGCGAAGCCGGGGGCACCAGCAGTAAAATAT
The DNA here is from genome assembly GCA_964059195.1 of Ectobius pallidus. Lineage (NCBI taxonomy): Eukaryota > Metazoa > Arthropoda > Insecta > Blattodea > Ectobiidae > Ectobius > Ectobius pallidus. The sequence goes on from CAXKWD010000006.1 coordinate 109,981,419, forward strand.
TGATGATTTAACTCTTGAAATATCGCTGATAATAATAATCCAAATCAATCACTCCTTCTCTTGAAAAATTATATGATTTCTTAAAATTACACTGAATTTATCAAATAAAATTCACATCTCATTCATCTGTCAACAAACAGTTGAAAAACGCCATTATCCACCGCCGTCTCGAGAATTACGCATGAGAATTAGCCTATACAGTTTAGAAGGCAGTGGAACACAGTTATCTTTGGAACTACATAATCGAATCTGAGATCGTTTTCCCAGGTGGCAATTTCTAATCGTGGAATGTACTCTAAAGCCGGAATTTTAGCTGTTTCATTAATTATTAATGGTTTAGTTTAAGAATGATTCGCGTGCAAGTGTTAATAAATATAATGCTTTAATAATTATTATACTATTAATTTCTAATTTTTCAGTTAATTATCGTGGGCGAAGCCGCGGGCACATCCTAGTGAGATACAATTGGATACAAAGCCAAAATGTACGTTTTCTCATTTCAGAATACACGTAGAACGAATTTTAAATAGAAGAATACATGTATGTCTGTTTTGCACTACCTATATTCAAGTTGTGGGTCTCCTTTGTTTTTTGTATTAGCTTTGTGTGGGGCCCTAATTTTGCTGCTGAAGACATGAATGATGCTGCTGCCACTTCTTAGCATGGAAATTGCCGCTAGGTAAGCAGTACAAGTCGATGGAGGCTCGGAGAAAAACTTTATCAAAGGGCTGACGAAATACATTAATCAGTGCCGTAGAATGCTCACCCAACACGACCACATTTCCAAGAAGCAAAACAACAACAAATTCTTATTATTTAAACACAGAGGCGCCAATTTTTAGGTGTGTTATCTTATTCTTATAGTGTAATGTTCCACCCATCTGGCTTTTCCAAAATTTCAGATCTAAAATATATTACTGTCGATGGACAGAACTTTTTATTTTATTTTAATAAAGATAAAATAAGTATTTAAGACCTATTTCAACAATATAAAAGTTGCAATATTTTGTCGCCGAAATTTTTTTTTAAAACATCGGATCTACCGGTATAGTCATTAAGATGACAACATAGGTCATCACAAGTTACGGGCCACAGCCTTCTACACTAGCAAAGGCTCCTCATAAAAGAGTACCAGTGGACGAATAAACATGAAAAGTAATAATATTAAACTATGACTCAGACAGATAATAGAGTATACTCTTTGCTAAAAAGGAACATTTACATAGGCCTTATTATGTTTCACGATCCTCTGATTTTCAGTGACTTTTCGCTATTTGATCATCGAAACCAGTGCCGGTATGTCATTGGGGCTTTAAAACCAGTGCAAATACCGCCTCATTTCCCTCATGTAAGTATAACCTAACTCTTACTACTGAAAGTAGGCCTACAATAGTCATATTTCTTTGTTTTCAGTCGATTTGCTGCAATGAATGTGTAAAGGTTTTACGGCTCTTCATCTGCATTACGAGGTATAGAGCTATAGGGAATGGAAACGTTAGCGAGGATCCTAATATGTTAGATGACGACAATATTTACGGAAAAGAAAATTTAGCAAAATGGACATCATGTGATTGTTTCTGAGACCAAGACTGCTCAGTGAAAAACCGATGTAGCTTGTCAGACGTGCAATGCAACTACGTCCTTCAACAAAGACAGAAACTGCTTCTTCAAGTTTCATGACGACTAGAGTGTAAATTTTTGGCGGTAGGATCTCTGTAATAATTGTAAAAGTTTAAATAGTATTTTTATACATTAAATTCGTCAGTCTTCCATAAATGTATCTTTTCTTATAATTCTCAATTAGTACATCCTTCCTCCCGAGGCTGATATCATAAAAGGATAAGGGTTATTGCCTTATCTTGCACAAACTCTAAAACCCCTAAATAAATTTTGTCACATAAGATTTGAGTTTTTAACTATTTTTTCAGAACTCATGGCATAATATTTAACAAATCAGATTTTCTAGAAGAATAAAAAAAAATAATGCAGTAGGCCTAAGGGGTTAACTCAGAGGTTAGCTATATCACGTGTCCTGTGGATATACCAGTAGGCCATGTAACGATTGATATGCATCTGTTTTCTATTGTTGATGTGTTAGGTTTCTCGTTTCTCTTAATATCAACTTATTATATTCAAGTTTGATGATTATGGCATGGGATGAATCATGGCAAATAGAAATTTGCCAGTTACGATGGGAAAACCAGAGTCAAATCGGCCACCCACCCAGGACCTTCCGAATGCGAGTCCAAAGCGATATCTATTCTGTTTACCTGATGAAGAGGCTTATTTTAAACAAATATGTGATCATGATAACATTTTTAACAGATTGGAAGTACAAGTGAATCCACACGTTTGTCTTGCAAAAAAACATGATTCCGATTATTATCAGATGTAGTTAATGAATTGGCGAGTTTGTCTTCCTTGGTTGACAAGAATGGATTGCAGAAATAAAAAATCTCCTTAATTAATCTTGGGGAACACCTGGTAGCGGATGAGTACTTTATCTCATGCACATGTTTATCAGCTCATCGCTTGAAACATACTTGATGTAGGGAATATGGAATGTTGAAAGCGGAGGGATTAGTACAAATAAAATACCTTTTTTCATAGTTAAATTGAAACAGGCGTGTCGAATAATTTTTCAATAGGTTATTATTTCAATAATAAACATGTAATTTACATTATTTATGTTCCCATTTATACTTTTCGAAGCGAATATTGGGTCAATATGTATTAGTGAAAAACATTCACCCCGGTTTGATTTGCTGTTGAGTTCTAATAAGTATTTGGGTTAAAATGATTAGTTAAAACTTTATATTTTAAAGCCGAAGAGAATGTTTCGTTTCAATATTTCATTTCCACAACTCTGTAAGACAATTATTCATTTACGAACAATTCATAACGAAATAAATGACGAATGCCAGCTATTATGGACAACTTTGAAGATGAGAATATGTTAAAATACCTCAACCATCAAATGAACCCAAAAAGTAGAATTAATTAAATGTTATTTATTTATTTTTTAATTTTAATATGAAATGTGAAAAAATGATATGGGAAGCAGTTAAGTAGGCCTGTAACTAAGTTTTAAAAATAAATTAAATTTGGATTGTTTACAGCTCTGTGATTTCGTCTGTGCATTTATTGACTCCTCGTGTAAAAATATATTTTACTTAAATGTGAATTACCTATCATTGTAGATATTCCTTGCTTATTTATGTGCCACTATGAATGTATTCGCTGATAGATTATTTTCAACACTATTTTTTACGGCCGTGCTAACGCTATGGCCTAAATGTCAGTGCGCAAACATAATTCATTTATTGTCACTGCATTCTGTGAAATTGCCACATATTTCTTAATTTGAACGACTTAAGGGTGACTTAATTTTGTAGCTAATTCCAGTTTTCCTGGCGTTTGTCAAAAAGAGGAAAGTGTGAAAGTTTCGTATCGGTTTCTAGTAGAAATTTGAAAACAAACCGTTCATTAAAAATTTACAGCAATCATACAAATTCATTAATAATAATGGATAGTCGTGAATTTATTAGCACTAACAGAATTGCTACTTTTCTGCTCATATAAATCACTTTTATTTTCGTGAGGAAAATGAATTTTTTTTTAAAGTTTGGAAAACTACATAGAATTTTGTTTGCAATCTAACGGTCTTAGTCCGTGTAGAGTGCAGAATGGAACCGGATTTCTTTAAACTCGTTTCTTTTTTTAGGGTACCCAATGTTGATGGATAATATTCCTAGGTAAATTCCACATTGCCTGGTTTCCTGTAGCATATGGGCCTATATTATCAGAATATGTAATGGTAGGCGTAAGCATATCTTGGAATGTATCCGAACAGTGTGTGAATGAGCTTATGGGTACCTAAGAACATTCTTAATCTGTTTAGTAATATCTTGCAGATCTTTAAAAATTTATTCCAACCAATTCCGATTCGCATGTTCCAGCACAAGGAAAATAAATCATTTAACTAACATGTTTTAATTTTTTCCAGTAGTTACTGCCTGTCGTACAGTTTAAATCAAGTATATCTATGATATGGACATATATGCATTCATGAACCACAGATTATTGTCTCTGTTGGACATTACATGATAATATTATAGGACAAAAATTCCACTGAAACTGGTATTTGAACCCAGGACCTTTGGATATCACTAATTAGTGTGCCTCATAGTACTGCAGAAGGCCAATCAGTGATAGGAGAGAGGTTCCATCTGGCGCTGTGAAGTGAACTCTGGCTTAGCTCAGTTGGTAGAGAATTGGCACGAGTAGCCAAAGGTCCGGGGTTCAAATCCCAGTGTCAGAGGAATTTTGCTCCTATAATATTGTCATATATATATGTATACACATGAGATATTATATATTATATATATATAATAGCTTCTATTTTTTATACAGTAGGTTACAGCAATATTCCACAACGAAATTACTCGTACATTTATATAATCACAATTTCTTCTCCAATTCATTTAAACAATTAGGGCCTATATACGATGAGAAGTAGAATCTTCTGTAATATAGTATGATTTTCTGGCTTTTTTTCCCCCTGTTTGGAGTGATATTTTGTACAGTAAAGTACAGGTAAAATTTTAATAAAGCGTTCTTGTAGTTTCGCTGGCATAAGATATTGTGACTATGAAACGTTCACTCAATCATGTTTGAGCTTGCAGCATTTGTCTGGATCTACTGCTTCCGTAGCATTTAAATTTTGTTATTAAAAAAAATGTTTATTGAACATATTGAACATATTTTATTGGACGTGTGATATACATAAAAGTTTGCAATTGCAAATATAAACGCATGCTTAAAGTTTCAGAATAAAAAAACCACATTAAATATTTAATACGCTTTATACTACCGGTAAGATAGCCTAGTAGGTTAAACTACAGTAATGTGAACACACCCCAATGAGCAAGACTGCTCGTACTCAGGTGCAGTTCTGCAAGCTACATAGAGCAGATTGGGGAAGGGAGGACGAAATAGTGTGACATAATTTCTGAAGAAATTTAACATATAACAAAATTAAAAGCTTAAAAGAAACAAAACAATACTGCCTTAGAAACAGTCAACATTATAAAGTACAGTATATACAACTTTCACAAAGGGACAATGGGCAGAGTAAGGAAAAAATGTGATAAAATGTACGAAAAAGACAAATTTTAAAAATATTTACATTAAAGAAACAAACATAAATACCTTAAAAGCAGTTAAGATTTAAATTATAGATTATGAAAAAAGGCAAATTTTAAATATATTGACAAAAGAAAAAAACACGAGTAGCTTAGAAACAGCTAACATTTAAATTATAGACTCTCTTTATATAGTTATTTGTTTCCAGTTTTATTACTGAACAGCGAAACGATCGTATTCCTTAGAGCCAAAGATATGACAGACATGGTGCAAAAAACGCAATTAATTCAGTATGTTTATTTAATTTATTTTAATTACGTATTTATTCCATGCTATTCGCGAAATAGTTCTATTAAATTCAACTCGAGGACAGGACTTTCCCCTAAATACCTGCAACTACATTGCTCGTAAATGAATTGGTAAAATCACAAACTCCTCTTTTATGCTGAAAACTGAGCGTGTGATGTGCATTTAAAAACAATGAATCCAACAGATGTTGGTCCAGACAAATGTTTTCAGTAATGCGATCTCACAATCTAGGTAGTTACCGGTATATTATTATTTTGTTATTATTATTTTAATTTCTTTCTGTCACCACAGATTGCAAAACACAAAGAATACCATTCAATTAAACAAACAGGAAAAACAAACCACAGTAGAAAGATATGTAGTACAACAAACTCAACGAACTGAAACAAAATAAAACAGTATGCAAACTATGAAACATGAAAACATTACTCCTAGAAACACACTCTATTAGAAAATGAAATAAAGTACTTGTATGTAGTTTCAGTATAACCTACATTACGTACGAGAGTGACCATATAGATGGTTACGCATGATCTGCACAGAGTCCCTCAATACGAGCAGACTTATTTCAGAATACAGATGTTTGTGTAGGCAGAACGATCTGCAGAAGTCCATGAACATCTTGGTGATTGTTCCACGACTACCAATCATGAGTCCAATTGCAGATATTTCTTGTATACGGTACTTTTCTTTCAAGTATTGGACCGTGGGTTCATAAATTTCCTTTTTTTCGCAGTCTACTTCTTGTGGCTGCTCGGAATCCCGTTCAAATCGAACAGTTGGATCAATTATATAGCCCAGGTCTTTCTTTCTGTCAAGAGCAATGATGTCTACTCTTCTGTTGCTTCCATTATCAGCAACGCAATGGACTTCTTCGTAGACTTCGAGCCCTTTTTGTGTCAGGGAGGTAGCTATTTTGCTCCTAATGCGATGGTGACGAGTGTTCCGCAGGAGTTCACCATGTGGACAGCAGCCTAGAACATGAGCTAATGTTTCTATCTATGTTATTAAACATATTATTATATCACATTTCATTATATTATTAATTCTATTAAGTTGTTATTTAACTGTTTTAATAGAGCAGGCCTGTTATTAAATCATATTGTTATCCGTTTAAATACTTGGTGAGTCCCCTTTTCTAAACTGGAGACTTGCCTGCATCAAGGAATCAATATGCAGAAGCTAATGCGTTATCTCTCTAATCTGAATTGTTGCCGGTGAACAGAATAACAAAACAAACAAAGAAAAAATTATTTTACAACATAATTTATTTGGAAATCAAAACTATTTAAATGTTCATTGAATAAAGACATACTTTTTGATTCGGTTCGACTTCGAGTTAGCAAGCTTTTGGTTACCTTCTCGGTAAGTTTTAGCCTTTTCGCTGCTAAAGACGTGTAAATTCGTCACTTCAAAAAACTGTTTAAAAATAAATATAAGACTAGTAGTGAAATGCCATTTTTGTAAAATTTGAGGATTTTATCCTTTCGTTATAACTGGTACTCTGGCTAATTAGATATCCACTGAAATTTTCCTCACTGATTTCAAACTTAGTGCCCACTGATGACAACATTTGATGATTACTTATACTGATATACAAACTCAGCCTTGTTTAAAGTGGTTTTAGTTTGTGAATTTTTCCCTCTTGAATAGTATATAGTCATGTGTACAAATAATCTTCCAGTTGCATTTGCATCATTACCTACTACTTGTAGAAGCAGTAGTGATATTAAAAGACACAACAATTAAGAAACTAATTATCTTCTAATATATAAAGTCGAATGTGTGTTTGAGGGTATGTATGTATGTTTGTTCCTTATACAAATCTACATTTCTTTACCAATTTACACGGAATTTTGCACACATACCCAGTTAAGCCCGGAAAGTATAGCGGTCAACATTAAAATTCAAACAAAATACTCCTTCCCTTGAAAATTATATAATTTCTGAGAATTTTATACTGAAAAAATGAATTGCCGTTTAGTTCACATGGCAACAGTGAATTGTTTACTATGATTACATAGGGCCTTGGCAAGTATATAGCCTAATGGTGGACTTTAACGAATTATGATTCCATCGATGTAATATATTGGCGAAAATAATTACTGATAATGAAATCCACGAAAATAAAGCACAGTGTGATGTAGTCACATAACTTTCTCTACCCTCGACATAAGAAATATTTACTCACTTCACATTTTGATGTAGAATAAGAGGGACAACTTAAGTGTGTGAGTATGCTATATCAAAAGTCTGTAAATAATCCTTTCCGCTGATAAGTTATCCATACCTGTAGGCTTTGTATTAGTTGAGAAATAGGGATGTTTATCATAGGCCCTAAGCATGGGATGGAACATTTTGAGTCCTATGCTCGCAGTATATTATGTCCCGGGTTCTAGGGGAGGAAAGTATGAAAGTGATGCTGCATTTCTCTTTTATTTCAGCTCCGAAACGATTGTATAGTAACATGAGAATGAGAAATAAAATTTTCCGTCAAGTCAGTACAATCTTATGTAATTTGTGTTTCTTCTTATTTCAACCCCTCCCAAGCATGATGTGTAGAAGCAACGGAATGCAGCATTCCACATCCTCTATGAGCCATAAAAAGCTATATCCAGCGTTTTCTGATGGAATAGTTTGAGTGTGATAAATATTTTTCTTCATTTCAAGTTCTACATAAGTTACATAAAGTCCTTCATAAGTTAATTTCAAATTAAAAAATACAAAGCCCGGGGGACGCCGGGCCATTTCAGCTAGTCCCTATAATATAAAGCCACAAGGCTGACTGACTGACTCACTCACTCACTCACTCACTCACTCACTCACTCACTCACTCACTCACTCACTCACTCACTGACATTAATGTTTGCCCACTTCCAGATGAGCTAGAAACTTGAAATTTGGTACACGTATAGCTTTTAGGCTGTAAACCATAGGAAAATTCCAAAAAGTTTATTTTTTTAATTTTTATCCCTAAAAACCCTCCGAGAAAGGGCTCGGCTCGGCACACCGATATTAATGTTTGCCCACTTTCAGGTGAGCTAGAAACTTGAAATTTGGTAAACATATAGCTTTTAGGTTGCAAATCACAGGAAAATTCCAAAAAGTTAATTTTTTTAATTATTAGCCCTAAAAACTCCCTTAAAAGGGCTCGGCTCGGTTCACCGACATAAATGTTTGCCCACTTCCAGCTGAGCTAGAAACTTGAAATTTTGTACACATATAGCTTATAGGCAGTAAACAACAGAAAAATTCCAAAAAGTTATTTTTTTCAATTTTTAACCCTAAAAACCTCCGAAGAAGGGCTCGGCTCGGCTCACAGACATTAATGTTTGTCCACTTTCAGATGAGATAGAAACTTGAAATTTGGTATACATGTAGCTTTTAGGCTATAAATCACAGGAAAATTCCAAAAAGTTTATTTTTTCAATTTTTAGCCCTAAAAAGGGCTCGGCTCGGCTCACTGACATTAATGTTTGTCCACTTCCAGATAAGCTAGAAACTTGAAATTTGGTACACATATAGCTTTTAGGCTGTAAACCACAGGAAAATTCCAAAAAGTAAATTTTTTAAAATTCTTAGCCCTTAAAACCCCTGAAAAAGGGCTCGGTTTCCATGGCAACGGTATTATCAAACTGTGTTCTCGTATGGCTCTGAAAGTTTAGAAATAATTATTTCCGTAAACCTAACGGGGTGGTCGAGATAGTAACGTCTTAGACTTGCGTTCTGAAGTCTCAGATTCATAATAATTAAATCAAATTAACATATTTTTGTCCAGAACTAACAAAAATTTTTTCTATCTGTTAAAGAAATTTCTTAATTTATATTCTTTAATTATAACTCGGAGATGAAGTCCCGCATTCTTTACAACATATTATAACCAATTTCACTTATCTTTTCTATGATTTCCTTGGTCGTAAAGGCAAATGCCAAATTGAATATTCACATACCATGAATCTTAGTCGCTATTTCATCTTGTATCATGTTCATTTAACTTAATATCAGTTGAAATTTATTCCATAAAATACACCATAAAGGTACGTACACTTCCAGTTGATCTAGAAAACTTAGACTTGGCAAACTCATACCTATTGGCTTGCAACCGATGGGAAAATTCCGAAAAATACCCAAAGTCTTCCCACATTTATTTTTTCAGGTTTATTGTGGCAAAACGGTAACAGCAGACTAAATACACACACTCTATCTCCCGTAGGTCTTTTAAAAAACCTTTCCCGAGAACCTCAGTGGGGGTTTGGGGGCGGAGCCCCCAATGAGCGAAGCGAGTCTAATATATAAAATCGAAAGTGTGTATGTATGTTTGTTCCTTATACAAATCTACATTTCTTTACCAATTTACACGACACTTTGCACACATACCCAGTTAAGCCCGGGAAGTATAGCTGTCAACATTAAAATTGAAACAAATCAGTCCTTCCCTTGAAAATTATATAATTTCTGAGAATATTATGCAAACAAAATGAAATCCCATTCAGTTGTCAAGACAACAGTGTATTGTTTACACAGTTCATATAGGGCTCTGGACATTACATAACATTGGACTTTAACGAATTCTGATGCTAACGTTTTGTAAAAATAATTCTTGAAGAATAAAATCCACGAGAATAAAGCACATTGTAATGCAGTCACATAACTTTCTCTACCCTCGACACAAGAAATATTTTCTCACTTCACATTTTGATGTAGAATAAGAGGTCGTATTGCTGGGATAACTTAAGTGTGTGAGTATGCTATATCAGAAGTAGGTAAATAATCCTTTCCGCTTATACGTTATCCATAGCTGTATGCTTTGTATTAGTTGAGAAATAAGGATGTTTATCATATGCCCTAAGCATGGGATGGAACATTTTGAGTCCTATGCTCGCAGTATTTTATGTCCCGGGTTTTAGGGGAGGAAAGTATGAAAGTGATAATGCATTTCTCTTATTTCAGAACCGAAACGGTTGTATGGTAACATGAGAATGAGAAATAAAATTTTCCGACAAGTCAATACAATCTTATTTAATTTATGTTTCTTCTTATTTCAAATCCTCCCAAGCATGATGTGTAGAAGCAACGGAATGAAGCTTTCGACATCCTCTATGAGCCATAAAAAGCTATATCTAGCGTTTTCTGATGGAATAGTTTGAGTGTGATAAATCTTTTTCTTCATTTCAAGTTCTACATACATATTATATAAGCACCTAGAGTTTCAAAATCGAAAGTCCTCCAAAAGTTAATTTCAAATTACAAAATACAAAGCCCGGGCGACGCCGGGCCTTTTCAGCTAGTCATTTATATAATGCGCTTAAACTAAACATCAGTTTGCAGACAAAATTTTAAGAGAGGTCATATAATTACAATATATATATTTCATTGATTGTTTCGCCTATAGGGCTTTGGGTTGAAATATCGAAAATAAAACATTCTGTTTGAAATTAAAATATAACATTTTAACTAACTATTTTAGCCAAAATAACTTACATAACAAAATTCAAAGGTGAGCTACTTAGTCAAATTGGAGTGGAAAAAAAAAAATGTTTAGCTTGAAACCTCACTCGTATGTAGGCCTATTGATCCAGCATTTGCTCGGAAAAGTGTAAAAAGACAACAGAAATAATATGTATGATTATTGAAATAATTTTACATATACTTTACTGTATATTATTAGTATTATAGGAAATGAGACTATAATTCAGTATCATTATTCGTTTCCGGAATTCTTGTATCCGACTGAAGTACGGGACCATACAACAACTTGTAGTACAAGGAACGGACGCAAGATGTCAGAGATATTTCAGTAAAGTGTGCTACCATCTTTCGTGCAAATCAGAAAATACTTCCAGATAAACCAAAGACATAATATTACAGCAATTTATGTCTTATATTAAACTTGGTTTATAACATACTAAACATTTAATACCGGACTGTCTTATCAAATGCAAGGGAATATTGGGATTTTGGAACTTACAGAAGAGATAGGCTAACTGGAAAATGTTATGAAGTTTATTTCCGTGCTGTTATCCCGAATGATGGATTAAGTAGTAGGCCTACATTCTTGGACTAGTATTAGGCATGATGTGAGCTCTACTTAAATATAATTTTATTAATACTCCTCCACAGTGGCGCCAACTTATATGGGCCCATGGGGCTCTAGCCCACCTAATAATTTGTCGTATATTATTATAATTTATTATTTGTTGCTATTACTAAAATCGTGTTTCTTTGTTGAATCATTGTAAAGCGGCAATCAGGTTATTGTTGACTTACAGGCTATAGGCTAGTATGATCTCCTGTTGTTCGAAATCACTCACGATCGTTTGAAATAGTCGAATTCATTCAAGTTTTACATTTTACTCTGTCAATGCAGTTTTACTGACAAAGAAGATGATATGATGCTTGTTACGCATTTATTGGTAGAACTCCAGTCAGGAGAAATAAATTTTCCAACACTCCGTGCTACAAAATTTTATTTTATAAGTTGCCTAAAACCGAAAATTAAAAAATAAGTGTATGCAATATTATAAATTTTAAACATTTTTTGTTAACCAGGCTACACACCACTTTCTTGGCGGTTGAATTACAAAATGTGGTTGTTATTACATACACTGAAATAGTTTTTTGCACAGTTCTGTATTTATCTCTAGTCATATTAATATTACATTATAAGAACTATTTCATAAACTTTAATAGGGGTGGAAGTGTGAAAATTTTAAAATCTTTGAGCCCAATCAATGTTCTTCAGGAGCAGTAAGCAGCTTAAATCAGTATCCTAATTGTATACTTATATTGTTTATATTATATATTGTAAATACTGAGGGATACAGTACCCATATTCAGAACCCCCATGGTCAATCATGTTGGAATGAACTGATGCAATTTTATTGGAAAAAATTCAGTGAACAGTATATTGTACACTGTATACTGTATACCGTATACTTTAAATGTATAACACTAAATTTTACGTTTCCTTTCCATGTATATGACACTAACTGTTTCTACTGTGCGTTAACTTTCCTCCAACATTATTTCTTAAAATAAATAAATAAATAAAAAATTATATATATACATATTCAAAAAACTCAGGCTTTAAGCCTAGTTACATTTTCTGCTAGTACCACAGGTATTACAGGCAGTGAAAACATTTCATGAATTTCAATAGAGTTTAAAGTATTAAAATAAATTTGAAGTTATGAGTCCATAAAAATCTATAGTGGTGGCACGGTCCAAATATTTATTACAGAAGCCAACAAATTAGGTCGTGTGACGTCGACGACTGCCATTGAACACAATTTCGTGTATTGAATTTTCTATTAAAAAATATTAAACCAAGCAATTAGTTAATGAGTGTAATGAAGTGCATGCCTAGGAATATGTCAGCCCGAACAGCAGATTCTCTTCGCTGCCAACGCTGTGATCATACAAACAATAAATATTAGAGTCCATATGATTAAAACTGCTAAGGCAGGCTTTGAATTTACAGCAATAGTATTTATAACCATTAGTTCAACCATTTACAAACGATGAGATGCTCTGGAAATTATCAAAACGATTCGGCAGAAAATGAGGCCAATTTTCGTTTTGGTTGAACAGCTGACAATATACTGGATCAAAACCCACTCTCATGCTAACAACTAGAAATAACTGTATAGAAATGTAAAGAAATTGTACTTGAAAAATAATTGGAACGTGGGACATTGGCTTCATGTTTTTGCTTATAACTTAAACAGCATGACTTAAAAACAAAAGATCATATCAAACCTATATGTTATATTTGAGTTATATATCTCTTGAGAATGTGACAAGAAGTGTGGTGTCAACTTTCTCTTACTTCCTCTACCACTTTACAGGAAGACATTTTCGTTTATAAAGAATTTCTCTGTGATTATAGGCATGTAGAAGAATTTCCTGTAGGATATCGTTCCTGCACATTGGCGACGATAACAGACTGAAGTAGTAGTACACAACCATCATTAAAATAACCATTACAAACAAACATAGTTCATTTGGTAACTGTTTGTTTACATAAGTGCAGTTGTACTGGTTTCAAAGTAAATGTCCTTACATTATGGCATTATCAGTGCAAAGATAATCATTTAATCACATCCGATAAGATCTCATGGTTTCGTATAGTATGCCCATCCTTATCAATAAGCATTTTTGAAATTTTCAACTTGCAGAAAGATTGGTACACATGTACTTAGAATCGCTTTAACTAGGGAATGTTTTCTCCCAGATTGTTTATGTGTTTTCGGACGATCTTCTATATATGTTTTATTTAGGCCCCTGTGGTTAAATTTCGGCCTTCCGACTTTCTTTTAGTCCTCAACTGTACTCATAAAACATATAGGCCACCAAGCACAAAAGTGCTGCGAGTGCTAAAGTTAAATTTGAATTTACGTAGATCTACATTATAATGACATGAATTACTTCAGTCTCATTGACTAGTTTTATAAAATAAAGATATGATGCCTTTTTATTATCTTTTATTTTATAGCCTCCTTGAATAATAGGTGAAAATAAAATAATAGTTGTGCTCAAGATTGTATGTTTATTATAATTTGTTGATCGATGTCAACAATATCCAGCAACTTGATGAGTTCAATAAGAGTGATTTTTTTACTATAAAAACTCTCTTGGTGGTAAATTCATCTAAATAATAGGCGAAATATTATTCATTAATTAGGGATTCCAAATAACTAAATTCACTCTTGGCACTGAGAAACTATATTTACGTAAAAATAAGAAAAGTAGGATTTTCAAAGTGGCAAAAGTATTATGCCAGCAGCAGAAATTTAAAGTAATTCCTAGCCAGAGCATCGTCCTAAACGGATTGACAATTAAAAAACACTTGAGTTTTGTCCATTCTGTAGCGATAATCTTAATGATTTATGTATAGCGTAGAGCTTTATCACTGTTACTCACTACTAAATTGCGGTATTTTGTTTACCTGTTGGAGCGCTTTCAACCGCATGGAGCGGCCATCTTCAGCAACTGACTTCCGTGGTGTTGTTGTTGTTGTTGTTGGGAAGACATTTCTGGATAACTGTGTCGTACTGTGTATATGAAATATACAGACACACCACACAAGACAACACCAACATCCTAAACGAACAGTTACAATTCAAATCGCACGCGCTGTACGACACAGTTATCCAGAAATGTCTTCCCAACAACAACAACAACAACACCACGGAAGTCAGTTGCTGAAGATGGCCGCTCCATGCGGTTGAAAGCGCTCCAACAGGTAAACAAAATACCGCAATTTAGTAGTGAGTACCAGTGATAAAGCTCTACGCTATACATAAATCATTAAAAAACACTGTAGAGTTGATACTGAACCGTCATTTTTTGTAATAGTGGGATCAAAGCACAACTTAACAGTTAATGAAGGTTGAATTCAAAGCAACACAACTGTTGTGGTAATTAGTAACGGAAAAATATAAAGCGACGTGAATTATGTATTCGCGTACTTTCCGGTGGAAGTTTGGATGAAATTAACATTCAACATTTTACAAATGCAAAACAAATACGCTTTCTTTACCCTTAAACGCATAATGCTTCTATAGGATACAATAGTTTGCCTTAAAGTTGTAATAAAATGACGGAAAATAACTCCATAGGAAATTTATAATTCATGTAAAATCTACAGACTAGGATACAAGAAAATCCAGCACGGATTTATAATTTGTATGAGAGACTGGGTTTGAGACTTGGAACGGTTTTGAAGTTATTTTTATTTTATAAGAGATTGTTATAAATAATTGAATATTTCGTTCAGATTTCTTTCCTTTCTCATATACTGGATATTTAAAAAGTTTAAAAAAATATATTTAAACGAAGTTTGTATAACTTTATGTTTAAGATATAACGTATCAGTTATTTAAAGCTACTGCACTTATTTAGTAAAATGGCTTTGCACATCAGCACCTTTTCAATTCTAGGCTTGAAAATATTATTAGGATGGATGCAAAATTGCTTCACATAGAACATTTCTTAAGTTGGAAAACGCGGCAGATTTTTTTAAAGAATAAATAATAATAATAATAATAATAATAAAAAAACAACATGCTAATATTTTGACATTCTCGTCATTACCTTTGATGAGAGCTCCCTTGCAGACGTTGCTTGCTTTTCCCTCTGTGAAAGAAAGAAAACGTAAAATGTAAAACTTTTTTACTCAATTTCGGTACATAATTTATTGTGAAGGGAGAATAATTAATTGAAGGGAGAATACTGTACAGAAGTATTCAGTCATTTTAGTAGCAAACAAATGTAAATATATTAACTGTTATAACAAGTTGTGACAATGCTTTACACTCAAGCTATTTGAGTTATATATAACAAAATTATATAAATAATAAAAAATCACATAAAAATTATAAAAAATCTTTAAAATATTATCATGTTTTCATAGATTCAACATCACGGATGACCTGCCATGCTATTTTGAAATGATCCACAGACTGTTTGTTAATCATCTACTATTAATTAAAGAGAGAGAAAAGTTCTTAGAAGTAGCATACTAAATTTATAACCGTCTTGGTTACTGTACTACATTTGAATGTGATAAGGGACTAAACGTATTACGTATTCTATACACTTTTACACCTATACGTATACTGTTTACTTTTATTTATTATGTTATAGGCCAAGATACTATTTGCGTATACTGACAACGTAATAAAATATAACACATAAGTCACCTCCTGAATAAATAAAACTTAGAAAAATCATTTGACTATGCTATGATGTATATTACAGAAATAATTTATTTATAAAAGCTATCAAGATACGAAAATCGTAAAATCAGTGTGAAATAGTACAGGTTTTATTTTTAAAAGCAAACCGTACCTTGTCAAGAGCAAGAAGATACCAGCCTAAACCCACTGAGTTCTCCTCAAATGGCGGAAAACCACGTCGGAAAACCACAGTAAAACAAAAACAGCTCTAATTTCGGTAACTTTTGTAGGTTTATACGAAAACGGAGCACTTCCTAAGGTACTAAACAGGCATTAGACACTATTGATATTAAATGTAAATTATCCAGTTATCTGTAAAATTCCAAGAATAATTTTGATTTATAAGAATTTGATTTTTTCACGGGAGGGTAAAATTAATAATAAACAACAGCCTCTCTGTACTTCTCCGTACCCCCTCTGTATCCCAACTCTCTGTAAACTTTGATACTTTGCTTTTTCTGCATGCAATACTTGCCAGTTAATTAAAATTGAAAGGATATCAGGGTATTATTTTACTTACTAAATATGACAGTAACATAACCTAGTATAAAATATATTATTAACAAACTATATTACGGGATGACCTATGTGTTGAGAGTGATTTTCTGAACTAACTTTCCTTAACAAATTGAAATCTTTCTCCTTTGAAACATTAAAATATGAACTTCAAGGGGAGGTATTGTGCCTCTAGCTCCTATCATCAGACCCTTTACTGAAATTGTACTTTTCCTTAAAATAGGGAATTGTTGGTTCGTAAATTGTAGTTTATTTTATTAGTAATTTTATAACACAACGTAAAGTGAATTCTGAAAAAAAAATTATGGCAGTACCTCTATTTTTGTGGGAAAAGACAGATTTTGAATGTGGGAAAGTTACATGTAAATTGATGCTGAAAAGATGGGCAATTAGGCCTAACGGTTGCATGCAATTGCAGTTTGAAAAGCAAGGAGGTATAAAATGGTGTCAGCAGTACCTTTTTCATACGTTTAAAGCATAAAATTTTGCGCAGTTATAATTGAATGTATGATTTATTTTTTGGCACTAAAGTATAAAAATAACATTTTTTAAAACCAAAAAGCTAAGTCAACACTTCTCTTATCCCTGAAGTTTGTTTGGATATATGGTTGTAGGGTACAGTTGTCCTAGCTATTTTTTACTGCTTGTAATATGATTATCATACCTCGCGTAATCTCGTCCACAGTACACTGTATTAAGTAAGGAACAATAATCGGATAACAATCTAAGTACACATGTACTTCAACTCAAGATTTTATTATAAAAGGTTGAGGATGTAATGAAATTTATCAGTTGACTACTTCAGGTGTCTAATTAGTTAGGTTTCTGAAAATACAAAGCAGTCTAATAGCATGGCTCCAGACACTGGAGATCGTTTGAAGAAAATGGAAGACGAACACAAGAAAAAGTTGTTCTACGATCCTTTGGCAGTTACTTGGATGGAGAAGTACAGTGGTCAAATGGAAAAGATCTGGTCTAAACTTCCTCACTTTATAGGATCTTCAATAGCAACCCTTGCGGTATTTACACTCGGTGCTACAATGAGAGGTAGGCTAACTTATTAAATGCATTTTACTTCATTAATCCAAAACTCAGACCCCAAGTATCTTTTTTCTTGTGTGTAAATGCATGTTAGAAACAACAATAATTCTAATTAATCACTTGGTATTCTGTAAAATATTTCGCTTACGCCAACAATTAATTTAACACCTAGCGTTTTTTCTTGGTTTCGTAAAAGAAGAATACAATTTTTTTACTGCAATGCATTTAAATTCTGGAGAAACAATACTATCCTCCTCACAGTATTTTACTCATTCCTCATATTCCTGACAATGAGTGAACAGAAACTTGATTAGTTGCAAGCAGACAATTCCAGGAAACATTTGTCCTATTTCAGTACATTGTCAGTACAAAAAGCTGCAGAATTACTTCCAGCTCTGTTATTATCAGTATTGTCTACAGTAAATAAGTTTACTTCAATTCAGAAATTGCAAAGAAAGTAAGTAGCAGCATTATAAGGAGACCGCAAAAAGGCTATCCCAAAACCTGTACATAATCACTTAACTGGTATAGATTTTCTGATTAGAGAACGAAGCTAATGTACTATTTTTTTACATAGAAAAACGAAGGTACGGAAAGAAGTCGCCTTAACGTGGAATCCACTTTAATTCGAATGGAAAACGTAGTAACATTCTGCTGAAATCAGTTTCCCACTCTTTGAAACAGCTTGATAGTTGAACTATAAAATCTAAATTGGGAATAGTGGGCTGTTCTGCTACAGCCTTCAATAAAGAATATTAAGTTCCGTGTTTTTTCATGCATTTATTTATTTCCGCCTTAATCTTCTTTTCGATTCTTCTACTGAGTATTTACATTTGGCAAACTTGTTTTTGTCAGATATTTAATTGAGCATTCCTTATATCCAAAAGTTTCTTAAATACTAATTGATAACAGATATGCCAGAAAACCTCATAAAATGGTGTATTGAGCCCATGTTCTACTTGTGACATGATTTAATGCATAGCCCTATAGTGCCAGATTAATTTGTTAAGACGAGCCATTGTTCGATTTAATGAGCAACTATCCACATGTAGGCAGAGGTTTATTAATTATTGTCGCCTATAGTCCTCAAGAATTAAGTATTTCAATATTTCTCTCGAAGAATATAATTATCTTGTTGTATCTACCAGAGCAAAGAGGTACTTTCGAAATTATACGATTGACTTTGAAAACATTTGCATGTATTGTTTTAAGAATTATATGGCATAACTCGTTTATATTTTCATATTTATTAATTACCGATTGAGGCGTCCAGGGGGCCTATTCGTGGACTTATATTATAGTTCAAGTCATGAAGGCCTCCAAACTAATTGTGAGTTTTTAGTGGTTTCTGTACTCGAAAAGGCGAATTCCGGATTGGAGTTTACTTAACACATACCCTGAACGTTTTCCTGTCTGCTCATGTATGTGTTATCTTTGGAGCAGTCCTCCTGCCACGTTATTTACACATCCTGTGTAAAGTAATGTAAATGGTCCCTTGTTAACAGGAAAGGTTACACAGAACAGGAAAATATGTGTCTACTGCTACTGTTTATTTAGTTATAATTATGCATTTATGTAATTATATAATATATTAGGCTATACCTTAAGCTTTTTTAGAATGATAGGAGTGCGCCATGTAGGCGATATACAGGAAGATCGAAAATTAGGTATCAAAAGTTCAGTAGGCCTACAATGAGGGTGACTTGTCTAGAGTGATAGAGTTTAGAAAAAGCAGAACGGATATTTTATAATAGGCCTACTGTACATTATAATCCAAATAAAATTATTATTAAATTATTATTATTTCGTTCTAAAACTTATCAATCTTGAGATAAAAAAATTTAAAATCCTGATAACTTTGTCGGGTTCTGAGGAAAATCTAATAGTCCACAACATAATAAGAGTACGAAAGAAATGGATTGCAATATATGGAGTACACCATTACCAGCGCAAATCATATTGCTTGTAACTGAGATGATTGATCAGCTATCTATGAAGTGATTACACTTTGGCCGAGAGTCAGCACCAGGTGTGCAGATTCTTATCAGGTAACACTTCAACTCGTTACTTTGTTCACATGGAAACGTGCCAATACATGCAACTTATCTTATATTTATAAGTTAATCCCCAAAGACTAAAACAACTTAAGGATATTGTATCCTAGAATCCGCAGAGTTTGATGTGTTAGGAACTTTAAACTTTTAAGCATTGTGTTGTCAATACAACAGGAAAACACTCAAAATCCACCAATATAGTGTAATTCTACTCGTAGTCTGCAAAGATCGAGTACAGTATAAAATTTTATGTTTAATTTGATCATGGGGTGGTTATTTTTAATGGACTTCACAAAAGGAGGAGGTTTTCCATAGATCCCTATAATTTTTTGCGGGAGTTTGCCGATAATTCGAAATTGTCAGGACGGATTTCAGCGATTTTTCGTAAATGCATTAAAGTGATACATTGGCGCTCCCATATCATGTTTTTTTTCAATATCCTCAAGACAATGAAGATAAAGATATTTTAACTAACATTTGTATGACCTAAAATCAAGAATATAAGAGTAAAAATATTTATTTAGGCCTACGACCTAAAATTTTGGAAATATATTTCCTACAAAAATATGCTCAGGGGAAAATTGTCAAACTTTAGAAGTATAGACTAATAAGAATGACATCTTTAAAAAAAGAATTCAAATGTATGGATTTTAAGACATTTAAGTTTTACCCAAAATAGTAAATGGCAACCCACAGTACAGGATTTTTCACGAACATTTCTGTTATCTGTGCTAACCGATCTACATTGTAAACAGAATGAAAAAGGTGTGAAATTTTTCAAACAATATTTATTGATTTTTGTCGGCTAACAAAGATATCAATTAGCAATAAGATGAATTCTACCTATTTTCAAAGCGTGTTGCTTCCATCGAGACAACTGGTCATCTCTTTTCTCTATATCTTCTGGTTAAACAATATAGAATTATTTGCCTCACATAGTAAAAGAAAGGAAAAACAAATTAATTTCAAGTTATTTAAAATAGGAAAAAATCTTGGAGTACTGAATATACATATAAAAACATGCTGATTACGACCCAAATATCATTAAACTATGCTAGGCCTATATAAAAACACAAATATAAAAATATTCCAATAGCCTTAACGAAGTAACTTTAGATTTATATAACAATAATTATATATATATATATATATATATATATATATATATATATATAATTTACTTTATTATAATATACAATTGTATCACAAAAATTATAAAAACGCAAATTCTGTTATTTGTTTCGATTAATTTCTTCTCTTAAATATTATTCTGAATATTCCGAAGTTAATTCTCACTTTTACTGTGCGGAAACATGGGTTTAATTTTGGCGTTAGTTTATACAATAATGTATTAAGAAAGCTTCCATATATAAATAACGTGAATGTGCATAGATTTAAGAATAGAATAAGATATATTATAAAATAGTTATTCTAAAGTAGTTCTTCTTCTTATCTTTATGTACTATTTTAAGTAAATGTTAACAGTAATGCATTTTATGTTTTCTTGTGATTTATGATTTTTTCCTTCTTTTGTTTTGTGATGTTTACATGCGTGTGTGTATGATAGGCCTATTGCTGTACTTTTCAGAATTGAACTTCATCCGAGCCCGAGCATTCTGCTCTTTCGGGTGTTTATCACTTTTCTGAAACTTGTAAATACATATTAACATAACTTGTATGGTATCTGGTGTGGTAATTTGTATTATTTTGTATTATTATTATATTATTGTAATAAATTAACTTTAACTTTAACGTTGTCTTCTATCATGAACATAATTCTTGTTTTCAGGAGAATGGCTTTTAGTACTAGTTCATTGTGCTAAGTACCTAGGCTACAATACAGCTGGAAACCTCAGTAATAGTAACAATGCATCATTCTCATGGAACTTATCAGATATCAGTCTTGAATCTCTCTACCTCAAACATCTCCACTACTATTGGTTAGGAGCCTCAGCAGTATCATATGGAATGTATTTCTTCATTGGAGGATTCCTTCATGTAAGTATTACCAGGTCGACAAATATTATAGTAGAAGTAACATTTATCCACTGTGTGCTATAGAGCACGTTTTTAAAGCCATCGATTACTTCCATAATGCCATCGGGCTTTCATCAGGGTGCCTGTAAAGTCAGCGGGAAATGGACCTGGAAAGCATCAGACTATCTGTAAACTCGCCGCTGTTAGTCCGCTGAAAGTCATCGAATGCAATCAGACTCATCATCGACCTTTATGAACGATGCTTCTTGGTTGACAGACATGGCAGAGGAGAGAAGCAGATGACAGTTGCCACTCGCATAAACTGAGTAAATTTTCGTGCGAAAGCTATCGAAGTGCTCTTCATCAGAGTGTGATCCCTCTGAATATGAAAGTTATGAGTTGATTTTGTTTTGAGACGAGAAAAAAAGGAAGAAAGTATTCTACATAAAAATCTATTAATTTAATGTTGTTTTCCAAATATCTTTAAACTGACAGCACAGGTTATCCTTAAATTGCCCATTAGGTACCGCATTTAAATATTTAAAATGTTTTATGGATTTTAATGTGCTCAAAACATGATTTACAAGAATGGCAGCACTCAGTTATTAGTTCCTTGCCCATCATATAATATGTCTACTTCTTGCAATTCCATGATACAATAATTATTAACAACACGAATACTCCGCAGAAATCCACCAACCTGTTCGTAAAGTCAACAGCATTCTGAGGCTCATCTTAAAACAGAAACTAGCGGATGGCATTCATCGTGTATTCATCGGACTTTCCACCGGTGGATTTACTGGTGACTTTTAAAACGTGACCATTGTGTACGAAATCCAGTAACACTTGTAGTGGGGGAGAAATAATATGAAGGGGGGAAAAGGTCTAAAAGTGAAACCTGTATGAATTCAGTTTTATGCGAATCTAAAAACCGATAATCAGGGAGTCTTCTAAAATTGCATTTATCAATAGCATAATGTCGAATGTCTAAACATCTCGGGATTCCGGTCGAGTGACAAAGTTAGAGCTGTCTGATCTTTGAGCTGCTTCTTGCTCTGCAGTCATCTTGTGAGAAGAATTAGTAAGCAAGGCTAGAGTTTGAGGGTCTCTATATTATATTCTATCAAATGTGGTGAAATGAAGCTGCTATTGGTCAGAATATAAACAGGGGTGCCCAATAAGGTGCGACAAAATGGAATATCATGTGTAGTGGGTCCATTCTGGGCAAAGTAGGCCTACTAATGTGCTGTACCATATAGGGTTATAAGTTTAATTACGGTGTAACATTTTTTGTTAATGTTGTATTAGACTTTATTTTTCATGCTGTCGGGATGAGCTTAAATGACCAATATATTCACTTTGTCTTAAACCTTTTGAGATATACCAATCCAAATTATTGTTTTATTTATTTTTATTGTTATTAATTATTATTATTATTATTATTATTATTATTAATATTCTTATTGCTGTTTCTGTTTTTGTTGCAGTGGTATTACTATGTGAGACAGCGAGACAGGGCAGAGGAGTGGAAGTGTCAACCAAACAAGTGGTTATCACCAGAGCTGGAACGCCATGAAATTCTAATAGGCTCTATTAGTCTTTTTGTGACGAGTTCATTTACAGCCACCATCGCTTGTTATATCGGCAATGGCGGTTGGTCTAGAGTCTATTATCAGTTCGATGAGTATACTTGGACTTGGTGGTTCCTCCAGTGGATTGTCATATTTGTCTACCAGGTAATACATCATTAAATATGGAAAACACCTTATTAAAAGTGCAATCAATTTGCTGAAGACTGATCATTACAATTTTCTTAGATCGGTGGGTGTATTAAACTGTTTTCCACTTAAAGCTCAATCAGATGAAGCAAACTAGCAAGTTACAAAATTAATTGCTAACGTGATCATGTCCCTAAATGTTTATGATTTTAAATAATCTTCATACAGTAAAAATTTTTTTAGACGACCTCTTGGATAACATTTTAGCTATTACTTGTATAAAAATATGAAAAATCTAATTCAAATCGTCAGAATTCTGGAGAAATTACCTGGCTCTCATGAAGTACCTACTTACAACCATTTGCGTAAGTTTTATTCTGTTTACATGAGTAGTAAATTATTATTTACTTTAAAAATGTATTATTAAATAGTAGTTTGAAGTACAATAATGTTTAACCATTAAATAAGACCGCCTAAAACTGGGATTAGCAGTATTTGTTGAGTTGCTGAAATACAATAGCCTATATTCCATCCTATTAGTCTGCTTTAATACAATAATTTTGGGAGCTCATTGCAAGACTGAAAAGCATTAGGCCTAAGTGCCAAATGAAACAGTGAAACCGTATCAACAGAAATGCTGTGAAATAAAGACTAATGACGTCTTATTCAAGAACAATGGGAACTATTCACATCTCTTTGTGCACTTTTGCAGAATGTTCGAACTTAACAATAATTCCTTTACAGAGCTATGTCTGATTGCACTAGTAGGATCCTTAGCCATCTCAAAAACCATAATTCCTTAATCACGACATAGCCTACATACAAGTACATTTTAATTTAATACTACATTTGAACGATATTTATTCCATGGAATAGTATTCAATTATGTTAAATTTGTCTTCTTAAATTGTCAATACAATTACTGCAGCTAGCCTAAACATATAGTTTATTTTGCGTTGTTTTAAAATATACCAAAAACTATCCCCTTTTAGAGTAACCTTAAGGATAAGAAAATAGCGCCCCTCTATGACTACTATGTGGCTTAAAAACTAAGATAGTTGTTGCTTCTGTTTTGACATTTTGAAAAAAATATATATATAATAGGCTGGTCCATTTTTAATTTAAAATATTCCAAATAAATTGCGGTATAGCCTATAATTCGTTATGAGATTTAAGAAAAATATTCTTCGCTAAACACTATCATGCATTTGATTTAATCCGTTACTTGAGTTCATATTCATTATAAGAACTCCCTATTTGCATCAGCTGCTTTCCCAATACGTATTATAGTAATTAATTAATAGTGCTTTATTCTTTCCAGGATTACATAACATACTTGCTCCATCGTATGTACCATACGCCATTCTTATACAAGAACTTCCACAAGCTTCATCATAAATACAAACAGCCAACAGCGTTCTCAGTGACAGCTATCCACCCTGTGGAAATTATGCACATTCAGATTACCTTACTACTTCCAGTATTTGTTTTCCCCGTTCATTTCGGTGAGTAATCTACTACTATTTCATTATTAACATCAGTGATATAAGTGTTATGAATTATATATATATACACACACACACACACACATACATACATATATATGCATCTAAATCATATTTATTTGACAGATTTTTGAAGGTGGTTCAGATTTAAAAAAAAAAAAAAAAACTTTTGACAAAATGTTCAAAGCTGATGTTAACAAAATTTCGGATTTCTATATTCTGAAATCTTCCCTTTCATGTTTTACTCAACATTAAACTAAGTGAAAAGTGTATTAGAAGAAATACAAAATAAGAAGCGACTTAAATTTAAATGGAAAAAGATAACAATGCTCTTGTATGGATTTGATCATAAAACTCTTATATTGAAATTTATAAAAAATATATGGTAAGTTATCAGAACCTGATATTTTTTTAAAATTATACTTGTGATTCCTTTCATTAATTGTTTTAATTCTGTATTTTTAAATTAGTAAGGAATTGTTGAATAATCTTACTTTATATTTTTAAAAATTTGAAATTATTACACTCTTATAATGAATGTTTATAAAAAAATATCTCAGAAGTTGAAAATGGTTTTACTTAATTTTTCTCATTGTGCTTCTGATTTATTTTTCTTAACTGCTTGAATTCTGTCTTCTTTAATTCATAAAGCACTGTTGAATTTCCTTACTTTATACGTTTTAAAAAGTTATATTTGTTACTCTGTATCATGCTGGTAATCTCAAATATTAATTAAAATACATTTGTAATACACAAAGAGAAATATCTGCATAGGTAAACGTTCTTTAATTAATACAAATTATTACTCCTTGTACAGATTAGATCCCAGATAGCATAAGCTGCAATAATTTTCTATTACAACCTTATTAAGATTTTAATAAGTCCCTCGTGGACATATTTTATGATAAACTGTGCTATAACTTCTGATTTTACCACTCATGTGTAGCATTATTTTTTGTAGAGTGTTTCGAAACATAATTTGCTCATGTGCTTCTCAGAACTTAAGACTACATTATATGACCAATAAAAAATACCCAGTAATTTAAAAGTCCAATATGAGCAATGGGAACAGCCCATTCGGTCGCGTCATAAAACTTTATTATTATTTTAGCTTTATTAATTCAAATTGCACGTTCGATTATACTAGCTACTTGTAATAATTATCATAAAACGTGTGAAATTTGAAACGGAAAAGAGAGTTTGTTTAGGCTAATCCAAAAAAACAGTTTTCAATATCTCTTATACTTCATTTCTTGCATGATGAAATATATAATTTCCAAGAAATTGAGTAGGAAGATGTTAATTTATTCATAGATATTATCATGTAATGGGGAACAACAGGTATACGCTACAGAATTTTATCACAGAAATAACGTAATAATAATGAGCATATACAGTAGGCTATATTCTGGCAAGATTCGTTCCGAAAGTACGAATTTCTAAACAAATAGCAAATGAGAACTTATTTTAACTGTCATTGCGGAATTGTGTTAGTTTCATGTGAGAACGCAAGTAAAAAGGCAGTGTTATAATAGCCTGACATGTCGCTTAATGTAGAATGCATAGAATTGGTTCGCATGAAAAATACACTTCGTGATAAAACAATGGGCTGAATACATCAGCTATTTTACAATAGACATAAATCTAGAATATAAAACAATTCTTTTCCCGTAGTGCCACAATATATCTTTGCTTTGTTTTATTCACAGTGCCTTTATACGTCATTGCATTATATACATATTACCACGGCATCATCGACCACTCAGGAGTAAATTTTAAAGCCTACTGGTGGCAACCCTGGCAGCCTGATGCAATTTTCCATGATAACCATCATCAGTATTTCCACGTCAACTTCGGCTTTAACTGCTTTCTCTGGGACAAGGTTAGTAAATTTAATTTTCATTGTTTAAACAGTAGGCCTAGGTAATTTAAACATATTATAACGTTTCATGTCTACAAAATTATGATCGAAAGATAGTTTTCACTGCTAAAAAATTACACTAGTCGACATCAGTTTCCCCCATGTAAAAATAATTCCCCATTTTTATAGAATTCATTTTATATTTGGATATAAAATTAATATAATATATAAAAATAAACTGCTTTATCACTATCTATGTCATGCATCAATTGATTGCTCTAGGCGATCCACCCTACTCCAGGTCTTTCTACACAGTTGTACCTCTAGTAACTCACAAAAATTGATTACTGATTAGTTACAGTTGATTTTATTAGTTAAATAATTATTAATTATCTCCCAACAGATATTTTCATCTATTTCATTGCTAAGCGGAAATTCTGCTACACTCGTTGATTGTGTTACATTTTAGTACCCTTTTGTACTCACAGGACTGAATTGTAAGATACGTGGTAACAATTTCAATGCTGTTATTTCTGTTAATTTAAATAGTATTAATGAAATAAGAAAAAGAAAATTTTATTTATTAAAAATCAACACTTTCGTGAAGTCAAAATAAAAGTATTCGAGATTTTAAAATCGTATTTATTAATAAAGAAAGAAAGTAAGTTCCCTAAAATTCCATAAACTCTATTCTTTCATCAGATCCATGGTACATACAGACGGAAGGACCGAATATATACGGAGGACATATTCTTTGGACGCGGAAAAGCAATAGAAGAAGCTACAAAAGAAGAATTAATGAATGACGTGAAGGAAAGAGAATCTGAAAATCCATTGGCATACAGGAATAATGAAATGGAGTTTAAACTTACGGACGAGGATCTTAAGAAAGTAAAATAAAAGAAATTGCATGTGATCCTGGTAATGTGTTTGTATTTATACTTTGTACCTGTAAATTGTGTCTGGCAATGAAAAATCAAGAAAATTAAAAATGTATGTATGAAGTGTGCATGTGATAACTGATGATGTGTAGTTATACACTAATTTTATATAATAAAAAGAAAAAAGATCTTTAATAAAGAATGTTACCGGTATACTAAAATGATTGTCAATTACTAAACGTTTTGGACAATGGTAGATCCTCAAACTTGGTCTGAAAATTTCGTTCTCCATCTACTCCTATCCTTGTCTTTAACCAGTGTTTGATTTTCTTCTCTAAATCGTCTAGTTATTGGATTATTTTTCTTCCACGATCTGCAGTTCTAATTTTCCTTCTATTATGTCAAGAAGTAGACAATTTCTTCTCAATATAATTATGACCTATCCCATTTGAAGAGCTGTATTTATAATTGATCTCTTCTCCACCGCTCTTCTCGGAACTTCATTTGTCACTCTGTCCATCCACTTCATAATTTTCATTTTTATCCCGCATTCAGTTATAAACTTTCCAGGCATATTTTCTTCTCCATTTTTAGTGTGCTTGTTTCTAATCTGTATAGAGCAATGATCCAGTTGTATCACTGTATGAATTTCTCCCTCAAATCCAAGCTGAAATTGCAAGTCGGCAGTGATCTCCCGCCCTTTTTTTTTATGAATGCTGAATTGCCCATGACAATTATTAGAATATTTGCTATTAGGTTAATATGATGACATTTATTATTGATGAATTAGGTCTACTGACAAAATCTAATGAGATTATTCACCTTGAATATTTTAATGTCACTATTTGACACCATGGCAAGGACCATATCCCCTTACTGTAAGAAATCTTTAAATATTTCCACCGTTTTTAAATATACCAAAATTTGGACCCTAAGCACAATAAATATAATAGGCCTTTATCTTTGTGCTGTGTTCTTGGAGACCAAATTATAAGTTATTATAGTGGGGCGGACTTACAACAAAAACTGGGTTTTTCAGTTAAGGTAATGCTGTAATATTATATCTGAGTGGCTTGTATTTTCTTTCATAATGCGCAAGAGCTTCAAGGACGAGCAGTTATATTCGCTAATACTCTTCAAATACATAAAATATCAAACTTAGCAAAAATATGCTGGGTCCCCTAAAAATACGCCCATCCCCGCACTGCTGGGTCTGCGAGAGCCTTATCGCCACCACTGTATCAATGTCGTCTCTGATTCCAGTTTCGTGAGCATGATATAATATTTTTTCACACTTAGAATAATATTACACCTTAATGTTGAAGAATATACGACTTAAAGCGAAAGCAGGCTGTTATAGAAGCTGGAAACAAATATAGGTCGTAACGTTCGATATAGGTGCATATAGATATATGAAATTTCACCATTGCAATTTCCGATAGCCTACGCAATAAATACAATTTCCACTGGCAGATTTTACAGACTCTTAGGGGGAAAAGTAGGTAAAAACCTGATAATACGATGTGAAGGTAAAATATTGATATCGGTAATGATAGAGATATTATAGCTTTCAATTTTAAGACATCCTTTTGCATTTATGTCGATATAGCTAGTTCAAAAATGTACAGGTGTTTACAAATTTTCAGTGCATATCAATTATAGTAATCATATGTTTACACAGAAATACGGCTTTTCTAGCTTTGTTTTTCTGTCTCGGAATTGAAATATTGTTATTCACTTGAATGAATACATCCTGTCTGTTGGAGAAAAACAGTTTCATTGGAATTCCCCTCAACAGCTGTTCTTCTCACGCCACCAAATCGGTGACACATTGTTTACTACAGCCCTACGCTCGAAGAGATATTGAATCTCATTGACCCTTTCAACCAAATACATTAATTGTTAATGACCTCAAGAAAGGTAAATTCATCATCAATAGCAGAGGAGTAGTTAACGGCTGTCATACGGATGCATGTCACATTCATCTCTCTGATGCCTTAAAACTGTGGTAGTTTATAAAAACATTTAGGTTACTGAATTACTTATGAATATAGAAAAACAAGAAGGCGTTCAATTCAATGTTCCCTTAAAATACTTGTTTTTCATGATGCGTTATTATTGTGCTTTTTATTAGCTATCAATGCAGACGTAGTTTGTTTGGTATGTTCTATTTGCAATAAACTTTCTACAAATCCTGGAAAACAGACAAACTGAAATTTTGTATAAAGAGGAATTACGTTAAAATTAAAGAATCTTAATTCACTAGGTCTAGCAAAGTGAAAACTGACCATTTTAACCGGGATATGATGAGAGAATCTCCAGAAAAATAAATATTTACACACTGTAAATATCTTAATGGAATACATTACGTCTATATGTCTGGCACTTAATATATTATAAGTAATACCGTTATAGTGTTTTACATTCAGCAGAATAGGCAGAGTGAAATATATTTTTCCTATAGGTTGTAACACATAAATTAAAAAAAAAAAACAAACAAACAAAGCCTGGATCGCCGATTAAGAATGGCTGAAACTACAACATTGTGCGTTGCTTCTTTTCTGCCTTGCTTTCGGGGGAATACAAACTCCAAAGGATCATCAGCTATGAAGTGCCATATGCTATTAAGTACGAGTTCATCCTAGATACAGCACAACGTACATTTATTTTTATTATTTTTTGTCGACACACACTTTAAATAAGCTTTGAAGTATGCAACGGCTATATAGTAAGTGAACTTATGTGAAATACATTGTAGAATTGCCTTGTTACGATCATTAAATTAAAATCACTCCGCAATTTGCGTTTTTACCATCATGAGGAATTATTCGAATAATCTTATTACTGCTGTTAGTCCCGTTTCCTTTATTTCTCTCTTGTCTGGACTATCTACAATTCCATTTTCAAATTCATCAACAGTTGGGACTTTGTACAATTATATAAAAACCAAGATAGGCTATTTTCTATGTAGAAGGGTCTATACAGTTATGTTGATAGTTCTGATCATTGTTTGTAGTTCAGTATCGATCACTGTAAGACTTCAAGGTGACATTCTTATAGCAACAGTGATTGGTAGTGACATTTTGAAGATAATACTGTGCAGTGCAACTTCAGTGATATCCTTGCTGATGTGCGGAATACTGAATACCAAAAGGATGCAGAAGATTTTTAAAACATTTTCACAGGTGGATGTGATTCTGTTCTCTAACCCTGACCATGTAAATAAGAAAACGTTCAAATTTATGCTCATAGAGGTTATAACAGTTTATTTATCATTATCTTGTCTATTTCTCTTGGATGGATTTGTATGGATGACTGGAATCGAAAACATATCACTGATATATTTTGTAACTACTTATCCTTTCCATGTTATTAACATAACAATGGCGATTCAATTTATTAACTTGGTTCTGCTACTTGGTAATCGGACTGTTCACCTTAACAACCAATTGTCAGCTATGTTGTACAAAAAGAAGCCAGGACCTCTATCGCCAGAAGAACAGTTCAATGGAAAATTCTTGTTCAATGCGCTTGCTCCAGAGAAACAACCATCTAACCCCTGTCTTCATTTAAGTCGGATTAAGGAGTTAATGTGGGTGCATAATTCTTTGACTGATATCTGTAATACGATAAATTTTTGTTATGGAATTGCACTGCTGATAGATTTTGCCGCAACATTCACCGACATAACGGCTGTTCTGTATTTGGCTTTGGCAATATTTTTAAACTACCAGAAAATAGTTGGAAACTCCACATTGTTAATGGTAAGTATGCAGTAAGTGTAAGTTACGTAACTTTTTCATTTAGAAGGATCTCACTTTGTCGTGTGATTCTTACATTTTGAAAAGAAGAAAAAGGAATAATTTTTACTTATTTTTAGTTTGGGGCAAATTTCTATTCACTTTAAAATTAATAAGAAGATACATACTTAGTTGTACTCTTTCAGCCTATTAATACATTTATACAACGAAGTCTATACGAATAGTTAATTCAGAAGAACAATAAGCAAAAAGAATTTAAAATGTCTTATAACAGCACATTTCTAAAATAAAATCCTTTGAATAAAATCCCGCCAAAAATGGCATAACACACAAAGTAAAATAAGGTATCATTAAACTATAACATATTAATGTTGTCTGAATCTTAAATCTCCTCACAAATATAAAATAATAAATGTCACGAATCCGATCATCTTCGGATTACATAACAACCCTTACTTACAAAAAACACGGACAGAATAGAATATTTTCAAACGGCGAAATCTGTTCTTCATGGTGGTTTCATGAGAACTAATATGCTGCCAAATCAAATTTGGAATCGGGTCGCCATGTGTCATCCAAAGCAAATATTAATGATTTTCACTGCATTTGTATAAAAATTCTCCCCCGACTTTTATATTGTAGGTAAATAAACAAAATATATTCCAGCAAAACATGTCCTCCGCCAAATACAAGTAGAAAGAATAGGAAGAGGATAAAGTTGTAAGATCACCGTACAGTACTATCAATTCTATGTCAAGGCTGTTAGTATGTTCGATGCATGAAAGAAATCAGACAGGCCTACCGTAAGTCGAAAGTACGGATGGACAAAGTAAACGCCCCTCATTTAAGCAAGGGAAGCAAATAGGTGCAAAATGTTTACGATAAATAAGCTATATATAAAGAAAGAAATATAATTGTCCAGATTTTAACAGCTCGTTTCTTCGGTAGATTCAAACAGAACATTCAAATACAATGCACGACCTAAGTGAGTACTTTTCTCACAAAAAATCCCAAAATTTAACCATGTTCTACTTGATAAGTATTATCAGCAGGCCTACTGTTCTGTCCTGTTCTTTTTTCACTTCAGAAGGTAAGAATAAGGAATACATTTTCCTTTGCGGGTTTTCAATAAAGCTGGCAGTCTTCGTGCAAATTAAATACAAAAATTCATGTTTGGACCACATATTCCAAGAAATATGGAAACATCAAAACAAGACATTTTCTTAGTGGGTTTATTTTCATACTAGTGCAAACTGGTCGTTGCCACCGATAGAGCGATGTGGCTGTGCGCTGTTACCATTCTAAAACTCAAAATATATTTTGTATTAATTTTAAAGTTATTTATGGTCTCCTTTAACCTGTAGTTATGGTACTTCCACTCTGTGGGCCAATATCATACCATAGAGATTCTAGCTATTTATTATTTCTAACTTAACTCCTGTTAATTAAATTTCATCAGAAAAAGTTTCTTTATTCGTTCGAGCAAATGGCATTATTGCCTTATTATTATTACAATATTATTATTACAATATTATTATTATTAATATTATTACAATATTATTATTAATATTATTATTCAATTCATATGAAACTGTTTCATTACAAAATTATAACCCACAGATAAATTCAATATTTTTTATTCTTGTCGTTAGAAACGGATTTCAGATATAATTCCTCTTTACAGGCCTATAAAAAGCAAACATTTCACATGTTCGTAAACCGTGAAGTATTAATGAAAGTGTGGCCGAAAGTAAGAGTACTTTATATGAAGGATAATTTAAGCATAAGATTACCAGGTAATATTAAAAATCATAACATAATGTATTATGTGTTGAAGGTATTCCTGAAGGGATGCTGGGCTACACTGTACATTCTGAAGTTAATAATTATAACAGGATCATGTCATTTCGCTCAAGTACAATCCTGTAAGACTGTCTTCCTAGTGCACAAACTATTACAACAGAAAACTATGAAACGTGAAGTGTTCTCTCAGCTCAAACAGTTCTCTATGCAGCTTCATCATCTTAAAGTGAATTTTACTGCATGTGGATTTTTCAACATCGACTTCACACTTCTTTTCATCATGGTAGGATCTGTTACAACTTACCTTATAATTTTTCTTCAGTTTAAAGCATAACAACCTTCGAAAGCATTACTTTACAATTTAAATTTAGTACAATGTGTAAGAAAGTTATAATCACAATAATGAGAAATGCTAAAATACAATACGAAATTGATCGATGTAATGTAGAAGTTCAGATTACAATATTGGGAATACAGTTTTTGTTTTTTTTGTTTTTGTTTTTAATTTTAGTAGGATTGCTACTAAAGCGTTTAACATACATTTACTTGCACGTTGGGATTTCTTTTTGCAGAGATTTAGTCAATATGGGACCTCTTTTAGCAGTAATCTGCTTATATAGACATAGAACATGTTTCTATAGTTACCTATGATGAATGTAAAAACTTCTATTAAGCTATACAACAGGAATGTAAAACTGTACAAATATGTTTGCTCCTGAATGTATTTAAACAATAAAAATTGTCATTAATGAATTTAATTTCAGTAGAGGGTTATAAATATTATAGGCTAATATTTCTTTCTTTTTCTAACTTATACGCTCGTACCTTATATAAATGAAATGTTCAAACAATCTTCATATTACCTTACAAACTACTTTTTATTATACGTCATGGAGCAAAACAGAGTAGACCTACATATTTATACTTACTTACTCAATGGCAATAGACAATTCCTCAGAAAGATAATGGAACCCGAAGGTTCATTGCCGCGCTTACCTGAGCCCAGCATTCAACCCTATTCTGTGCTGTTCATCCCTCGCAAATCCTATTTCCCCTAAATCTATCCTAATATTGTCCTCCCACCTACGTCTGGGTTTTCCAGGTGGCCTTTTCCCTCCGGGTCTCCCAGTCAGTACTTTTGAGATATGTCTTTCCTCCCCCATGCGTGCAACATGTCCAGCCCATTTCATCCTCCGTGCTTTAATTACCCTTACTAAATCTGGTGAAGAGTACAGATCATGATTCTCGTCGTTATGCAGTTGTCTCCAGTTCCCATTTTCATCTCTCTTGGGCCCAAATATTTTCCTAAGCACCCTGTTTTCGAACACTCTCAGATTATGTACTTTCCGAAGAGTAAGCGACCATGTCTAACATCCACATAATGCCGACAGGATAATAGTCGACCTACATATTTAATATTTAGCATATGCAGATGACTTTGCTTGATGGGCGATGACATAAACACAATCGATGCCTGCAGGAATGTTGGATTGGAAATTAATACAGAAAAAACTAAGTACATGGTCATGGAAGAACTTAATCTTAGAGTGTTCGAAAACCGGGTGCTTAGGAAAATATTTGGGCCTAAGAGAGATGAAAATGGGGAATGAAGAAAACTGCATAACGACGAGAATCATGACCTATACTCTTCACCGGATATAGTAAGAGTAATTAAATCACGGATGAAATGGGCTGGACAT
This sequence comes from Ectobius pallidus, assembly GCA_964059195.1. NCBI lineage: Eukaryota > Metazoa > Arthropoda > Insecta > Blattodea > Ectobiidae > Ectobius > Ectobius pallidus. The sequence goes on from CAXKWD010000006.1 coordinate 110,016,429, forward strand.
GTTGCGCGCATGGGGAGGAAAGACGTATCGCAAAAGTATTGACTGGGAGACCCGAAGGGAAAAGACCACTTGGAAGACCTAGTCTTGGATCCACCATTTCACGCCCGAATCGAAGGCCGCATCTATGGAGTGGAAACATCCAGACCACTTGGAAGATCTAGACGTGGGTTCACCATTTCACTCCCGAATCGAAGGCCGCACCTACGGAGTGGAAACATCTGTCATCACCTGTCCGAAAGAAGTTCAAAACAACGCCCTCTGCAGGTAAAGTGCTCCTCACAGTGTTCTGGGACGCCCAAGAGGTTTTGTTGCTGGACTTTTTGGAGGATGGAACCATCAATGCTACTCGGCACTGTCACATGCTGTCGAAATTGAAGAAGGCGATTCGGAAAAAGCTGCCTGGCCTTCTCCAAACTGGCGTTCTGTATTTGAATGACTGCGAGACCACACTCGGCGACGGCAACGCCAAACCATATTGCAAATCTTGCTTGGGAGCGCAGAGCTCTTTTTTTCCCCCTGGAGGGCGTTTTGAAGCTTATTAAGCCGAGTGACAAACGTCTCAGTGTATGTGGTAATTATGTGGTAAAATAAAAGTACGTCTTATCTTTAATGTCTCATATTTTTTGTCTTTCATCCACACCTCTGTACACAGTCGCTAGGGGAAACTTATTTTCCTTCTCACCCTCGTACATACACGGATAGCCCACTATAAGTTCAGATGTGATAGGCTATAGCAATAAAAACGCGTTAAAAGAATTAACTCTTGTTGAGCTAGGTTATTTTATTATTATAACTAGCGTTTTTAATTACTATATCACATCTGAACTTTAAAGTGGTCAATCCAGGTATGTATGTTTGAACTGTATGGGTTAAGCTCAGAAGTATACTTAAAAGCCTTCAATAGTTTGTAAATATTTAAAATTTTTATATACCTTGATTTGCATTGTTCATTTTCAAAGGAGGGCTTTATTGATAATTTGCAAACATTGTAAATATAAGTTAGTACAAATACTGTTTTTAACTTCTGACAGCATATATATAACAAGAAAGACATTAATTACTGTACAGATACATATTTACTTTTAAGTCTAGGCTAGACTTCTTATAATATATGATTGAAGAAATAAGGGTGATTTTTACACATAGGCCTACCACTAAATTATAGCATAAACTCAACACAGGATTAAGATCATTAAATTACCATCAATTTTAGAAGTTATATTCCTCTATTTGGTAAAAGGAAAGAAGCATTCAAAATATTTTCATATTTAACAGCGTCCTCTGTTTATTTTTCATCGACTTGTTTTTGTACGTGGGTACTTCGGTATGCCGTGGGAATAACACAACTCTTATTATCAACATCTTAATTGTGCTAATATGTGTCATTCTTCTTATGTTATAACAGAGCAGTACACTTCTGTCACAAACAAATTATAATTTTAGCTTTGTTACTAGTAAATTATGTGCTATTTCAATTTCGCTTCTGACAGCTACACTCATTACTTATTACGCGATGTATTGACATGTATCCGGTTCTCTACTTGAACGAAAAACTTCGCCAGTCGGTACCGGAATGACTAGATCACTGAATTGCACATGTGTATGTAATTCACAGTTTCGTTAAATAATAAAAATAATAAAAAAATTCATAAGTTATAATTACGTAATATAAGGTCGCTTCCATCGTACTTTAAGCAAACCAGATTTTATCTTGAATCTTCGTTGCAGGAACAATGATTGGTTACAGTGAGAATAAAAGTATTAACCATTCTGGACTTCTGAATCGACGAGAAAAAAGTGTTACCAGCTGTAAGGAAATATAGGAAGCCTGCACATCACCACAAGCTGTTCGAAATTTGTCTTTCAATTAAAAAAGAAACGGGAAAAGATGAATTCAAATAACTTTTTGGCGTCTATAAGGCCATTGTATTACGTATCTCGAATAGTTTGCCTCGCTCCTTTGTCTATAAATCCATCATACATCTTGAAAGAACTTTCAATTGGATCTAAAATATATTCTACACTGATATTAACAATGCTTATTAGTGTTAGTGCACTGTCACTAATCCAGCGTGTTAAGGCTTCTGAGCTAGTGGCAACGGTCATTGTTAATGAATTTCTGATGATGGGCATGGGTGGAATAAAAGCTGTCACTTCAATCCTGCTTTGCTTGACACTTCATAGAGTCAAAGCAAGAGAAGTGATTTATAAAATAATTAAAATAGACTCCTTGTTATTACCAGATCCTGTATCAACCTACAAAAAGACATTCATATTCACACTAATGCAGACTTCAATTGTTTATTTGTACACCATTCTGCTGTTCTTTTACGACACCATGGTATGGACACGGGCTGTGGATGAAATGGATGCCTGGTATTTGATTTCAGGATATCCACATCGCATTATTAATACTGCAAGCGTTCTTCAGTTCTGCGATTTTGTTCTTCTATTACGTCATAGAATAAAAATTCTAAATTCAAAGCTAAGTGAAATTTTAAAATCCATTGAGTATCCGAATGTTCTCTATTCGTCAGTTATCCGACACAGCTCGGCTCACGTATCTAAAGATATACACCAAAGAAGAAATTCAGCCATGAATACTTCTACAATGATCCCAATGAATTCAACGGCGGTATTTGGAAATATTCGTTCAATGCACATAAATGATTTCGATCATCATGCTCTACATAGTCTTCGTGAACTATATGATGAATTATGTGACGTAACTGCATTAATTAATTCTATGTACGGACTACTATTGCTTCTGGAACTTGGTGTGACAACTATAGAACTTACATCATCGTTGTACCTCCTTATTGCTACTTTCTTTGGGATACAAGATGTCGACATCGATGTCATGGGTCAGTTCATCAGCCTCATGGTGGCATGGTTGGTACAGTACTCGTTTAAGTTGATCAGCATAACAGCACCGAGCCAAGTGGCTTCGCACGAAATGGATAACACCATAGTACTTGTGCACAAACTCTTGTTGGTGAAGCGTTTGGACCAAGAAAGTATGAATCAGCTCAAGTTGTTTTCTCAACAGTTACTCCAAAGGAAAGTGAAGTTCACAGCTTTTGGTTTCCTCAATTTAGACTACTCCCTTCTGTTTACTATCATAGGTGGAGTTGTTACGTATTTAGTAATTGCAATGCAGTACAAAAGTAGCAAGTAAATAATTGTTAAATGTTATGTGTAATTATAAAAGTTAAGGAGATCGTTCTCCAAGATGAAACAGTCAACACCACATGAATACTAAGTAAATGAGAAAGGCAGCCGGAATTATTCAATTAATAGGGATTGACATGTATAAATGAGCATTAGAAAGTATGTAATATTCCTACCAATAAGGTGCATTTTCATATCGGTATGGATTTAATCATACTTAGCATACCATCGAAATTTAAACCCTTTGCATTCACGTTGAGTGTACATGGAGTTCAAGACGTATTTTATTTACATCGACCTGCGGGATGTTGGGACTTTTTTTGCGCGCTGGGAATGTTCATTTACATTAACATGAAACTGAGTGAGCAATAATAACTAATAACACATATTTACTGCACACAGCACATGGACAACCCGAAAATATGCAGAACCTGTTACTTTTAATGTACTTTTCACAAGAAGGTATTAAAATTGAGATAATCTGGATAAAAATTAATTACTATCTGAAAAATGATTGCTCAAATAACCATTATCTTTTATCAAATTAACAGGATAACAGTTAACCAGATCATTGTACACTGACGTCATTTTGACAACTAATCTAGTCATTTGAATTTATCTAAACTATTAAAAGATAGTTTAGTTGATAGTGATTAGAGCCTTAAGCAATATAAGAAGGATGTTTTAGAGTGGATGGATAAGCATTTGGCGGCTTCTGGTATCTGTGTAAGTGGTATTGTCTGTATGGAAGCGCATGATAAACAGAAAATCTTGACTCAAAAAGTGAGAGTTAACTATAATTGTTCGACAAAAAATCCAGATAACTGCAAATAATATACAACTTAATGATTACCCGTCCTTCGCACACGTAAAAAAAAAAAAAACTACTTGGCATATTTTATGTGAAAAACAAAGAATAATCTATTTGACGTGGTTGTTCTTAGTAACGCTAAATAATCATAGGAAACATAATTCTGTTATTCACTGGAAGCCATTGAAATAACCTAATCGCGATAACAAAAAGAACCAAAATACTTTTTTCGTAGAAAATTTTAATTTTAGATAATGAAAGTGATTTCGCCACACTAAAGTTCAAATATTAGATTTGAGCATAATGCATTTACTGTCGAAAACCATTAAAATGACTACCATTACGAAATGGTGTATATTGGCCTCGTCCTATGTCCTTTCCTGGTACCTGTTTTATCTCCTCTGCAGTTAATTGTCTTTGCAGTTAACCGTTATACAGTTATTTGTTTCAGCTCTACTATACAGTAAACTGTAGTCCATAGGTACTGTCAGCAGTCTGTCTCTTTGAATCTCGGAACCAGTCAGAACTTTCAGAGGATATGGGATTAAAATGTATGCTCTGGTGATGAGCATTTAATATATATTTATAAGTATGATGTAATACCTTCGTTTTTAGATTCATTTTCCTTCCAAGTCGACAGACCATAACGTTTATCTTAATGTTGAAACACTAATGAATCAGGCGATGGAGTTTTGTGTTATACTACAAAGAACCACACTATTTTTCAAGTCGATCTAATAGACAACAGTAAAAAAGGATAAATAGTCAAGTTTCTAATGAATGGTTGAAAATATGAATGCCTACTATCCTACATCCAAGACCCCAACATTATATCTCATTTATTTTCTTTTGATGTTTCCTAAAATAAATAAATTTAAGTTTATTAATAGATAAATAATCAAGTTTAAAGTTATTATATTAAACAATTTACAGAATAGACTAATATATCTGTTTCGAGGCTACTATAGAATTTAATTATATTTTTATTAGGTTTCGAAGAGTCGATAAGTGAATTCTTACTGCCCACATATTGTTGCTTAGAGAGATAATATCAGTTGCATTTGTACTGCTAGGGACCTTGTGTTGTGCAGGACATAGTACAGCCGGACCCAAAAAAGAAAATAAACTTATAGATAGAAATGCTTAACTCTCTTTTTAATCCTGTGCCATATAATTTAGAAATACCTTAATTCCTATTATACTGAAATTATCGAGTATATATTCATGTACAAATTAAATAGTCTTCATGTTTGTCTATGGAATGCTTAATGAGAGGACACTGGCTAGTCTTCAAAATTCCTGTTCATAAGAATACATGTTAATAGTGTAGGATGAGATGACGGAGATTTTTAAACCCTTTGGAGAAAAAAGGCAATGAATATCTTGAGAATATATATTTCTTCTACGTCAGTAAGTTCCCAGTGATAAGATGGAATCTATATCATAGATAGTGTGTTGGATTCCAAAATCAGAAATTCCTGTCAGAAAAATGGATAAACATTACTTGTTGAGTTACCTGTTACTGATCTCTTAAACTTTCTATGAATTGTTTGTGGAAGATGGTACAACGTATGGTATTTGCGTAATGAATGATGGCCATGAGGAAAGGAGCAATGACTTTTATTTCAGACTTTTATTACCACCAAGCTGGATTTGGAAAGAACTTCTATAATAAGACAAAGCAGCAACAATAGCTTGTTTTCACTGGTCACTGTGGTAGAATTATCGATGAGGTAGTTTCCTTTTCACAGCAAGAAAGAATATTAAAGATGTGGATACTTTTAACACTTTTACTAGTATTTGATAACATTTACTAAGTTACTACAAATTTAATCATGAAACTTGTTTATATTCAAAACCGTTTCATAACTCAAAGCACATAGTAAACTGCAACACTTTAATGATTAATACTGAATTATATTGTAACTAGGGATAGGTCCTCGATACTTTCGATACCTCGATACTCTTGATACTTGCATGGTACCGGCATCGAACGATACTTCAGAAAACTCGCTCGATATTTTTTCGATACTTTCGTAATTCTGCAATTCAGTAATTAAGTGAGAATGCTAGTATTTTTTAACAAAAACTTGTAAGTGGACTGTTTAAAAAACTAATTTTAGTTTTAATGTAGAGTTTAAAAATAATTATAGGCTACTGATGATATTAAATTTTGTCTCATTAAATATGCAGACTTAATTAATTTAGTTGGTATTACACAGTTCTCTCAAATTTTAATTTTTAATGTACCTATTTATTGAACCTGGATATGTTGAAGGTAACGAGTATCGAGGAAAAAAATCATGTATCGGTATCGAGTATCGAGAAAATCTGGTTTCGACTCATCCCTAATTGTAACATATTAAAACTTTTCATTTACACACATAATTAATTCGGAGTTTATCTTGTTGAAATATCTTAGTATGTTAACGCCATTAGACAAAACCAAAGTTGTGTGCATCTCTTAACATTCTGCATTCTGCACTAAATTTCCATATTATTACGTTTCATCTAGAATCACAGACAATTAAAACAAAGGCTAAAGTCACGTCTTGAATTGAAGATATATGACGAGGTAAGTACTAACAGCACCGGCCATTGTAAAGAGTAGCGTGAAGTCAATGCTGAAGAATCCGAACGCGGTGAATTTCACACTGCGATGAAGAAGCTGCTGAGCGAACATCTTCAGTTCGCGAACGACGTTCGAGTTTAAAGGATGAATTAGCAGAAGTTTCTGAACCATGATTGCTGTTTTGATTGCCTCTGTAGTAGTGTATCGACAGCATGCAGTCACTATAATCAATTTCACCAGGTAAACTATTGCCCAGCACGCCAATAAACTTACCTATTGAAATAGGAGAAAATAGTAAATCATTATTACATTTTAAGTAACCAGCACAGATACCATAAAAATATATAAGTGAAACCTACAGGACGTAGATTATTAACAATTAGCATTCGCATATGAAAAATCATCCCCAATAAACGCCCACTTTGGTCTGTTTACTACCTACAGTTAAAGCTCACAATTATTCTGTGTCGTGATACATTGCTAATGTTTAAGTGCAAAATTAATACTGGAAGTTGAATAAAACTTGATTCGTGGTGAAATTAATAAAGGGTATGTACAAATCACTACTCTTGTTTTAAAATCTTCAGTTTTATACAGTGCGCCCGAGAACAGTCTCCGCAGTTGCTATTTGCTGGAGAGAGGGCTAGGTGCAACAGTTACGTTGGCAACACGGGCTTTTATAAAAACAAACCGCCAGCTGTGTATGCAGGCAGGCAGAGGTCACTGTCACTTTATCAATGGGTGCATTGTCTAATTACTAATCAGTGCATATTGCAGTGTGCAAGCATTTTAGATCGAATATTGTGACAGGACTTCCAGCACCTGCAATGATCAGCTGTGGTGAGTACCAACTTAACTGCTGCAGCTAGCTGCCTCTCCAAACAAGTAGCCGCTGCGGAGAATATTCTCGGGCGCACTGTAGAATGTACATATACTTGGTAATGTATTTTTTTCATGAAAGTATAAAACGTAAAAGTAATTTACTAGTAATAGTCTACAAGCTTTTACAATATTCTGATTATCATCAATGCAACGAGAACTGTTGTAGAACATAAAAATAAATCTATCTTTCAGTAATTATAGGGGAATGTTATATCTGTTTGATGATAGGGACAGGAAAGTGTGAACAAAATTCAATGTGTTCGTTGGCTTTTCGTATAAATAACATTGCAGAAACGACATGATGTGCGAAAAATGTAAATAAAGTAGTGAGAAAAGTTATTAATGTAATGTAAGAATGTATTAAGTTTTCTTTTTAAGCTTTAATAACCAATAATAATATTAATTCAAAAATTGCATGACCAAATGGAAGAGAATTGATCGCTTCTTTGAAGCTTCGAAACATTGTTTACAGAAGGAAACTTAAAACACGGTACGCAGTTAATGTAAAGTAATGGCAACTGATTGTTTTGATCAGTTTTAAGAAAATGTAAGGATCACAAGAGTTAAATGGAAACGTCCAAATACTTATCGTTCTCAACAGTATAAGCCCTAGTTTTTCGATAATTAGTCTGGGTAATGTGCATAACATAAATATTTGTATTATTAAATATTTTAGCTATGTCTATATTTATTATATATATTATATATATAAAATATATATTTATTTATTATATAATAAATATATATATATAATAAAAATATATAAAAATATATACACCGGTATATATAGGCTGAATCAATTATAATATAATTATTCATGTGAAATAATCCAATGTGTTTTCTGAATTGGATAATTACTGTTTATAATCTGATTAAGATGAAGGGGATTCGAGGCAGGTTTAATGCCTGACAAGTCACTGGCACGCCATCATGCATCCTATAAACATGTTCACGCATCAATAATTCTTGTATGTATTGCTTTGTTTGTAGGCCACGAGGTCAGATCTTCATAAAGCGAAGCGGCTAAATCAAGATAGCCATGTTAATAGTGTTTCTATTTGAGACACCGGCGGCGGAAGCCTGCCTACTCATAACTAATGTTTTATTTTACAATGTGTCCCAGAGAATATTGTCTCTGTTGGACATTACATGACAAAATTATAGGAGAGAAATTCCTCTGACACTGGGATTTGAATCCAGGACCTTTGGCCATCCGTGCCAATGCTGTACCAATTGAGCTAAGCCAGAGTTCACTTCACAGCGCCAGATGGAACCTCTCTCCTATGACTGATTGCCCTTAATGATCTACCTCACTGACAGACAAGTTACGTCATTTGCAGTACTATGAGCACACTAATTAGTGATTTTTGTGATCGGGCTTCCACTGTTATTGTACAGTAACATTCAAGATAGATATATGCACATGTTCCATCTGGTACTGTGAAGTGAACTCTGGCTTAGCTCAGTTCGTAGAGCATTGGCACGGATAGCCAAAGGTGCCGGGTTCAAATCCCAGTGTCAGAGGAATTTTTCTCCTATAATGTAGTATATTCTGGATATTTACTAAATTACAATAAAAATGCATCTTGGTGCAATATCATGATCACAATTAATACTCACCACTAATCCTGCAGTGTTGTCTGAGACCTCTTGAATTCCGAGTACTACTATCAATATTAAATAAAATATACTGGTAATGTCAATGAAAGTTCCTGTCATGTCAAAAAGCATAGGTAGTCCGTAACAAGACTCGATGAGTAGTGCAACATCACAAAGCTTATCATGAAGGTTTCTCATATCTGATATTCTCGAATGTATGTTTCTAGAAGGCATGAAAGATCTGGGTTCAGAACTCATACAAAACGGTTCCACTTCGAAACATTGTCCTTTTCTTGGAGAGTGATTGTTAGTCTTTTGGATTGTCAGGATTAACTTCAAATTCAGGTTAATATGGCACAGTCTGTTTCTCAGAAGAAGGACAAAGTTCACAAATTGAACATTCATTGTAATATTTAATACATGGAAGGGATAAGTGGTAGCATAATAGAGGAATGAATGATTACGGATGCCATGAGTCCAAACCCAGCCATCAAATATAAACAATGAAAACAGAAGACAATATAATACCATAATTTCAATCCGTACCAGACAGTATATTTTTCTATAATTCCATAATGGATTGGTTAAGAGAATTTTGTCGACATGCATAATTTTAATCAGAATAGATTTCATCTTCTTTCCGTTTAATATACCACAAAACGTTAGAGAAACCAGTGAAGTCGCAGCAAAGACGCTAAGTTTAGCCACGTCACTAGCTATAACCATGAACACAATATTATCATGATTTATGCGTTTGTAGGTAGATAATATTCCACAAGAAATAAGAGTCAACATTACAAGAAAAGTTTGCAGTAATTCCCAAGATCTGAACTTGAATCTGTCGACCACACTCGATTTAGAGCTATACTTTCCAACAGGAATTGAAAATGGAACTAGTCCTAGGAACCGCGAAACATAGAACAAGGGACTAAGTGAAGAATATAAAGTTTTAGGTGTTATCTGTGCTTTCTTCATATTGACAAGTATCGGCAAAAGTAGTTTATCGTAAATATATTAAAACTGTCAATAATTGCGCACTCTTTTTGCTTCTAGAACCAAGGATAATTTTATGAGCATCAAAGAGTTTCATTCATATTATCGAACACTTTCTAGAAATCTGTGATATGCTAGAGTGTTTGCAAGTTGAGTTTGTTCAATTTATGTTATACTTAACAGTGTCTACAGAGCTGTATTATGAAATACTGCAGTCTAGTACCAAATAACGAGTTTGTGAATATAATCATTTTTATTGTTGTTATTATGAGGCTTTCAATTAGTCTGTGTTGACGATTTTCCTTTACAAATTGACAGGTACTTTTATATGGTGTAAGATGTTTGTTTATTTTGAACTTATTTATTATAGGGGCGGTTAAATTATGTCTCTCTATTGAAAGAAAAAATACAGCAAACTTTATCTTTCTGCAGTAGGCTACGATAATATTGAAATAAGTGAATTCCCTTACGAACTGATATAACTGTCCATAGACTCTCTAAACAACAAATTCTACAGTAATTACTCTTTTAAAAAACTGACTCCAACATTATTTTATTTCTTCTTAAGAATATTTTGAAGATAGTTTAATGTTAGTTATGAGTAGTTGTCCACTGCTGCGGTGTACGGGATGCGAACGCTCTCCTCCGGAGCGGCCCGGGTTCGATTCCTGGTCGGGACAAGTTTCCTAGTTGGTTTTTTCTGGTGTGTTTTTCCTCACCTGTGAGACGAATATCGAGAAACGTTAGGCCTTCGTGGTCCCCGGATGTTATATGGTCGTCATTATCACCTTCATCCTATCTGCGCCTTGTTCGGAATAAGTGTGTGACTTGTGGGTACCGTCCTATGTGTTCGTTCTATCTCGGAGGTAGCCCAGGCATTGGAGACATCATTCTTCCAAGGACGCCCTCCATGTCCTTGTCTGGCCTAGAAGTATAATTATGAGATCCATAGAAACTCCCTCCCCCGAACATGTCGTGGTCCTGTAAGGCCCTGGCAGCGTGATCCGTATAAATGTAAGCTACCTACCAGGAGGAGTAAAAGCTCAGGTAAAGACGGAGTTATTTTTAGTTTAATCATCCGTATTATTTTTTTATTATTTTAGTTTTATCAATTTTGTTAATAAGCCATTTTCAGTTTTCACCAGAATGGGTCATTCTAGTTATATTTTTATCTTTTTAATAATATAATGAGTCCAAATTGTGATACCATTGCCAAACCTTCTCCACAAGCAAGTATAGGCCTAAGGACGCTAAGAAGGAAACCTGAAATAAAAAAGAAACAGTACATCTGTCTCCCTCTAGCACATTATTTGTATGACTTGGTGAGAGAAACATACAGGTTTTTGTTTAATCCAGGCTTCTTTCTTAGCTTGTCTCGGATATAGATTAGGCTATGGAATTAAAACAAGGTCCCTAAAAGCAGTTTTCAAGAATACCGCAACAAAATCTTTCTCATTTAAAGTAGTAAGTTAGTATGGAAGTGCGCTGTAGTAGGCTACAGTTAGTTCAGATATGCGTTACAAAACAAAGGTCCCGGGATCGATCCCGAATGATGTAACTTACTATTTTTCTATAAGCCATGTTTGACTGTATTATGGCTCTGAGGTTGACTCATTATCTAATATATGAAAATGCATCTCAAGAAGAATTATTGATTTAAATTTCCCCGGCATGCATGACTGAAAATTCTACCATCTTCAAGAGCCAATCTGAAAATCCTGGAGCCTCACCTAACAGCAACCTTAAAGTTTATAGGCAGCATTAAAGAAGAGAGAAAGAGTAAGCGAAAGTAGTTGACATGACGTATGTTACATCACCGGAAGTTCAAAATTTCGTTTGGTACTATTTTTAGTTATCCAGCCCAGCTATTTAATTCACTCCCATCACATCACAAATTTTTAAAAAATTGATTCAAGAATAAGCTCAAATCCTTTCTTTTAGCAATAAGATTTTATAATTTAGAACGATCATTATTCTTTGTAAATTTGTACATTTCTGTCTTAAATATATAATTTCAATTGAATTTTTTAAAAGCACGAATACGTTACATTTATTCACTGATGAATTTTCTATGTAAGTTACTGTAAAAATGTAAGTTTATAATATTCAAATCTATAGTGTTAATGAAGTATAAATTTGAAAATTTTAGTATTTTAAAAATATTGTGGTATTAATTATTGTATACTGCATATTTTGTGTTTGAAGAGTAATTTAGTATATTTAAATCTATTAAATTTTAAGAAATGTTTATAAGAATATGTACATGTGTAATGATAAACCGTGTAAAGTTTAAGCAAATTAACTAACTAGCTGCATCTCTCCCCTTCCATACAAATAAATTATTTTGGAAAATACATGTTTTGATTCACGAGATATAAAAAATCGAAAAATAATGTGATTTTCGAACAGAATATTTTCTTTATCTTCAGCACATATAATACTACAGGTAGAGAAAGTAAAAAGTGCTGCAGAGGTTTCACTATATCATACTCACAAAGACGAATCACTGCAGAAGCTGAGAAAAACACTCAATTCTATTGAATTCATTTCATATTCACTTGATTTTTACTTGCAATCAACATATGCTATAGAAATAGTCATTATATAAAAACAGTAGAATCTTACGGTTATAAGAAAGGCCAGGAAGTTAATGTACTATCAGATGACGAAGTATGCTCTAAAACTTGTAAAATATGCTCCGGAACCAATTAATTATGCTCTATCATTCAAGTAATTTTTATATTTCACTTTCTCTTGTTAGCTGAATTACATTATAACTAACAAGAAAGTAGACTTTGTATAAATTAAATATAATATTTGGTTAAAAAAAATCAATGCAACCAATTTTTGTAGATTCAAAATTAATGACGTGAAACGACGTTTTAATATTACACTAACAGCTCCGAAAATATCAGGCTATGTACTGTCGGTTCTCAAAACATTCACTTAGCAAAATATGCCATAAATGTTTGGACTAACAAAGATATGAACAATATTTAAAAACTGTCAGAAATAGCGTAGCCTATGTCCTTAAAAATTTTACGAATTAACAAAATGTGTACAAATATTTTAATATAAAACAAATATGATGCATTAACCCATAAGTAGCAAAATATGCAACAATATGCAAAATTTTGTTATTTCTTTACGTTTTGTGTTGTACATATTTTAACACTTGGATGTAACTGATTGAATTATTTATAATTTGATTTTTCATAAACTTTCGGGTTCTATTTTTGAGTTATAAATCCACGAGGTAAGAACTTTAACATGGAATAGAGACATTTGTCAGTTAAGTTAGTATGTTTCAAATTGTTATACAATTATGGTTTCCCGAAGAATGTTGTAAAACATTCTTACTACTCCTATGTTTTTGTATAAAAAAGAGAGTTTCGTGTCGAGTGCGGTAATTGCGCTAACTTTTGTATTTATCTAATTTCAGTTCATATCGCTTAAATAAAACTTAAGTTCCCCAAGAAACTGTCGAGGATTTAAAACTCATAAAATACGGTATATAAATCCAGTATTACTGAGTTTACAAATTAATCTCACGATTATTTTCTGGGATATAAAGATTTTGTTCATGTCGGCAGTATTACCCCAAATATATTTTTGTATCAATTTTTTCCAACGTTTTGGTATACTGTCTTCAGCCGTATTAGCCTACTGGAATTAGCCTTAAACATAATCCAAGACTCGCTCCATATTGTCCATTGTTCAGAATATTTTAATAAATAGGAAGGTAGTCCTTTACTGTTAGCTGCTTTAAAACTCAATATAAAAATACATGAATATTGATAATTAGAAAAATAAATAATAAAATATATGGTCCTTAGAATAATTGTTTTCAGTTGGCTGTGTCACATTGGTACCCTTAATTTAAGGCAGCTATCTAAACAGGATTTCCACCTCCCAATAATACAAATTTTCTCGAGCAAATGTGGCTTCAGTCGCATGCTGACATCTGTGCTCCGCTGTATTAACTTCGGAGAGAGCGAAGATAATTTCTTGTAGTTTGTGGTGTTTACAACAGATGGCAACCTCATGATTCTTGCTTATAGAGATGCTACGATTCTTAAACTTCCTGCAAAATTATATCCTGTTCAGTTTGGTAATTAACACGCCAAACTACTCTTTATCAGGCTTTTCATTGGTAATAATTGTGGATTCTGAAATGTGAAAAATAAGAGACGGAAGTTTTAGTCCAATTAATAAGGAGCAGCTGTTTTATCCCATTTCATTACACTCAATTTTTTCCCTTTACGGAACAATAAAAATTTGAATTATTCATCCATTAATGGCTACTTCTCACAATAGAATGAGTAGATTTTTTCTGGTCCAACAGGGGACACAAACATATTTAATTATAACTTATATAATAAATTTAAGGAATATAGTGCATGACCCCACCCCTCCCCCCAGTGTCTTGAAAAGACCCCCCCCCCCACATCGTATCGCCCTAACGTCATGAAAAGGAACCTCCACTTACAAATAGTGGCATAACAGTGGACCTACCCTAAAACTTGTTGGCAAGGAAAATGTATTGCTGAGTTTGTAATAAAGAAAGTGTCAATTGAAAAATATTCTTTTTACACACACACACACACATATATATATATATATAACAGTTAAGCAATAAACAGAGGCACCGACTTGAAAATATTGTTGGGGCAAGACAGTAGTAATTATTGCAAACAAACAAGCAAGCAAGCAAGCAAACAAACAAACAAACAAATAAGAAAACAAAGAAACTAGTAGGCTATACCGGTACTTCACACTACTCTGTATAATGATAATCATAACTGATATAAAGAATAATCGCGATTAGTCTCTAAAAAGAGAAAAATGAACGTAACACACGCTTCTCATAACTAATTAAAACTTGAACGGAGAAAATTAACCATCAATCTATGAATATCCTCTTAATATCTCTTGATTTTTTTCCTGAATGATTCCATTGCATCGAAACCAACGACTTATCAGTAAAGATAGCTTTTGGGAGCCTGCTAAAATATAACATAACAAAAATAATGTTTTTAAGGATAGCATTAAATGTACAATGATGTTCCCTACAAATTAAAAATAGCTCAGTACCAGCATTTAAAAGGATAGTCATATTAACGCCGAAACCTGCTTTACGATTTCTCTTTAATAACGGGATACTTTAATTGCATTAATATTAGTACATTACCACTAACATGTATTTTAACTTTTATAGATTTTACTCGGGCATTACTAATACAATTGATATAAATCTACTGATAAAATGGAGATCATTTCGAGTCATAATAATTACCCTACCTTTCTGTAATACAGAATGATACCCTATGTTCTCGAGAGTCAATCAAAATGCTTCGGGGCACCGAATACCGGAAAAAATAATATAGGCTAATATATAATATTAGATATCTACTAGAAATGCGAAGTAATATGAACACACCTATTCATCCAATGGATTATATTCTCTCGTTAAAAATTTAATTGATGCATATGCCACTCTTTTCTGCTTTACTTCACCTCATAGGCTTAATCATACAGTATTTACTTATAGAATCTTATCGTGCGTAAGAGATACAGAAGAAAACATAATTTAATCTCCATCGGTCTCCTCCGAGAGATAGAAATAGCCTAATCCATAGCAGGTCAAGGTGAATACAAATCAACGCATTTTCTTGGGCAATGGGTTGTAAAGGAGGCGTGTGTTATAGGCCTACTTAGAAAATTAATTTCGATATTTCCTCCAGTTTCTAAATCTGACCATAGCATCATTTACTGTGGCTCTATTACCAGAGTAATACATTGTTAAACTGTCAGTCTATACAAAAAATAGTGTGGATTTTTTAAAAAAGAGAAACTATTTTAACGGTTGTTTCCGAATTGCCATCCACTTCTTGAAGTTATATGTTATATGTTATTAATGCCCAAAGCTCGTCGGTATTGTTGGTTGCAGGTTGCAGGGATGGTACAAATTATACTATTCAGTTATGAGTTGAAGTTATTTAAGTGTAGTGGGGTGTCATCATTAGATATACGGACGCGTAAAGGAATAATGAATAACGAAATGAGTCTTCATTCCCTTAGTATTGTACGTATGACGTCATCATATGTGAAAACCAGTGCTTTTATACTTGAAAGGAATATTTTGTACGTACGTATTCCGTCTAGATTAGTAAGATAATCTTTCTCGAAACAGTTGGAAATGGGGACAGAATTGCGTACAAAAGCTGCAAACGGGAGCTTGGATTCGAACTTGGAACCTCTGATAGAAACTCGCCGCTCAACCACCCCTACACAAAGTACAGCAGACTAGTGATTCATAACTGGACAAGACATATTATTATTATCATTATTATTATTATTATTATTATTATTATTATTATTATTATTATTATTATTATTGTGTTGTTGAAGACAACTGCATTATGGAAAATATGCAGTAACGTATTAATTAGTATTAACAGATATTATAAACATTAGGTATAGGCATAGGCCTACTACTACGGTACTCGAATTAAACACGTCATAGACCTAATAAACGTACCGTATGGCGATTAGATCGCTGTAACAATCAAAGTTAAATACTACATAAAACACACTTGCACAGTAAGTTACGTGTTGACAATGTTAGCAAAACCATAAAACTTTTAAATAAAATAAATTGGAAGCAACTAGTTTTATTTAATGAAATATTACAGCAGTAGATATATTTTATTATCTATGATGTAATTTGGGTTGCGTATTTGAATAAAGTGGACGGCAAATTGGGAACACCCGGTATGTCTCAGAAAGTAAGCGAAGACCCTGATTCAAATATACCTCTTGGTCTTTCAACGTCTGTAGAATAAGCTTACATTTAACCACATTACATTTATTTTATATTAATAAATTTCATTTTTCAGCTAGTGCTAATGAGATATGTATCAGGTTATATTTCCACCTAAGCACTAAGCCACATCTTATATTCCTTACAAATCTTTTCTTATGTCTAATAACTATAGTGAAAATAAAATCTAGACATCTATAAGAAGATTTTAACCTAACACTGATTTTACGTATCACATGTTATGCAGCTCTACTATAGAAGATTAATCCACAGTTTGTGTACTTGGTTTTTTATTCATTGACGTATCTTCTATATCCTCATAATTTTCTTATATTTAATTAGCTGCAAATACATATGTACATAATTTTATCTGTCTTTAGCAAGTAATTTAGAAACTTTTATCGATATAATCCACAAGGACTTTTTATTCTCTCAAATATTGTAATTGGTACAACACATTTGTAATTATAATTTTAATATTGTACATGTTTTATCTGTAATGACTATGTGTAACACTTATACAAATCAATACTGTAAGTAGAAAATTTTTTTCAATTCTTTCGTACTTTTATAAACTGGTTTTTTAGAATTATATTAAAAACTATACAATTAATTTTCTAGGGCATTTTGATTCCTTATCAACCTTTTTCTATTCTTTTCAACCCTACTAGTGCTTAGGTGGAAATATAACCTGATACATATCACATTACATTTGCCGAAATCAGCCGAGTAGCTTGATTAGGATTACAAGTTGTTCTAAATACTAAAACTTTAACATTGAATCATGGTCGAACACAAACAGTCTTATGCAACTTGCAAATAATGGTCATAAGACATAGTATCATGGGCGTCGGCATGGGGGGGGGGGCAAGGGGGGCAACTGTTCCCTCTTGATTGCCTTATGGATTCATTTATTTGTGGTACTCTTTGTCAACCTACTGTTGTAGCATGGAGAATAAAAAAAATAGAATTACTTTATAATGAGTTTAGCAAGTATTAACTAATTATAACTATAATATGTATTTATCATAATATCTCACCAAGGCCATTGCTCAAAAGAGCGTATTCTGTTAACTTAAAAAATTTTGTAGCCTCGTCGAATTCAGCTTGGGTTCAAAATAACGACCCGGTTAACTAAGTGAATATTAATGTGTTTAACCTAATCATTTGAAATTGAGGTTCGAAATTGATTTTGCCCCCCCTTAATAAAATTCCTGGCGACGCTGCTGCATAGTATGGAAATCAGGAAACTAGCTGCGCTTGTTTCATAAACATACTCACGTCTTAATAAATGCCACTATAGATTCGTTGCATAATTAACTATGTTTTAAGAACGTGAATAATAAAATATTGTTAAAATTCCCCTTATACACTGATCAAAGAGGCGAAAAACGATCTCGCGGAAGACTTATTTCCATTTTTGTTAATTTAGATAAAAGCATTCTTTGGTAGGTCTCTGAATTTACGAAGTTCTTTCCCATTGTTGAGGAGCACTTCGGTGCATTGGGGTATTTTCTGAACCAGGAAGTTTGACACCTGAGCGATGCTTGTGGTAAAGTGACTGATCGTATGGAGGGAATTTTCTCACCCCAAGAGTTGGACATCAGGCGACCCTTCACCCGTGGGACTCAACCCTTGCTCTGAGAAAAGCAAGTACGCCATGCTAAATTATTGTTTACTCTCTTGGGAATTCTTCGTAAACTTTCACTGTATGGGGAAACGACTAAAGAGATATACAAGTTCTCTATCGACTAAGGAAAATGATTCCTACAGTTCTCTGATTATTAGGTATATGTGGGTATAAGTGACTAATATACACGTAACTCCATGTTATAGGCCTATATTTCAAAAGGGAACGTCTATCTTCTTTACGATATGACAATTAAACACAGATTCTTTAAATCAATACATAAGGATACAGAATATAAAAATAATCGTTGAAACACAAAAAACCTTGAATTTAAACCCTTTTAGGATTTTGTACTAATATCTTAAACTTCTTTTTGATGAAGAAACATACCAGTAATTTTCTAATAGTGTGTTTAAGAAACACTCATTAAAATACTCAGTGGAACTGATGAATTTCACATTTCATATGAGGATTAATATAATGTAGAGTTACAAGGGTAAACCCTATACCCTTATATAGATATAACAAGTTTAGTGTGGAAAAGCGAAGGTCTTTAGACGATATGGATTATTTGAAGATAATAGAGCTCAGAAATGCTAATTAAGGTAGTATAGGTGTATAATTAATGTGTCAAAGGATAAGGGTTCTTGGTTGACACAATTTTAACGAAATCTGTGAACATCTTGCAAGTTATACAAAGCGTCGTTTATGAATGTTATATCATTGAAGTCACTGAGTTAACAAGTTAAGTAATACACGGAATATCACTCGTTTAAGTCCAATAATTGCCTTAAAAAGTACATAATGTGTTCAACGATGAATTGGAAATGGTCAATAAGACCTTAAATTCTAAGGATATAAACTAGTCACGATTAGGCCTATAAACAATATTGCTTACTAGATTAAAATACCTTCTGTGTCAGTGCACAAAATTTATTTACATATACAATTATTTTGCATACTATATAATTTTATTAAATATTAAGTGTTCTTTATAGTGTCGTTCAAAGTTTTATACAATCTCATGTAGGAATATTCATGCCGTCCCTAGCTTCTGTTCTGCAGTGTTTTCTAGAACTTCAAATCTATTTGAATTCTCGACTTGGTAAGCATTCCTACTTAGGTCTTCACCTAACTTTTTCAGATTGAATCTGTCTATATCGAAATTTTGCCTAGTTCCATTGTTTAATCAAAGTTTCTCCCGAACAGCCGCAACTACAACATAGTGATCCGAATCGCAGTCAGCACCCCTAGAAGTTCGAACGTCGATTATACAAGATCTGAAAGCTAATTGATTAAAATAACAAATAATAGTTAAACATTTATTTAACTCCTATAGGGTGGTGAATCAATTTACTTGTGATATAAAAGTTTTCCACGTTCAGATTTGGAGTAGTTGTTCTAAGTTATATGACCACGTTTATTGTACTTGATGTAATCCTTTTTTCGGCAAGACGGACACAATTATAATATAGAATTCTAACATACAATATTAACCTTAGCTCTGTGGCCTTCATCAGGATATGACCGAAAGCTCCAGTTTTATAATTTAATCTAACGCGGTTGATAAAACCGTCAAGTTATAATTACAATTCAGCAGCGAGAAAGCTGTACGTCCTACAGTAACATATTTAATTTAAAAACTTCAAATAACAAAATAAAAATACTCAAATCAAATTGAACCATGGTTATTAAATACATTAATTGACTGATATTCATTAACTTTTTATTGCCATTTGTAGTTTTTCTTATACTTTAAAGATTTAAAAATAAATAGGCCTACACAACAAATGCATCAATACAGCTTTGGGATATCATCGAGGTAAGTAGTATATGGAAGGAGAGGTCCTGGCTTTTACTTAGGCTAATACTGTATTAAGAACTTATTCTGTGTAAGTTCACCAGTCCATATTTACCGTTAATGATAATTCAGGAATCTTATTAAGTTCGACTATCATATGCGCCACACTAAAAGACCTTGCCTCCCGCACTCTATAAGATATTCTTCCCTCTCTATATAATGAAGTACCCCCTTCAGCTCTGCATACAGCTATCAGGAACGCCGCTTTTTTTTACTCCTACTTCTCACCACTTTATAACCCTTCCTTTCTT
Source organism: Ectobius pallidus (assembly GCA_964059195.1). Lineage (NCBI taxonomy): Eukaryota > Metazoa > Arthropoda > Insecta > Blattodea > Ectobiidae > Ectobius > Ectobius pallidus. The sequence goes on from CAXKWD010000006.1 coordinate 110,037,022, forward strand.
TGCCAACATCTAGTAGCCTAATTACATAACATCTTGGCCGCATGTAAACACCTTCATTATCGCTGCTACCGGGTATGGGTTGGCCGTGTAAAATATTGCAAAGTGGTGTTAGAAGTGGGATGACGACAAGTGGCTCCATGCTTATAGCTAACGAGACCAAGTGGGGGTCGAGGCCTGGTCTGCTGCAGAATGGGAGAGTTTAACGAGCCGCGAGGGAATGATGTAGAAGAGTATGCTAGGGTTCTCCTTTTCCATATCACTGAATAAACGAGTGGGAAATCAAGGGGCCCTATTTCATGGCTCTGAATAACAATGCTAATAGGAGTTCTGACAGCTCACTAGTGAAGAAATACTTCATATAAGTGAAGCTTTGCCACCCCATGTGGCTTACACGGTGAAAAAGCAATATATGCTCTGCTTAACACTAGAAATAAAACGACGTTCATTTTAGTGGTACACGTTTTTATTTCCTCGCTCGGGTGAAGATAGTGATAACGAGTCTTTAGGGAAATAGCGCCTATTTGGAAATTCAATTAGGGTTATAACTGTGTATGGATTGGTTTTTTAAAGATCAATAATATTATAATAATAATTTCAAGATCAACAAAGTAAGTGATTCCATAGGACAGGAGAGGAGTAAGACTGCAACCAGATTCTATGAGAATAAGACAGAAAACGAAGTAAGCAGTATTGTCTTAACTGTCCCGAAATTCGAAGTTGAGTTTTTAACATTAATACACATTTTGAGGTCCCCTGAATCCAAAAATACTACTTTCAAAAACATGTCTGTTCGTGTGTCAATATATTTGTGAACAACCTACCTCCTGAACGAAAAAGTATGGATAAAACATTCTTTTTAGTTACCGGTAGGTACTTTTCGGGTATGTGACACGAAGATTGGCCAATTCACACGAAGAAAATTTCGCGAATTTCTCGAAAACGGCTGTAGCGATTTTGTTAAAATTTTGTGCATGAGATGCTTATACTAAGACCTAAAAATTTTATTTGAAACATTTGTTTCGAAAAATTCTCTGAAGGGTGTTGTAAGCGACTGACTGTTTGTAGAAACTCGGTCTTGCCTGGTGAACAATAAAGCTTTGCATGAGGTTGAAATAACTGAATACACGCTCTTCGTAATAGGCTATGGCCTCTTATTCCTTAGCAGAATGTGAAGTGAGAAAGGTGTATGCCTAGGGTATAGAAAGTTACATGAGTGTCATTAATCAGATTTTATTTGGGTTGTGTATTCTTCGGGGATGTAATGCGAAGTGGTGCCGACATTCTCATTTACAACCAATTTACATAAAAGAATGTCATATATAATACATTACACTAAGAGACAAAAGTTTTACTAAGGGCAGAAGAAATTATGTGTTTCACAACAGATTTTTTTTATAGTCTTACCGATCAATTAATAGGGTGAATACCCAGAATCTTCTTTATATTGGTTCAGGTACGCGTTGTGGAACTTGTATATAGGGCCTATCTACAAAATACGAGGTGCATCCATAAAGTTTCCCTGGGTCCGTTTACAGGAACAAAAAAAAATCGTGGACATATATATTCCAACAGATACAGCAAGAATTCAGCTATTATTCAACATATTTGCCACCAGAATTGAAACATTTGTCATACCGTGGAACCAACACTTGAATACATGTGTCGTACAAGTCTGCCACCAGGGATTTGAACCACTGTGTGACAAACACTTCTTCCTCTCTGCATTCTTGAGGTGTAGGAAAATATAGAAATCAGTGGATGCAAGATCCGGCTGTAGGGTGGATGTCTCCTAGCAAGTCTCCTGCAGAAGTTCGGCTGGAAGGTGTTTAAACATCCACCCTAAAGCCCGGACCTCACTCCCAGTGATTTCCATATTTTCCTACACCTCAAGAAATTACAGAGAATGACAGAGAAGAGAAAGTTTGACACACAGTGGTTCAAATCCCTGGCGGCAAACTTGTACGACGGGTATTCAAAAGTTGGTTCCACGGTATGACAAATGTTTCAATTATTCCGGTGGCAAATATGTTGAATAATATCTGAATACTTGCTGTATCTGTAATATATGTCCACGAAATTGTGTTTTATTTCTGTAAACGGCCCCAAGGAAACTTACTTTATGGACGCGCCTCGTATTTACAGTGTTGTAAAGCGACATGGAAAAGATTGCTTCATTTTTATACAGTCAGTCTAGCACTTCATTAAACTAGTAAATAAACACCCTGAAGTGATCTGAATTCTAGTACGTTATTGTGGAAATATGTTTTCTTTTTAATGGAGTCGTTGAGAATTGGATGTTTGGCATCCTTAACAAGTTGAAAAAGTACGGTCTTCTACTGCAAAATAAAGACATTAAGAGGGTTATGTAGGTTACAGCAATGATATGTATGGGGGATGCGGGGCTGTTTGGAGTCGAAAGGGCAATAAAACGGTGTAAGATTTACGTCTTGAGATGGAGAGGGTGCGGTGAGTTGTGCAGCAGCATATTCCCCAGAAAACATTCTTCACTATGTGTCTGCTTCTTTTGAAATGTTCTTTTCCTTTACATATATAACACTCAAATATTTCTGGATATGTTATGGCAGGAATTCCGTTTCGTTATATTTCTTGAATAATTGATGATAGATGATAAAGAATGTCCTAGTTTACGATTTGGTTTCCTTCATATATAATTATAATTGGCCATAGGCGTAACCAGGCCGACCTTATGGGGGGGTTATAACATCCGCGGGGTCATGAATACCCCCAGGGAGAGGGGGGTCCGGGGGGTCCTCCCCCGAAAAATTTTAAAAATTAAGATGCAAAATAACTAGTTTTAAGTTTCCAGAGGTCCTCCCCCGGAAATTTTTAAAAATTAAGACGCAAAATAACGAGTTTTAAGCTTCCCACGCTTTATACTTGTATTAAGTAATTTATGGGCAGACTTAAAAAAATTATACAATTTTCCTTTTTTTAATCAATGGGGGGGGGGGTTCAAACCCCCAAACCCCCCCCCCCTCGGTACGCCTATGTAATTGGCTAAGAATTACCAAATTTTATTCAGTTCCTTAATTTTCGTTTAAAAAGTGGAAAGTTTACATTATTTGATGCATGGATCTGATTAGGGGTTTGGAGGAATACAGGCAATGGTGGCGTTAACAAGTTGCCACCCCACCCCTCGCGAATATTTTATTGATGTTCCCACACTAATTTTTAGGATGTCAGAAAACTGAAGAAAAATTATTTTGAAATTTTAACAAATCGAATAACATTCACTGTTAATTTAATATGACGACAGTTACTGCTGTTGAATAAGCAGCAAAGTAAGCCTATTGTTACTGATAACAAAAGAATGAAGTGATTGAATTTGTTCTTTGTTAAATATCACTACTTCACAACCATGGCAAGGGCCAGAACGCTTTAATCATTTCCTATCTTTTAAACATAAACTACTTCATTATGGACACAGAAGAAAAAAAGAGAAAAAAAAACGATAGATCTACAAGACTCTTACATTATCCTAAGCATTAATGCGCTTCTCTCACTTCACATTCTTATATAGAATAAGGGAGTGTATTGCAAACAGCACGTATTTAGTTGTTTGAACCTGATGCAGTTCTTCATTGTTCATTAGGCAAGACTGTTTCTACAAAGGGTGGGTGGCTTAAAGCTATCGTTCAGGGAATTTTTATATAAAGAGTTTTTATAATAAATGTTTTAGCTCTTAGTACAAGCATCTCGTATACGAAATTTAAACAAAATCGTTCAAGTAGTCTTCGAGAAAATCGCGACAAATAATATTTTCTTCATGAAAAGTGGCATTAAAAAAAACAGAAAGTCGTCACTAATCTTCGTGTTACATCCCAAGATCCTAATCCAAATACATAAGTTTGTTTTCATACAAATTTTCGTTATGGAGCTATGCTGTTCAAAGGCATACACACACATAGGCCTATAGATATGTTTCAGAAAATGTAACTTTTTTTTTATTCCGAGGACCTCAAAACGTGTATTTATGTTCAGTAGCGGACGCAGAAATTTTTTTCGGGGGGGGATTTGAATAGGTAGAAAGAATACTAAAAAAAAATTAACTAAGTTACATATATAATTAGTTTATAAAACTGCCACTTACATTGCATTTTTTCAAATTTCGGGGGGGGGGATGTAACCCCCTATCCCCCCCCTGCGTCCGCCACTGTTTATGTTAAAACTAGACTTCGGATTTGGGGGTCGAAAATACTTCCTCTACCCATGGTATGGGCAGAGGAAGTAAAAATTATCAATACGATTAGTATTTCTTTCCTTCTTTGACTCTCCTTCGGTCCAAGGGTCTAAAATAAAATAAAAGTATAATATGAAATACGGAGAAGGAAGCTATAGGCAATGATAGACTAATCCCCCAGTCATGAAAGAGTAAAGATGCCACAATGGTAGAATTTAATTCTTTTAGGTCATATAATTTACGGCACAAAGCTCATGTTAGGATAGAGTGTGCAAGGTAAGTAAGTGTACACAAAGTTAAATAAGTCACGTGTCGACAAGAGGTGCGTGCCACTGTTATCCTAAACAAGTTCCCAAATAGGACCTAAGTAAGAGTGATATAAAAAGAACGAATTTAATCTCCTTATTAGTAACTTAATAGTAATTTAGTAGTAACTTTTTACTCCACTAATATGTAGCACATGTGAGGGTAATAATATGTTACCACAGTATAAACATCAATTCCAGTTGCAATATTACGAGAGACCAGTCAGCTGAATAGGATCGGTTAGCTGCAAAGTCAGCACGCGTGAATGGATCAGTGTCATGTTATTGAACTTGAGAAACAATAAACATATTATTTTAATCCACCAAGTTTGCAATGTATTATAAGAAAAACTGTCTGTACAGAGTACTTCGCTTGGCAATAAACCTACAGTGTAATGCCAAGGAGGTAAATTGGTTGATACAAGAATAAATTACATTACATTACTCTCCTTCGATGAGTCATATAAGCCAATGACAACATCGGAGGAATCTATGATCTAGAATCTAGATCTTATACACACAAAGACATGGTAACGGAGTGACACCATGATGTGGGATCGATTCAATTCAGGTCTATGTATTTGTATGTATTTGGCCCCTGAAGGGGGAAGGCGGGTTGGGACTACCCTAAGCACTTCAGCCTTGTGGCTCATTGTGCCAACCTCCGGAATGGAATGATTTGCAAGCCCAACGGTCCCTCGACAACAGACCCCACCGCGAGCCCCCACGGAACTCCCCTACATCCAACAGATACCTCTACCATGCCACGTGTGCCGCTGCCTCGGTACCTCTTATAGAGCCCCCAGGTTGGCAGCACACCAGCCAGCAACTTCAGGACCACAAGCCACGGGGAGGACGGGAGAGGCCCACAGCAGGTGCTGGGGGCGAGGGTATACCGGAAACCGGGAAAGGAAACGGGATGATTATGAGGGGGAGTTTGAAGATGAAATGGAGAGTGTCGGTGGAATGAGAGGGGGAAACGGGAGGATCCCCGAGAAAAACCCCCAAAGGTCACGGCTTCGTCCACCACGAATGACACGCCCGCCAGGCCCGGGGATTGAACCCGGGACCGCTAGCATGCCAGGCCCACGCGCTAAGCATGAGCCACCGCGACGGCAATTCAGGTCTAAAACATCGGGGTAAATGCCAAGTTATTTTCTTGTATAGCTTAATATTGCTATTTAAATACTCCGTCGGATAAGCACTCTGTTGTATCAAGCAAACGACCGAAGGACCCAGATGAAAAACTAGTTAAATGTACAAATATTACCTACTTTTGACCTAAAGGACAAATACTTATCTTCATATTAAGATTCCACTTAATCAACAGTTGTTCGGAATCGACGTGCTCTGTTGCTACCGGGTCTGTACAATTAGGGACATAATTTGGGCTAGTGGGCCCTACCAGTATTAAAAAACACTTCTCGGCGTTTTCTGAATTTAAATATGATACACTGACCAACACAGTAGCATAGCAGTATGGAATGATGAAATTCTTTCACGCTGGCTAAGGTGGAAAGGTCTAGCTGAAAATTTTGAATGAGAAACTCCGGACTTCGGTGCCGCTGCTCTACCAATTTAGCCACAAAGCAATATGCAAATTCTCTGACTCGCAACTGAAGATCCTGGTTCAAAACCCGACTATGGCATTGAATTTTTCAGCATAGCAGTATGCCGCTGGTCATTTTTGCAGGTACTGTAAGCAGCCACAAATAAGACTGACAAATTTGTCGCTGTTTTTAAAAGCCCGAATTAGTATCCTTCTTTTGTTAAGAGGTTACACTATTATACAGTTATAGCCTGTTCGATTGAATGCTCATGATGATGAAGTATTTGGCCCGGAGGCCGGTCCTGCCCTGGGATCGAGCAGTGGAGATATACGAACGGCCCGACCGCGGAAAACTAGGCCGAATGATACCGCGTAGGGTGGCCAGGTCCTTTCGCGGGATGGGAATGAGGACACAACACCCAGTCCTGACCAAGAAAGGAATTGAACCCAGGTGGCTACCAACTCACCCACGGTGGCGGACCGTATCCTTATAACCTCTCCTTATTTTATATTCAATAATCTGATGAAAATGAAGAGGAAAAGTTGGGTTTAATAAATAATAGTATGAATCTCATATTTACTTGAGCAAGGCAGAAATTTTCATACAGAATGTAAAATCCAGGAACTTCAAATATGAAGAAGGCAGGTTATTTTTGTAATTTACTAAAAACGTTTTTCATCTATTCAGAGTTGCGAATTATAAAACGCACAACAAGAATTATTATAAAATATGTTGGCAGGTAATGTATTAATGAGACTTGTTTCTTGCACTTTTTGTGTAAAGATCTAGTAGAGATTTGTGTCCATTTTACTTTTCGTTAGAAGTGACTGACAACACAAGGATTTTGGGTCTTATTCGAGGCTGTAAGATGTTTTCCTCCGAGTTTGTAACAGTGGTAATTCTATATTCTTCAAACAGTCTTCTCGCTGAACTTGTTGAACATCAAAATAGGAACTTTATGTATTAATTTTTCACTCCACCGGATCAAAAGTGTTTCACAGAGAGCAAGCACATTGATAATCTCTAATGGAATCGTATTCCTCTGTTAACAATAGAAATGCTTAATTCTGAAAGTAAGTAGTCTATTCTGTTATGACGTAGCGTGCGTTACCTTAGGCCGATGTATATCAAATACGGATTGATGTCTGACTATTACTCAACTCCAACCTTTATTACGATGTGACATATAACTGCTACATTTAGCCTGGAGGTCACTGTAATTGATTACAGATATTTCCTTCCGGCTAAATTTCCAGGGTGAGATTTATTATAGGATTGGATTCACAGTTTCGCTCAGTCATTGACTCATGAGTAGGGGGCGGATTTCTATGACATGTCATATTTTTCCCCTTTGCATTATTTCAGGTTTCCGACTAATTTAAACCCGATTCCAAGCATCCTGGTGAAAATGAAACGACTTTTATTGTGCATATAACTGCATATTTAGGAAATTTTCAACTATTGTAGCATATTTAGTATGAATATACATATTTAGGTCATATTTTCGGCATATTTGTGTGCATATTAAAGAAATTTTGAAGTTTCATATCATATTTTGTAAATTTTGCATTATACTGATACTTTTTGAGAATTTACAGATATTTTAAATAATTAACATTATATTTTAATGAAATGAATTGTAATGAAACCTTTAAAAAATATACATAGTTTGTAAGTTGTAAAGTCATATTTTAAATGTTATTAGTCATATTTTAATGTTTTTTTAGGTAATAAATGCATGCATATATCCTATTTTTTAGGTCATAGAAATCCGCCCCTACTCATGAGTATTACTTTTCTGTACTGAGTTTATATTACACATGTTTCAACAATAGTTTTACGGAACATACTCGTAGAAGGTGGAATACATTACCTCGTTCTAATCCTCATAAATTGATTCTATAAAATGGGTTAATAAAAGAACAAAGTAATTTATATGGCAGATATAGGGCATAGACCCACTGCGTATAACTCCAGCGGCTGTCAGTTGAAATAACAGTATACTTTCTCTTAAACATTAACGAGTGGTTTTCCAAGGAGAACCCCCCAATCAGAAACAGACAGGAAAATATCAAACAGTGAACTGTAAAATGATTTCTGCACTTTGAAATATTTAATAATAGCAACGAATTAGTATGTGCAGTGAACGCCGCTTAATGTAATCGCGGATAATGTTATCAATCGGGAAATGTTATCACTTTTATGAAGTCCCGTTCGGATTAATACTGATACATTGAAAAAAAGCTTCTTACTGTGATCCAAGATTTGGTTAATGTTACCACATTTTCCTTTTTACGGTTAATTTCCAAGTACTGTACGTCAGTCAAAATTTCGTTTATAAGGTTTTCGTTTCTAACTCAACTGTACTGTGTTGTACTGATAGTGTTCCCTCTTCACACGATGGCCAGTTTTAAGGGTGGCATTACCTAACTTTCTATTTTAAGTAATAAAACATGCTTCATCCCACAGTTAAGCTGCAGCTCTTAATTTATGAAAATAACATTGTTGACATGAAGTGATTGCTAGTGTAAAATGAAAAGACTTGAACATACAGGCGTTAGAAGTTTTGCTACGCGGTGTTCACCACAGATCAGTTGACTTCCAGAATCACACGTAGCTCGTAACTGAGTTTGTAGTATTGGTTAATGGACTCCTAAAGTGAAACAAAAATAATTGAAAACTTTGTAACTGGTTGATAAATAATTGCATCCAATCTATTACTGTATTAGCCTATGAGTGGTTCAATGATTCACTGTTTCATATTATCGTATGACTAAAAATAGCTTTTAATTCTCCTTTCTAGTCTATTATCTTATATAGGCTATGAATGAATAACCTTCAATTAATTCTTTCGGCTACTGTTATCAGTCGGTTAATATTATCAGATTAGCTGCGTCCCGAAGTGATCACAATAAGCGGCGTGCACTGGTATAGGGAATTATACTATAAATTAGGGATGGGTCTACGGTACTTTCGATACCTCGATACCCTCGATACTTGCATGGTATCGGCATCGAGCGATACTTCGGAAAACTCGCTTGGTACTTTTTCGATACTTTGGTAATTCTGCAATTTAAGGAAATGCGGTATCTCTTTCTGCTGTTAGTAGTCTACTAAATATAGTAAATACTTCTATTTCTACTTGAAATGGAGAAAACCATTCTGTGACTTTTGTCTAGTCATAAATAAAGACTTTCCTACTTTTAAAATCCAAACAGAAGAGATTCTTAATTGTTTCGTTTCCTGTCAAACGTTTCAATAACAACCAACAAGCAAGCTGACTGTCCAAACCCCATTTTAATTTTTGAACAATAACTTGTAAGTGGACACTTAATTAATTTAGTTGGAATTATACAGTTTTCTCAACTTTTAATTTTTAATGTACCTATTTATTGAAACTGGAAATGTTGACGGTATCGAGTATCGAGGAAAAAATCATGTATCGGTATCGAGTACCGAGAAAATCTGGTAACGACCCATCCCTACTATAAATGTAATTAATTGGAAATCATGGCGACTAGCTATTACAGTCTGACAGCTATTATGTACTGGCAACAAGGGATATGGTTCCATTGCTTTGGTTACGCATATGATTAGACTGCTATGAATGAATATGTTTGTTCACGCATGTAAATTCTGTCCTCTAAACTTGCAATAAATAGCCGACCTGTTTGACACAACACATTCATGTAGGAATGGGAACTATGTTGTGAATTAGTGTTATGCGCGAGAATATGTTATGAACAAAAAGGTTTTGATGCTGAGTGAATGCTATAACAAAACACGCGAATTATTTAAAGCAGACAGAACTTTCGGTAGTAAAACCTCAGAGCGCGAGACTTCTGGTCATTTATCAAGCGTTGTACAATTGTAATCTTTACTCAAATGTTTATCGTAGACCAAAGCAACTGAAATTAGAATGTTGACTTTATTAGCCTGATTCCACGAAGTCTAGAGTGTTCATCCTTGTTTTTTCCCCCCATTTCCCTTCTTTCCTCTTCTTTTGTTATCCGTTTTTCCTTATTAGTCTACACACAAACACCCATGCCCGAGACTGGACTCCAAATCAGTCTCCTTCAACATAAGAAAATTTTATTATACAAATGCATATTACAATTGTGCTCATAAATATAGTGATTTGTTAACATTAGTGGAACATGAGGAGAGGTCGCAATCCAACGATTGTCCTCAAGTAAAGTAGGTATAGGCTGGAATTAACATAAACAATCGTTGTGACGTTTCCTCTTTAGTCGACGTAAGTGGCGGTCAGGTGGTAGATGATGAGGGATCTCATTAATTAGTTCATTTGGATGATTAGTGAATGTTTTATAAAGTCTTTTGTAGCAGGACTGGACTGTAGCTTCCACTGTGGATAAATGCAGATCGGCATGAAGGTTAGCATTGCGGACATACCAAGGTGCATCCGCGACGAGTCGTAAAACCAGGTTCTGTAGAGTCTGAATTCTGTTGATTTGTGTTTTGGAGGCAGATCCCCATAGAGCACACCCAAAGGACCATACAGGACGGATTAAAGATATATAAATAAGTATTTTGAATTGAAGTTGCAATGAAGAAGATCCTTTGATGAGACGTTTAACCCGATGAATTCTGTATCTGAGTTTCTGCATTAGTTGAGTAATGTGGGAATTCCATGTAAGTTTTTTGTCTAAAATTAAACCAAGGTATCTTACTTTATCAGCCTGGGGTATTTCTTCATTTTGTAAGTAAATTGGGTGACGATGTACATTCCGTTTATAAGTGAAGAAAACAGTTTTGGATTTTCTTGGGTTCATTTTAACTTTCCATTTAACACACCAATCATCAATCCGATTTACAAATTCCTGAATTTGATTAGCAGTTGTCTCACAGGACCCTTTACTTAAGACAGCAACATTATCTGCGAACTGGGCTATTGTCAGGCTATTGTCTGCTGGGAAATCAGATACATAAATAAGATATAACAGCGGGCCAAGAACGCTCCCTTGTGGCACACCCGCAGTTATGGTTTTGATGGAAGATTGAGAATTTTCGAGTTTCACAGAAAATGTTCTACAAGATAGATACGATTACAGTATTCTAAATAATGTGTCTGACAGTCGAGATTTAACCTTGTACAGCAGACCATCATGCCATACTTTATCAAACGCCTTTTCTGTGTCTAAGAATAATCCAAGACACACAGACTTCTCTTCATAAGTGTCTAATAATGTGTCCACTACCCGGTGTAATTGCTGACTACAAGAATGTGCAGACCTGAATCCAAACTGCGTATTCGGAATAACTGAATCCAGAGAGTTCAGAAGATGAGGTAAAAGAAGGCGTTCAAATAGTTTGGAAAATAGAGGAAGTAGACTGATAGGCCGATAGCTGTGAGGATCACAAATAGAAATAAGGTGCTTGACAGAAAGACCAAGAGTACTCAGAACAATTAATAATTATTTGTTACGTGATTTGCCTCTAGTAAATTACTATGATCACACTATCGCCGAACTTTTAGTTTATCATTCTACTACGAAAAAAAAGGTTATTTCCTGTAAAACAATTCTTTAATATATTTATGTATAAGTTTTTATACTCGGAAACTCATAAAATAAGGGCTCCAAAACAGTACATATAGTAATCTTATTCCACATCCGTGAAACAAACACGAATAGCACATTAATTAAGAAATGGCAGGAATGGATTTTATCTTTCCCATGGTTTTTATAGACGGATAAGAGGTTTATTAGACAATTGATGAATAGCCTTCATGAAAAGACCCGATTATTTTACATGTAAATGCAAATTAATGATGCAAAAACGTGCGAGGGTGATTTTTGTTTTATGAAGCGATTAGATACCCGAGATGAGCTTACATCTTTCATCACGTCGATTCACTCAAGCAATTAACATAGTTGTTAGTAGATTGTAGCAATGTCATCTGTTATGATTTCTTCACATGGCCTAGCATTATAATATAAAGCTATTGCACAAATATATTTCGGAATCCCATACCGTTTGAATTCACAATATGATGAAAACTGTTTTGGAAATTTAGAAAAATTCAAAGCGTGCAGGCCACTTTTGGTGAAAAAAATAAATGTACTATAAAATTAAAAATCAGCTATTTCTTAAGAACCTTATTAAATTCAGAACCCATGTTTTTTTTATTTAGTGTTTTGTTTTCAACATCTCGGTACATTTAGGATCACTAGTGTGACCTGCGGTCATGAACTTGCTTTTGGAATAGATTTCTTCGTAATCTATATTCTAATTTACAAATTGTAAAAAAGTATTTATTAACGATTATATTTGCCGTGGAATTACCGACATTGTAAATTATATACAGAAAACTAAACTAATTTCTATGGTGCCACATCCCTTTCAGGGACTAGGCCTGCCATCCGACCGCGTCATCACCATAGGCAGATGACAGGATTGGAGGCATGTGGTCAGCATACCGTCTCCCAAGGTCTTATTGATGGCTTACAGAACCGGAGCCGCTACTTCTATATCAGAGAACTCCTGAGTTTGTATCACGAGGCTGAGTACACCCCGTTCCAGACCTCCCTACTTCAGAAAAATATGAGGAGATACCGGGGATCGGAAATTGCGGATTCGTAGTCAGCATATCGATATTGGACGAATTTACGGGATATAAAGGATTCCACAATTACGGTTATTTATGGGCATTTTGTAATAGCGGTATTTTAACCAAACCTAAATTATTCCGGTATTCGGTCACTGTGTATAGACCTACTACAATACAGTAAGAACGGCTGGCTCTTTTACTCTTGAATTTCGAGTCTTTCTGTGTGTGTTTCTCTACCAATTCTTTCAGTTTCAAACCCTGTCTCGCTCTCACTTTTTTGCTCTTCTTTTGCGTGCCTCTAGGTCACATCAAACACATTCACTTATCCTCACACAAACAAACATGCAGCACACAAACTTTGCACTCCCTAAACAAATTCCCCATTTTTCTGCACTAAAGCTCACAGATCCACAATTTTCCTACATCCTCTTGACGTACCAGGTATATTATTCCCACATAACAACTAAGAACAAACAGTGCTGTTTAATAAATCTTCATGTGTAACAGGTCTATTTTTACGGCAAATAGAACATCTACTGACTTCATTGTCCATTTCGAAATAACGCTGTACTCGGCTACTAGGCTCATTAAATATTCGTGTACGCCGTCATGTTAACTGAAAACACCTGCTCTCCTGACATAGGGTGCGTTTTTATTTTCTGAACAAAGGGATACAAAAGTACACCATAAATAATTTATTACCTCTAAAGCCGCTACATTATTGTATCAAACGGACGTTTAAAATGTATCTCACAGTCGACGATTTCTATTCTTGCTTTTATCATGCATACTGAAACGGATCATCTAAACCAGAGAAGACAGCAGCTAGAGGATATTTCTAGGCCACCCATTCCTGTCCTGTATAAAGACAACATGTGTAGTTTACAAAAGCACTATTTAAGCCTACTTAATGGAGAAGAGGAGCACGCAGGAATATGAAGGTCTAATGTTCGGGGTTTCTTATATAAAACCTCATGTACTACAAACAACAGTATTTCATCACTAGAGCCCGAATTTATAAGCAAAATAAAACAATAAAATAATCAAGCAAATACGCACGAAAAAATGTAATAAACAACCATCAAACTAGAAAAAAATTAAGCATAACTGGAATAAATAAGCTTTTAAAAACATCTTATCTTATCCACGAGTGTTGCAGAAAGTAAGAAGTCATCCACTGATTTTCTTGGAGTTTGTGAGTGAAGAACGATTTACAAAGTGAAAATATTATTTGAAAATCTCAGGATGCCACAGACGCATGTGAAAAAAATTCTTCGATGAATTCCTCTTCAATATCAGTTTCTTCACCGGAAAGCGTTTTAGAAATCTGAGAGTGTTTTATAACCCGAATTTTTCAGTAATTTTATAGCCGACAAAAGAAAGAAAAAAAGTAATCAAGTATGCGCTATCATGTAAGTAATTTTAAAACCTGACATTTTCTTGTCAGCTGAATTACATTACAAATTACAAAAAAAAAGTTATCTAAATTGCATTACAAAACTTTTAAAAACCAAGGAGAATGCAACAAATTTTAATAAATTGAAAACTAATGAAGTGAAACGTTGCTTTAATATTACAGAAACAATTCCAAAAACATTAGCCTAAGCTATGTACTGTCAGTTCTCAAAACATTCACTTAGCGAAATATGCTTTAAGAGTTTGAAATAACAGAGATAGCCTAAGTATCATATTTAGAATCTGTCAAATATATTGTACCTATATGCTGTAAAAATGTGCCAAATTAATAAAATATGGACGAATATCTTAATATCAAGCAAATGGGATGTGATGCATTTTCGAAAAACTAACAAAATTTGCAACAGTAGCAAAATGAAACCATAAATTTTCTGTTACCGGTATTTCTTTCATGTTTTGTACACATTTTAACACCAGCATGTAATGGAGTACATTATTAAAAATACTATATGTCATAAACTTCCGGGCTCTATTTAGTAAATAATATAATATAATACTTTTTTATAATATAGCTGACTTGTTACATGTTAAAATGTAGTTGCCAGACGAAATAACAAATTTCCGTGTTGTATTTTAAGTCCAGGCGTGTTCACTAATATTCATCTTATTAATTGTATCTACAAGTTATTTACACGTTTCTCATTTGTAGACGTCATAGTGTTGTGTTGTATCTTTTCCTTTTCCTTATGCCCATACGTCGGAAAAAGAACGGAGATTTTTCAGAAACGGAACCGTGTTACAGAGGAAGAGGGTTATCTTATCTCATGGACGTGCCCTCCTTTATCTGCCCACTGGATTAGAGACAGGGTGGCTTTAGTCAAGCACCGTTATCAAATGTAGTCTTCTTCAAGTCAAGACAGTACATCTGTTTTTCCTGGATATCGCGATGAAACAGAATCTAGTGCTGAGTGTTGCATTTGTTGCACTCATCATGGGTTCCCAATTCAACTGTAAGTAGAGAAGTAAGATTTCTAAACCCTTGGGCCTAATTAATTTTTTCTTGCCATGGTGTGCGTTTAAGTATAGTCCAGTTATTCACTGCATTGCCAGGTGGCTACCTTTTGTTAGGAAGAACAGTTTGCCGACAGCTCAACCCATGTTCTTTATTTTTAACGCCCCAATCAGCTAGTTACCATCCAATCAAAATCTAAGAATGTCCTGTGATGGCTGTGACAGCTACTCGTCATCTCCGCGTGGAGTGAAACGCGAGGTTGCAAGATCAAGTTACAGTAAACGATAACACGTGTGAATTGATTAAAATGAGTGAAGACCTAAGTTCAGTGATAGCAATGAGAATGATGAAACGTTGCTTTTGTTTTGGAAAGCGGAAACCAAGACCGATTTAATGAGATCAATTAACATAAAGAAACACGACTTAATGGTTTATTCCTTTGAAGTCGCCTGGCCATGCAATGAATAACTGGCCTATACATAAAACTAAATCACCTATCTTTAAGTGTCATAGTAGGCGTACACAGAAACCAGTAGTGTCAAATAATGCCCGGGTACATATCTGCACTAAGAAGTTAAATTTTAATTAATAGATTTTAATTTCAATTTGTATTTCAAAGTAGGCAATATTTTCATTAGGTTTCTTCAGGAAACAATATAAGTTTAGAAAGTTATCCCACAAAAGTAACAACTTCCTTCGCTTGTGGCTCTGACTTAACCTTATCACGGCTATTGATCCAAAACATCGCCACTAAAAAAAATTATGGAAGCAGAATTATTAGATTGATAGAGTAATGATTTATGTCAAAATGTGTGGATTTATATTCTCGTGTTATGATTGATATTGATGGAAAGCTGCTATTACAATATTTTTTTCGTAATGATCTCAAACTTACAGTTCACTAATTACTTCACTTGAATGCTTAAAATAGTAGGCCTATGTAAATTCTGCTCTGCAAGGATTAAATAAAATGTCAAATTATTCCTTTTAGTAGGATATGTAGGGTACTTCCAGATCCATTAGATGAAGTACGCTGAAGCATTTTATGAACATAGCAATACTACTTGCTAATCTTAATTCATAACGTTTTATTTACAATGGCGGAAGCAATTTAAAAAATTGCTAAATATATATATATGTTATTATGCTTACGACTTTCAAACAAAATGACCTCTTCTGTTGACCATAATCTAAATCCCTGTTGTGAGCTACAAACCCCCCAAATTTTCATGCTAGAAAAATATAAAACATGAGTATCCAGTGTGCAAAATTTATGTTATTCAGCTCCTCCAGTAGGTCTATAAAAGCTTGTGGCTGGTAAAATGATGCAGATGACGCAAGTTTTGTTTATGTAATTGTAGATTTTGCTTTCATATGCCAAAACATCAATGTTATTCTCGCTATTCTAGATATTTAAAGAAACAAAGAGAATACGGGATGTACGATACTCATCGGTTGCAAAACGAATAACTGCAGTAACAAAATTTAAAAAAATTAAACACATGGCATGAAATATTTATAGGGTATGTCGTGGCTTCTTTGATGTCTTATCATACACATTTGTAATAAATGAATGTATAACTCATATCTGGGTTTCTACACTAGATGTACCAAGAGGTTACGAGGGCTCTAGTTGCATACCAACACACTCATTAGCTACCAACGAACTTTTGTTTCATTGGTACTTGAAGCACAGGCTGGACAACTGCTTCATGCATGCAACAATGCTGGTCATGTGTAGGAATGTTGATATTAGTGTTAATGATATGGAGAGCTTGGTTGGTTGCATTTAGGAGAGGAACAATCATATTAGGATTGATAACCATCAAGTTCACATCCCTGTTTTTGGATGACGTGACCCTCCCGCAGCTGAGCAGACGATGTTCGATAACACACGTCATTTCATAGCGCCATTTTGGTTACTTTTTGTGAACTTATTAGCGATTTTACTTATACAGTATTTAGAATATTACTACAAGGAAAAGGTGTTTAGGCTATATGTGGATTCTACAGATTTTTAAGTCACACTAACGTGAAATGTGGCCGTTTGTCGCAAAGAAATGAAGACGAAAAAAACTCAGATGAGCTATACAAACTTCATATTAATTACATTAAAATATGGAAATTATAATAGACTAGGCCTAAATAAATAGATAATTCATTATGAGATGATTGTTATGATTGCCATGGTACGAGGGTTTGAAACCGGCCGAGAATTAGGTTTGCATTCCTCTAAGTAGGCTTTCAGGATATTTGGGGTGAAGGTCCGGGTGAAGTCGTGTATTCGATGGAAGTAGGAAAATTGTGCGGATTAAAGGGGACAGCAGATACCAATAGGCCTACTATAAAAAACTAATGTTCATTATATGAGTGGTCGATTATTAAAGGGAAAATTAGATTAATAGCCTCCGCAGAATTGCATACAGCCAATTTCCTCTATGGGTGGCAATAACTGTCACTAGAATGAAAATAAGCCCACTTCGTGGCGAAAACACCAGTCTTGACGTTGATGTTGATACAATGATTATAACTTATGTTCCACTCATGTACGCTTATGTGATTTCCACGATAACTGCCTAGTTTATTGAAAACCCGCAAGAATGAAAAAAATCCTTATTCTTTCCTGTGATGATGTAAAAAATAGAACAGTATGTGTAATACTTCTCAAGTAAATCATGGTTAAATTTTAGCGATAACTTTTTTTCTCCTAGAAAAGTACTAATTTGGAACAAATATGATATTTGTCTTTTTTGTTGGATTCTACCGAAAGAACAAATAGGCCTAGTTAAAATCTGCATAAGTTATAATTCTAGAGCGATAGGGAAAAGCGAATAAGTAAAAGTATCAAAATTCTAGAGTGATAGGGAAAAAGCGAATAAGTCAAAATATCAAAGTTTAAGGAGTGACAAATAATTTATTTCCACAGCAGTGTTACAATATTTAGTTCAGTCCACCAGATATTTTTACACATTATCTTATACGATGTAAAAATATCTGGGTGGGCTGATCTAAATGGTGTAACAATGCTGTGGAAAATAATTGTTTTTGTCTTTCCTGAAACTCTGATATTTTGACTTATTCGCTTTTTCCCTACCATTTTAGAATTATTCCATTCTTTATATTATGGCACGAGCCCTGCAAACTCAGGTTCTGGCAGGGCAAATCTGCCTTCAGGCGGTACCCCAAGTCTGTACACAGAGTGGTGCAATATCCCCGTCGACCGATGTGTACTGCGGTAGCGAGTGTGCGGTCTTGGAGTACCTCATATACAATTAAACGGTTGGGTTCTAGCAGGTATGTAGTCGCGATACTGTTGCGCTAGTGTGGAGGGAGTAATTGTACAAATTTACAAGAAAAATTAAATTAAACGAGTAGTCTAAAGCTATGACAAAGATATTTTATGAAACTTCTAGCAGTACTCTGGAAGGATTAATAACTTCTTTTTTTTTCTAAATTCCGCTCCATTCTAATACTATTTTTAAGTGTTTAACAGCATAAAATGATTGCCTTCTTTCAGTTCGGTAATGGATCAAAAGAGAAGCAGTTGAGAACCGCATGAGGCTCATGGCCTCCAGTTGGATGATACTGTACTTCATTAAAGCTTTTTCTTGTTTGGGTCTAACATTAAGATAAAGGTTTGTTTTCTTCATTGTTCAATTTATTATCGTAAGCTTATTTTACTTTCAGATGCTCTTGAAACAGCTTCCGGAAGTCATAAAATGCTTCATTGGCGCGACAGTGAAAGACAACAAAAAGCCCCACACATTGACAAAAAGGGTGAAGAATCAACTCAGAAGGAAGAATTGCCTTCAACCAGAGAATCATCAAAACCACCATCTCCCAATACCACATCTTCATTCATAAAAAAGTTATATCTAAAAGATACCTTACCTTCTCCAGTTTTAAATGATACGAGCAAAACAATAAAGCGAAATTCCCGTATCGCTGTAATTAACACTCCTGATAGATCTATAGAAATTGAGCTCAAATCGTACTCTCCTCCAACAAATACCTCAGCTGTTATAGAACTGCAGCCATTTTCACAGGCTCCGCAATATAACTGGCCCTTGCCATATTATTATCATAACCAACTTACAGGAAGTAGTCAGTACAACTGGGATCAAAATCAGTTGTTGATTCCTTACATTTCTACTGAAGAATTGTTGCTCAGTCCGAGCTATACAAATACTTATCCCATTTATCCTCATTATTATCCATATGATATGGTACATAGAAAAACAAATTATTTACAATCACAAAAACAAGAAATATCAAAAATTAAAGCCGAAGGAAACGATACTCAGAATCAAATTGTTGACTCTGGAAAAGAAATGTCCCCAGAAAATAAGCCATTCAACAAGGAATTTCTTCCCGAATTTCGAAAGTCACCTTTAGGTCGGAAACAGTTCCCACATCAGGTGATTTTGAATCCACAAGCCTATGTGCAAAAGAATCCTTATCTTTTACCTAGTTATGCGGTAAACACTAACATAAATATTGCAGACAAACCAAGACTTCTGAAATTCACCACGAAGTCTTACATTTTGAGAACACATCCAAAGTTAGAATGGGTCCCTCTGTGATGTGTTAAAACAATAAACATTTAAAATAAATTATAGAAGATTTCCTTTTGATCCAGAAGCCAGTTTATTCTGCGCTTAACTTAGTATAAGCAAAGGAGTCAGAGAATCATTGTTCAATAATTATTAAACAGAAAGACAAGCGTGAAATTAACATACGCGTATATATTTATTATAGGGAACATTATGGCCTTCATCACAAAAGGCAGAAGAATTGTTGAATTTCTGGATGAATGGAAGGTATTTTGTTTAAAATAGAGATTTTTGTAAAGTGCTACAGAAAAATCTCTATATTTTTATTTTGTTACTTTAAAAAGAAAAGAAACCTACTTAAAGGAAAAAACATGAATCAAGAAACGCTATTTTTTAAATAGGTTTTTTGAACTATCTGGTAGGTTAATTTGTATTACAGTTAGAAGAGATATCATTATAGTGTAATATTACTATGATATGTGTATATCTGAATGACAACTGGACTAATGAAATTAATAGTTATCTTATCACTAACCGCATTATTATTAATGCAAGTGAATGGCGAGCATCAATTGGTTATTGTAATAGTTACTTTTTATTTTATATTATTATTTGGATAATCATCTGAAATTCTGGTGGTATATTTATTTGCACCTCGCTGGGCTGCTTATTGCAAAATATCAACACTTAAACATACACTATCATATTGATGCAGGCCTATTAGGTAAGATTCCCTTACAATATTCTGTGTGCGAGTGGAGGCATTTTAAAAACAGTGTGAACCAAAGATGAGGTCACGGACTTCAGGAAACAATTAAACAACTGACTCACTCATTCACTGACAGCGTTTACCCGCTTCCCAATAAACTTGAAATTTGGCGTCCTTATAGCTTTTAGCGTATAACCAATGTGAACAATACAAAAATTTAATTTAGAATAGCGGAATCAACTTTAAAGTCGCTGCAGACTTTTTTTTAAAGGCTTAAGTAGTTAAACGGTAAGTCGAAACATAAATCCGATTGTACTTCGCTATTCTTTCATTTGATTCAAAAACAAGGTAAATTTTTGGGTCTAAAAGAGATGAAAATGAGGACTGGAGAAAACTGCATAACGACGAGATTCATAACCTGTATTCTTCACCGGATATAGTAAGGGTAATTAAATCACGGAGGATGAAATAGGCTGGACATGTTGGAAGAATGGGGGAGGAAAGATATCTCAAAAGTATTGAATGGGAGACCCGAAGGGAAAATACCACTTGGAAGACCTTGTTGTAGGTGGGAGGACACTATTAGGATAGATTTAAGGAAAATAAGATTTGCGAGGGATGGTTGGATGGAGTTAGCACATAGCCAAATAGGGTTGAATGGCAGGCTCATGTAAGGGCGGCAATGAACCTCCAAGTTCCATAAAACATATAATATTCCTTTAGTTTATTGAGTAAGTATTCTCTTATTTGAATCTTCGGCTAGAGATGGAGGTTGAGACGAGAGCATAAGACAGTCATGGTGATCCCATTCCCTATCGCCCAATGCCCAGAAGCACGCTATGAGCAGTAGAAGTTCGGTGGCTTCATTTTTGGCTCGCACTGTACAATAAATAAAAATTAAAAAAGCAATGTTTTTATAATTAGACCTATTCTAATAAAGCTGTCGGTTTTCGGACGAGTTATACAAATTGTACAGGAATAGGATTGCAAACAAAATAAAGCCAGTATATGAAATCTCTGTTTCTGTGCATAGCCTACACTGGAGAGGTTAGATTTTTGCTTTGTGCCTGCTTATTACAGAGAACTTAGCTTCCACAGCCGGCCGTCTTTGATCGCACTAATCTTAACCACAGAACCACAGTAGGAGCTCATGTGGAAACGGTCCACCATGAAGCATGCAATTAATATCGTTGTTTCTCTTGGAACTTAAAGCAACATGAGAAAGAGAACAGCATAATAATACATCATTGCTCTGAATATTTTCTCTATATACACTTTTACTCATTCTTTTCACTTTTTAAAATAAAAGGATTATGTTATATGTCATTTTCTTAGTGTGTAACTTATCTATATTTCCGAATTCTTAACTAAAATTTGGAAAAAAATTGTACTGAAACAGAGCTAACAAGTACAATCAAGTTGACTGTTCTTGAGCCTTATCTAGTGTCTTAACTATTCAATTCAAATAATATATTTTTATATTATGCTGACACACTTTATTATATTGAATGCCATAATGTTGTATATTATACCTATATTTTTAAAAAAAATTTACAATCAATATTTTCATTCTCATGATTTTCTACAATAATACAGTCAACCCTCGATATAATGCCCCTCTTTACAATGCCATCCTCGCGCTGCGCCAATAAATGCAAGTCAACGGATGTTCTCCCTTATAAAATACATAAAATACATAAGAAACCTCGTTACTGTGCCAATTCATTTAGTGCCAGTGAACATAAGACAAGATTTTTACAAAATATAGCTTGCAGTGACTTTTTTTCAGTTTTAGAATTCTTTGAAAACTGGTGTAATGTTAGGAAGATTATTTAAGAAACATACTGTACTGTATTTCCAAGAAGTGAGAGTTCCCCTGCCACTAACCTTAAATGTAGTGCGGTGGAATGAGGGAGCTATGTTACAGTACAGTGTATTTTATTTTGTGCTGGAGCTCTCTATTTGCTTTTTAATTTTTCTTTCTTAATACAGTACAGTGAATTAATACAGCACTATATTATGAATTTTTATTTTTATTTTATGAAATTTCGTTTTAGTACCACCCTCGCTTAGTGCCAATAAATGTTAGAGAACGGATGGTGGCATTATATTGAGGTTTGTCTGTATTAAACGACTTATTTTCTACAAGAAACAAATTTTCTCTCTACAGGAATTTAGAGGAACTCTTCGTGATTTCTAGATAGAATTTAAATTTTGGTAGATGCCTTTTTATATTCACTGAAACTTTAAGACGTAAACTTAAAAATTCAGAATCGTGGGGCTAGTAATACTGAGGTCACATGCCTAGGATTGAAGAGATTTTTTATACTAAACTAAACACTAACAGCGGCGCCAACTTTTGAAAAATAATGAGCACGCTGAAAGCCATTAAAATTTTCACATTCCCCCCTTTACTATTTTTATGAATCGCACCTGTAAAACTGTGGGCTGAGGGCCGTATGTTACATAAATATAATTTTGATAATAATCAATACATTTTTAAATGAATGCGGCCCGCTAGTCTTTCACCAAAAAGAAAATGGCCCTTCAGTTAAAAAAGGTTGAGGACCACTGATACACAGCTTTTGAGCAATGCTTCCCGAGTAATATGGCTCTATTATGAAAGTAAAAAAGTGCGTCTTGTGGTCCGTAAAATACGGTAGGGCTATTATAAAAACACAGAAAACATTATCTTAAGGGTTGGATTAAAAATCCTGACATTGATAAATTAAGCTGACATGTTCATTTTTGTCTTTTGAAGAGAAAATTGAAGTTGAGAGTACACAGTAAAGAACCATTAATGAAGCGAGGATTTATTTTTATCTGTAACATACTTTGTCAACTCATAACAGAAATTACGTATTTTCCGTACTTGACAGTTAACATGTGGACAAGAATAAAGGGAACATAAAACTTCAATTTCAATGGCTTCTAATTGGTAAAAGTGTTTAATACGCTTCAAGTAAGGGAGTTAGAACAATCCAGTGCTAAGAACAGAAATTATTTACTAAAGGAAAGGAATTTGGATCGATGGTTCTTTATTGAAGACGCTCCTGTAAAGGAATCTCCATCCGTGAGAGAAGTCAATTCATTGGTGAGCTAAATTGCCTGTATCGTAATTCCTTATAAAGCCCCCTGCACACAGGGACAGTTACTGGCGGCCAGTAACTGGCAGCCAGTACTGGCAGCCAGTGGATGTTCTAGTGGCAGCCAGTAGGCAGTACAAGGGTCAATTATTTAATTATGTATGATTATGATTAATATAAACAGTATTTATATTATATTAAAGAATATAGAATATTAGAGAACTTGTATTAATATTGTCAAAGTAGGCAAACTTTTACAAAAATTGTAGACTTGTAAATAGGTTATGTAATAGGGGTAGAAAACAGAATCGGTTGTAAAATCTTTCGAATAATATTGCAGAAATCACAACACATGGGTAGAAAACAGCTAAGATGTGGATTCTTCTGTTATTCAAGCTGCCTAAAACGTTATTTTGACTTTTAGAGGATTTGTCTGTAAAATCGCGTAAAATTTGTCAAAAAATGTAGTTTTGAGTAGAGATTAAAACAGGTAAAAACAGCTAGGGGTGATTTGATCTAATATTTTGTTGCCTAGAAAATATTCCTCATTCTAGAGTGTACGTTAATATATTTTGAGGAAAATTTGGTAAAGAATGTGTACTTTTATAGGAATTACGCCATATAATAAGGGTAGAAAACAGCTAAGGGATATTTTATACTTTAATATTAATGTGGTACTAATATTAATATTACATTGTGCAGAATTTTGTAAGCTAATAATTTGTATTAATATTGTATTAAAAGTAATATACTTATATTAATATTATTTTTTTTCCTGTTATATGGGGAAGGTTTTGACATAAATGAACAAAACATAAAATAAATATTCCAACAAATATCTAAATAAAAATAGTGCAGATTTACGAAGTCAGGGAAAAGTTTGATTCTTACATTTTCCCCAGCGGTCAATCTTTCACTATGTGTACAAGTAGTAAGTTAATAAAGTTTTATTATTGAGTCCACGAATAAAATATTTAAAGATTTTTACATTATTGCCGGCATATAATGGAAAAGAGCCTTGCTAATACCTCCGTAACGTTCTGATAGTGTCTGGCATAATTACCTCTCGTAATCCATTCAAGGTATAAAGGATTTATAATAAAATTCAAATATCTCACTAAAAGTAACACACTTGAATCTTTTCTGGGCACAAAAATAAAATAAAAATGTCACATAGTCAAATTTGCTTCACCCTCGACATTCCACGATCATCCCAAATCATTCACATAGTTGAAGCGCCCGGAATAATTACCACTTAATTACTTGTAAACTATTCAAAATATAAAGTAGATGCTTAACTTATAATATAATTCAAATATTTCCCTAAAACTTTCTCGCTTAAAGACTTTTCGGGATACAAAAATAAAAGAACTGTTGCATAGTCAAATTCGCTTCTCCCTGCATGAGTTTTATGTAATTGGTGATGAGTATAACATGAAATAAAAACATATGTGTCAGCTTTTCTAAGGTTCTGTTTTAACCATCAGTAGGGCTGTTGTGTGTAGATTATTTCTGCACTTCACTGGAATCCGACCAAGGGTTAATTAAAGGTTTCGAGTTTAATCATGCCGTGTATTTCTAGACGGAGTAAAAGCCGTGAATAGCCATACTTAGAAACGCGTGACGTCACACACTCAAGTGCTGTGATTGGTCTATCCCGGAATGCGCAATCTATATGGTTTACTGACCTTGGGTTTTTAAAATATTTCGCAAATAAAAAATCACAAAAGTAATTCCCCAACAGATACTTCATTCCAGTGCTCTACTGGCGGCTAGTATCCTTTAAGACACGTCCAATAATGGCTGCCACTAGGTCACGTGACCCGTTACTGGGTCATTCCGTGTCAAATCAACACACTTTTAATTAAAATTAAACTCACCATTCCAGATTTGGATGAAATTTTGTAGAGATCTTGTATATTAAGAGAAATACAAACTTTTATTTAAATATTTCAATCCGTTTTGAAAATACAGCCATGTAAAGCACTAAAAAAGTAACAAAAATCACATAAAAACATCTCTTTCAACTAATATAGCAACTCTTCTAATTAACCTACAAAGTTGGGGAAAGTATCGTTTTTTAGCAGTTTTTACAAGCGTTTCAATGATATATAACACATAATAGTTCTAATGAAATTTGTTTTTCAAAATTCAAAGTGAAAAGTTTGATTTTGAATTTTTTTTAAGTACATTTTTAAAAATTTTCAAAAATCCTAGGAAATATGTTATACCAATGTTAAATGATGTACTAAGTTTGAAAATGGGATGGAAATGGGTTCATGGTTAAAAAATTAAAACATCACTTTTCAAAAATAACCTCAAAAATAACTTATATGCCCCAATGGAAAGCATAATAAAATAATTTCGACAAATAAATTGAAATAAGGAAAATAACACAATCTTGACATCTTGTTGTTCAATGGAAATTCTTGTCTCATGCCTTATTGGTTTGCAAAGTGTTAAGATAGCACATAAATCCTTTTGATCTGTGTCGTAGGATTTACTGTATGTAATACATCTCTGAGAGGTATTCACAGGTCGACACCGATCAAAAGGCTTTATGTGCTATCTTAACACTTTGCAAACCAATAAGGCATTAGACAAGAATTTTCATTGAACAACAAGATGCCAAGTATGTGAGTTACTTCCCTTGATTAAATTTATTTGTCAAAATTATTTTATTATGCTTTCCATTGGGGCATATAAGTTATTTTTTACCTGATTTTTTTGTAAAGTGACACTTTTTTAGTTTTTTTAACCATTAACCCATTCCCATCATATTTTCAAACGTGGAACATCATTTAGCATTGGTATAACCTATTTCCTAGGATTTTGTTGTTGAAAATTTTTAAAAAGTGCTTTTTAAAAATTCAAGATCAAAATTTTTCACTTTGAATTCTGAAAAAAAAAAATTATTAGAACTATTATGTGTTACATGTCATTGGAAAGCTCGTAAAAAATGCTAAAAAGTGACACTTTCCCCACCTTTATAGGTTAGGGGAACATGGGGGAATGGCGTGCAGAGGGGGAATGCCGTGCATCTCTGTTTGACGGTTATAAGTGATGTCAGATTTTACTGATTGGTGGTGAGCTCTAGCGGCAATCCCTATAAACAATCTCATAGCATCAAGAGGGCTGATTGTTGAGCTTCGTGCGTGTTAGAAGTATTAACGTATTTCTTCGTATATGCTTATTACACTGGTGCTCTGTTCAAACTAAGGTAAGCTCTAATGATTTGTTATTACAACAGTGATATTGCATTGTTAGGTAAAGTGCAGTGTTACTTTTAATGTGACCACAGAGAGACTACCAAATTTTAAACGGGTTCAAAACAGCAAACCATAAACACTATAATGGCGGAACGGGGCAATGGCACACACCAAACGGTAAAGTGCACGCCATTGCCCCATAAATTATGTTTTAAGATATTAAGATTCACAGTTACTACAGTAATACCAGTTACTTTCATTTTATGAATAACAATAGATATATTTCCCCTAAATAAGGTCATATTCAATTTTAAAGATGGTCAGAAACAGAAGAAGAGAGACAAGCATGGGGAAATGGAGTCAGGAAGCCATGGAAGCAGCTTTCAAAGCTGCAAAGGGCCGGAAGCAAAGGGAGGTAGCCAGGTCTTTCGGAATTTCTCTGTCAACACGGAGAGATAGATATGCCAATGGGGAAATACGAGGAAATGCAAATGATAGAAATCCACTAGACACATCAGAGCCAACAAATTCTCATGTTACATCTAAATCCCATTAGACCTACATCTAAATCTCCATTACCAGGACCAAGTGGCAAGACTCAGGTCTCAAAAAGAAGGCAAAATTCCACCATATTTACGGCAACCCCTAACAAAGCAGGCCTAGTTGAAGCACAAGAGAAGAAAAGAAAAAGGGTGGATAAAGTGACCAAAAGTCAGAAAGAGAAAGAAAAAAGAAAGAAGCTAAAAAAACCTTCTGAAGAAATCTGTCTTTTGAAAGCTCAACAGACGAAATCCTACAATTCACTGATGATGAAACTGAGGTCGATTGGATCCCCGATGGAGCAGATGCTTCAAGTAGTGCGGAAAAAGATTCTTCCGTCTGCCTTTTCTGTAAGGATTTTGGCAGAGGCATTGCACCTTATGATGTACGGGATTGCCCCAGTGCATGGGGTAATGCCGTACTTTACATGTATTTGGTTTTCTAATTATATTTTTCTAAAGAGAGTTCGTGGCGAAAATTTAATGCGACGCTTTCATATATCATGAAAATATTATTATTTTACGAAAGAAAAAAATCTCGAAACATTATTTCAGAATCCAAATAATGTTAAGCTTCCTTAAGTGCACGCCATTTCCCCACCTTCCCCTACTTAGAAGAGTTGCTATATTAGTTGAAAGATATGTTTTGATGTGATTTTTGTTATTTTTTTAGTACTTTACATGGCTGTAAAGAACGGATTGAAATATTTAAATAAAAGTGTGTATTTCTCTTAATATACATGAAAATTACCTCTCTACAAAATTTCATCCAAATCTGGAACGGTGAGATTAAATGGGTGTGCTGATCTGACACGGAATGACTCTACTGGCGGCCAGTAAACTCAAAATCAAGCCGGTTTGAGTTTAGTGGCCGCCAGTAGTCTGCTGCATGTTGTGGGATAATTACTGGCTGCCAGTACTGGCTAGTGGTACTGGCTGCCAGTACTGTCCCTGTGTGCAGGGGGCTAAACCTGCCTAAGTTTACTGGCCGCCAGTAGCTACTGGACGTTGAAGGGAAGTACCCCTGCACACTGGGACAGTAGAGGGACAGTAACTGGCGGCCAGTACTGGCTAGTGCTACTGGCTGCCAGTACTGTCCCTGTGTGCAGGGGGCTTAAGAGACCGCCACTACTAGTTACTCTTCAATATGGTCCATTGGATAAAGATGTTATAAAGACGTCACGAGAGAAACCTAAGAACTAACCTTGTCTTCTTATTGAGTCGACTTCTCTTCCATTCTTTCGTGTAAACAAAGGGAATGGGTCGATGAGCAGAATGAACGGATTTTAGAAGTGGAATCTCTCAGTTGACAAAAGACTTGTCATTTCATTCTTGGGTTCTCTTTCTCTCAGAAAATACAATATTGTTCAACAATGCTTTATTGTTTCCTTTCGAGAAATGAAAAGAAGTGCTGGATACAAGTCTCTGGTATTGGCGACATAATAAAAGGAGGCCTACTAATGAAATAATAACAGTCTTACTAACATCCCGCTGTAACATCTGTAACAGCGGAGAATGAAAATGTTACCATAATTAAATTATAGTGTATTTGCCTTACAATATTTCCCTGCCTCCTAAACGATTGAATGTGTGCACCTCGATGTTGGCATGTAACACGCACTTGACACGACCTGACAGCCTTTATTAAATCTGACTCAAAGATTGCCGATATAATTATGTATAGATCCCGCACGAAATCAGTGCCGATTGCCTACATCATTGCATTATGTTTTCGTTGAGACTGTAGCGTCGACTGGCCTGCTACCTATCTCTCTTGCACAACAGTACCTCTCTTTCTATTTGTGAAGGCCAAGCTACTTCTCTCTCTCTCTCGCACAATAGCATGTCTCTCTCTAGCGAGTAACGGTCGTCATCGGCAATGATTTCGTGCGAGATCTTTAACAGCCACTAGCTTCGTAGCTGTTTACGATTGAATTTTGAAGTTACGTATCCATTTTAAGAAAATGTGTTTCGAAACATCGTTAGTTGCTTTTATATTATTTTCAAATATAGACACGGCTTAACAGAACTCTCTCCGTCTGTGTAAAGTTTCATTTTACACGCTGAGCAGTTAAAAAAAGGTGCTAGTCCGTTAAGTGCAAAGAAAAAGGTGCTAGACCGTTATGATACTTATTGAAGCTACCATCAGATGTCACTGTCGTTCTCTTCACTCTCGTACAAATAAATAATAACTGTCCATTTCTTTCATTTTAACCAGTAGAGAAATTATTCCTATTATCGTATAGGCTATCTCTATTAATCATTTTTAATTTACAATTCAAAATAACAAACTATTTCAGCACTGAGAATTTGGTCGATAAACCAGATGGTTTAAATATTGTTCACAAAACACAGACTTAAGCCAACACAACAGTTTCGTTTAAAACTACTTACGATTTTCTTTTCTCTCCATTCAACTGCAACTCCTTATCATAGGCTATACAATACTAGATCGTTAATTGACTTTTCAGTAATTTGAAGAGAGATAACCATTTCATTATAAATAGATCACGATTCTTTCCTTTTCCGCAAATATTTCTGAAACTTTCAACTGTTTCCATACAGTGACTTGTTGCCAACCAAAAGAACCTGAATTTTGCTACATTATGAAATTAAAAAAGAAATCGTATTTCTATTGTAAGTAAAATCAAAATGATATTTTTGTTTTAAAATTTACGATTCGAAATAACATAAAAGGTCGTAGGACGTTCGACCGTTATAAAGAACTTAACAGGCTCACACGGATAACAAAACGAGCACCAGCGAGTTTTCTTAACTTCGTTCTCACGTGTTAAGTTCAATATAAAAGTCTTACATCATAAATAAATGTTACGGAATTGTTAAGAATATTTCCCCCTGTTTGCGAGCCGTCTGTTTTTAAGTTTACCCTTGAATATTGCTTTCTAAAATGAAATATGGAAACCAGATTTTTTCAAGACATAAAACTTCATAGCTTGAATAGATGATGCTGCGGATTGTATTTATCTGTCTTCCTTGAACGCCGCTGACGAGAAACTTTTTCCCGAATGCGAGTTTCTTTGAAGTTTTGGTGACGTTTCACATACAAACATGGTGTAACTTTTACCATCTGAGTAAGAGATTATTAATGAAGAATGTGATAGGTTTATGTTGAACTTGAGCCATGGTCAACCAAACAATTATTAGTTCATTGCTCATATAAACAACTTTTATTATTAGTAAAAGTATAGCTATAATATTATGTTGTGTACCAAAAAAGAACTACGTACCTGTAGGAAGAGTGATTAACCACTAGTTCCCTTTCATACGTTTAAGACAACGACCTGGTGGGAGTGCCGGGATGAGTGATTAGCCCGATCCAGGGGCCACCTCATCCAAATCAACAATAGGTCAACAGGTCAATACACACACTGAAAAAGGCGGATGTGACAATGACGGTTAGATGATGTTCGTGGGCCACAGTGGCTAATATTTCTTACCATTCGCCTCACATGTGAGGAAAACCCCCGAGACAAAATCCAACCAAGGAAAACTGATCCGACCGGGGATCGAAGCTAGGCCCTTTGCGTACGAAGAGTGAACGTTTCCCCTATGCCACAGAAGTGGACATTAAACTGAAATGTATTTACGGATGAATATAACATGGTTTTGACCCTGAGGTTTATTAATTTTTTTGTTCACCATGTGAATAACTCATGCACACAAATATTTTGGCATATTGTTTTGAAAATTGCGTTACCATCTCGATCTGTTTCACAAAGAATGGTTGTACACAATACAGGGTCAATCCTGTAACATGGGAGGCAATATCACATTTCAGATCATGGGCAATCTGTTTAATGCTGTGGTTTTTGCAGGTTTAGTTATTTCAGTTCCACTACTGTGGTAAAAGGATATTGAGATTGTCAATTGTAAAATAGCTAGAGGGAAGAGACATATTTATAGCCGTAAACACAAATGACGCGCGGGGCATGGGGAGAACACAGTTACAATAGCGGAAAAAGAGAGGGTGTGAATTCGATGGATACTTCCTGTCAAAACGCAACGCGTTCCCATTCAAAGAACACAGGAATAGATGGTAAACATTTCTATTTAGTGATGCAGAACGCACAATCAAAACACCATTCAAGGCCTCACATTTATACAGAAATGTTCTATAGATTCTTCTCTGAAAAGTAGGCTACATGTAAAAATAAGTGCACTGTTCTAACGCACACCTTCGAGAGATGTAGGCTTGCTGTGTGTATTTTTCATTTTCACAATAAATTTGCTGGACTTTCAACTTATAACGCTCATCAAATAGGTTTCATTCGTAAATTTATCTTTATAGGGCATTAAAACTATGTAGAAATGACACAATAAAGATCATTTATGAAAATTAGTAAGCCTGTAAATATTATAGTGTTTTTTTTCCGGCCCCAAAAGTAAATCCCCCACAAGCGGGTCTCTGTGACCTCCGGTTACGGGTTTCTTCACACAACCAACTGAGCTACCAAAAACGATTATTCTTTTATAGTGCAAAAATAATAACTTTATAGATTATAATGCATTTTTTCGATCAATGTTTGTGTCCTTTCAACCCTTAAGATTTTCAGAACAAAATTTTTTACGATAAAAAACTTGTTTGGAAAGTTTGTAATAAATAGTAACTTCTACAAGGCTGAACAATTTATACAATAACCAGCTTAAATGACTCGGCATTGCATGGGTTTTGCATTTTGCTTCTTCTTCGAAGCAAACTTAACGGAGTACCGGTACTTCCAATTTTCAAACTCCAGGTCCTTATTTACTTATATAGCCTACCCTCTTTTGGCTGCAGGGTTTATTACGACCAACACTCTTTCTTTTCTTCGGTGGCATTTCAATAATTCTGCAAAAAGAAGAAGCTTCGTGAACGGCGATAAAGAGGGAAATGGCACGTTAGCTAAGTGTCCAAAATTTCTTAAGATCGTACTAACACTATAAAAAGGAGAAGTGATCCTCATACGGGCCAAGGAAGCCCTTATGGTTTTGGGAGGTTGAGGATCCCAGATTTTGAGACATTTGGCACGTGAAGGGTGTAAGGTTGTCAGCCTTAACGCACCGGCCGCCTTTATCCACAGGATTCTTCCGGGTACTAGTTTCGGTTATAGACTGAGTTGACCCAGGACCATGGTGTCATCAGAAGGAGTAATTTCCGCCCATGAGTCACCTAGTCTACTTCAATCAGTCAATCTTAGATTTTTTTAATATGTTATTTTATCTTAAAATGTTTGTTATATATCAATTCTACACATATTAATTACAAGAAAAATGACACCAAACAATGTATAATTTACTTTAATAGGAATATAGGACTTGAAAGCAGTTTTCTCGTAACTTTTATTTATGTATTTGTTATAAATGTTCCTATTAAAGTAAATTATACATTGTTTGGTGTCATTTTTCTTGTAATTATGTGTAGAATTGTTATATAACAAACATTTTAAGATAAAATGACATATTACAAAAATCTAAGATTGACTGATTGAAGTAGACTAGGTGACTCATGGGGCAGAAATTACGGTCGGTACTAATCCCCTGCCCTTGTAAATTTGAGGGTGTTTGCGGGTGAAGGAACCTACCTGGCCTCAACCGCCATCCCTACTTGCTAAGGGTATAAGCAATCATGAAGTAAAATCATCAGTGGGATCTAAGTTTAAAATCAATGATCGACATGAGTGTAATAATAAGATGTAAATGATTTCCATCACGAAGGACTAGTTCGGGGAAAGAAGAAAAGAAAAGAAGTACAGTTAATGGATAATAGGCTATAATGTAAAACTGTAACGTTTACAGTTTTATAACAATAAAAATATATAAAATAAAATAAAATGTTTGTGCGAGTGGTGTGTCTCGTCCTGTGTGTTCGTGTTGCTTCGGAGGTGGCCTCGGCCAGGGCGTGTAAATTCGCCTTATCATCCATCCGGGGATACCCTTCATGTCTTTATCTGAGGTCAAAAGGTATGTATGTGATCCAGTGGCAATCCCTCTCCCAACAGGTTGCGGTCTTATAAGGCCCAGGCGGCGTGAGACGCATAAAAGTCCCTACAGGTTAAATTAAGATTAAGGAAGGAAGGAAGGAAGGAAGGAAGGAAGGAAGAAAGATAAAAAGAAAGAAAGAAAATGATGTACCAGCTGAATAGTCTAAAACAGGGCTGTCCAACTGCAAGTGCCCCAAGGGCCGCTTTAAAAAATGCTGTTTGGAGGGCTGCATTATAAAATACTTCGTATGCAATTTTATAAGTGAGTTTTAATAGATATGGTATACTTAGAAAAAAGAGTTTTTATTATTATTTTAATTTACTAAAAAAAAATCAAATTACAAAAAAAAATAGTGGGAAATTTGAGGATGTTGGATTTCACTAACTAATGCATCAATATTAACTTTAATATTTGTTGTTGATAAATGAAGCAACTGAGTAAGAGACTTATCAGAGAGGGATTATCTATATTTTGACTTTATAAATTTCGTATTTGAGGATAATTAATACATTTAGAGGCCCGCCCTGCGGGCCGAAAAAAGTGAGGCCTTATGTTGGACAGCCCTGGTCTAAAATTAATTGATCGAAACTAGTCTATAATAGTAACAGTGAAACAAACAATTTGCACTGTAACTTAAGAAATGTGCACACTTAGAATGCGCAACAGATATGTACATAGGCCTATCCAATTCCGGTTCTAGGTATTTTGGTTCCTTAGGAGAGAAATATTTTCGGCGTCCACCCCCGCTAAATTTCCACCTGAAACAATCCATTTTTACCAACTGATTAAATATGGAATTAATTTCACGTTCTCTAGCCTAGTGTTGTTAATTAAATAAAATTGATTTTCATTGGATATTTCAGAAAGGCTTGTATTTATTAAGACATTATAACATCCCTAGAGCAAAATCCATATTATACCGATATGGTACCGTGAAACGCAATGTATAAGAAAGCATGGTGGTCATCCTGTTTAGTTGGGAAGCAAAAAGAAACGTCGTAATATAAAGTATGCAGTAATTACGTGGAATCATTCGTTACCACAACTTTGAAGCACCTACTAACAACATGACATTCCTGACCCAAATATCACCGAGAGCACGGGTGCTAGCTTGGCGGGCGGCGATAAGCATACTCCTGCTATCGGCATTCGCGAATGATCGGAAAAACTCCGCATTATCTTTAATAAGTTATCCTACCAGAAAGAAAATCTCTCTTTTCACAACTTTTGTTTAGGCCTATGCTGCTTTTATCTTAGAGAGGAAAGAAATGGAAACTAAGAAAGGCTGGCATTTAAATAGGCAAGAATGTTAACAAGAAAACGATTTTCTTGTTCAATATCGGTAGGCCTATATCAGAAAGTTGCTTCTCAGTATTTGTTAAAAGAAAATATACTTGAAGAGATTACTATTTCATGTTTAATAAAGTAAATGTTTCGTCAATTTTTTCTCCAGCTGATGGACATATTATACACCTTACAATTACACATTATGCTGAAACGATAACATTATTAAATAGTATATGAAGTATTTAATGTATCTGTCTTTGTCTAGCCTATGATAAGCAATTGGTCCCACCTAATAAAACAGCAAGCTTCTTCAAGAGCCTAACTCTCAACAGGATCTAAATGAATGTCACTGATTTGAGTTATATGTTAAACTGTAGGTCTCGACTTCGTAACAACAGGTTCAGTAAACTAAACCTCAACAATAGGATTTTTCAAGCTTCTCCAGGAAAAAAAAAAAAAAAAAACTTTTATAAGGTAAACCGTAGGTTATAGCTACTGTTACATCGAAGAACAGCTTTGGTAGTCGTTTATCAACAGCAGTAGACTATTCCCACTTTTCTCGGGGGACGTCATTGATTGAGATTTTAAGCTAAACACAAGTCCCAGCAGCTGTAACATGTTCACCTACAGTCGCGAGATTTTCGTCTTCTAAAAGAATACCATTTGTGCTGACTGTAAGACAATGCAAGTTTTGGCTATAGATTAAGCACACTTTAACCCGAAACATAGTACTGGTACTGGTGAAATGTGTGTGAGGGGAAGACCATTCAGAGGGGGAGTTGAATTTTTTAACACGCCATCTTCCACTCTTGACAGTCACCCCAGCCGTAGCCTAGGCCTAAACCTTAGTCAGCGCGATGTGACTCCCTTAAAAACTGGCGTACGAACGAAAAAATACCCATTCAAATGACAATATTTCGGCAGTAGGGTCGTCCAGGTTACTGAGAGTCTTTCTGAGCAGGGTTACGTAGAAAAATATTTACCGTAAAATGCACTCTCTTCTCTTTAACTTCATTAATTTGGACTATTAGATAAAACTGGATAGCGCAATAATTTCAGTGGCTATAAGTGTATTTTTCTTTTATGGTTTAACTGTCTAGCTAGTATTGAAGCAGTCACATGACGAAGAAGAAGAGCAAAAGAAATTAAGGAAGACACAGACAGAGAGAAAGATATATAACTTATATAGAGAGAGATAGAGAGAGAGAAATAAAGGAAGGAAGATAAGCATTTGTTCCAAAATAACTACCCTATTCAGATGACTTGATTAGATTATTCTACGCTTACTACAGGGAAGAAAAAACTGCATTGTGAAATATGAGGAATTTTTTGAAGCTTTAGGAATTTTAGATAATAATTTATATGGATTATTATTATTAGCACGGTAGTTCGTATCAGTACCCCTTCTCTTCGAAGACGCAGCATTTGTATAATCCATGATCAAGGTCAGGATGAGTCAACGAGTACATTTTTTCTTATGCACAATTTTTGGTAGGATTATTTTTTCTTTAGTGTATAAGGAGCAATGGACCCCAAATTCATGTGCCCTTTCTAGGAATGGTCCCATTGGATAGTTATTGCTATAACTACAGGCTTATATGGATTTCAGCTTTATTAACTTGATTTGCTTTCCCGTTTAGTTATGTAAATCGTCATGAAGCTAATTTCAAGCTCAGTGAGCAGTATCATAAAAGTTATTAGGTTAACCTTGTGCAAGTTGCTGTGGAACTGATTCTGCTTCAGTTCGCTTGATAATATATTTTCAAATGGGCTTCTGCACTAATGTTGTCTGGATAAGAGCGTGGGAATTTTATGAGAGAGAATGTGAAACTAGTTGGGAGCCCGGAGCAGAAATAAACTCTGGTGAGAAGGGTATGCCTAACAGAGCCATTGGTACAATGTGTAGGCTAGGTTATGCTACATTCCCCACTGTGTGTGTGTTTGTTTGCCAGAACAACAGACACCGTAGTTCACGAAAAGAAGAATTTCCATGTTAATGTTGGAAAGATACAGGCATAAAGTATAAACCGCATTACAAGCAATATGTCAGTCCATACAATAATAACCGACAAAGGGGGCAAGCATTCGGAAAACACGTAAGCCATGCTCTCGAGGGTGTGTGACAACCTCAGCCAATGAGAGCCAGGTATCAAGATGGACATCAAAGAGAGGTTATTTGTGCCTGATCCCAGCATGTTCTAAATGGGCTGATATAGTCATAAGACCTCAGGTATTGTCTTGATAACCTCTAATACTACCTGACACATAATACATAACATCCTACAGAACATACTAACTTAATATACTTTATCAGTAGCAATTTACTAACCAGTTAAGATGTCCACGAAGACGGGAATTTCCTCTTTCATGTTCAGTTCGACACAGAGAACTTGGTGTCCATCATGTTCTCCTTAACTGTTCACAGTCACGATTTCTCACACACGAATGGAACACATGATACTTCACAATAACACATAACACAATTAAAATAACTTAAAACCACTCAATTAGCACGAATCACAACCAATATCTTACACAACACACACTACACGTCGCCATTAATGACTCACCTGCCCTCCGTGAGTAGTTTCAGAAAGCTGAAACTGCCTCGTGACGTCGCTATACGGGAAGTATGAGAACCCAAAGCTTCTCTGTATCGCCCAGTTTTCGAGCTCAAAATTTACCAAATTAACATACCGTACTTCCAATTCAGCCGATGGAGGCGGTTGTTCATTATGGTTTAACTTATACTTTGCGTTAAATTATGTAATTGTCTTCTTAATAAAAATGTTCGAGAACGAAAAATCACATAAAAACGGAATGTTAAATTCAGTGGCGTAGGGATCCGGACCTCCACAGAACTAACCCCCAAACCCCCCTTTCTTGGGAGGTATTCCATTCCCCCCAACCCCCCGGTACTTTTAACCCTCCCCGAAACTATTTTCTGGCTACGCCACTGGTTAGTCTATATTTGGGTTAAGCATCTTACGGGGGTATGGCATGCACTCAATGATGACTTTCTTTTATTTACTGCTGGTTTATTTGAAGATAACAGAGTTATTTTAAATTTTATAAAAATCATTACAATGATTTTGTTTAAATTTTGTATACTAGCTGCATATAAAAAATACCTCAAACTTTTATCTGAAACATTTTCATATACGAGGGTTTGAACATAAGTCATGGTAACTATTTTTTCTTGTGATTATCTGTTTTGGATCATAAAATGGTATGACCAGTTGAACAGACCGCCGTGTCAAATAGATGTAACCCGTGTTGAGCAGCGCTCATATATCAAAATATTGAATACAAAAACCCTGCAGTGCATTCACTCTATGTGGGAGCATGAAACTATAGAGTAGCTTTAGGACATAGAAAGAAGTAATTGAGTGCATCACATTTGATTTTTCTTTCACTACAGTATTTTATCTCCCCTTTATGTAGTGACCCAAGGTAGGGGAATAATTAAATCAACGAACCACATATTTAGACAGAAGAAGGTGTATGATCAGTAGTCAATGCATATGCACAGACCTTCAAGTAGATGTTAAGTAAATGACATTTGGCAGTCATTCCGATTCTAGACCTCACGCCATGAGCCGCTAGTTTTGCTATGGAATTTTAAGTCCACTTTGTCCACATCAACATCTGAATTTGGTTCTG
Source organism: Ectobius pallidus (assembly GCA_964059195.1). Lineage (NCBI taxonomy): Eukaryota > Metazoa > Arthropoda > Insecta > Blattodea > Ectobiidae > Ectobius > Ectobius pallidus. Next base: position 110,075,105 of record CAXKWD010000006.1, read on the forward strand.
CTTTATGTGAATGACTAATGCTATCGTTGAGCTAACAGAGATCATATTATATTCGATATATATCTTATTAAGGGATTCTTCTGAGTACAATCAATATCATGTAACTGTTATTAATTACATTGATATTTATTTTACTTACGGTACCCCATCTACCCTTCCATAGCACATAGCAGCACTGTGTGATACAATCGAAACAAATAGAATGATCATACCCCCAACAAAAGTCATGGGAAACAAGCAAATGTCTGCAGAGGAGGAATCAACGCTATGGATCATATGTATTTAGACATGATATGGAAGATCTTTGGCGTCCACAGAAATTTTGTCCAATGTGGCCAATGAACAAATTACTACACCATCACTATGCTACTACAACCACTTTATTATTGTTATTATAATTGCTATTAATACTATTATTATTTTTGTTATTATTATTATTAGGCCCTACCCTGCCCCCCTTCCGGATGGCCATGTGGAAGATATGTGTCAGTACACTGATATTATATAGTTCTCCACCTTATACCCGGGTTTAAGGTGGAGAACTACATAATATCAGTTCTCCACCTTATAGCCTTATACCCTTATACCCTCAATTAATTAATTGAGGGTAACTTATAAGGTGGAGAATTATATAATATCAGTGTATTAGATAGGCTATCCCTCAAAGGAGACCATGAAACTTACTGACTATATGTGTCAGTGCAACATAGGGCCTTCTCCTACTTCCATTGCAACAGTTGGTTCAGGTCTTCTTCTTCTTCTGCTAAAGAAGGTTATGTTGTAGCGCAGGTTATGTGATCCATAGATTGTTTCCAAAGACTCTGGTTGGGTGGTATGATCATTCTATTTGTTTCGACTGAGTCAGACAATGCTGTCAGTAGCTCTATAGGATGCCATGGGATGAAGGAGCATTAGGTTCATGACAGATAGAGTGAGGTTTGCGATATAATCTAGGTTGTGACAGGTTAGGTTAGGTTAATTAATGTTGGCAAAGTTTAGTAGCGCTAGCGGCAACATCAACATCATCAGATTGCCTACAATGTTTCATGGTATGATCGATTATGCACACCGTTCCCCCTGTCAAGATCACCAACCGTAACCAGTACATATTACACCATTTTTAGGTGTGGCCTATAAGTGCTTACTTCTTCACAATTTTTCTTTCTTTCAATTTTAATAACAAATTGAGTTTATATATGAACTCTACAGGTTCCAAAGAATATTACAAACTCAAATATGACCATTTTTCTTGTTTCTAGGGGGGAAAAAATCAGATTGAACAGTGTCAAAAAAACCCTTATTCTGTTCTTCTAGTCACAGAAAGGGCAGTATTCAGACAAATTATGGGACTGTCACAAATGACTCAAGTTTTCCATGGGAACATTAGCTCTGTTGCAAATGACACTGTCGGAATTGACTTCGATTCTAATTGTTGATCTTTGTGTGATGTTAACATAACATTTCTTTCTGTTAGGTACAGTAGGATAAGACGGATAAAACAGAGGATGCTTTACAATATGGATTCTTTGAGGCAAATCCAGATTAGATTTTCAGTAGAGATTTGAGATTTGAGCATTTGAGATTTAGTTTCAGATATCATGTGACGAAATATATGATTTGTACACCGAATTATGTGGAAATATACCATATGAAACATTATATGTTGTAGTTTATGTAATTGTCTTTATACATGTATATTGTAATAACGACAAAATTATGACTCTATATATAATATTAGTTTCAATGGCAGTGACCTGTTTGACTTAGGCCTAAAAATATACATTTTGTGCAAGTGTTGCTTTCCCCCTCCGACATTATGTTATGGTAATTATGTATGAAAAATTAGAGGTGTACTTCATCCTTGTCTTTCACATGGTAAGGATAGCAGCACACAGGAGACAAGTATTAATGTCTGCAGTCAACCACAACTATCTGTTGCACTGTCACATGCGACTTCTACACAGACACCAGAAAAATGACTCGCAGGAAAAACAATGTTCCCTACTGGACTTCAAACAAACTTGATAATGTATCTACACTCATATTTGGGGGGTTCCTGGTTCAAAACCCACGGTCGGCCAATTTGACTTGGGGTGCTAACAGTAAGTAGAAAGGCAAAAATGAATTGAAAAGAAACCTAGCCCCTTTAATCATTTTGGTAAAAGAAATCAATCCTCTAGGCCCAGAGTTATGTGTGCCTAAAGAATTATGATTTTTAAACATTTTTATCCTTTGCAGTGCTTGAGATGGGCCGGAATGGTGCTCCAGCCTAGTAAAAATCTACTCTTCACTATCAGTATAAATATGCGGTGGAAAAATATACATACGAAATCGGTGTATATTTTGGCAACACTTTTTAAATAAAGAACCATTATTAGGGTCAGGATCTGTTCTTGTCATGAAAGTTCCTTCCCGGCATGGTTGCCACAGAGTCAATGCATATGCCATGAAGTTGGTCCCATTGGTTGTTTGTATTGTAACTTCTATGTGATTCATTTAAAAACACAATTTGACCATAACGTTTGGTACCATAAAATGAAAAATAAATAATATCTGAATATCAATTTCTGGGTTCCCAGTAGAAAAATTTCCAACTTCAGCTCCATTGTTTGTTGCAAACTCTATGTTTGTTTTTTAAGTTTTGAAATTCTCTTATTTTAGTCCTTAAGAATATTTTACATAAATTGACGTAGTTAGTTTGCATTAAAATTTAGATTTTCACATCTAGGGACAAAATAATAAAATAATATATTATAAATAAAATACGATAATAGGTGTAAGAAAATAATAATAAATAAAATACATTGAAAAGCACATCCCAATTAAATGAAATAATATTATACATTAAAAGTAAAATATAAAATAGAATAAAATAAAATAAAATAACTGTACTGAGACCTCTAATATACGGTATACTCCATTATCGTGGATTTGTTAGATGGATAAATCATGTGATCATAGTAATTGTAATTTTATGTTCTGAAACCTCACCTCACAACTATCTTTCATAAATATTATGTTACGTTATTTTGGTTAGTTAACACCGGATGTTTACTGCTACTTAGAATGCAAGAGTTCTTGGTGTGCCGAAATTCTGTCCCATAGAACAAATCTGCAAATCTAGTCATTGGACTGTTGCATTTATGCATGAATAAATGCCATCATCCTCGATCACACTGATCCCTGGAACTTTGAAATAGAATGTCACTATTTCACCCAGGCTGCATATAATATTGGCAAGATTGTATTTTAGTAAGTTCTTTCATGACAGAGTCCCTGTTAATAACTTTATTATTATTATTATTATTAATATTATTATTATTATTATTATTATATTACATTATTATTAAATGTACTTTTCTACTAATATTGATTTTTAAAAAAATCCAATAGTTCTGTACTATCCTTGCCTCCTTATGAGATCTACAGACTTTGGATAGTTACCTTAATTATGATCCAGAAAAGAGCAAGAAACTTCTTTGAAGCGTTAAGGTCTTATCCTTCCCAGCTTCTGCCACATCCAATCAAGTTATATTGTATTCAGCATATTCAGATGAAACAGTAAGTTAAGATCACTATAAAGAAAAACGAGACACAAAAATTACTAACTAAATAAGTGAATAATAGCTAATAAGAAATCATAAGTCACCAGAGGACTATGGAGTAATGAAACAATAAAACGTACAAAAACGTACATCTTATTAACTAACAATAGTGAGGAACAAATAGGGTTCACATGGTGACATCTTGGTATTTGGAAGGTAAAGAATAGAAGAGGTAACATTAGTAAAATAATTTTCCCGCTATACAATAACAAGAGGATGCATTACATATAGCTTTAGAATATAGAGAAACAAATAACTGGAATAAATAAATAAATAATAATAAATACAAATAACTGTATAAATTAATAGTATATAAGAGAATCTGCTATTTGAGTAATACATCCTTCTTAAAAAAAGATACCGTAGTCAAATTCTTATTTATAGTAAAGCAATAATGGTAAGCAAAGGTAAAGGATTAAAAGTAATAAAGTGGCATGGTCCATAACTATTTATGATACAGTTCCAAATTATTAAAAAAACTAAAAAAATACACGTTATTATGGTAAATGAAATGGATATTTGATACCAGCAAATGGCCTTCCGACATTATTCTGTCATCTTCAGAGCATCTTGAATGTTCAATGTTTTGATTTTATAATAGTTTGTGTAAACTTTTACCAATTCAATGTGTTTATATTAAATTTATATCCTTTTTTTTTTATTTATTTGTTCTCCTCATCTTATCATATAAAATATTTTAAATTTTATGACGAAACATAACTTGTAGAATAGGAAATGACTGATCATAATATTTCCAAAAAAGAATATAAATTTAATGCAAATTGTGTAAACACATTGTCGGCCTATAGCTAAACATATATGCAAAGTATTATAAAAACAAAACATTGTACGTTATAGTGCCCTGAAGAAGTCTGAAGAATTTCAAAAGACTTAGGCATAAAATAAAACATTGTTGAGTTTCTGGTAACAAGTTCCTGCATCAAGAATCCATTTTATTTATTTTACTGATGGAGCTCAACAATATGAAATTTTCATATCTTTCAATTATTGTGGATTATTAATGCTGCAAGAACTAAAGACAAAGAATTATATCCATCGGACGTTTAAATTTTTTAATAATAAATAGTTACAGAGCAAGAAAGAAACAATTTTGTTTAAATCTTAGTCTTTTCTATGTATCCAAATCAACAATTTAATATGAGTATTGATAGATATTTCTGCAGTCAGTCTTTATTTTCTAGTACAAAGCATATTTGAAAAAAGAATTCAATAGTTTTTGTAATATTATGCTCTAAACAGTCTGCTTATATAGAGAAATAGAATCTAAACTGTTTATTTAAACAATCTTGAAGGTAAGATTCTTAAGCGACATAATATCTAAAACAATTCTACAACAGAACATATAACACTGTATTCTTAATGTTCATGATTGATAATACACATGCAGAATACACATGACCGTAAAAAGAGATTAATAACTCTTTTTCTCCAAACTTAAAAAAGCTTCATCAATAGTTCTGAAACTTACAGATTCCTTAACAGCTGTTGACAGTCATATGTAGTCGTCACTTATGCATTCATATTCTTTCTTTCTTGAGTTCAAGATTCACGGTAATACACAAAATTCAAGTATCTGAGAAACAGTAACCCAAATACGACTTTCTGAGTGAGAAACTAACAGTTCGGTTCATTTTGGAATTATTCTCTGTTCATTAAGGTATGGAGTTATATTATAAATAGACCTGGGATTTTAGGCATTGCTCATTCTGATTCATAAGTACAAATCAAGTTTTAATATAGGATGTTAGAGGTTTGAGTACCATTACCTAACATAAATATTATTCAGGTTCAATGGGGGCAATAAAGACCTCATAATATCTTTTTTATGTACAGCCGGCTGCAAAAAGGATGGGCAACTGTTGTTATTTAGAAAATTAAAGTTCTATGGATCAGTTCACAAGTGTAAACAAACTTGTAGTCATTGCTCTGGCTTATTCAGTGACAGAATGTCTGTACTGAAGGTTGTGGGTTCAATGCCCATTAATACATTCAAAAAAATGTTTCGCTAATCTGAACTTCCTGAAAAGAAGTAGAAATAAATAAATACATTTTATTTCCTTTTGAACATAAAAACAAACAAACGCCATTCAGGTAAACAACACGATTTGGGATTAGTATCTTGTTTGCTTGCTAGACATATGACCAGAAATTTGTAATTTAAATAATAGATTATAGTTTGAGAATCAAAGTAGAGCCAATATTGCTCATCCGTTTCACAAGTCAGTTATTTAATGATTGTAGCCACATTGCTTGCTGATACTGCACAGCCATAATAAGTGGCTATGTAATTCAACATTGGATCCTGTCTTGTATGTGCTGAGACCTGTGAAGTTAGTCATGGATGAAGAAAGTGAAGATCTCTCTCCTGAATTAGAAATTAAAAATCTATGTTAGTTCAACCTAACTTCTGACTCTGTACAGCACATGTCGAGCTGGATGTGCCCAGGTACATCCTGACAACCCTCCATAACTCATAAATCGTGTAACACCTTTGGCACTTTTAATCAATTAACCAGTTAGTTGTTAGTCTTTTTTAAATTAAGAAACACACAGTGGATATTTATATTTTTATAATGAACATTTCTGCTATTTTAGTTTCCGTGTGAACTGTAGTAGGCTTTCCCTAGTAGGATTTCCCTAGTAATTGGGGCAGCTATCCCTTGTGGATTTTCTCTCTCAAAACAATAAAAAAATATTAAATCCATTATTACGATTCAGTAATATTTTTGCAATATTCTGTATTACCTACATAAATTCCTCAAACAAATCAAATTATCATTTGCAGAATTTTTGTGTGCAAAGTAGTGGGACATCCTGGCATGTAAGTCTAGTTATGATTTGCTTTCTCTGGTTACAAACTTGTACTGACTGCTAAGACACATGGTTTAGAAGACAGTGGACAATGTAGAAACCATAAGTGTTATGTATTTACTTTTATAGGTGTTTCTGCTACTGGGCATATCATTCATCCCTAATCGTAATTTATTCTCCTCTCAATGTTTTCATCTGCTTACCCATTATACAGTGTGAGTCAAACATAAAGCAATTGGACTTCTACTGTGCAAAGCGCACTGGGAATAAGGTGGCCAATCGCTGCAACAGTTTTAGCTACCTACCTCCATTACTTTTATCTCCTGCCAAAGATTCAATTAATACAATACTCAAACAAAAAGTCCAGTAGTTTCATGTATATATTATCATAAAGCAGATTATGAGAGTATGTGTTTTGTTATTTTTATTATTTTACTTTTGTTTATTAGAAATAAATAAAATTTTGAGGACCTATTGTGATATTAAGCACCCAATCTATTAATGTAGAAGCCAATTTTAATCACCAAATATAACTTTAGTGCCCTAAAATACCAAAATACCAGGTCTATTAGTAAATAAGCTATGGGACAATAAAGACAGTAAAAAGTATTCTGGAATATTAGCTTTCAGAATATTTTTCGTCCCTGACATTTGAAATGGCTTATTTGCAGAAGGCTTCATTTTAGTTGATGCATTACAGGAGCTACATATTTACAATGTACAGGCGTTTACTATAAAAATTCACTAATTTCATTTCCTGGTGGACTCCATGACTTAAGGTTTTTTGATAATACTAACAGACTATGTACCAGTACTAGTTTTTTCATTTGATTATTTTTAACTTATAATTTTCTTCAATCGTTTAAGAATTTTAACTGACTTTTCCACAGCAGCATATTTTAAGAGCAAATAATTGGTCCTATTCTCTATAGTAGCTCACCTCAAATTTACACAGCTCTCTCCGATGATGTGAATAAATCCACACAGAATTTGGTATCTCACATAAGTGCCATATTTAAATGGTATTGACGTGCACGTTATAAGCATATGTGCTCAAGGCTTTATGAATTGTCTATAGGCCATATCACATATGCTCTTCTTCAAGCAGGTCTAAGTACTGTCATGTCAAAAATAAAATAGTAACAAGGAATAAGTTCACACATGTCATAAATGAAATTGACAGATTTGGTTGCGAAGCAAAGGGTCCCATATGATTTTGCTTATTGTTACTCATGCCTACATATTACTTGATATTTATCCTACTACAGTTTGGTCAGGAAACATTTATTCCAGTGATATATTTTATGGAACAAAAATATTGCATCGTACTTTGATTCTTATCTTTCATATTATTTTCAGTTCACGGATCAACACTCGAAAATCACTTCTTCACTGATATCTTCTAACACAGTGTCTGTTTCAGGTAACACTTCTTTAAAATATCGGTATATTGTACAGAAGTTGATACTCTTTATATGGAAAACAACTATTTTTCCACTTCACACTTTTTTTTTTTGAGAGGAGAAGAAAATATGTCTTCACAGGTTATGGAGAATAATTCTCAATTATCAGATTTTTAACATTCAGTTCTTTTTTCTTTGATCAATAATTTTGTTTCTGTCTAAAAATCTCATTTATTAAAAAATATGAGTCAATCACTGCTGTCACATTTTCGTGTCAAGTTTTCTATTGCAAATCAATGTATCTAACAGAGCGCAATGACCTAAAAAAATATGAAGTACTCATTCTTTGTAAGAAGTTTGAAATATTTTGGAAAGCAAAGAAACTTTCTTTTGAACCACGAACACTGTGCATGACTCTGGCATAAACTTTTCATGTTTATGCTAAAATAAAGTCATAAAAATACTCTACTATTGTTATCTAAGGCGGAAGATTTAAAATCGGTGGCACTCGTACTTTTGAAAGCCATAAAGATGTGAACCAGATGAGGAGCACTTGTGGAAGAATCAATGCTGCAGACGATGTTGGATTCTCTGCCACGGGAAGCTCAAGTGCGTTGTCCCTTGGCCGGCCTCTCAACTTCAGATCTGAAATGGTAAGATACGAATGTAATAAAATAATGAAAATGTATATAAATAAAAAGTATCTTCTCAAACGTTTGACAAAACTGAACCCAAGAAATCTAAGATAACAATTTTGTATGTCAATGTGAGTAAGCGTGTTAAGAATAGCAGTTAAGCAGAATTATATTTTAAAATCAAATTGTGTATTGGCGAAAATAAGAATGTCATTCATTTTAATTTGAGGAAACAAAAGAAACTTAATAACATTTACAATTTTTGCAGTTTTGTGATGCGTTAAAAAACTTCTAGACGAATGTCTCCCAAACTGTATGGTGAGATGATTCAATATATTTGATAAATTCAGGAAAAATGTACCTTACAAAAAGTTTAGGAAATTTTAAGCATTGAAAAATTAAAAAAAATGACAAATAATTACTCTTAAAATACCTAAAAATAATGTCAAATATTTTAAAGATTTTACTTTTTTTTTTAAAGGGAAAGGGTTTGGAGGAAAATGTATTAAATAACATGAAATTAATTTATTGGCAATTCCCCTAATTCCACATTTATCAGGAATTGATACAAGAATATCATGTTGAACACTTTGAATACATGTACTAATGTACTAATAACTGTTCTTATAATCCAAATTGCTTTGAAAGTTCTGCAAAGAAGTTCTTTAGAAGTTTATCTTTTTGCCTGAAAACCACGTTCAAAATCATTAAGAACATGTTATTTCCTATTAATCAGATGATTCCTGTCGTTAATATTTTATTTTTATTTTTTTTTATACTTTTTTATTTTATAGAGGCTGAATTTAAATTTTTCACAAAAGCTCCAGAATTGATGACATCTAAAATGTAATCTAGGTTTTATAAAATAATGCATATTACCATAATACATACCAGTATATTTTTTCAAATAAAAGTGAACACTTTTCTAAAATCATGTAGTAATTTACCCATTTATTTTACAAGAATACTTAAACTCATAGTGTCCCATGAAGAAAAACCATACCATATACAGGCAGAGTTAATGAGAAACATCTATGTTAGATAATTTGGTATTAAATGTTCATGTAGCAACTAGGAATAACCTTTTGTGAATGCATGCATCATAGATAGCTATGATTGGTAGTATGGTTAAGGTAAGAGTTTTACACTGCAGCCTATGCAGGCATAGGATGATAATTAAGAATGATAGACAAACATCTTACATACCTCTTTCTTTTGTTATCTTCTCTGGATTCTCCACAATTTCGTTATCAACTTCTGCCTCCTGCATTTCTGGCTCGTTTTTCTTAGAATTATGAGATATTTCTAAGAAAAGACACAAAACAAATGTCAATATAAGTTACAGTGTTTAGAAATGTATTCTAAAATTATAAAGCCCTTCATTTGATAAAAGTAATACCTGGACACTTGCTGTGTGAAATAGATGGAAGCACCATCAAAATAGACGAATGACATATTTTAGTAATTGGTTTGCCAGGAAGAGCTTTCTTAAGAACACTTTGAACTGGAAATAAACTCAAGTTGTAGGTTACATTGAAGTTCAAAAATGATCTTATAGTCCTACAAGTTTGAAAGAAACCTGCACGGAACGAAGCTGCGCTTGCTGCAGCAATCACAGATTCATTCTGCACAAGTTTATTTCTAGCTTGTAGTACTATAATACCTTGATTTTACTGTAAAAATATTTTATAAAAATCTTTTATTAAAGTGTTTTTAGACTCCATGTAAATTAATTCCGCTTGAATTTAACCTTCATCAAACCACGACATGGAATACCAGTTAGGGTGCAAGCACATTCCAATAGAATAAAACGTGATATTATAGTGTTCATGTTGTATGCAGTACATAACAAATCTGCATATAATTATATATTTGTTTGCATATTAAGTTGCTTATTGAAAGAATTTAAGCATTTTAAAATCAGACTTTTAATAGAGTTATGGAAAGGTGAACTCAGACTGAAAAATTCATAGCCGAGATTTGAACCAGGATCTTCGGCTCTCCGTGCCACTGTTCTATCCAACTGAGCTACCATGGCAACATGCCGGGACAACATTAAATTCTCCAACTGACTCACATTTCTCAGGATTGTAAACTTATGTTCATGAAACCACAAAAAATTGTTTCTGTTCCAATTAACTACGTGTCCAAACAGTTTTCTGTTTGATCTACTCTATGCAGTTAAGCGTTATCCATTTATTTGCCCTGTTTCTACTTTAGAGTACAACAATTTTGTAGGCTGAGACATCAACTTGAAAATATTTTTAAGGGGCAAGAATTGGGTTTTTAATAGTTATACATAGGCCTTATATGATAAAAAGTTAAATGTTGGGGCAGAAGGTACCTTGCACTCCCAAAATCGGTGCCTATGATTAAAGACTTACGTTAACAAATAATTGCTTGCAATTACAATGCTACGTCAGACTGAAATTGATAAGATGTGCTTTGGTTAGGACATAATATTCATTTACAGAACAATTATCCTTACAAAAGACTTAGCCTGAATCTTAGGAACTGCAAATTAAAATATTCATATATTCTTCACAGAATGAGGAAATAACAGAATAGTAATATTACCAATTACTGGTGGTAGACTTGGCTCTGTTGTACTCATTGTTCTGTAAGGTGTTGATGGATTTGGAATACCTGAAACAAAGTGAAACATGCCATATTACTAATAAAATTACTGTAATAAAAACATTATGCTCTGGGACAGACAACAATGAAATACAAAGTGTTTAGAATAATGGCTTCCTGGTGCCAGTTGGCTTTGGTCCATTCAATTATCAGTAACTCCAATGAGTTTCTGAGGTTTGGAGGTTTAGCATGTTGAACATGATCGAGATTCATGAGGTGGATGATGAGCTGTTTATATGAGAAAGGAACAAGCCCAATAAAGCATTTTAATTGACATAAAAAGCTTCATTCTATTGAAATACGTCAAAGGAAAAAATAAGACTTTATTATATTTCCTGCCGACATAGAAAAATATCAGTAATTATCCTGCAATATGTTGTTAACATTTTCATTGCAAATATACTTTTTAGGAACCTATCAACTTTCTACCGATATGGCACATTTTTTTTCTATTATATTATAGCTTATATATACATGACAGGAAAAATTTGGCCTCAAAATTTGCAGGAGTATCACTTTCACATTCCATATAATAGCCTATACAAACACTCCAACCATAGGACAACTCTAATTACGGTAAGTACTAAGTTGCCTTGATCGCTTTGGTCCAGACTGAATGATGTTTTAAATTTATTTTAAAATTCTGAGTACAAGTTCCCCGAGATATTGATTACGTATATTCTGAATACTGATGCAATTAGGCAATTCAAGATAATGCATGCGGCATCTCTAGCATGTACAGTAAACGCTGCTTAATGTAATCGCGGATAATAAAATCAATCAAGTAATGTTATCATTTTTATGAAGTTCCTTAAGGATTAATACTCATACATTGAAAACATGCTGTTTATTGTGATCAAAGATTCGGTTTATGTTATCACATTTACCTTTTTTACGGCTTTATTTCCAAGTACAGTACATCATTCAAAATTTCGTGTTTATGGGATCTGTTTCTAACTCAACTGTATTGTAAAAAATTATTAAAATAACTCATTTTCAACAGATAAGGGTTAATATTAAATATATTTATTACAATATTCCGCCTTTACCCTTAACATATAATACACAACTTATCTTGAAAATGCATTTCGGCGTATGCTGCGCCATCTTCAGTTCATATAAGATGTAATGAACACCACAATTCTTTTCAAATAATGTTGTTTTCAACATTATTTGAGAAGAATGTATTGTGTTATATTAGAAGTAGAGGTACTGCTCCCAGCTCACAGGATGACCGGTTGGAGGGGGTGGAGTTACCTAACTTTCTCTTTTAAGCAGTAAAGCATGTTTCATCCCTCAGTTAAGCTACAGCTTTTGATTGATGAAGATAAGAGTGTTGACATGCAGTGAGGGCTAGTGTAAAATGAAAAGACTTGAACAGACAGACGTTAGATGTTTTGCTACGCGGCATTCTTCACAGATCAGTATAGACTTCCAGAAACACTCGTAACTCGAACTGAGTATGGAGTATTGGTTAATGGACTCCTAAAGGAAAATAAAAGCAATGAAACACTTTGTTACTGGTTGAAAAATAGTTTTTTGTGATCTATTACTGTATTATAAGTAGTTCATTGAATCACAGTTACGTATTTTTGATGAATAAATAGTTTTTAATTGTGTTTGTAGTGTATTATCTTATATGTGAAAAAATAACCTTCGATTAATTCTTTCGGCGACTGTTATCAATCGGTTAATAATATCAGATAAGCTGCATCCCGAAGTGATCACAATAAGCGGTCTGCACTTTACTTAAGATTAGGCAGTCCAATACAATAAAGCAATTCATTTCTTGCGGGTGTACTTGAGATTAGGCCGTATGAGATATCGCATGGAACACCTGCAGATATTTGAGGCTAGGCAGTGCAAGACAACTCAAGCAGGATCACTTGCAGATATTTAAGATTAGGCAGTGTAAGTTAACGCAAAATTACATAATATACTTGAGATTCGGCAGTTCAAGACATATTTTTCAGGTATCGGAGAGTCTGTCTCTTGACTCTAGAAAGCGCAAGCCAACGCGAATTGATTTTTTGTAGATAGCTGACAGCTTAGGCAGTGCAAGACACCACAAGCAGGATCTCTTGCAGATACTTAAGATTAGGCAATGCAAGTTAACGCAAACTTACATAATATGCTTGAGATTTGGTAATTCAATAAATATTTTGCAGGTATTGGAGAGTCTGTTTCTAGACTCTAGAATGTGCAAGCCAAAGCGAGTAGATCTCTTGTAGATACCTGACAGCTTAGGCAGTGCAAGACATCGCAAACAGGATCTCTTGCAGATACTTAAGATTAGGCAGTGTAAGTTAACGAAAACTTACACAACATACTTGAGATTTGGCAGTTCAAGACATATTTTACAGGTATTGGAGAGTCTGCCTCTAGACTCTAGAAAGCGCAAGCCAACGCGAATATATTATCTCCTGTAGATACCTGACAGCTTAGGCAGTGCAAGACACAGCAAGCAGCATTTCTTGCAGATATTTAAGATTAGGCAGTTCAAGCGAACGCAAGCAGCATCTCTTGCAGATATTTGAGAGCTCATGTTTGCTGTTGTCAGGTAAGATGGCTTCATATCCAACCGTGAACTCTCGAGAAAATGTAGCGATTCTCCCAAATGGCTGCCCCATGCTTCCTCATGCTTAAGAGTAGTTGGATGTCAACACAGGTTGGCATATGCCATTCTCAGAGCAGCTCACAACAACACATTACTATTGATTTTGCTCTAGTTACACTCACTGAATTTTCAAGGAACCGATGCATGAAATACTGCGCAGTAGCGTATACTGGCACGAGTCTCTTAGCAACTGAAGAGATTCTTCAATTCAAGATGTTAATTCTAGGAATGCTGAACTGATGCATATAGGACCGTTTTCACGTGAACTTCCTTTACTACTTATATGTATAATAGTTGGGAGGCAATTAAATATTTATAAATTAGTTTCCGGAGGAGTATCTGTAAATTACTGACATCTTCCTTTCCTCACACAAAACTTTTTTTTATAATTAATGCTTTAAAAAATCTCATATTTGAAGGAGGGGGCGTCCGGATCCCCGGGATTCCCTCCATCGTGGGAAGTATATATTTTTTGGTAGATTCCAATTCTAGAGTGAGGGGGAAAAAGCGAATAAGTCGAAATACCAGAGTTTTAGAAGAGACAAATAACAATTTATTTCCACAGCATTGTTACACTACTTAGATGAGCCCACCTAGATATTTTGTATAGTATAAGATACTGTGTAAAAATATCTGGTCGACTGAACTAAATATTGTAACAATACTGTGGAAATAAATTGTTATTTCTCTCTCCTAAAACTTTGGTATTTTGATTTATTCGCTTTTTCCCTATCACCCTAGAATTTATCCAGCAATTTATTTTGAATGCAAATACATCAAAATATAACGCAAATTATAAAAATTTTACAAGATCACAAGTGATTTACACCAGTGGCGGCTCGTGGCCGGAAAATTAGGTGAAGAGAAAAAAATGCCACATGCTTATGTTAATAACGGAATTCACCCAATAGCGGCTCGTGGCTCAAAACGAGGGTGTGCTGCAATATCATTTCATACAGCAAACTTAAAATATTTTTAAAAATTATTAGTAGGCCTATCTAAACTGCTCGTCTCTTAATCTATCTCTGGGAACTCTCACGCGGTTATTTTTTTGCTAATTTCTCTCGTCTCGTCGAACGTTACGTCGAACGTGTGACGAGAGAAAATAGCACAAAAAATAATAATAATAACAATAATAATAATGGTCAGCTCTTTCTCCGAGCTGACAGTGTGAGGTGCTGGCGCGGCGAAGAAAATGCCTGAACAAGGGGGGCTGCTTCATGGGTAGTCTGTTCTCGTCACCTAGCAGACGTGGGATAAGCGAGAAAACTGCTGCTGCCATCCTCATTTTTTATTTGAACAGACTACCCATGCAACGGAGGGCGTGGTTTCCAGTTCACCTTCACACGGCCGACTTAAAGCACTCTGCGCTCTCAGGATCTCAGTGTCTCCTAGCTTTGCCACCAGGTGGTGGCGTGGCGGGCAATTCAAAAATACATATACATTTATAGTAAAAACCAATTCGTGATATGGAAAATAAACTTTAAAAATACGTATTGTAAAGGGAAAATACTGGTGAGGTGCTACTTCACCTACTTCCCCTGAATAGCCGCCACTGATTTACACCCGAAAGAGCAAAATGATCGGGCTATTCAAATTAACTGTCGATTTTTCGCCATATTACAAATTTTAAAGGCACCCAATGTAAGAAAATATTATTTTAGTATAAAGAGTGGTGAGTGCATTATTGCAAAATCGAGGAAGATTTTGAAAGACGAGCCGAAAGGAGCCTTTTTTAGATTTCCGAAATACACCAATGCATCCACACATGTATTGCATACTATTTTTTCTACGATAGGAAATAAACATGTAACAACTATATTACAGACACATATACAATTATAATTAGGGGGCGGATTTCTATGACCTAAAAAATAGGATATATGCATGCCCTTATGACCTAAAAAACATTAAAATATGACCAATAAAATTTAAAATATTACTTTACCACTTACACATTGGGTACATTTTTTAAAGTTTCATTACGTTAGATTTTATTAAAATATAGTGTTAATTATTTAAAACAGCTGTAAGTTCTAAAAAAGTATCACATTAATGCAAAATTTACAAAATATGACATGAAATTTCAAAATTTCTTTAATATGCACACAAATATGCCAAAAATATGACCAAATTATGCATATTCATACTAAATATGCTACAATAGTTGGAAATTTCCTAAATATGCAGTTACATGCACAATAAAAGCCGTTCCTTTTTCACCAGAATGCTTGAAATCGGGTTTCAATTAGTCGGAAACCTGAAATAATGCAAAGGGGAAAAATATGACATGTCATAGAAATCCGCCCCTAATTATAATACTTGCATTACTGGAAAATTTGACTACATTTTTCATTAAAATTGTTTGAGCGTAACTCTTCAACAGTTTATAGGCATAATAATTATTCAGCCTTACTCTATCTGGTTCGATTATCGACTCTATAGGACGTACTTAAAAACTGTTGATAAGAAGTTGAGGAAGGTGTGCTTTTCTAAGAAAACAGTAAGTAATTTCTCATTTATTGTATCCCTGATCTATAGTAGAGAAATTTAGCGTCTCGAAGATGAATCGTCACCGAAGTCGAGTTGTAAAGCTGCTGTCGCTGTGATAAATGGGCTAGGCGCTTGGTAAAAGCACCCACTCTATCGATCCTCTTCTTCAGGTTTTTGAAATTTGTGACTGATTGCCTTCCTGTATCGTAAAGTGGTATATAGTCCAGTCCCAAATCCTAAAACCGGGATTTTACTTCGTTCACATTATCTGTTCCTTCGAGCCTGCTTAAAAAAATGCGTGACGATTCTTACTAGTCGTAATACTTCCAGTATATATATATATATATATATATATATATATATATATATATATATATAGACTACTGCAGCTACATCCTAAACAAATATTTTGCAGAATTCAATACGCTTGAGTAATCATAGTGTTTTCGAATTAAAAAGTTCCTAAATTCCACATACGTTGTGAATAAAGTCATATGTTCGATATTATAATAATGGTACAAAAAAAGCTGTTATATAAGATCTACAATTAGATCAAGTAAATTCATAATCAAATTAAAAGTGAAGACTCCTAAAAAATGTCCGTTTCGACAAAGTTCAGCCAGGAAAGAGTTACAGATCTTGCTAGTATTTCCATCGAAAATGAGTTAGCCACTCGAATGGACGTAAAAATCTTGTCAAAGAGTTAAGCAACACCTGCCTTCTTGTTTAATGTAAATATAAAATATAAGGTAAAGTGATCCCTATACAGGCCTTGGAGGCCCAGAGGGTTTCAGGAATTTGAGGCTCCCAGATATTAGAAATATGAGGCTCCCAGCCTTATGCACCGACCGCCTTTACCCCCAGGGTTGCTCATGGTACTCATTTCTTTTAGAGGCTTTGACGACCCCAGGGCCACAGTGCCACCAGAAGGATTAGGCCAATTGAAAAGCTCCAACGATCTCATCGGGGATCAAACCCGCGACCTCCGGTTTGCTAGCGCAGCACCTCAACCACTACGCTAATGCGTACCTTAAAATATAAAATATATTATATGTAAATAATTAATTAAATGCATTTTTAAAAATTAATCCACATACTACCTAGATAATAAATGTTATAACGTCTTCATAAATACAAGCCTATCTCAAATTAGGCCAACTGAAGTCAATTTTACTTAACCACTTACAAATACCAGGCAAGAAAACGTAAAATTCCATGTTTAATCATTCCAAATGGAATTACTGAGGTGGCAATTTAGGGTGGCGCCGAAATTATTTCTTGCCTAGGAGGGCGCCAAAATACTTGGAGCCCTGAGCTTACGCAACATTTGCGAGGTGATCAAAGAACAGTTCGTTGCCCGTTTAAGCAACTTTTATTGGTAAGGCTGTAAATGTTTTAAACAATAGAAGCTTTGTGGTTTGTCGGCCCTACTAGACTACTGTAAAAACTAAGGGAATGCATTCTTCTTCTGTTGTTTTAATAATAGGAAATTCATCAACACTTGAAGTAGATCGAGCTATCTAAATGCAGGCAAGTTAGATTTTGTAGGAATTCTCATAGACTCTGAAACAATGTGTTGCTTAAGATGTAGTGGTGCTGCTTGTAATTATAGTGCTTGAAATAACGAGGGATGCACAGGAATGATGATGATGGTGATGGTGACAAACCCCAGTGTTACAGTGTGAATCTGCTGCATATTTATTTCTCCCTAGCTGACATTCAACATCACGGTCGTGTCATTGGCTATTTGTCTCAGTTTAGCAGACATGAGGGCAATGTTCTGCCAGCTCTTTGTAGGTAATGGTTCTGGTCATAGGGCTCTAGAGTGAGAGCAGCAATAATGTTCAAAGGAGTACCCTAGAGCTTTGTCCACATGTCACGGCAATTACAGTAACATTGTGTAACAGTTCATGCATTTTACACTAATGCATGACAAGCTTCAAGGAACACTCTATATGTAATAACGTAATTCTTTGATTTATTTATGTATTTATCAATAAAGTCCCCAAAGAACAATAATGCTCATAACTAGGGGCAATACATTATAATACACAGAGAACAACATTATATTTACTAAGAGCTAGGAAAAAGTACAATTAATAAATGAATTCTCTAGATTCAAAATCCCCTAAACGCCAAATTATATTTTCTTATTTTTGTACATCACCATATTTGTGTGGATGGCTTAAATTGGTTTATTTATATGTGAGGTTCAAAACCCCCTAAAGTACTATACAATGTCATATTGAAAATCAGAGTTAAGCTCAAAAACCCCTCTATCAAACTGTTTTAAAATTTAAAAAAACCTCTATTTTTGAATGGCGTTTAGGGGGTTTTGTATCAAGATGATTTAAATATAATCTAATGAAACATAGCACATTACTAAGATTACTATAGAAGCCATACATTTTATAGAAAAAATAGATAAACAGGAATCACGAAAATAATTGTGACCAGAAATAAAATTTAGTCTTTGAAGCAAAATCTTTATATATCTAATATTTTTAATATCTTGTGGTAATTCATTATAGCCTATATATATATATATATATATATATATTGTGCAGAATATATATATAGTATATTTGGCAAAGGAATAGTGAATTCCTTTAGTACGATATTTGACTGAAGAATTTTGTGGTAAGCGTATATAATTATAAATTCTAATAAAATAGTCGTGATTATCATCATTAAATATAAAATATATTACGAAGTGTGATATTTTTTATAATATTCTGCACAATAACATATGACTGGGATTTAATAAGTCCTCTAATTGGAAGCATTCCCGAATGTCGATATAATTCTAATGATGGTGTATCCTTTATAATCACTGTTCCTGATATAAATCTTCTCTTAAACTGGTTCACTTCACATAATTTTTTTTAGTTTATTAATTTAAAATAACAAAATTAATTTATACTTTACTTACTCGTACTGTGAATATTATAGGTAAGTATCTTGTAACTCAATGTTGAGTGTTCGGGCATAGGTACACATTTTGAGGTACACTGATTCCAAAAAATACGTTTGGCTAATGTACCAACACTATTTGGCAAGATTTTAACACACACACCAAGGTTGTTTTTGCAACAGTATGCTTAATGTTACATTTTTCACAAAAAAAGACAACAAACGATTACAAAATTAATGTGTTAATATATAAAAAAGCTACTTACGATATAATTTAATGCTGCCGTCTGTATCTCCTAGGGAATTCTTTGATACACACTTGTAGGAACCGAAGTCCGCTGGGCCCACGGACCGTATCGTGAGCTTCATATGCACTTTATATGCGTTGTCTAGAAGCACAGGTTCGTATTTTCCACCTTCAAAACAAATGAGCACGTATTTAAGGATTTCTACAAAAGTGTGGAACAGTATTGTAACAGAAGCTGTATTTTAAAAAAATGGGCTGTTGCTGAAATGCATTTATGGAGTTTTGTTGATAGCTGCTTTCCTTTCATCAACAAAATTGCCGTCAAAAAAATTACAGAGACATAGATTATGAATCGGTGACCAATCCAGTGTACGAATGGAGAATAGTGGGCCTACTCATTATTATAATTAGATCAAGGCATTTAATGACCATAAAATAGTGAAAAAATGCAAAATAAAAAAAGCACTGAAATATATTACATATTCCAAAGAATGGAAATACAATAATCAAATAATCCGGTCGTCACAATCGTACATAAAATACAGCCATCCATATACGTCTTAAGACATTAAAATGTATTTATGACCTAAAAATTGTGAAAAAATGACACAAAATTAAAAGAAAGACCACAAATTTACCATTATTACTTATAATTAGTTACTTTAAGTAATGAATTGTTAAAAGCAATTTAATGGATGACAGTGCATTATGTATGAATTTACAATATAAAACACACTTATTTTGTTACTAAAGAAGGAAGTAAATTTTCACTACTTGGACACCCTCAGCGAAAAAGAAATTCTTTCTGAACAGGCATGCCCATCAAATTGCCCCTATAAAATATGTGCCATTTAAAAAGAAAGAAAAAACGCTTTATCGCTACAGACAAACTGCTATGGTGTTTACAATAAACCTAAATTAAAATGAACTATGAACATTTTGGCGGAGATACTCAAATAAAAACGATTGTCTATTGTCTGAAAGTAACGATTTGTACAAAGAAAAGCTCCTCTCTACCTCCACTGTAACATGACCTAAAAATGCCGAAAATGACCTAAAAATTACCAAAAATGAAATTTTTCTTGGAAATGACGAAAAATGCAAAATAAAGCAAAAAGTGAAAAAAACTAATTGCCTTTATTTATTTTTTTAATTAAATTAATTCTTTTATATATTCCATCAATCTTTTAATCTTCATACAAAAAAAATGCAAAATTATCAAATGCCTTGCCCTAATTACGATCTTGAGTCTGACCATTTTGATGAAAAAGTCCGAGCATTTTAAGTAACTCATCACCATAATATGGACTTAAGATTGTGTTAACTTAATTTTACATGCATGCAAAGGCTATAGCGCAAGAAAAAAGGTAGGAATAATATTTGACTTGGAGGACAATGCATATTGTTAAATCCCTTTGAGTTTCCCCTCTTCTACAAAATATCAAGACTTCGTGACGTATTTCTTTAACACGCATTCGAGTGACAGAATGGAACTGATTGAAGCAATTGGATAGACGGTTATAGAAGGGGGAGGAGTTGTAGTGAATAGTGCCGGAAAGGCAATTCTCCGCGGAGGGTTCGATCGTCTTCATCTTGCTCAATATGAATTTTTCATTAGAAATAACGTAACTCTACTATAAAGATTTTAAAGGAAAGGCTGAGCGATTTATTTTCTTTCAATACTGGTCTGTAAGGAGCTCAGTCCAATCCTACGTTACTAAGAACTACGAAATTCGATCATGATGAAACGTGGTATGGGTTAATTTCACAATAAGTTCACAAAATTGCTACAAACTGCTACAAATTACAATACAAAATCTTTACAATAATGTGAATTCGAACGCCAACCGAAAAAGCAAAGCTTGTGTTCGAGGGCGGTTCTGTTCAATACAATGAAATACAGTATAATAATGTAGGCTAATTATTTGCAGTAATATATATATACGTATATAAAAAACATAGAAAAGTATGAGTTGGTCATATTTACAGAAAGAACAGAACATGTTAAATTTACAATAATGGAAATGTAGCCAACGAGTTAATAATGCAATAATAATATTCAAATTAATAATGGTTTCGCGGGCTATAAGCCGAGTAAAGGGATTTTTTTTGTTTTTTTTTGTTTGTTTGTTTGTGTGCCCACCCTTGCCCCCGGAGTGCCAAGCAAGTGCCGGTCAGACCAAATTTTGGTAACCATATGTGATGTGTGTATACCTATTGTGCCCTTATGTACATCCGTAGGGGATGTTGATGGTGTGACGTGTTTGGGCTGAGTACTTGTGTCTTTGTACTTTGGCGCAGGATAGACCTAAGTGCGGATAGGTCTTATGTGCAATATTTCCGAGTGTGTTTCTTTTTAGTGACATGTAGTTATGTATTCTAGAGATTTGTAGTGCGTGTATCTGTTTGAGGGGATTATTGACCAGTCCGGCATTCGCCTAAGAACGAGGGAAACCCCTCAAAAACCTCGTTCGGACTGGAGCAGTGGCTAAATGACCGTCTACTTTGGTGTGTTAATTTACTATAGACTTTTCGAGAAGTGCTGTTTTTGCAAAGGTTTTAAGGGCTGGGAAGGTGTTTTTACGCGTCCAGAACGTGAGGTCCGGTGCCCAGGCTTCCTCTTCTGCCCTAGCGGCTTCGTGGAGGAGTAGTCGAGCTTCTCGATATCGAGGACAAGTATACAGCATATGATACATGGTGTCTGGTTCGCTGTCCTCACAAGCGCATAGATCGTCGTCTGTGAGATTGAAACGGATTAAGTTAGCGGCAAAGTTGCCGTGGCCAGTTAATACCTGTGTGACGAAGTGGTCCAATTTAATCCATGACATTTTAAGTCTATTTCTGATATTTGGGAAAAAGTCACGAGTGATTCTACCATTTTGGGCAACTACCCATTTTTGCTGCCAAATATCTATTAACTGTGAGTGAATGCGTTCATAAAGATGTGATCGATCTAAGCTCTCAAATTCCCTTGGTCCGATTTGAAGGGCACCTAATTGAAAATTAATTTGCTTCCGCACTTTGTACCTGGCTATCCGTTCCTCAAGCAGAAGATCAACAGGAAGAACACCAGCTATGACTGGTAGAGCATCATTCGAAACAGTGGAGTAGGCTTTAGTTATTCGCAAGAGAGAATGTCGCTGGGCAGATTTGAGTTTACGGATGTGATGTGTGTTAAGTTTAGTGGCCCAAGCGTTTGCAGCATACGAGACAATAGCCTCAAAAATAGCAGAGTAAAGTATACGATAGTTAGTGAATTTGTATCCCCACTGCTGTCCAGAAAGTCTGGCTAGGGCCTGAAATAGGTTGTTAGCTGTAGCACTGATTCTTTGAATATGAGCGGTGAATTTATTACCTTCTTGTAAAGTTATACCCAAATACTTTGTTTCTCGAACATATGGGATCCGGTCTTGTCCTATCCTGATGATTGGAGGGTGATTTCCTATTTTCCCCTTGAGGAGCATTGAGTTTGTTTTAGTTTTAGAAATCTTTAGCTTTGCTTTGTGGGACCAAGTTTCCAGAATTGTTAGTGCTCTATTAGCTTTGCGTTCGAGATCTGTTCTGGACTCACCTTCGATAATAATTACTGCGTCGTCGGCATAGGCTATGACGTCAGCGTCTTGAGTCTGTTCAAGTTGTCTGAGGGCTTCATCAAACACCAGGTTCCAGACCTTGGGTCCCAATACTGAGCCTTGGGGACACCCTTTGGATGCGGCCTTTGTGAATGAATGAAGGTTATCCCTTAGCGTTATTCGTCTGGACCGAAATTAGTCACTGAGGACGGCATATATGTTCTGTGGACAGTTTATATTACGAAATCTCTCCAGGGCGTGTGGCCACCAGACGTTGTCAAATGTGCCTTCTATATCTACGAAGATGGTAAGCACGTATTTAGAATTAGATGTGGTTACTATTTGCTGGAGCAGTGAAGCTGCATCCTCAGTACATCTTCCAGGGCGGAATCCAAATTGCCTGGGCGAGTATGATTCTTCTAGAGAAGTGTCTATTTTGGAAGCTATGAGATGTTCAAAGATCTTTCCCATGGCAGGGAGAAGACAGATTGGTCTGTACGACTTGGCCAGAGATGGATCTTTGGTGTCATTTTTCAGAATCATTTTGAGTAGTCCCATTTTCCAGGCGTTGGGAAATATACCAAGGCTAAGGCACGCATTGTATATCTGGAGAAGTTTCTCTTTAAGGAGCGGACCTCCTTTCTTAATGAATTCTGGGTAGATTTCATCAATGCCGGGGGCTGTTCGATTTTTGGTTCGGTCTATAGCTATTTCAAGATCAGTTGTATCGAAAGGGGTGGCGTTGTACTCATTCTGGTATGGTCTTCGCGCAGCCCTGCGGAGTAAAATAACATCCAAGCTTTTGGTCGCTGACATCTCTGAGGCCTTTCTCTATATTTTACAGTTAAAATAGCAGAAGATCTTTCCTCACCATCAAGCCATAAGAATAGCCTATTGTATTTTCTCTATAAAATGCACATCCTACAGCAGCTCAAACATTTTTTTAAGCTTCCCTTCACATTTGTAAATCATTCTTTCATAAACTTGAAAATTCCAGAAATGATTTGAAGTTGTTTTCGTAAAGTATTTCCTTTAAGCTACTGATTTTCGAAGTAGTTTTTTTTTATGATTTTGTTCGGTAAAAAGGAATTAATAGCAAAATAAACATTAGTCTTTAGCCGAGGAGGGTAGGGGTTTAAAAGAAGTACAAATTGCGTTGATATTATTGGCTTTTATATCGGTTCGTATATTAGTTTTTAATAGGGGTTTTTGCTAAATATTGGGCATCTTTAATAAAAGATAGGGTGACATAATAATAATACTTAACTTTTCAGCACGTACGATATTTGCAACGATAGCCTATATATTTTTTTATGAAATGTAATTCATTTTTTATAATAAATTTTGCACGTTGCTGCATTTCATTTCTGCAGTGGTATTATTACACACGTTATTTTTTGGTATCGTACAGGTACAATAAGTTAGTGATACTAAGGCAAAAAAACACAAGAACCTACTGCAAACACTTTTCACTTAGCTTTCTACTTACCTTGAGCAATTATTTCTCCCTTTTCTCTTGTCCAATAGTTGATAGACTTTGGATAAGCTTCTGAATTACATTCTAATGTCATTTGTTGACCTTCACGTGCTCCCACGAGTTGATTTTGGATCCATATCATGGGGGGAACTAAACATGAGAACATATGACATGTACCGGTATTAAATATAATTTATTATAATAGTCTATAAGCTTACAATTAAAAAATCATATGAATTCAATCAAGTTATAAGTGATTCAATAAACGCATGCAAAAATGGAACAGGAAATAATGACTGTTCTATTTGTTTATCTAGCCTATATTTTACTGACCAAAAAACATATAGCCTAGGCCATAGGCGTGACCAGGCCGACCATATGGGGGGGTTATAAGGGAATACCCCCCAGGGAGAGGGGGGTCCGGGGGTCCTCCCCCGGAAAATTTAAAAAATTAAGACTCAAAATAACGAGTTTTAAGCTTCCGGGGGTTTCCCCCGGAAAATTTTAAAAATTAAGACGCAAATTAACGAGTTTTAAGCTTCCCACGCTTTATACTTGTATTAAGTAATTTATGGGCAGACTTAAAAAAATTATACAATTTTCCTTTTTTTAATCAATGGGGGGTTCAAACCCCCAAAACCCCCCCCCCTCGGTACGCCTATGGCCTAGGCCTACATTTTATAGGCCTTGTCAATGTGTCAACTAAATGACAAGCAAAACTAAAAGAACAAGTATTTCCTTAAATCATTATAATATAACTAATAAAATACTGTTTATGTTTAAAATGCTATGTCAGCATGATCTGCTTCATGAAATAAAAAGGATTATTCTCTAGCCTTTTATGTACAGTTATTTTAAATTACTTCAGATTAACGGTATGGGCTTGATTCCAAAGTTTATTGAACAGATGCATTGTAACAATACTGAATGAGGATAAAGTACAATTAAATCTTTTGTTTTCAGGTTTCCAATTGTGTTTCATTCTGGTATTTTAACTGTGTTCACCAGTTGTTAAGCTTTACTGTTTCTGTGTTACAGAGGCATAAAATGTTTCGATACTTTATTGTTAAAATCCTGCCTCTTATAAATAGTGGTTTACAGTGGCAATCGTGTGAAGTAAAATTTATTATTCTGACAGCTTTCTTTTGTCAAGAATAAAACTTCTCTAATATTAGCGGAATTTCCAAAGAACATAAAACATGACGGTGTGAAATAAAGCAAAATAAAACAGTTTTAAGGTAATATTTAGGAAGCAATGTCTTATTTCTGTAGTAAATAAAGAGAGATTATTTTTGCGATGTGCCGAGAACGCACGGTCTGGCGGCCTGGAAGCAAGTCGTCTGCCGGTAAAGGCGCTCCAGCGGCACATTGCAAAAATGTCTCTGTAAAACGGTTTAACTATTTTGAAACAAAGTTATTTGCGATAGTGTGATTAGCGACTGAAACAAGCATTTCGGGTCATTTCCGGTCTGAAAAACTCTGCTACAATCTGTAATAGTTTAGATGAACCTTTTTTTTTTTAAATAATAAAGAGCTCACTTTTAAACTCGGACGCATGATTACCAAACTGTTACAGATATAAATATTTCTTAATTTTAATGTGATTTAACATAGTACATGCATTACATCAGCTGGTATACATACAGTGCACGATGAGCATGATTCTCTTGCTGACAGTGGGAGGAACGCCATTGGAAGCTATGCAGAGATACGCTCCCATGTGCAATCGGTTCACTCTGGTGATGTTGAAGACTGGACCCTCCACGCTTGTTGCTATTATGGAAAAACAATCCCTTATTTGGTAAGAATAACTACAAATATTACATATGATACGATAAAAGAGTAATTGAAGGAAAAAATACATTTTAAGCTATTATTAAAATTTTTTGCAACTTCGAATGTGTCATGAAATCATTCTGCATTTAGTACGCTCTCATTTTCCTAGTTAGAACTTTAATTTAATTTAAATTATTTCATATTAGGCTACGAAAACGAAACGCATAATAGAGCAATCATTTTTATTAGATATTTATTTTATTTTAGCTTAGTATTATAATTAGAAATTATTTCTTCCTCTCAGTTAATTGAAGTATTTTTTCACCTTCTGTGATATACTAGTGACGTAGTTTTTTTTACGAAGTTATGCGTTTCACTATAGTAATATTATTTGATCACGAATAGGAATATTTGGATGTAATAATTTAATGACAAATCATATTACAAATTCGATCCAAATTCCGGTTATATGAGTTTTATAGAAGATGTTGTTAGCATTAATGGCCACGTGATTACAATTCAACATAAATTAAATTAAGAACGAATATCTGTAATAAAAAAAATCTTAATGTTCATGTAGATCAAAGTTACCGTCAACATAATACTACTATTTCTCAAAATTGGTACATGAATTATATTTCTAAGGTATTAAAAATACCCGAATGTTTAAAAATGTATAATAATTATGGGCTTTCTTCCATTTGAGTAATAACCAGAAGGTACTGCGGAGATTTTTTAAGTAAAATGGACGATAGCTAATGAAGTAAAATAAATTGTTACCTCATCACATCCATTTAAAATTTGCGCTAATTTTATTTTATTTCTCTGATGAATGACTTTCAAAAGTACACTTTTACATGAAATAAAACCCAGAGTATTGAACATTTTTAATATAAAGTGATTAAATAACAACAACTCAAATATATTTTTTCTTAAGTGCCTAAAGTGTTTTCTTAATAAAGATGTGGACTCTTCAGTACTTAGTAAAAACTATCTAAAATGATAGTCAACTGAACTGAAGTGTTGTGTAGCTATTTTAATACTATAATATTATTTACAAGAAATATTTCATAACCTAATAATACCGCAAACTATACGAGGTATGATGCAGTTTAAGGGTCACAGACAAGATAGGTAAGTAGCTGGTAGTATACAAGAGAATTTCCTAATATTTAATTTATGTAACACAGCACATATCACCACAGCTAGTAAATTTTGTTACGCACTAAAGTCAGCTATCTACTAATAAAGATAAATTAAAGTACTTCGTTAAAATAAACGCCTCGTTTGGTATATTGTTACGCAAAGAACCTGTGGATAAATTACTTATCATCAACCAAGGAAGTTTAACTAATTACTGAATCAGTCTGAACTGAATTCTATTCATCAGAATAGTAGGTGATCTTCAGGAAAACGGACCGTTAAATTATTATTTTAAGATCATCATAAGACTGTATTTGAGCAGAGAGCGTTTCTTTCTTACCAAATTACATTTAATAATTACTTTCAAATTACAATGGAGTGATTAGTATCACATTGAATAATCCAACACTATAAGACTTGTATAAATCCTTTAATTAATCGGTTTAGTAAAGTGCAACGCACTATTATCTCAAGGTACTAGACACCAAAGGATCATGCGAAATAGACCAATCACAGCTCTGGACTAAGTGGCATAACTAAGAATTCCACCGCTGGGAGTGCTCCGTTGATACAGTAATAGGCTATGGATATTTGTACGAAGTCAAAATGCATTATATTTTAATTATACATTACTGGTTAATAATAATAAGTGTCCCACTTATTGCAGAGGCTACCATTCCAGAGAAGACATAATAAAATCAGGTAAACTGATGTAACAAAGTGCCAGTATGTTTTTGTTTAATCAGTTATGACTGCAATTATGATATGCAGAATATATATTTTTAAATTGATTTCCAAGTTAAGCTCCAGATTTATTCATTAAGCAGGGCTTACGGAAGAAGAAAGGTCTACCATCTCGGCCACCTGGGTCATTTTAACGGTCTAGTTGGATAAGCGCATGTAAATCAATATGTTTTTTGTCATAGCTACCTGTATTTTAATTTCCAAGGCCTTATAAGATCACAGTAAAACAATAGGCTATGTTGTCAAGATAACTGATTTTCATTTTTTTTAATAAATTCTTTCGAATACGTATATTACCATAAAATAGGCACTAAATTGAGCATTACTCCGAAACAGGTCAACCGATTTTATCCATTATGAATAGACGTCTTCCCACGGACATTATAAATGTGTAGGCTATACCAAGTTTCATAAAAATCCGGTAAAGAGTATTTGAGTTACCGCGTTTTTAAAGTATACACTAAATTGGGTTTTACTCCGGTACCGGTCAACCGATTTGGTCCAATATCAGTAGACGTCTTTCCACGTACATTATAAATGGGTATACAAAATTTCAGGAAAATCCAATAAAGCATATTTGAGTTATCGCGACTTCTTATATATTAACATAAAAACACTAAATTGGGCATTATTCCGGTACTGGCCAACCGATTTGGTCCAATATCAATAAACGTCTTCCCATGGACATTATAAATGTGTTTTCCAAGTTTCATGAAAATCCAAAAAAGCGTATTTGAGTTATGGTGCGTACAGACACACGGACAGACAGACGGACAGACAGACAGACGGAGAGACGGACAGACATTTTTTCGTCCACCACACAATCTCATAAAGTACCATACTGGCACTTAATAACTAGAAGTTGAAAGCCGAGCATGTTTAGGATATGAACAAATCTTTGCTGTTTTTCATAAGATAATTTATTTACTAAGTGCAGAGATTATCTGTGTAATATTAATCAGTCCATCTGAAACAATTTACATCGTTCCCTTATTATAATAAATTGTTATAGATGTAATATGACAAAAAGTCTTTATATTTTGGATTTTATAACTGATTGATAGTGATTTTACAAGAATGCTATTATTTTATTATGTAAGAATCATTTAGGCATAAGTATTTAGGTAAGTAAAATAGTGAGAGGTAAGCGGAACGAATATACTCCGATAACGATAATGTGGTTATAATAATACTGTACAACGAATAACAACAATTAGGGCATAATATACAAGTAAAAAAGTACCGTCTAATGTCTATTTGGAAGAGAATATTTTTATTTATACCCACTTTATTCTGCATAACTTATTTTACTTATTTAAAGTGTTACTAACTTTAGTAAGTTATAAATTTTTACATATTTTACCTGTTTCTACATATTATTTCAATACATTTTTACTTCCTCTGCCCGTACCATAGGTACTATAGGTAGAGGAAGTATTGTTTTCGACCCCAAAATTCGAAGTTGAGTTTTTCGCATATATACACGTTTCAAGGCCCCCTGAATCCAAAAATACTATTTTTGGAAACATGTCTGTGTGTCTGTGTGTCTGTGTGTCTGTGTGGAAAATATCTGTGAACAAGCTAGCTCCAAAACGGAAAATCGTATGAAAACAAAATTTCGTATTTTGGTCAGGTACCTTCTGAAGATGTGAGGATAAGATTGGCGACTATTTTCTCTTATTTTTAAGGGGACTTTACATGAAGAAATTTTCGTTTTTCGCGATTTTCTCGAAAACGGCTCTAACGATTTTCTTTAAATTTTGCACATAGGTTGCTTATACTAAGAGCTAAAACATTTATTTGAAACATTTTTTCGAGAAAATTCTCTGAGGGTAGTTACAAGCCACCCACTGTTCACCCACTGTTTGTAGAAAGTTTGTCTTACGTGATGAACAACTGAATTCGCGCTCTTTCACGGCCTCTTATTTTATATAAGAATGTGAAGTGAGAAAGATGTATTGTTGGCCATGCATAGAGTAAAGATGTATCTGAGGGAAATATTCGATAAATTTCGGAAATTATATTTTACGGCAGAAAGTTCAATAAACGTCTGCAGTCATTTGTTTTTTTTTTTAAAGTTTGTTATATAGACTGCGTTTTTAGTCGCATCATTGAAAGAAGAGGTATTTATAGGATAATTATCGTAAAATTGTGTCTTGCGATTCTGTACAAGGATATGTGAATACTGCTAACTTTTATTTGGGCAGAGGAAGTTATGTGACTTTCACATCAGATTTTTAAGCAAGTTCCCTAAATTAAGGAAAAACTGTCTTCTACAAAATATTACATCAGCTCTGTATTTAAAATGCAATAGCTAAAGTTTTAAGATGGAACGAAGCTTTACTTTCCATTTAACAGGACATAATAATAATAATAATAATAATAATAATAATAATAATAATAATAATAATAATAATAAATAATAATACTAAATAATAATAATAATAGTAATAGCTACTAAACCAGTAACTGAAGTAACATAACAATAACATAATAATAAACCAGTAACATAATAATAAACCAGTAACATAATAATAATTAATAATAATACTAAATAATAATAATAGTAATAGCTACTAAACCAGTAACTGAAGCTACTGGTATATAGGCCTACTGGCATATCTTTTTTTTTGCAGGAATGTAAACAAATTAGAAATTGCTATAGATTATAAGATGGACAATTTATGAAGACGTTCAGTAAATTTTTGGTTGAATTAGTAGGCCTATGGTTGACTTTTGTGGTATCAAATGAGAAATTAACGTGCTCCAGTAAAAGGTTTTCCAACAAATCCTCATATTTCCTAGATTTAAAAAAATACATTTAACTCTGAAATATAAAAACTCTTATCCTGCAAAAGTAGAATTCTTGGAATAAATGAAATTGTGGCGAATGAAAATCAAGTAATGGCAACACCACCATCGTTTATGCTTGATGTGTGTAAATTCTAATTAACAAAAACTAACATAATACACATAATGAATTATGTATTCTTTTCCTTAACTTTTTTCCACTTGGTTCTACTTGAATAGAATTAAAGTCAGTGTTTTGTAACTCAACTTTCCTACCAAGCGCCTCTACAAAAACCTCTGCTTCCAAACATCTACCTTTGGGTGTAATAATCCTACAGACCAAGGAGAGGATTTCAGCTATCTTCATCCCCTCGCAACAAAAAGTATCTGCTTTTCCCAAGCAATCTCTTGGGCTCAATTGACAAAATATTATACTGTAGGGTCTCAAATGTATGTTTTTGCTCTGAATACCGTACCGATAGGAGCTGAAGTGTATATAATCCACCTAATGCATGCGCAAGTACATTCTGGCCTTAATTGCTGAAACTAAGTCCGATATCTTCCCTAAGAGATTTCGCAGTCAGTTGTTTTATAAAATTATCACGTGACTTGTGAGATTCCTAACATAGAACAAACCTGTTTCCAAACTGTTGTATCAGTAGGTAAAATAGGAGCTGTGTTTTATGGGAAATTTATTATATTTTTTGATCAAACCAATATCAAATACTAAGTTACGTATCTGTTTAAAATATGTTTTCAGGCCTATACAAAACATATATAAAGAGAGAGAACAGATAAGCGCAGGGGATAAAAGAAGATATAGTGGAACAATTAGCTTGTTTTTTTTTATTTTTTTAAATTTTTTTATTTATTATTTTTTTATTTGTTGGGGGGGGGGATTATTGTATTTTATTTATGACTTCCATTTAAATAAGTTTCATTCTTGATGGTTCCTATGGATCCTAGGTTCGTGTGTTCAGAATCGGACGAGGTTGACGGACTTTCCAATCAGTAGGAAAATTAATTGACTTTAAACCTAAATTAGAGGCATTAGATAAAATTATAGGTCATTTTATGTTCTCGTAATATCTGAATTTCCACCATGACAGCTGTCGATGAGCAAACAAGGAATAAGCAAAATAATTCTTGTTCGTGTGTCCCCAATTTACTTTACCTAAATGAAAAATACAATATATCAAGTATTAAGCAAGGATTAATAAGACTTTGATGAATCAGAGACCTATCTAGATAGCATTTGGTATTTCAACCAATCACAAATAATATCTATCGTCATAATTTTATCGTTTTAGTTCTATAACTTTCATATCATCGCATGTAAATTTGTTCATTTTTTCATGTAAATTTTCATGGACTATACATTAAAACATCTTCATAGCTTCTTTGGTAAAAACAATCACTGAACATAATGACTGGGTATGTGAAAACTGCATATGAGCAAAAGAAGATGTGAAAATAATGTACAATTTTATGTGTGTTAAAGCATTACAAAACTCGTATAATAAAAAGTAGGTCTACAATATTAATAACAGTAGACTCTATAATGGAAAAGCATTTAATGCAAGCAAATTAAACAGTATACAGGGTGTTAATGAATAACACCAAAATATTTTACCTGTGTATAGAGGGGACATAGACAAGCAACTTTTATTAGGAGATTTTTGCTCTATGGATTCAATTCTTCCTGTTATAACATAAAATCTCCCAAGGATATGCACGCCACTGAATTCTAATACTTGAAACGATGGGAAACAAAGGAACAGTGAATATTGTGTAGTGGTCGGGAAAATTGTAAAAAATGACGATCGATATCTTACAACACTGAGGGAAAAAAAAGACAAACGAAACATTTTTGTTAGGTCTGGAATTAGGAATAAAAACATAATGCAGTGGCGGGCAATCATGTGATTAGTCAGTAAATTTTGCAGATTATGAAAATTCTAAATTATGATATAGCTGTTGATGAATGATTAAGAATCAGGTTATTATCCATCGCTAAGAAGGCATGAAGTCAATTTAATGAAAATTTTAACCCTATTTCGCTCCATTATTGACTTATGAGCACCAAATTTTAAGGACTTGAATGCCCTGTAGCATACACATTTTACGTCATAGAGCAAAAATGTCCGAATAAAAGTTGCTAGTCCATGTCCCCTCTATACACAGGTAAAATATTTCGGTGTTATTCATTAACACTCTGTATATTCCTATGACCTGTAATTTTTTACAGGAAACAACTGAATTCATTTGGTTTCAAGTTAGTTAAGAGTCACTTAGTGGACAGGGCCATTTTTCTAAATAGGCTAAGTAGGCTGCAGCCTAGAGCGGCAAATTTTCAGGGGCGGCAGTTTGGCAATTTATTCAAAAGTTAAAATGAAGTATTTTACGGAAAATAAGAATACATGTTACTTGAAAATTTGTTTTAGTCCTTCTACATAGCCTACTTTCTAAAACTATGACATAATACAAATTCACAGCACGTAATCTTGTATTATAACTTTCTAGTAATGAAAGATAATGATGATAGTAGATAATGGAGTAAGTAAAAAAAACAAGTAGATAAGTAATTTAATTATATAATTTATTATGTAAACCATTAAAATTTTAGTTTTATCTAAACTAAATGAACATTGTGTTTAAAAAACATGAAAACACCAATGAACTCTATCCACGCGTTGTATAAAACAAATGTGAACTATAGAGGGGGCGGCAAATGAACATTAGCCTATAGGCGGCATACTCTAAAATCCGGCCCTGTTAGTGGACATTATCTATAAGTTTTTTTTGTTCTTAGTATTTAAAAATAAATAATGAAAACATTAATGAATGCTTAAATAAGATGGTTTAAAATTTATTAGTTGTAACCCGTCTATAAAGTTACGGTGAATAAGAGGGGTTCAACATATTACTTCCTCTGCCCGTACCATAGGTACTATAGGTAGAGGAAGTATTGTTTTCGACCCCAAAATTCGAAGTTGAGTTTTTAGCATTTATACACGTTTCAAGGCCCCCTGAATCCAAAATACCATTTTTGGAAACATGTCTGTGTGTCTGTCTGTCTGTCTGTGAACACTCTAGCTCCAAAACGGAAAATCGTATGAAAACGAAATTTCGTATTTGGGTCAGGTACCTTCTGAAGATGTGAGGATAAGATTGGCGACTATTTTATCTTATTTTTAAGGGAACTTTACATGAAGAAATTTTCGTTTTTCGCGATTTTCTCGAAAACGGCTCTAACGATTTTCTTTAAAATTTGCACATGTGTTCCTTTTACTGAGAGCTAAAATTTTTATTTGAAACTTTTTTTCGAAAAAATTCTCTGAGGATAGTTACAAGCCACCCACTGTTCATCCACTGTTTGTAGAAAGTTTGTCTTGCGTGATGAACAACTGAATACGCGCTCTTTCACGGCCTCATATTCTATATAAGAATGTGAAGTGAGAACGATGTATTGTTGGCCATGCATAGAGCAAATTAGTATCTGAGGGAAATATTCGATAAATTTCGGAAATTATATTTTACGGCGGAAAGTTCAACAAACGTCTGCAGTCACTTGTTCTTTTTTTTTGTTTTTTTTTTTTGTTTTTGTTTTTTTTTTTTTTTTGTTTTGTTTTTTTTTTTTTTTTGTTATATAGGCCTAGCCTGCGCTTTTAGTCGCATCATTGAAAGAAGAGGTATTTATAGGATAATTAGCGTAAAATTGTGTCTTGCGATTCTGTACAAGGATATGTGAATACTGCTAACTTTTATTTGGGCAGAGGAAGTTATGTGACTTTCACATCAGATTATTTTTGTCTGATGTTGATTGAATATTTAAGTCCTCTTATATGCCATCAAGGAAACCAGAAGAAAATTAACTGTTCCAATCAGGAATCCTAAAATGAAATTTTTAAACAAAAAGTAGTAGTTTTTTTTTTAGAAAAAAGAGTCCAGGTATTTTGGATAATTCTTGACTCTCAAGTACTTGTGAATAATGTACTTTACTATAATGAACAGCTGCAAAATTGGTAAAATATTTGAATGTCGAAAGATATAATGTGACACGGAACTAAGCGAAGCGAAGAAAAAGTGACAGGCTTTGACCCATCTTGCTCATTTTCTGTATGGAAATTATGCTTATTACTCACACCACAGACAGACACCACAAAAGTAAAATTTTACAGGAGAAAGATATAAAAAGTCAGCATTAACATATAGTAAAATTATAGAAATTATGAAATACCGCAACTTTGTGATTACACCAACTGGCTTGCTCATTCGAAGATATTAGTAGGTTAATCCCTAGTATTCTTGAATAGTAGCCTATAATAGTTACACCTATTGACCAGTTTAAATTTGAGACCTTTTAGAAACACCTTGTAATAATTTTAAAGCTTTTTACTCATCAATAAATTTTTGCAAGGTTATCTCCTTGGGCCAGAATGTATATTTCAATACCAGATATCTGAACATTCTGTACCATAATCTCAATTTCGAATACTTCTACTACAACTTTTAAAGGCCATTCTGGGGAGGCATTTGAGGATAGCCCATTTATTCCTTTTGTTATTGTCATACTTGTTGACAGAAGGCTTCAATTTGCTGTGAGGTATGCTGGATATCCAATCAACATCGATCGGAAGTACACATTAATCAAGCAAATATATTTTAAATAAAATTGGACATTTTTATGGTCAGCAGAGTTTTAATGAAATTAATTATAATAATAAATAAGTTTTTATTTTTTTCTGTAATTTGAAACTACAAGAAAATGCCCTAAGGAACGATATTTCGAAATAATTTATTATATCACTATTAATTCACAATCATCATCAATAAATGTGCGTGTATGCAATTTATATGAACATTATGAAATTCATCACCAATGTGCAATGAAATTCGTCAGCGTTTTACTTATTGTTTACAGATACTTCTGATTTATAAACTATACCTCTGATATGAATTTCATAAATTTTTACGAATTCTCTGTAAGTTACTGACTCAGTTAAAATATATATACTTTCTTATACCTGTAACACAACACTACTTTATTTCTTTAAAGAAAATGTTTGCAAATGGGGGTTTTCACAAGCTTCACCGAGATAGGCTGCAGGTTAAGCATTAATAATTAACTAAACATGCAATCCTGCTTCATAAAATATATTGGTGGTAGTAAATAGCTGTATAGGAACACAGGATTTTAAAATATTGTACTATGGTGAAAAAGAGGCTCTCAGTTCATGCTATATTAACATGAATGGGAACGAAGGACCATTTCATCTGTAAAGTATTGGGAATGACGTTTGATCCTTTGATGATGCAGTAATTTAAATGCATCTGCCAGAGAAAAAACAAGCTGAATAGGGCTTCAAATGAAATGCGTTCTCCATTCCATTCCGAACGGAAGCTATCAAAAGAGTTTTCTCCTACTACAGTGGGGAAGAAAATAATTATATTTGAAATCAAGCTGCTAAAATGTAGCCCTAAGTTAAGTAATTTCTTATTCTCTTTCCACTGCTCTCAAAAGCGTCGAGGCTATTCAGTAGTGTATTCTTAACCGAATAGCCCATAATTAATTATCTGCATATTTCGAAATTTCATTACTTAGGACATTTTCTTGTTGTTTCCAATTACAGAAGAAATATTTGTATTTAAATAGCCACCGAATACCCTCAATTAATGATAATGCCTTGTAGATTTACCTATACATTACATTTATTTATTTTGATCAATTAATAATATCAAAGGTACTACAGAAGGTATTCCGAATTTAAAATATTTACATTCTCTCTGCCTATATGCTTTTATTATGGCTGCTTACTGTGAGTAGTTTACTAAAAAATACCTAAAATCTTTATAGCCTAGTTATTTGTTGCTTGTCTGATTGATAATAACTAAAAATCTTGTTTTGTTAAAATCTTTTGTGTGAATTATAAAATACAATATACACTTTGTCCAGAGATTTGTTGTAAAATATTCATAAAATGTGATGTCCTTATTCATTAACATAAAAATTTCTTTATTAATATAATTCATTTTATTAACCCTCTGCTAATCAGAAAGGAATGTCCTTCAATTTTATTTAAAATGGTTTTACCTGATGACCGTGC
This sequence comes from Ectobius pallidus, assembly GCA_964059195.1. NCBI lineage: Eukaryota > Metazoa > Arthropoda > Insecta > Blattodea > Ectobiidae > Ectobius > Ectobius pallidus. Next base: position 110,112,096 of record CAXKWD010000006.1, read on the forward strand.
TTAGCCTATTAGTCTTCGTACAAAAAGCAGCCTAATGCGAAAGATTTTTGTTAATACAATGAAAGTCCTAAATGAAAATGTGGAATTGCTCTGTTATAATATTTTACTTTTAATTTTTTTAAATATAATTTTTCACTAAATGATTTTATTCACTAAATTTCAAACCTCGAACCCACAGCCTCCTTCACCACGGCTCCATGCCAGCGCGCCATAGCTACCGTTTCTAAGGAGACCAGCAACACATGTCAGATTGGCCGGCCACGGGATTTGAACCTGGGACTTCCCGAATGCAAGTCCAAGACGTTACCATCTATCGCTCGGTTAGTAATTCAATTACTAATATCATAGTGATTCAATAAAGTGCTAACTAACAGTAACAATCACTTAAATTTAATCAATTGGGACTGATAAATTACATATTTAATAAAATCTTTATTTTCTGTAACATTATTTCGTCCCTATTGCTGTCGATTGTCTACGAGCTATCAGTGCTTGGTTGAGTTGTTTGGTTTTGAGGAATATGAATTCAAATTCTTAACCTTTATGCTGCTAGTATATAAACTGTCGGATATTGAGTGCCGTTGTATTGTGGTGTAAGTGAGGGGCGTGGCAAATGAAAACAAGGATGTCCGATGAAGGGTGTTATCTCTTTTATTCCTCGCGTTTACTATAATGCGGTTTTTGAGTTGAGGAAATTACATCACGAACACTTTCAACTAATTCCTATCAATTCACGGGATGTCACAATGCCGATGTCTCATTAACGTTAGAGGCGTTCACTTCTAATGTGGATACATCTTCAGCACGCTACCAAAGAATCTTTCTTAACGCTGTGACAGCAGACCATTACTTCATCAGTTATATTTCACATTTCCAACCCCAGTGGTGGATAAAATGCATATTTTCTTACTTCTTATGCTTAGGAGATATTTTAACGAACGATATTAAATAGCATTAAATAATAATAATAATAATAATAATAATAATAATAATAATAATAATAATAATAATAATAATAATAATAATTTATTTTTCCCGACAGAGTTAAGGTCAAACGGCCTTATTTTCTACCCAATCAGAATAAATACAAAATACATTACATGAATACATACAAAAACTATAAATAAAATAAATACAATAATAATACAAAATACTAACAATAAAGTAATAATACTACAGTCCCGGTATTGACTACAATGAAACAATAAATAATATAGAAGAAAAAACAAAGTGATTTAAAAATGATGTATAATTGTGTGTGTTTGTGGGTAGACTATAATGTATAGAATATAAATACATATATTATAATATTATACATTATAATATATTACATAACTTATAATATTATATGATAATATGCACTAAAATTGATATCTAAACTGAGAAATGAAGAAATTTAAGCAACATAGGCTAAGAGACAAAAATATTATACAATACAAATTGAACTAGGCTAGATGACTAGATATTTCTTTTAGTTAGCGGCGAAATACTTAGTAGCTTTGACCTAAAAATCTGTAGGCTCCGACTAATCAAATTAGGATTAATACATTAATTTTAGTTTCAAGACTTGTTCGCTATGCACATTAAGAAGAAATAAAAACAGGTGCACAATTGAAAATAAAATAACTTCAATATCGTTTTAGATTGACCCTTATATAGATGAAAATTTGATGTTGTAAATTATTATGCTATTCTAAAATCTTAAACAAATTTTCTTCTTAATTTTCGATTAAAAATCTAAGATACTTAAATGGGTATTTTCTAAAGTAATGTAAATTGAAAAAAAGGTAACGCAATTGTTTAAAGAACACTTTAAATGGTACCCTACAAATTCCATGCAATTAAATTCAATGTCTGAATCATTTCATCTAGAAGACCGACAATACATAATTTTCTTGTATGAGAAATGGAGAAAGAAATTCAATGTTAAATTTATTGACAATGAACTGTTCAGTCAACATTTTCAATGTGGTTTATAACAAATTAAAGCTACATTGTAAATAATATCTTACTATGATGTTCTTCTTGTACTCGCAAGTCCCCCTTTAATAATGTAACATCCTGATTTCTAAAATGTTTCTCTTAAAAGGAAAATATTGAATTAAAAGTTACCTACTCTCCTGCCCATTGCCCAGGGGGATGGGCTCGCCCCCCTCGCGGCGCCACGTGATATTGGGCTGTGGAGAACCCGTGGCCGCGCAGCGTAGTGTCACATTGGTCCCTTCTCTTACAACCATATCCGTACTCGTCGGGTAGTCCAGGATATCTGGAGGAACTGCAATCAAAACAAACCCATTTATGCTTTACTAAATATTTTCAAACTAATTCTTTAATATGATTCTAACTTTGTTCAAGTTATGCTTTAACCATGGGCGGAGTTAGGGCTATCTGCTGGGGGAGGCAGACCTTCCGGGGTCAAGTTATCTATATAAAAACTCAGTTATGAGCATTTTAACTCATATTTATTATAACTTTCCTAGTTTCAGTTCTATTAGTTAGATTTTGTAAAATTACAATAGAATCGTTACAAAATAATGTTGCATTAGTTTATTTTTCCTTTTATGGGGGAAAAAATAACGGAAGGTGTAATAAAACAAATATTTTGCAGTAAAATCATACTTTTATTTCTGCCTAGAACTAACAAAAAAGAAACTAAAACTAAAACATTATAAAATTTTTAACTCAATAAGTATGATGAAAACCATTAGGACAGTAGACGCTTACAATAGTGTCTTGCGTCTCGCAGAGCATGAGTAGGTATTTAATTGATTAGGCTACATGTCTTCAATTGTTTTTCGTGTTATTGTTTGTATCACTTTTCAAAAACGACTTTAGGGTTTCCTGTATTAATAATTACCATAATATTTATTGTTGTTCATATTTTAGATCAATTTATCGTATGTAATACCTCGAATTAGGAGGGGCCCATTTTTATTTTATGCCAGAGAGTTGCGAGAGCAAAGCCCCTCATGCCCCCTCAACTCCGCCCATGGTTTTAACATCGGCATTCGAATTACAGTTATGACCTTTTATGTGTCACTTTATTAAACAGTTTATGTTGTAAATAACACAATGGGGGTGGGGGGTTGAACAACAGATAGCATGGTGCCGAGGTTTGCACTTCTTGAACCAGTGCTCTAAAATAGTTTACACTATAAATTGAATTTCTAAATAGTAGTAGTAATAATAACACTAATGACAATAACATTTATAAATGACTAGCTGAAAAGGCCCGGCGTCGCCCGGGCTTTGTATTTTTTTATTTGAAATTAACTTATGGAGGACTTTCGACTTTGAAACTCTAGGTCCTTATACAAAATGTATGTAGAACTTGAAATGAAGAAAAAGATTTATCACACACAAACTATTCCATCAGAAAACGCTAGATATAGCTTTTTATGGCTCATAGAGGATCTCGAATGCTGCATTGACTTGACGGAAAATTTTATTTCTCATTCTCATGTTACCATACAACCGTTTCGGGGCTGAAATAAAAGAGAAATGCAGTATCACTTTCATATTTTCCTCCCCTAAAGCCCAGGACATAATATATTGCGAGCATAGGACTCAAAATGTTCCATCCCATGCTTAGGGGCTATGATAAACATCCCTATTTCTCAACTAATACAAAGCCTACAGCTATGGATAACGTATAAGCGGAAAGGATTATTTACCGACTTCTGATATAGCATACTCACACACTTAAGTTGTCCCTGCGATACGACCTCTTATTCTACACCAAAATGTGAAGTGAGAAAATATTTCTTATGTCGAGGATAGAGAAAGTTATGTGACTGCATCAGACTGTGCTTTAGTTTCGTGGATTTCATTTTAAGTAATTATTTTCACCAATATATTGCATCGATTCAATCATAATTCGTTAAAGTCCAGTTGCCAAGGCCCTATGTGATCATAGTAAACAATACACTGTTGTCATGTGAACTGAACAGCATTTCATTTTTTTCAGTATAATATTCTCAGAAATTATATAATTTTCAAGGGAAGGACTGATTTGTTTCAATTTTAATGTTTACCGCTTTACTTCCCGGGCTTAACTGGGTATGTGTGCAACATTTCGTACAAATTGGTGAAGAAATGTAGATTTGTATAAGGAACAAACATACATACATACATACATACATACATACATACATACATACATACATACACACTTTCGATTTTATATATAAGACTAGCTGAAAAGGCCCGGCGTCGCCCGGGCTTTGTATTTTGTAATTTGAAATTAACTTATGGAGGACTTTCGATGTTGAAACTCTAGGTCCTGATATAATAATGTTTGTAGAATTCGAAATGAGGAAGAACAACATATGGCACTCAGACTATTCCCTCAGAAAACGCTAGATATAGCTTTTTATTGTTCATAGAGGATGTCGAATGCTGCATTCCGTTGCTTCTACTCATCACGCCTGGGAGGGGTTGAAATAAGAAGAAACATAAATTACATAAGATTGTATTGACTTGACGGAAAATTTTATTTCTCATTCTCATGTTACCATATAACCTTTTCGGGGCTGAAATAAAAGAGAAATGCAATATCACTTTCATACTTTCCTCCCCTAAAACCCGGGACATAATACACTGCGAGCTTAGGACTCAAAATGTTCCATCCCATGCTTAGGGCCTATGATAAATCTCAACTAATAAAAAGCCTACAGCTAAGGATAACTGACTATTTACCGACTTCTGATATAGCATACTCACACACTTAAGTTGCTCCTGCAATACGACCTCTTATTCTAAATCAAAATGTGAAGTGAGAAAATATTTCTTATGTCGAGGGTAGAGAAAGTTATGTGACTGCATCACACTGTGCTTTATTTTCGTGTAATTCATTTTTCAGTAATTATTTTCGCCAATATATTACATGGAATCATAATTCGTTAAAGTCCAGCATTAGGCTATATAGTTGCCAAGGCCCTATGTAATCACAGTAAACAATTCACTGTTGCCATGTGAACTGAACAACATTTCATTTTTTCAGTAGAATATTCACAGAAATTATATAATTTTCAAGGGAAGGACTGATTTGTTTCAATTTTAATGTCGACAGCTATACTTCCCGGGCTTAACTGGGTATGTGTGCAAAATGTCGTGTAAATTGGTAAAGAAATGTAGATTTGTATAAGGAACAAACATACATACATGCATACATACATACATACATACATACATACATACATACATACATACATACACACTTTCGATTTTATATATTAGATGATATAAATAATAATAAAAAGGAAAATAATAATACGTGAAACTCACAGGTATCAAAAATGTTTCGTAATATTACTTTCGATTAAAGAAAATATAATAAAGTAGGCTACTACCTAAATGATAATATACAAAGAGCTACTGCACCGTCAACCGTAGAGTATCGAAATATTATGAAGAAAAAGAACTTAAATATATCGGAATTCCAGTGAAAATAATCAGCTATACACAAGGCGCAACATTACTCCTAACATGCTATATTGTGGGGAAGTTTCTGAGTTGCCACATAAGTTGAAATTCTTCTCAATATTATCAACTCTACTTGTGGAATTGTATGGACGATGTTATGAAGATGATAATAATATAATAATAATAATAATAATAATAATAATAATACAGTAAGAATAATAATTTTGAATTACTGTATTATACAGTCGAACCTGGACAATTCTATCTTTTAAATTCGAAATCTTCAGTAATTCGAGCTTCTATTAAAATTAAAAGTTTTCTAATTCGAAATCATTATTCATTTTTTTTTTCGCTGGTCCTTTCAGCTTCGAATTATCGAAGTTCGACTATAATAGTCACATGTTCCAGATAATTCAAATCGTGTGGGACATAATTATGTCTCTTTGCCCCGCTTTTGCTGGCCCCTGTGGCTATGCCCATTCTATAAAGACTAATGAGGCTATACCGTTATAGCAGGAATAACAATAAATATAGGCTAATTCACTGGTGGTTGTAGAGTAGATTATACTCCATCTGAAACGAGCTGAGAGCAAGTGTAAACGATCCTCTGCATAAACTTCAAATTGTTACTTGGCTCCCACTGAATGAGGCATAAGAGCGTGGTTCACAAGCTTTCGCTACTCTTGTCCCTTTGTTAGATGGATTATAAAGTGTCACTGTTTACTGATATTATTTCGACAGTTCACATGTAATTTAGAACTGATTGATTGTCTTTTGTTATTATGATTGTTAAGTATTGTTGTTTGTTCTACATATTTTGTTTAAATGCTTCTCCTATGCTTTTTCTTTCAAACTTTTCACTGCTACTAACGTATAAATTTTTACCACAAAACAATGCCTAAAATCAGCATTATAATATCAACAAAGCAATGATTTATATTAAAATGTGAGAATTTTATTTTTGTGTTACGTTTGTCATTTATGGAATTGAGCTAATTCTCTAAAATGTTTTGTGTTGAAATGAAAATAATAACCCATTGATGATTTTAGTTGAATAAGTGTATTTCTATATATAATAGGTAGAGACTTGGAATTTGACAGTACCTTCGTTTCATGTAAATGATTTTGAAAAAAATGATTTTAAATGCCAAAAATCGTTTTGAGAATGCTTAATCCCCCTTTTACACAGAATTATCAAATCCAAATCACAGTTCACATGACAACAGTGTATTGTTGGCAATGGTCTCAGGTAGGTTTGGAAATAAATGATACGGGACTTTGACAAAATAGAGAAGTTATCGATATTAAAAAGCTATATCAAGCGGTTTCTGAGGGAATAGTTTGAGTGTGGTAACTAGTTCTTCCTCATTTCAAATTCTACATACCAATTTAAGGACCTAGAGTTTGAAAATCAAAAGTCCTTCATAAGTTAATTTCGAATGTCAAAATAAAAAACAAAATAAAAAAAAAAGCTCTTTAAGCTAGTGAATATATAAATTCAGCACTGAAGAGTTAAATTTGATATGCAAAGAATTTCTCACGGAAACCTGTGTCCAGTTTTTACTTAGATTGCCAGCTTGTTTCAAATGGACTGCAGTGTTTAGGAATAATATTATTACTAGCTGTAGGCACAGTAAGTGCACCTAACTTTAGGGAGGCCATAGGCTTAATTTTCTTCACGCCAAGATTTTCGGAGAATGACTTTCACCACCATCTTTAAAACAGATAGGCACATAAAGAAACAGTGCGATTAAGAATAGATAGGTATCTTAACTGCAATGAAAGCGGTGTGCACGCACCTACAATCATAGTAAATGCAGGCGTTTATTCTATTTCAGTACAAATCAACAAAAATAATTTACGGTAACTCTACCCAGCCGTATTTACAATATTCCTATTAAGGAACAATGGACATACATTATAGCTCTGGTAGATGTTGGACTTTCAAAGAAGTGTAATTGGATAAGCGGGAATGACAATTGCCTGATATATAAGGCCCGGAAGTTAATGCTCTAACAAAGACGAAATATGCATGAAAGTATGCCCCAACATTTGTGAAATACGCTCTGGAATCAATGACGTATGCTCTGTAATTAGAGTAATTTTAATATTTGACGTTATCTTGTTAGCTGAACTACATAATAAATTACATAAAATAAAACAATTTGCATACATTACAAAATTTAGAAGAAAGAAAAGGTCAATACAAAAAATTTTAGTAAACTGAAAACTGATGAAGAGAAACGTAATTTTAATATTGTTCAATTAGTTCCGAAAGCACTAGGCTGTGTACTGTAAGATGGATATATGCATTCATGAACCACATACTATTGTCGCTGATTTTTTCATGAGCATATTATAGGAGAAAAATTCCTCTGACATTGGGGCTCGAACCCACGACTTTCGGTTATCAGTGCCACGGCTCTACCAACTGAGCTAGCCAGAGTTCGCACCTCACTGAGGTAGACCATTAAGGGCAATTCATCTTAGGAGAGAGGTTTCATCAGGTGCTGTGCAGTGAAATCAGGTTAGCTCAATTGGTAGAGCGCCGGCACGGATAGTCGAAGGTTGTGGGTTCGAGCCCTAGTGTCAGGGGAATTTTTCTCCTATAATAGTCTCACGTGTACTGCAAATTACTGTACAGTCAGTTCTCAAACCATTTACTTTACCAAATATATTGTAAGTATTTTAATTAACAGAGACAATTTTTAAAATCTATCATAAATATGCCGTTAAAAATGTGATGAATAAAATATGCAAAAAATATCTTAATATAAAGGAAGTATGATGCATTATCACAAGACTAATAAAATATGCAACAATGTGAAAAATGAAACCAATTTGCTGTTATTTTTATCATGTCTTATATATAAGTTACTCTAATTTAACACTAAAGTGGATTATTAAAATATAGCTATACCTTCAGGCCACCCTACTGATAAACTGGCAGACTATCTTCCTTCCTATCACCCTACCCTACAATGCATTAATTAAAGTCGATCTATTTCAGTCTGGATCGCAGACAATATGACATGACGAAATATTTCTTTAGGTCTTCGTAAATGTATTTACTCCTTCAGGATTGCTGTTACCCAAGCGTAAGCATTAAGTAGCCTAGTATCTGTTATCAGAGGCTCAGGAATCTATTTGCCACACAGTGATAACAACGTAGTGAGTGTCATAATGCTTGTTTCATGACTGAAACGAAGTACCACCTATCTCATATCGCATTATAAGCCTAAAGGAACCAGCTGGCTTATGAAGCAGCAATTTTAAGCAGCAATGACGATAACAAACAGCTTCTTATTAAGCACACACTGTAAAGCAAGAGTGCACCATTACTACAGTATTTTTCAAATGAGAAGCCAATTCCTTCACCGCCAATCACGTGTACGAGCTAACGAAATGCCGCTAGCAGTCTTCCCTCCGTCTCGCCGTCTCTGATTGGACCGCGTATCTAAGCAAGGAAAAGAACAAACGGCTTGTCATCTGCAAAACACTGTAGACCTGAGATTTAAAGGCAAATGCCTATATTATCCCATATGAAATAACATGAAAATTTTTAAATATGTTGACGTTTCATGATAAATCACATTTATAGAGCCCTAAAATACTTATTTGAGCCGTTGGAGCCTATTTTTACTATTTTAGTGCCTAAAATGCCTATTTTATATATTTAAAATAAAATTCAACTTCTGTAACTTTTACAATCGTTTAATGGACATCCCTGAATGAAGAGCAGAACAGCAGAGGGTGGGTTTTTCACAGAAACTTGATTTTCCCAAACAATTGTCGCCAAAGGAATGCTGACTGACGGGGGAGGGGGAGAATTAACTCAAAAGAACAAGTATTAGGTATAGTAAGAAGGGACATACTGTGTCAAGTCAGCAGTGAAAGACCATCTGTTTAAGTGAATATAGTTCGTGATATCTAAAACCGAAATCTAAGAGTTAGCTTATACAACAGGGGTGACTTTTGATGGCGGGATTATTTTATGTCAGTAGTGCAATAAACAGATATGTGAATTTTTTTCCTATTAATTTTAAACTAAGGTTTTGCTATTGGCTGCTCTAATTAATTTTAGAGACCTCGTCCAGGTGGCATGGGTTCGGTTTCTAGTACCGGCAATAATTTAGAAAGCTATGAGGTCTGGAACGGCGTTGACCCAGCGTTGTGAGGACAATTGGGAAGCTACAGTGAGTAGCGGTCACGGAGGGAGCGCAATACAGCTGAGGGATGTGTCGTGTTGACATCACAACCACCCAATATCTGCAGGCCAGCAGTCAAGGCCTTTGAAGGCCTGTAGTGTTCTAATTTTTCATATAATCCAAATCTTTTTTGATAAATGTATTTTTAATTGTCTTAATTTTGCAGTTATTTCTGTTAAGAATGGGTATACCACGATTCTTACAGTAAAAAAAAAGATCACATTACAGTTTAAGAGCACATTGTAGGCCTAGTGTAGTAAAGTCTATTTTCTCTCTATTTACACATTTTAAAAGCATATTTTAAGTGCCCATTTTCTCTTTCAAAAGCCTATTTACTTGTTCTAAAAGCCTATTTTAGGTGCCTAAAACTAATTTTTATAGAGCCTAAAATCCCAGGTCTAACAATTAGATAACTTAGGCCTACCTTTACTTTGCCTCTCCGTTATTTAATCAGTCAGTCTCTAAATGTAATTTTTATTTGGAAATAATATAATACGCTTATTATATATGTGACGTAAAACCATCATAACGATATCCTTGATGGATATCATTCCGTTGCTCCCATTACGCTTATATACTGAGCACCAAATTCCAAACCGGTCTGATGAGTACTTATCGATAGCTGGCCTATACTGTTTCACGAAAAGATCGATTCTGCGCACCGTTCTCCCGTCATGACTCATGAGTAGGGACCGGATTCTTAGGTTTTTACCTATTTTTTTTCCTTGCTTCCAAAACAAAAAGCGCTCATACACTTTTTCGAATCATGTCCGTAAGATTCACCCACATTAATTCTGTGGCACCTAAAAATACCTAAATGGGGTATTAAAACCTAAATATACCTAAACGGGATATAAAACCTAAAACATCTAATTAGGCTACTTTTTTGTCTTTTTTGCTTGTCAGTTGAGAAATCGATATTTTGCGGAGAGACAATAATTTTTGTTGGGTTGAAATTAATACCACCAGCGTTTCGTTCAACCCATTGTCGTCTAGGATGGACAGTATCAAGAGAGGAAGTGTAGAGTACCGGCGTATTCCTTTTAAAATATTCGTACGAACAACCATTGTTGCCGTGTATGAACAAGGATATAGAATTCTGTGTTTTAAAGCGTTTGTTTGCCTTTAGTACTGTCTTGTTATTCACACTGAGTGGTCACACTATGTTTTAAGAAGACTTGTTAATCATGTATTGAATCCTATGTAGCACATTTAAATTCATTAAACCAATTATTCTACCTGAAAACGATATTTTGGACAAAAAAAAAAAAACCTAAAAAAACCTATTTCACCTAATGGAAAACCTAAAACAGTGTTTTTAAAAACCTAAAAATCCGGTCCCTACTCATGAGCACCTGCCGTAACCAGTAGCCTACAACTTACGCCATTTTTGGGTTATAAGTGCTTACATCTTTTTTATACTCCATTATAAAGTACAAATATTACAACTAATATTACGTAATTTCAAATTACAAAAATTCATGTTAAAAATTTTCTACTATGGAAAAAGATAGATAAAACACAAAAAATTACAATCTTTTATACATATAGGCCTACAGCATAAATATAATATTAAAAAAAAAACACCCAAATGAAATTGAACTTCGATTAGTTGGTCGTGGGTGATCTCCAGTCAAAGATGGTTTTACAATTGGCGATAGTCTTTAACGAATTGTGAAAAAGATCTTAGACTTTTACTTACTTTGAACATTCATTTATGTCTGTAAAATAAATTAGCGAGAAGTAAGTTATAGGCCCTAGTCGTTAAGAGTTGAGAAAAAGAACTTAGATTCTTATTTATAAGATTCTTATTCTAGATATACTTATACCTGAGGGCTTGATTTGGCGGAAGCATTTCATATTAAAATGTTCACAAAAATTGCCTCTTTCACCAATAAAGGTTAAGTTGGCCACTTTGCAAGAACGAGAGCTAATTTGAATTGATAATATTTGTATAAATTTTAACTGTATGAATATATCCTAAAGTCATCTTTATTCATTAACTTAATTAATTGATCTTGATTAAAAAATCATCCTTATTTAATTCATAAAGAAAAATTAGACGTTGGCGTATCCCTGTTGAGTGCAACGGATTTAAAAGGAGAGGGTGTGAGATTAACTTTAAAGCTCACTTTCGCTTTCTATGGTGGTGGCAATGTTAAATCGGCGCCCGCTCGGTAATACACCTACGAGAGGATTCTCCATCCATTTGCATGATAATACCCCCCCGTGTTATAACCCATGCGTAGAAAGAGTTGTATAATACGCGTATTACAAATGGCGTAGTGTAACAAATGTTTCTTTATGCTGTCATCTCTTTCCTTAGTAGTCTATTTCTCTCTCTCCTCTTCCCTATCTACCAGTGGCGAATACTTGTTCGTTGACATCTGTAGGCCTATAGGCCTACAATGGGGTTGGGATTCGAGATCTCCGAGACTTTCGAGAAACCAGTTTGCTCCTCTTCTCCAGTAATAATGGCAACAGTGGAGAAATAACATGATAGGGGAAGGAAGCTAAGAGGTGAAACCTTGAGATAATGGCAACAGTGGAAAAATAACATGATAGAGGAAGGAAGCTAAGAGGTGAAACCTTGAGAAACACGCTCGATGCGGTATGGATTAGGGCACCAGTGGCATATGTCAAGTCTTGAAACCCATTCCTAGAACAAGGTATGTAGGCCTTCTGTACAGTACTTCCCTCTGTACTACAACTACTCTTATACAATTCAACGGCCCTAAATAGCGTGCTCACTCCCTCACTTCGTGAGACATCGGGTTTACTCGGCGATGTTCGTCTCTCGCAGTCTAAACTTTCACGAAGAGTACAAAATTAGGAAAACAGTTTCTTTTAACATAAGGCCTAAGTGATATGAACATAATGAACAAATATTCTAACTTCATTTTTATTTAAAATGTTCATAGCTCTGAACCACAAACATTTTTAATAAACTACCACTGTACATTTCTTTAAAACCCTGGAGACAATTAATAATGGCGGGCGAAGCCGCGGGCACCAGCTATAATATATTGATAGTTTAACCCTGGAAATATCGCGGACAGTAAAAATCCAAACAAACCACTCCTTTCCTTGATAAATTATTTAATTTATGAAAATTACTCTGAATTTATCAAATAAAATTCACATATTCATCTGTCAACAAACAGTTGAGAAACAATACGTACTATCAGTATTCACAGGTAGATTTGGAACTTGATAAAACTTACGATATAATCTGAAATCTGCGTACTGGTAGGAACGAATTATATTCTAAAGGAAAAAGCGATAGTATATGACGATATATTTTAAATAAAAATTGATGACTTTTGTAAATGTATTTCAGTGCCCTCAGGATTCTGGTCCTGTAAGTTTCATATTTAAGCATCATTTTAACCGTTTCAAAGCCACGAGCTATTTTATAGTGTAATACAATCCATAGTCTTTAGTTTTGCGTTCATCGTGTCCCCCCCGGCGCAGTACTTAGACAGGTAGATGTGCATGCATTATTGTCGATTATAGACTATGTAATTTGTACATATTAGGCCTTTATCAATATTGATTACCATTATAGCGCAAACAATAGACTACCTAATACTGAATTAGATAAAATTAAACAGTAAATTGTGTTGTATTGCTATAATGGTTATTAAGTGCCAGTACTTTATGAGATTGTGTGGTGGACGAAAAAATGTCTGTCCGTCTGTCTGTCCGTCTGTCCGTGTGTCTGTACGCACCATAACTCAAATACGCTTTTTCGGATTTTCATGAAACTTAGAAAACACATTTATAATGTCCATGGGAAGAACCCTATTGATATTGAACCAAATCGGTTCACCGGTACTGGAGTAATGCCCAATTTAGTGCCTATTTTAATAGATTATGGCGCCTTTCTAATAGAAAGGCGCCATCACTCAAATACGCTGTATCGGATTTCCATGAAACTTGGTATACCCATTTATGACGTCCATGAGAATTGCTCTATTGAATTTGAACCTAATCTGTTGACCGGCACCGGAGTAAAACCCAATTTAGTGTCTACTTTAAAGGCGCAATAACTCAAATACGCTTTATCGGATATTTATGAAACTTCGTATACGCATTTATAATGTCCATGGGAAGACTTTATTGATATTGGACCAAATCGGTTGGCCAGTACCGGAATAATGCCCAATTTAGTGTTTTTATGTTAATATATAAAAAGTCGCGATAACTCAAATATGCTTTATTGGATTTTCCTGAAATTTTGTATACCCATTAATAATGTACGTGGAAAGACGTCTACTGATATTGGACCAAATCGGTAGACCGGTACCGGAGTGAAACCCAATTTAGTGTATATTTTAAAGACGCGGTAACTCAAATACGCTTTACCGGATTTTTATGAAACTTGGTATACACATTTATAATGTCCATGGGAAGACGTCTATTCATAATGGATAAAATCGGTTGACCTGTTTCGGAGTAATGCTCAATTTAGTTCCTATTTTATGGTAATATACGTATTCGAAAGAATTTATTTAAAAAAATGAAAATCAGTTATCTTGACAACATAGCCTATTGTTTTACTGTGATCTTATAAGGCCTTGGAAATTAAAATACAGGTAGCTATGACAAAAAAACATATTGATTTACATGCGCTTATCCAACTAGACCGTTAAAATGACCCAGGTGGCCGAGATGGTAGACCTTTCTTCTTCCCTAAGCCCTGCTTAATGAATAAATCTAGAGCTTAACTTGGAAATCAATTTAAAAAAAATAAATATTCTGCATATCATATTTGCAGTCATAACTGATTAAACAAAAACATACTGGCACTTTGTTACATCAGTTTACTGATTTTTTTACTTATTCGCTTCATAATCTCTTAATTTGTAAAGGGATACTCCATTTTTTCATACATTCAATTTATTCATAATTGGGAGGGGAAGCTGGAAAAATACCTTTAGCTGTGTGAATCACAAAAAAGAGTCATAAAGATTATTTTTCCAAGCCTCTCGACAATTCTATTATTTTCTGAATTTAACGTAATCAAAAGAGGAAATTTGCAAATTTTAATGAAAATTGTGACAATATAGATAAGAAAATCTTGAATATAATATATGAATAAATCTCTACAACCATTAACTGAACCTGAAAGTTTTATAACTGCTGAAGCTAAGCACATTTCAAGTTTTGTTTCAAGGCTTTTTTCAAGAATTTTATTAGAAAATTCAATTTATGAGCCATGCATTCTATTTCTGCTGTGAAATTCAGTACCTCAACAGATAAGTGGGTTGTCAGAATATGTATTCTGTTTAGGGCAAAAGGTACCCTTCCTAGCTATTCCAAAAACATTTTAGAAATCCAGCTTTTAACGTTAATTTCCACGAGTTTAAGAAAATTTTTGTACAGATACTGCGAGATTCAATGCAGTTTTTACACTTCTAATTTATACCGAAGCAATAATAATTAGGAAACGTTACTTTTAACTGGTGTTATCAAAACGTAAAATATAAATTTACTTGTAAATCATTTTTAAAACAATGTTATAGGATCTATGTATTCTGGATCCGTGAGATCTACCTCATTGGATGACAGACGACTTATTAAAAAATCTTTACTACCTGAACAAACTGAATTAAACATTTTATTTCTAAAATTTTAAAATTGGTATAAACACTCCAATTGATATAAACACTCGCAATAAAACTGTCACATATTCCTGCCAACATTGTATAAAATGTTCTGTATTAATTCATATAATATTTATATAAATACTTTCAGCGTTCTACCATAATTATTCACGTAACTTCGTATATATTACTGTAAATATTATTAATTCATATTTTTTATGTTTCTAATACCGCCGCCTGGATTGTACATATTTTAGTACAGTCTGTGTACTTTATTGAACCACCGCGGACCACAAGATAGGCTTTCCCTGGTGGTATTAGAAATTACATTTATAACAATATTGTATGGTAATTGATAGTAATGACTTTTAATATTAAATTATTGAAATATCAACTCTGTTAAGTTGTCTATAGGTTTTTAAGTACAATTTTATTATTGTCTTCTGCATTAGATTCATAGGAATCACCGCAGAAGTGCCACTTTCTCCCCAGCCAATAATACCGTCTTGGGTAGCATATTGTATTAGAAGAGCTAAGTAAACCATTCGTAGGATTTCAGTTGGTAAATAATATCCTAAAAAATTGTATTCATATTCATATCTACAGGAAAAGAAAACTCCGTGGCGCTACATTCCTCAAGGAACTAGGCCTATCACACGGCAGCTGCTTCGTGTACCATAGGCAGCTGGCCAGAATGGGGGCATGTGGTCAGCATGCCGACACCACCGGCCGTTAACGATGGTTTCAGTGACCGAAGTCGCTACTTCTCCATCGAGTAATTCCTCAGTTTGTATCACGAGGTTCAGGGTACCACGTTCCAGACCTCCCTACCTAAGAAAAAAATCCGTGGAGGTACCGGGGATCAAACCCGGATTTTCAGATCTTTAGCTAGCGATGCTAACTACGAGACCCTACGAGACCACATTTATATACACAATGTCCAACCAAATCAATACCACAATTGTCAGAAATGTTATTAGGTCTACTGGGTATTTTTGATAAAAGACGATGCAACATTTTACCATGTTTATGTTCTCTAGTAGAATATTATGCCATGTAAATTTCAAAATGCATATAAGAGTTCACATTCAATAGTACTTTACCACACCCATTCGGATATAACAACTTTTTGCGGCAAAGAAGTTCTTTGCGTGACCTATGTTGACTGGTAGCCACGAGATTATAAAAGTAGCAACACCCAGGAGGAGTTTCCTGTGAGTGAAAAGTGCAAGTAATGAAGTGTATACCCTAAGACGTGTTAAAGGAGAGTGTATAGTACACCTTTAACTGGCAAGAATTGTGTAAAACTAAAATATTACATTATGCAACGAGCCTACATAAATAAACTCAAATTAGTACAATATGAAACTTAATAAAAATATAATTGATTTTATTTTAAATACAGGTTGTTTACTACACAGTTTCAATTGCTGTTCTCAATGCTTCAAAGATTATCCTATGTTCGATATTAATCGATACCACACCAGTATTATAATGAAAATTGGTTCTTTAATGGCTGTCATTTCGACATTGTTACGTCATATAATAAGCGTATTATAGGATGACCGAAAAAATAGTACATAATACAGTGAGCTTATAATAGCATACGGTACTTCATACTTAAAATCATAGTATGACTGATGCAGAAATATTGTGTAATCACCAGGCAGGACTTTTAGCACAAAAGGGTTAGTGGGAATAAAGAAATAACATTTTTGTTCGACCATACTAAAATATGTGTATTATATGTGTCATAACAGTATCTTAATGATTTCTGTTAAGTACAGATTTTCATTATAACGCTGGTGTGGTATCGATTAATATTGAAGCCTTGAGAGCAGCAAATGAAACTGCGAAATAAGCAACCTGTATGTAAAATAAAATCACTTCTGTTCATGCTAATTTCAATTTCAGTTCGGCGAAGAGTACAAGTTATGAAGCTCGTCGTTATGCAGTTTTCATCTCTCTTAGATCCAAATATTTTCCTAAACTCCTGTTTTCGAACATCTCAGATTATGTTCTTCCCGAAGAGTAAGTGACCATGTCTCACATCCATATAATACAACCAACACGATGTCTTATAAATTGTTATTTATAGATTTCTCGACCGAAGATGAGAAGATGAGAAGATAAAAGTTTCTGAACTGCATAAAAACAAGCATTTCCTGACTTTAGTCGACATTTAACTTCTCCCTTAATATTATATGTATCTGTAATAATTGCTCCCAGATACTTGATTTTCTACACTCGTTCGAATGATTTTCCGGCTTTTCTAATAACTTGTGGCGCGTTAATTATGACGTTTCATGACAATATATTTAGTTTTATCCCTATTAATTTCCAATTCAATGATTCTGTTTATGTCATCGCCCAACAGGTAAATATCATCTACATAAGCTAAAATCGGGTGATTTCCTTTTAATTCTAGGCCTACCTAGTTTTCCCGAATTTTCCTAATGTCATATTATAAAGCGAAATTGAAAAGTAATCGCGATAATGCATCTCCTTGCTTCAAGCCACTTTTAATGGCAAACGTAACTGATGTAAGTTTCCCTACCCTATATATTATATGTATTAGTATATGTATTATATATATACACATAGCCTATGTACATACACACATATATACATGCATACATACGAAGAATGGTCTTCAATATTCTAGGTTGTAAATTTTATGATTTAGTTATATTTTTGTAGTATTATTAAGTCTGTTGGAATAAACTGAACTTTACCGAATACAAGCACCTTGCTCATTATTATAAGTAAATAAATAAACAAATAAAATAAAAATATATATTGTTAAGAAACCTGCTCACACTTCCATCAAACATATTTTAATATATCAGAATGAAACCTGTTCAATTTCTTCCAATACATTAGTTTTTTAATATCCATATGCCAGAAGGCCAACAAGCTTACGTTGTTTGTTCATGAGGCATTCTTGTTAAGAATTTGTATAAACACAATTCTTGGTAGAAGGACTCAGATTATGTTTCACTATTATTCGTATAGTAATATCCTAATTGTTATTAATAATTGGGTAACATAAACTGTGCGAATTAAAAATAGGTATAGAATATTTATTTATCGACATAGGCCTACTACACTGTAAGGAAACATACGAAACGAATCTTGGAAGGCTTTCTGTTGAATTTCCTTCTCCGTATTCCTCTAGAAGTTTATATTATACGCCTTTCCAAAGAACGAGAAACTGTGTTGTCACGGGCAATTTCTCGTCTTCTATTGCATAAAAGAAACGTTCAAAAAGCTTGGAAGGACGAGTGACTTTTTTCTTCTGGTGAATACCATATAGTAAAACACACATATATGCATACCTACGATTCACTGTAGACATTATAGTATATAGCTCCTTATAAATAGTGAGAGCAAGAGACAGACAGAAAGAGAAAATGAGAGCGTAGAAGAAGGACATGGAAAAAGAAGAGACTGGCAGTAGAGTTACGATTTCATACGATAAAATATGTAGGTCAATTCAGAATGTGTAGGCAATGGGAAGGAAAATGTTACCCCTTCCACAGAATCTGCAGTCATTGAATATTTCCGTGGAGAGTTCACCCATACAGAAATATATCGCATGGATTTTTGTGTGAAATATAGTTTTCCACAATGCACGAATAAGAATCCATACAGTGTAAAATTGTATAATATCATATCAACATGTGTAATACTAATTGTCGTGTCTAAATATTCAACATTTCACAGAAGTATTTATTCTGGGCTAATACACTATTAGAAAATGATTCACACTGCTTCCTTTCTTGTCTTGAATCCCCCAAAATGCATTTATATAGTTTTAAAGAGATTTTTATATAAACTATAAGTTAATTCTTAAATATTCCAGGTGAGAAAGAAGAAAGCAATATAGATGAGTTTAACTATTTTTTTCTAAACTAGAGTTGAATATTTCATTGTAATATGTGAAATTGCAATACACAGGCCAATTCATTTTACAAGTTGAAAAATGCAATTTTGAAAATGAGACGTGCTAATATTTCGTAATTATAGCCACTATTAGGAATATTACTACCTTCAAGCATTTATAGGATATCCTAAAAAATACTAAGACAGAAATAATGTAAAATGTTCAAATGTTTTACCGAATTTCAGAATAGACTTGCTTTATGCATATAAGAAGTCAAATTCGAAACATTAACGATTAATTCCAAAATGATTACTGTTAGTAAGCAGTGACCACAATGCCTAATCTAAATTTTTAATTATTCAGGCAATAGCCTATCTGTTAATTTAGGTGCCGTCATCGTCATCATACTGGCGTTACAGGTCTCGAAGGATCTTGGCCGCTACCAAGAATTTAGTTACCCTATGCGTATTTTACCATAGGGACTGGTTAGAAAGCATCGCCGACCATCTAATAGGAAACTTAAATATTATTTGGACTTGACAGGACTGGGGAATTTGTCCCAGGAGCTATTTAATAAATCGTGATCTACGATACTGGACCCACAGTTTATACTCTGTTCCGGAGGACTTCAGAATTTTTACGGCCTGAAAAGCCTTTGAATTCTGAGGTGGGCACTATAGATACCGGTGTTATGGATAAGTTTATAATCCGTTTATAAATCTGCCTCATTTACAATAACGCGTTTATTTCATGCGTTTACATCCTTCCGCCCTCAATGTATCATATTTAAGAACTTAAATCCCACACAGAGGGTTTTTAGTTTTCACTCTTGGTCGTAC
Source organism: Ectobius pallidus (assembly GCA_964059195.1). Lineage (NCBI taxonomy): Eukaryota > Metazoa > Arthropoda > Insecta > Blattodea > Ectobiidae > Ectobius > Ectobius pallidus. Next base: position 110,132,062 of record CAXKWD010000006.1, read on the forward strand.
ATCAAACCTATAAAACAGGCCCGGGAAGGACGGCATTATAATTGCGAAGTTAACCTCCATATCGTCCCCAGAGCCAGGTGGAGAGAGCTAAACCGGTTGATTCTGAGGTTAGTCGCTTGGCAGATAGAAGGAAAAAGGAAGGGATGACACTTCCAGTGCCGCGCTTCCCGGGCCTGATATAGAATGGAAGATAGTACACTTACCAACTACTTCCAAATAGCCAACTTGACTCTTCATGGGATCAGTGTTGATCTGACACATGTACCAGCCACGGTCTGATTCCCTGACATCGCGAATTTGAAGATACCAGGTTCGATGGTCACTATGTGACACTCCTATCCTGTGGTTCTTCGTAATAACGTGTGTTGCTATGGTGAGGATTGTTTGTGTATCCACACGCAGCCAAGCCACCTGAAACAATTAAAAAAGTAATTTGGAATTATTTTTTCTCAACCATTCAGGAATTCCATACTATCAGTTGTCCGCAGCTTCGCCATCGATTATTTAGAAGATGTTTATTTAAATATTTTATTGAACAGAAAATAATTAAGACATTATAAACATTGACATAGTTTTTACGTAAATTGCACGAACAAATAATTTTGTTCTTAATTATATTGTCTTAACTTATGTAGTAAAGATAAATAATTATACAAATAAAACGAATCTTGTGCTGCCATATGGGCATACAGATTCGAATTGAATCGATTAAAATTAGTCAAGGACTCATGAACCTTATTCAGATCATGCATAAACAATTAAAATATTGATTAAAAAGCTAAAAACCCGACTTCGAGGTGCATTTTATTATTAAAGTACGCCGCCTGGGGCAAAAAAACTACCTCTGATACGAGTTCTCTAGCCCCCCCCCCCCCAAACAGCAAAGTGGGTTCTTTACATTACAAGAGATTGCTCTAATGTGAAAATTCCAGGGGCAGCTGAAGTGATGTAAATTATGGCAAAAAGAAGTAAAAGGGGCGAAAAACCAAGTTCCGAATTGACTTGAACTTCTTTTTACGTATTGCATCTACATAATATTTGTAAGCTAACATTTACTGAAAATTCAGAACTGTAGATATAGTTAAGTTTGAGTGACATGTATGTCCAAAATGTATTCATTCAGACTATAGCAGTGCAGGTTTTTATCATTTTCTATATTCTAAGAAGACAATAAAATTATATGTTCATGCTTCACCAGTCTTCGCACATACGAGGGTCGGCCAGAAAGTAAAGGACGATTTCGCATAACTAAATAACAACGAAAAATATCAACAACTATATATACAGTTTAGAAATTGTTATGGGTGTTCCGTGTTAACCGTAAATTTACGTGCCCTGAACATGATGGTTCGGTGGACTGTCGTCAGATTCTACGTACCTCACACTGTCATCAGAAATTCATCCCGTAAAGGTAGGGTCCGCATATTAACTAGTCTATAACTAAGAGAGTGGAGCCCAAGACCCATATCTTCTGTCATTATAGTTCCAGATTTCGAAAATCATGCATATTTGCATGGTATTTTCAATCCTTGAATGACGAAGCAAATCTGTTTTGATTGTCCTGATACACATCATACAGTTAATTCAATGTCGATTTTCTGTCTAAAGTGGCATTACAATAATTAATTTAGCCTCAATTTCACATTCACGCATCACGAGAATATTACTGCTGCATTAAATTCTAAAAAAAAATTAATACAAAGCGCAGTTTCATTGCAAAACTTATTAGGAGCTGTTAAAACAGTTTACCAATAAAATCTGTATGCATAAAATTGCGCTAATATTGATACATTGGTTACTGGAGCGTGAAATTGAATTTCATATTCATAGCCATTCATTTTACAATTTTCATTGTGATGTATTTATGTAGTATTTGGGGTGCATAACTCACAGATGGTTATTAACGTGACACTTGAGCAGCTTTTAATATAATAGACGTGTTGGAGATTTATTTATTTCCATTAAATTGCTAGTTTCATGTGCAATATTATCAAAATACAAACAGCAGTATTATACAACAAAACAATGTTACGATTTCAATATCCCTTCATCAGGTTTACTTAAATGATGCCTTCAATAAGTCCTTCATTAAGTTTACTTAAATAATGGCGCAGAGCATATTGTCCACCGCTCCTCTCTCCCGGGTTCGATTCCTGGTCGGGACAAGTTTCCTAGGTAGGGTTTTTCCTCACATGTGAGACAAATGTCGGGTAATTTCAGGCCCTTGTGGTCCCCAGATATCATCTGGCCGTCATTATCATCTTCATTCCATCCTCACCTTATTTGGAGTGAGTGCGTGCCTGAATAGTGTGTCTCGTCCTATGTGTTCGTGTTGTCTCGGAGGTGGGCCCGGCATTGGGCTGATTACTCATCCGGGGAGGCCCTCCATGTCCTTGTCCGGTCAAAAAAGTATGTATGTGATCCAAAGATAAACCCTCTTCCGACAAGTCGCGGCTATGTAAGGCCAGGGCGGCTTGAGTCGCTTAAATCCTAAAAGGGAGAGGTAAAACTAAGATAAAGAAAGAAGAAAGAAAAACCAGTATTATATAACAAAACAATGTTACGCTTTCAATATTCCCTTCATTAGGTTAACTTAAATGATGCCTTCAATAAGCCCTTCATTAAGTTAACTTAAATCATGGCGCAGAGCATATTGTGAATGATATTAATTACCTCCTACATTCTAATTAAATAAATGGTCCTTTGGAATCAATGACCACTAAGTACTATTTCTGGAGGAAAATTTCAGCATCCGTTCTACTGGACGATTCCCACATGTTTTAAACACGCAGGCTATAAGGTTTTGCAGAATTATAAGAGCGCATTACCAGATAGCTTCTACTGGGTGGTAATGACCTTCGTCACTTATACAAAAACACAGCACAATGCATTCGGCTCCGATGTTGCCTTATGTCGTGGCTTTATGGTCCTCGCAATAATTTTTGCATTTGATTTGAATGAAAACCGCAAAATAAAAATTTATATCCTATTCTTTCCTCTGCCGGTGTAGATGTATAAATTGTAGGCCTATGGGTAAAATTTTCCGAGTAAAGCACAATTAAAATTTAGGGGGAAATTCAGTGATACTCCCCTTCCGCTCTGTGAATTAACGCTTTTTCATTGGATTCTTAGAAATTTGTACTGAATTACTATTATTGTTTTTTAATTTATTTTTTTATTATTATTAAAAATGTTAATGTACTATAACGGTTGGTGGGAGGCATATTATCAATGCATAGTTAATATATCTTTATTTTTCAGTTTTCCCTTGTTCTTACATATTGCATATGATATTTATATGGAGACTTCAGAAGAAATAATTTCATAAGGGGTAAAAGCCCTTCAAAATGTACAAAATCTTCTTGGCTATCATTATTTAACACCAGTTAGCCTAAAATATTTTATGAACAATTAGGCTGCTTATAATTTAATGCTGTATTCTTCACATATAAAATAGCAAATGTACATAGTACATAGTAAATGTACATATCCATAATAATATTGTATTATGCTTCCTTGAAGACGTGTATTCTTACAGCGCAAGGCATAAATCAAATATTTTTGTTAACTTTTTCACGATTAGTTACTTATATGCTAAGGGGGTTTAAAAATTATCTGGCCAAGGTTTTAAGTGAATTCCGCAAGAAATTAGGACCGCGGGAAAATATAAATACGTTTTTAAAAAGTATAATATATTTCTGATGAACAAATGCTGTAAACAAATTATTGTAACATTATTTTGATAAAACATGTCAGAACAGTACGTAACTCTAATGTAATAATTATCTGGTAAACTGTCGTAGCTACGACAATATAATTTCAATGCATTTCATTCACTCTTTGTAATGTGTCCGGGACATAAATGTTTGAGTACTGAGAAATAAGTAAAATTCATTCTTTTCTTTCTCAGCAATGAATTTGTTCTGTAACCTTGTATTCTGACATGCTCTTTAATGAGAACTTCTACAATTACATATTATTTTCAGTATTAATTAAATTGTTATTGTTACAGATAGTTATCGTTACAAAATGAGTGCCACCCTTTGTGCACTGAAATGCAGTTTCTGTGATAATATTCACAAATGTCAATATTATTGAGTGATTCCTTTTTCTATTTGTATATATCACATTAACAACATCATGGAATATTTACAGTATAATATATATATATATTTTTTTATTAATGAAGATTAATGTTTTTACATCTTCTTTTAAATTAAAAAAATATAAAGAAAACTATTAATGTGAATGGCTGTAGTTGTTCATATAATTTTAGCAAACGTATTTAAAAAGAATCGCTCATAAATAATTATATCTGTGGAAAATATCAGGGAAATGGCATTTCAGTGCACAAAACTTCGCTGCCATTTTGTACTGATTATTGCCAGAAAACTGTAATAGTTTCATCAATTAGGATTACGACGTTGTAGAGAAATTCATTGCTGAGAAAAAGAAGTGAATTTCACTTGGGATAATAAATGTTGACTCGTTGGGATAATAAACACATTAAAAAATATTTACTTTATTTCTCACATAGAAGAAATGATATTTCCTTACATTTATTTTCTCGCTACTCCGTACAATCACGGACGGGTACGAGCACAATACAGTAATCTAGAGCAGACAGCACTGAGAAGTCATACCATGGCGACAATAAGTCTCAATCTTCCATAGTTGAGTCACAAGTAGAGAATAGCAAAATAGAGTCAATGCACAGCATTTTTATATGCAAATTTAGTGCGGAATTTTAAATCATAAACGAGGATAGCGTGCAAAGGAGTTATTGTATTCCTGTCCAAGCCTACTTAGGAGGCTTGTCTTCCAACTTTGAAGGAAGTTAGTTCTCTGATATTATGAAGGGGAGAAGAAATTCTAAGTAAAGATAAAGCTAAGTGAAACGGTTGCGCATTTTATGATTAGTAGGAAGCCTCCAAAAGATGTAAATTACTTCCTTAAACGTCATCTATTATTCTGTCTTAAACTCTGTAATTTGTAGGTTTCTGATTTCTAAGAAAGATGTCTATACTTGCAAATGAGGCGTCAGTGTTAGTGAAGGTTATTAGCTATGTCCTGGCTAATTCGTAAATATAGGCTAGGTGTTGTAATCATACTGGGTGTTTCTTACTTTGTAGTACAGTTCTTTCCAAAACACGAAAGTCTCTTCTCACTCCACCGCCCAAGGCCCGTGCTGACTTTGCGGAATGCTTTCACAATGACTCCTTTCCTAATGAGGGTCGCTTATTGTTCACAAATTTCATAGTCAGTGTATTCAGAAAGTACACATTCTTCGGTTGTTGCACCGATGACCATATTTGACACCTAGGTCGAAAAAAAGTTATAGTACTAATACAGCGGGTGCAACTATTCAACCCGATACAGGACAGTGGACTGCAGAAAAGAAATAAAACTCGACATTGTTGTTTCTAGCCCTTTAATGAGGGTCGCCTAATTTTCAGTAATCCGTACAGTTAAGTCAGCAGGGGGAGATGTTATCTGAGTAGCGCCAAGAACTGAAGCTTTCATGATCTGGAAAGAACTATACAAATCCTGATTGAACTGTACCTTGCTTTCACTTGCATACGTGCATGGTCTAGAGATCAGTATTAGTGACTCTGGATCTGCAGGTCTAGGTTCGATCCCCCGGATCTCCTCGGCTTTACCTGGAATAGGGAGGCCTGGATAGGGGTGCACTCAGCCTCGTGACACCAGCACAATTTATTGATAAAGAAGTAGTGGCTCCGATCACGAAAGCCATCAATAACGGTCATACTTCCCAATCCTGCCATCTGCATATCGCAAATGACGCAGCGATCGGATGGTAGGCCTAGTCCTACAAGGGATGTAGCTTCACGGAGTCGGTGCTATTAGGCTACAGAAGGAAGATACAGGTATTGTACTTGTCTCCCCGCCTCGCAGTGTAATAGGGCCTATTTTACTGCAATATAAGCAATTAATACAGTAACATAAAAAGAGCATAAGAGCAAAACGAATGCCAATATGGATGCAGTTTTTAGATTGTCTCGGAAAATGCGCAATATAATTTATTTCACTTAGTATAATGTCGGAACAGCAAGGTATTCACATATCCAAGAAATATATCAAACATCCAGTGGCTGTCATCGGATACCTGTCGGATGAACACACCGTCAGTATATCGTGGTATCGTGGTATCGTGCAATGCAATGGTAGACTTCCCTCCCACTCACTCTCCCCCTCACCGGTGCCGGACATTTTCTTACTTGGACCACTCTCTACCAACGATTCAGTTTTACGAAAGCATCAACTTATGATCTGCCTATGATTCACCTACTCATTGTACTCAATGGAGAAGGTAGTGGATTTCAATTATTAACAGACATTTTCTAAAGACACTGAAACAACGAGGCTCTGTATAAAGGGTGTTAACGTATAACACCGAAGTATTTTACCTGTGTATAGCAACTGCATTAGTTTTTTTTATTCATAATTACAGAGTTAAGAACGTAGTTCCTTTGTTTTGAATTTTTCCATGCCCTGGGAGATTTTATGCTGTAACTGAAAAAATTGAATCCATAGAGCAAAAGTCTCGTAATAAAAGTTGCTTGTTTATGTCCTCTCTATACACAGGTACAATATCTCGGTGTTATTCATTAACACTCTGTATATTAACTTTTCTTATATTTTCTGTTTTCAGAGAAAATGAATAACTCTACAGGACCAATTGTTTTCGAGATCGCGCCCGCTTTGTTCGGATGGCTTGATTTCTCTGTTTTTGGACTGATGCTTATTACTTCAGTCAGTGTTGGCATATATTATGGATTCTTTAACAAACAAATAACGAAATTAGATTATCTACTTGGAGGGAAATCCATGAGCATAATTCCCGTAGCTTTATCATTGGTATCTTGGTAAGTATGTATTGATTTCACTCATAATTAAATAATTGTTTATTTCTATGTTTGGAGAAATAGTATTTTTGAACAAATTAGAATATAATCTGCTTATCTGGGATATATTTCAAAACCCTATTCAAACCCTGCTCCTCCAGTAATATAGTGTTGATGCAACTTAATATTCCTTGGAATTCATTTTCCATGCAGGGAGTAAGACAACTGCACATAAAACTCCTCTAAAAGGACAATACTATTAACTTCAAAGTAGGGTTTTTAGGAACAACTTCTCGCATTTTCCAAACTTTACCGTGGGCTGCCAAAGATGGAATCTGATTTACTCTATTAAATGTCTTAGTAAAGTATCAATACTCATACTACCTATTGAAACAATCGTTTAGTCGTGATATATTATGGAAACCCACAAAGGTTTAGCAAGATACTAGGAAATACCTTCAGAAAGAGAATTTCAAGTGCCAGAATAAAAGAACATCAAACACGAAAGATGTAGTCTAACATGCAATAATATTATTAAGTTGGAACTCAAGTGGCGGGACTATAGTTCAGTAGCTGGGCAAAAGTTTCTATTATGTGGGATCCCCTCGCAAAGGAACTATAAATCAAATCGATGATGGGTTGCTGTGTTAAACAAATTAAGCATTGGTCCAGAGTGGCCTACTTAGGATGCGTCCCGGATGGACAGGTCTACAGGAAACCCAGAAAAAACAACAACAACATATATAATTTCAATGACATATTGACATATATTATTTAGTCAGTCGGCGTGGTTTGTGTAGATCGTATCAAAGTGGTTAAATACAAATTTCACGTAGTTCACAGTGCGGACTTTTTGATAGCAAGGAAACTCATATGGATTAGTTTCCTTAAATTTGGTACCCCTTTTTAGAAGGTCTTGGACAGTGACTTGACCCAATATGCTAATATATTCGATGATTTGTTCATTAATTAATTCCTGTTTTCAATTGTTTGTGAGTAGGTTACATGTGAATAAAATCATATTACTAAAACTAAACTAAACTAAACTCCGTGGCGCTACATCCCTGGAGGGACTTGGCCTACCACCCGACCGCTGCGTCATCTCCCGTAGGGAGATGGCAGGATTGGGGGGCATGTGGTCAGCATGCCGACACCCACGGCCGTTATTGGTGGTTTTCATGACCGGAGCCGCTACTTCTCTATCAAGTAGCTCCTCAATTTGGAATCACGAGGCTGAGTGCACCCCTACCAGACCTCCCTACCTCAGAAAAATCCGAGGAGGTACCGGGAATCGAACCTGGGCCGACGGATCTGTAGTCAGCGACGCTAACCACAAGACCACGCCGGCGGACAAAATCATATTACTACACAATCATAATAAGAATTTGTATGTAAGTTACGTGGGTATCCTGTGTTTTTACATGTATATTGTATTGTATATATATGTTTCGTTTATATTTTCTCATTGTCAATATACAATCAAACCGGATTTCTTTTACGTGTGTATGTATTATATCAAATTTTGTTCTAATTCTTTTTTTTTCTTCTTTCTTTTTTACACAGCCATATATCAGGAGTCACTGTGATGGGCGTTCCTTCCGAAGTTTACAGATATGGATCATTGTACACTTTGGTTTGTCTCTCTTGCATTCTTACGTCCATTATCATGAATTACGTATATCTTCCAGTTTTCTTCGAACTACAAATTACTTCCACATATGAGGTACAGAATATATTACCGCTACTTTGTAATAGAATCAAATACTTATGTACATAGATCATGCCTGTCAAAATGAATGAAAATTGAAAATGTTTATTACATTTAGATTCTGATATTCAACCATTTTAACCAATATATTGTTACATGTTCAATCATGATTAAAAGCTTGGATCTTTGTATGATGGTTAAGCATTGGTCAATGTTATTTGCTAATATAATTCCTAACTAAATTGTTAGGAACGTTACTAAAGAAAAACATTGGGAATTTACTTACGCATGGAATGTTCGAGAAATTTAATGCAATTAATATTTTTAAATATTTGGTTTATGTCTTAGGGAAGACTTTAGATTGCATATAGAAAGGTACACAAATCTTTGCTGATAAATAGTATTTAAACAACGCTGAACTGTACTACTTTTCTGTAGTAGGCCTAATGATATGTACAAAATCTTATTACTTTCCGTCCTAATTTATTTACAAGAACTGGATACCACGGTAAACTGCTTGTAGTTTCTAGACGCTAACCTGATATCCACAAGTCTCAGAACACAAAAGCTGTTTTCTGTATCGCTAGCTTATGGTGTGATATGCGGTTAATGTTGGAGTGAAAAGCATTTAAGCCATTCATTTACTGTTGAACCGTGGTATTTAAAGAGAGCAATCTCGGAATTCTCATATTATACTATCTTAATACCACCACTACTCATCATCCCATTTCTCACAATAATTTTCGTTTCGAGACTCACAATAGATTAGTTCTAAGCAAGGGGACTGGTATTTATATTCAACCCCATCATCAGGATAAAAAATATGATCTAACGGATTTATAAATAGTTATTTATGAAACTGTGTCGATCTTACGGGAAAAATAAAATTATTTTACCATATGTATCACACATCTACATAAACTCCCAAGGACTGAAGATGGCATAGTAAAATGCTGAATTGCTCATCTCCTCTAAGGAAATTACAGCCAGATTGTTATCTGATACACGGCTACTAAATTGTTATCAACATCCACCATCAATTCAACTGCCAATTTTTTACAGACATCTAGAACATATAATACAAAAAATAGACACTGTTGTAATTTACTTTATGATACTACAGTTTAATTCTAATATCGACATACATGGTGAATCTATTAGAACTACAAAGAAATATAATGATATATAGACTATAAGTGTAACTCGGTACTGGAATCTGTACTATCTTGTATATATATGGGTGCGTGTTTATGTAAACTTCTTAATTGTTTTTAAGGTTGTAATAATTTTTGTATACATTGAAAAAACTGTCACTGTTTAGATGTTAATTCATAACCAGTCAAAAATTGACACGTATTTAGTTACAAGTACAAACAAGGAATTTTAAATAAAAATTTATATAAAGGTACTTGTTGTAAGACATTGAATATTCCCATAAATAATAGTTGTTAGCAACCGTGTATCAAGATAAATTTTATATGCAGTATTAAGTTTGTGACTTATTGTGGTACAATTTATATATACAAGCTTTAACACAAACGGACATGAAATTTATCAATAATTTTATTCTTGTTTCCTACAGGGTTTTCTATAAAGCCCTCAGCAACAGCAAACAGAAATGTTGAAACAGTTATTTCAATTTGAAATGGCAATTCCTTGTAGGAAGGAAGTAGCAAAAGAATTGATTATATGATTTATTCTGTTGTTTGGATTTACAACAGTTCTGTGGAGGGGAATTGATGAAGCAGGAAATGAAAGTTGGTAATCCTGGAGTGTTATAATTTTAAAAACTTAGTGCCATGTTTATATCCTTTTAATTAACATCATTTACCGTTAAAAGAGCTTCTTTTACCTTCGACTATCTAAAAAATAGTTTACGGCTGTTTTTTTTTCCTTTAGTATCTGGAGATGAGATTCAGCCGAAGTGTTCGAGTGATGGCTTCTGTGTTGTATTCGATTGCTATGCTGATGTATATGCCGATTGTGGTGTATGTCCCAGCTCTAGCATTCAGCCAAGGTAATCTACAGTACAATGTTATGTTACTTAAGTGATACTATACTTACTTCATTATGACTTGTTCAAGGCAATTAATGGCTTCTAAAATATTTTTGTAATAAATATTATTATTAGGCTGATTGAAATTATCAGCTTCATAAAAGATCTTGAAGTAAAATATTGTTTCATATAGTTTTTATACCAAAAATAGTAACAGTGTCCAAAATAAAATCTTTGAAAACATTAACTTTAAATAAGTGGATTTTTTAAATTACATAAACATTTAGACATAAAACAATCAAAATAATCACGATCTCTAATAATTAAGACCAGGAAGATAATTCTCAATCAGAAGACAAAATATGCATGCAAATATGCGCTAAAAAAATGTAAAACATGCTCTGGAACCAATGAAGTGTGAAGTAATGTTAATACCTTACATTCTCTTCTTAGCTGAATTACATAATAAATTACAAAAAAGTAGTAGACGTTGAATGAATTATATTACAAATAATCTTTTAAAAAACAGGGCCAAAGCAACACATTTTAGTAAACTGAAAAATAAAAAGTAACTTTAATATTATGCCATTAGTTCTGAAAACATTAGGCTATAATTATACCGCCAATTACTGTACAGTCGGTTCTCAAAACATACACCCACTAAATATGCTGTAGGCCTAAGTGTTTGAATTAACAGAGATAACTAAGATATTTAAACTAAGATATTTAAAATGTCAGAAATATGCCGTTGAAGACATAACAAATTAATAAAATATGCACAAATATTTTAATACATATCAAGTATGATGCATTATCGTAAATCTAACAAATATGTGCAACGATATGCAAAATGAAACCAATTTTTTATTATCTATTTCATGTATTGTACACATTTTAAAACTAGCTTGTAATGAAGTGCATTATTAAAAATAAAATGATTCATAAATTCTCGGGCCCTACTAATAATAATAATTATTATTAATAGTTTCCAGATCAGACTATAGAATAGTTCGCCTGCAGCAAAGAGAGAAAATTCAGTTTCTTAAAGCACAAATGTTTTAATTCTTTTGAGAATTAACTCAACTGAAATTAAACACATATTGCAGATTGTTCTTTAGTTATTATTTCAAATTTTCTACAGTTACATATTTATTATCAAAATAAAATCAAACTGAAATTTATCTTCATATTATTACTTACAGATAAGGTAGGTTGGAGTTTTTTATTTATTTATTTTTATTTTTTTACTTTTTTATTTTTTTATATTTGACATAATTTTCATAAATATCTCTTAAAGTTGCTTTTGGCTCTAAGATCCTTTAGAAAGTTGGATCTACAATTTTCCTCAAGGGACTTACAAGGATCTGATAGATAAAAATGTACTCACAATATCATTACTCTTACACTCTTTTCTTCAATTAAACACACTATGATGTGCACTATAAGCTGCCTACAATGCTTGTCTTCTTTTCAACTGAATCCAACCAATTGTTTAGGGTTTGTTTTCTAGGTCATGTTTCCACCTGACATACGTAAACAAAGAAGCGTGATAAGAAGTGAAAAAAACCTGCTTGGAATCATGCAATTCAGGTAGAAAACAGCTAGCCTGGTAAAAAACAAATAATATGTTCCTTCAAGAAAATTGTTAGGGACAAGCACTTCCATTCGAACCTAGAGTTTGTCATCGATTTTAGAAGTGCCTTGTACACTAAGATTTCAATAGGCCTGTATGCAATATACATCCTCTGACACAGAAATTGAGCACAGCTCAGAGATGAAGTCCAATTTCGGAATAACTCGGAATATGCTTTTTACCATCACAGAGCCATTTTATTACCAAGGAAGCTGAAGAAATTGTTCATTTCATTCTAAGACATTCTATGTAACTGGTGAGTAAGTAGTGAGACTCATGAACATAATAAGTAATGCCCATGGTCCTGTTTCATAAAACTTTGTAATAATAGGCCTATTAGTTAATAATGATATTAGAGCTCATAATATTATTTATTAGTTAATAAAACCTTGTTTAATAAATATTTGTACATTACTTATAAAATTATTTCATTAATATTTCTTGTTTCTTAGTCAGCCGATTGGATAGGAGGTTAAGTCTAAATTTGTCTGTGTTTTATTTGTTCATTTTAACCTTCATTCATTATGCAAATATTGTATACTATATGCATTCAAAAATGTAATAAATAGGCTACCATTATTCACATTAATAGCATCAATTTTCATCTACTGCTTTAACATCGCTTGTCTTTCTGCATTTGCTTGATGATGAACAGCTTTTTTTTGCATAGGCCTATTGAAACACAACTAACACTGAGAAATTAAGAAGTGGGCTTATGTACTAAAATATAACCTCAAATTCTAAAATCTTATGATTAAAGTTCGTTTGACATAAATGTAAACGTCTTAAACCGATAATTGAATCAAAATGACTTTTTCGCAATGTTAACCTGAGAAAGCCTGGATCACATGGGTTGATAATATATATACAGTATATATATATATAATTTATAATTCATTATCGAATAAATTTTATTCTTTAGAAAGTCGATGTAAACCTTTGGCACACTATCAGGACTAAAACGCAGATAAGTTTTGATGTAACATTTTGTACGATTATAATTAAATTTGCTTATACTGACTCCATTAAATTAAACGAATGCTGCGGTTAATGTTAAATTAAATTAAAATACATAGTTTTGTGTTATTAAAAACTGTTCTAAATATTAAACTTGCATAGAGGAATTCTAAACCCAGTATCCATGTTGAGAACACAGCTGTGTTAAGAAAACGTGATACGTGATCTATTGTGTGACCGCTGGTTTCCCCTTCGAAACTTTTGCCTTTTCCCGAACGTAGACTACATCGATTAAACCAATTGGATGATTTACTTCTACATGAGAGGATCCACTTTCCGTGTCAAAGGGTGTAGATATTACACTATTGGCAAAACTCTTCCAAATGTTGTATGGAAAGTTACAATATAAAATATTTATGTACATGCTTGTAATAGTGTATAATGATCTTTCAAAAAATATTACTTTATTAAACTTATTTGGTATGAATTTTATGTTATTCCAGTTAGCGGATTAAGTGTCCATTATATAACTCCTGCGGTCTGCACGATTTGCATATTCTACTCCATGCTAGTAAGTACAACACTTCTGGAAATAATTAATTTCATGAATAACAATATAATTTAAGTAAATGCATTAGAAATACATAATAGAAATAAGTTTATTTTTTTATTCCAAACGTGTTAATATTTTGCTTAATGAAAGTTAATTGTGTAAATAGGGAAATATACAAATGAAATGGTTGTTCTCCTTCATGTAATTACCATGAAGGTAGCAGAAGTGTGGAAAAAATTATACTATTAGAACCTGTTATGCAAATAATTAAAGATATGATTAAGCAAATGGGACGTTACCTTAAAAATGATTATGGTTAGTTTTTAAATGAATACAGATAAACGTATCAGCAAACAAAGTAGTTCCTCGTTCAAAAACATGACCATAAATTTAAAGTAAAAATCATCATCAACATTAAAATTTAATATTACAATTTGTCTTCTTTTTTTATTAATGCAGACTCCAGACTGAAAATGAAGCACAGCTTTGTAAGAAAATTAATAGGCTGTCGTACTGACCTTGCATTTAATCTACGAGTAGGGCCTATATAACCTGAAAAATGAAATAAGTATCTCGCTCCAGAAGTACTTGGTTTAGAATGGTTCAAAACTATCTCCAGAATTCAAAAATGCTTATACCAAGAAGGCCAGCTATATAGTCGAGGTTGCCCAGACTCTGAGGAGGAATATATTAAAGACTATTTCATTCATTCGCCGCATGTTTGATTCTAGTGATGAGCAAATGCAAGACCAAGACCAAGACAAAGGTGGTCTTGGTCTTGGTCTTGTACTCACAGTCTTGGTCTTGGTCTTGCATAGGTAACCCTGGTCTTGGTCTTGGTCTCGGTCTTGCATACTAGGTCTTGGTCTCGGTCTTGCATACTAGGTCTTGGTCTTGGTCTTGTTGCAAGAGTCTTGCAGTTTTCTTTTACGCATCTTACTGTGATTGATGGAGTATACATGATTTAAAGTTACACCGACTACATGTGTGTTATTGTTTGCGAAAGTATTGAAAGTTGCTTTGACCATGTGATGAATTAATAGCTATTCATCGATAAGTACCCACCTAAATTTAGCCTTTAGTTACTTTTTACTTCCTCTGCCAGTACCATAGTACGGGCAGTAGGCTATTGTTTTCGACCCCCGAATTTGAAGTTGAGTTTTTAGCATAAATACACGTTTCAAGGCCCCTGAATCCAAAAATACTATTTTTGGAACATGTCTGTGTGTCAGTGTGTCTGGTTGATGTCTGTGAACAGGCTAGCTCCAAAATGGAAAAATCATATCAAAACAAGATTTCGTATTTGAATCAGGTACCTACTGAAGAGTGAGGTTAAGATTGGTGAAAAGTTTCTCTTATATTTAAGGTTTCTCTTATATTTTTATTCTCTTATATTTATATTACATGAAGAAATTTTTGTTTTTCGCGATTTTTTTGAAAACGGCTCCAACGATTTTCTTTAAATTTTGCGCATTGGTTGCTTATACTAAGAGCTAAAACTTTTATATGAAACATTTTTTCGAAACAAATTCTCAGAAGGGTAGTTATAAGTCACCCACTGTGAATACGCGATCTTTGCAATACGGCCTCTTGTAACGGAAAATCGTACGAAAACAACATTTTATATTTGGGTTAGGTACCTTCTGAGATGTGAAACGAAGATTGGCGACAACCTTCTCTTATATTTAAGGGGATTTTATATAAAAAATGATTTTTTGCGATTTTATAAAAAACGGCTCTAACGATTTCCTTTAAATTTTGTACATGGGGTGCTTATACCAAAAGCTAAAATTTTATTCGAAACTATTTTTCAAAAAGAATTCTCTGAAGGGTGGTTGTAAACTACCCACTGTTTGTAGATACTCTGTCTTGCCTGATGAACAACTCAATACGCGGACATTCATGGCCTTTTATTCTATGCAAGTACGTGAAGTGAGAAAGATGTATTGTTGGCCATGCTTACAGTGAAGAAATATCTGAGGGGAATATTCGATAAATTTCGGAAATTGTTCTTAACGGCGGAAAGTTCAATAAAAGTTTGCAGTCACTTCTTTATCTTCTTTTTTTTTTGTTTGTCCATAGCTTGCGTTTCTACTCGCAACATTCAAAGAAGAGGCTATAAGATATTTATAACTTAATGAGCAAAAAATTGTCTTGCGATTCTGTACAAGGTTATGTGAATACTCCTAACTTTTGTTTAGGCAGAGGAAGTTATGTGACTTTCACATAAGTATAGGTAGGCCTACATGTTACTGATAGTGTACTTACATAGTAAGCACCTGTTATATGACGGATATAAATACCGTTCATAGCCCGCTGAGTCCTGCTCTACTGCTCTCTTCTAAACCAGACCAATTATTGATATCTTTCTTGAGTGCAAATGCTTCTTCAGACATGAAGTATTTCGATTTTTCATTTTTATTCCGACTTTCTTTTTCTTTGAACTTTTTACATACCTGTACATAGTTATAAAATGATTAAAAGTAATGGATTTTGTTATATCTCTGACTGAAACATAACATAAGGATTGTACTATAATCCCGGATGGTCTTAAAGCTAAATTTTACATACACAGTATCCTGTTAATTATTGCCATGCTAACAAAAAATGAATAAATAACACAAAAATGAACACTTTGGAAACTCCTGTTATTAACCAGAATTCGCAAACTCCTCTTATATCACACCCTCTAGAGCTAGACCGTTACACAAACAGCCTCCTTGTCAAAGGTTTATGAGGGTTGAAGTGTGACCTCGTTGTTCAAGAATTTACAACATGCACAGGCCTTGTTAAAATTCTCTTAACGTTAAAAATATAGTGTGATTTATCTGTAATATAATTTTATTGGACCATCCGCAGCCTGACAGGACGTGACGGTACTACGATTATATTGATTTCGGCACCTTTTTGTGGAACATCTGCAAAAAGATCTCTCCCAAAATTGTGGATAAATATATTTTCTTAAATGTCCTTCGGGCTTGGTGAAAACTGCTAATCTTAAGAATAGAGAGTTCCGTTATATATTGTTGTATGTGACCTCGTACTTCTCTACTGCAAGCCCTCAACGAATTCCTAGCGACTCTGCGGTGCTTTTGAGTAGGGGTCGCCGGATCGCTGCATACACAATGGGGAATTTATGAAACTTTTTCAAGTAGCAAGACTGCAAGACTTGGTCTTGGTCTTGGTCTCGGTCTTGCATGGTCGGTCTTGGTCTTGGTCTTGCTAATGCTGATGCGGTCTTGGTCTTGGTCTCGGTCTTGCATTTTCTGCAAGACCAAGACCAAGACTGCAAGACCAAGACTGGTCTCACTCATCACTATTTGATTCTGACCAACAACGTTTAGCAATTCCTCGGATATAGAACAATCACGATTGTTTATCTTATAATATCCTCCCTAGGATCGCAAGGATGCAATTTTATCTGATAAAAGTCTGAAAGTGTGTAAACATTATTGGTGCATTTTATGGAGTAAATTTCACCTAATATTAAAGGATGAAATAGTGAGGATGATTCATGATATGTAAATATTCAAAATAGGAATTTGCCATTACAACTGGGGAAACTATGAAAAACCCCATGTAAAATTTGCCGGTTACGGGATTTGAACCTGGGACCTGCTCTATGCGAGTCCAAGACGTTACCATCTCGGCCTCCTCGCTCGGTTTAAGAAATAATTGTGTCTATCGCCAGCATGTCTTCAAAGTCCAGTGAATTGTAACTTCCAAATCCCCGTGAGAACACTGTAGGTAATACTATTGTCATGAGAACTGAGCAGAGATTTAGTGCATCCATCCGTTTCAAGGTTCTTTTTAGGAGTAAAAATTTAAAAATTGAACTCTTTGGAATTTTCCCGTCGGTTACAGGCTAAAAGTTGTAAGTGTGCCAAATTTCAAGTTTCTGGCTCATCTGGAAGTGGGCAAACATTAATATCAAGTGAATGAGTTAGCCAAGTGGCTTTGCATTATAGGGATTCATACTGTGGACCATTAATAAGTGTGCATAATTGAAAATTATTTATTTACATTTTCAGGGTGGTTTTAAAGCAGTCGTTTGGAGTGACGTCATTCAAATGTTCATCATGGTTGGATCTAGCGTCGCCGTTATGTTTATGGGGCTGCACGCTGTGGGAGGTGTAGGTACAGTATTCAAAAGAGGGAGCGAAGGAGGGCGTATTAATATATTTGAGTAAGTAGCCTACTTAATGTAATCTACTCGTATGTAAACTATAAAAATATCTACAGTGAATAACTGATCATATTTAAGTGCTTATTTACGTGTTTTCACTCACAGTCGCAATGATGTAGCAGGCCTGTACAGAATTCATCTTTGTTATTTGTTATTCAGAACTCCTTTTGACCCGCAGATCACCGGAACATTCTAATATGTCTCAAGTAAGTTTGATCCTGTTCAAGACAAAGAGGAGTGGCTGTCATAGTGGCAGCTGCTGTACAGCTCCACACATGAGAATGCATGTCATCACCGTGATAATGGGTTGTTTGTTTATTCTCAGTACAACTCACTTCCTCTCTGCCTTAAACAATGAATCCTTTATGTTTTGTTTGATAATTGATATACTATAATGATGACGATGCCAATGAGAGTTTGTTATTTCACGTGTAAATATTATTATTGTTGCATGAACTTACGAACACTCCTATTTTATTAGCAAGCCACACCCTGGTAACGGCGCATGCTAATGCCATTAACCAATTACGTTTTGTCACATGATGCGAATTTTCCGCGAACTCTCTGCGAGTTCTCCTCCCCTTTATTTTGAAAAGGATCAAACTAGCCTGAGATATGATATAATTGGAATCTGAAGTGCATTTAATTTGTTTTTGTTCGACCATACTATAATACGCTCATTACGTGTGACGTAACGGTATCATAATGATACCCATTCCGAAACTGATATTGATTATGGCATCATTGTGGTATGAAATGTTTAAAACACGGAACGATCTTGAGACCTTGAGAGTAGCAGCTGAAAACTGCGTATTTGACATCCTGTATTTAAAATAAAATCAATTATGTTGTGTTAATTTCAATATCACACTAAAATTAAATCATTTCGTGTTGTCAAAATCCGTTGGTTTCAAGAAAACTATCAAAAGGAAGCTTCGATTTGACCGACGCCATGTGCTACCATCTCTTGTAGAAGACAAGAACTACGACAACCATCTTATGCGAAAGTCATGGCGGACTTTTTACCAGTTTGAGTGAATCTAAAATCCAAAAATTCAACATTCCGACGAATTGTGGTAAAACGCATTTCAAACATTTGAAAACATAGTTAATAGTTAAATACAGTTAATGAAAATCATGGAGGAGGACGAAAATACGAAGGAACCATTAAGGATATTAAAAATAAAATAGGAGATGCCAATGATACAGATACACAGGTCAAATTTGATGAATTATAGGCTTTGCAGATGATGTACTATCCAGGTGAGCAAATTGCTTTGCGATTTAACGTTTGGAGGAAGAAATATGTCCCTACGTATGCATTTATTAATTTTGGCTATTCACGATAGTCCCTCCTTTTCGAAGAACTCCATTAGAAGTTATTCTAACAAGGTGTAATAGCATTTTTAGTAAATAAGAATGCCAGATATCTGAGACTCTTTTCATACACAATGTAATGCACACAGGCTCTTTTGACTTGAAAGAAGTTTCTTATAGATTTTCAAGCATAATAGTAAAATTATGTTACAAATTAGTAATTGTTCTGCCCTGATTAGGGATTCTTAAAATATACGTATAGAACTAATTCATGCTTCAAATATTATTCATTTTCAGTATGAATCCAAATCCAATGGTGCGAAGTTCCTTTTGGACTGTCCTGATTGGCACTACCTTCCTTCGTTCCGCTAACATGGTGAATCAAGGTTCCGTTCAGAGATTTCTTTCGCTTCCAAGAGGAACAAGTGGAGCAAAGTAAGTCAATTGACTTTTAACTTTTAACATGCATCTTAGTTCTGTATCTGTTATCCTATATCCCTTATGCTGGGGAGAAGGGCCTCCAAGTGGAGGTTTCAATCACCTATGTGAATTTCGTTACGCTTATTTTCCGAGAGAATGCAGAGGGTAAGCCCATCGCCTCTCAACCCCCCTCCGGAAACTAAGGTAGTATTTGGACGTGAAAGAGCCGAGAAATTTTGCCCAGAGGCTCTAATTTAGGCTTGGAGTTCTTTTACGTGCCGTAAATCTACGATACGGGCCCCCAGCTTAAAGTCCGTGCACAGGATTTTTACGTCCTGAAAAACCCATCGACCACGGCCGGGTTTGATCCCGCGACCTTCGGATCTAAAGGCTGGCTACATCTTAGTTACACGTAAGAAATTCTACGTGGTGTGAAAAACTCTTCAATTCAATATGAATTGGCAAAAGAAAGAATCAGCCTTCTGATTGCTTAATAATATTAGTGTGACATTACTCGAACGGTGATTATAAATATCATTATTTGATTCCTCAGATTTCAACTAAAACTAGTTTATAAAATGGTATAATTATGTCATCTTTAATAAAAAAAGTTATAATTATTTCAAACTCGGATGACTTTACAGCAGCTTAATTCTTTAATAGTAAGTTTATGACATTATGACTATCAGGACATTATGAATGGTCGAATCAGCCTAGTAAACTGCACATATTGTTGACACCGATCACCGTGAAAACACCATACAGTATGTTAAGTATTAGACTGACAGTTTAGATTTTCTAATTCTATGGAAATGAATGTAGGTCTACAGGACTTATTTTTTTAAAATACCTGCCATGTTTCCTTTGTTATACCTTTAAGAACATCTTTTATAAAAAAATACAGCATGTAAGACCGACCAAACGATTGCGTTTATCAGACAAAGAATGAAAATGAATCTAAAAATAAACTTTGGCTGGTTTGAGCTCGGTTTTAGAAAAAATGAAAAAATCATTCAATAGCCTAGGGTCTTAGCGGTACACAGTTCTACACTGATATTTCGGAAAGTTGATCAGGGCCAATAATACTTTCTGTGCTATTGTTTGACGAGTTCCGAAAAAGAAGAGGTCTAACTTTCAAGATCGTAAATCAGATAAGCCCAGTCCTGACCTAGAAACGTCCTACGTATGCATTACTTTAATCGTAGGATTTACTTTTTTAGTGATCAACTTTTGCAGTTTGTATACGGCTCATGCTCTATGAAAGTGGTGTGCTCCAATCCCGGCGACTCACTGGGAGCTGCTGCCGCACATGTTGAAAGTAAGAAAGAAAGCGTCGATTCCTGCCACTACTCCCGGGAGGCCCACCATTGCTGAACTATGTTACTTATCATTCAAAATCCCACAGCTCAACACCCACGGATCGAGAAAAACCCAACCCCAACTATATTTCTTTTTTCTCATGGTAAGCTGAAAATTTTTCCACTTGTGTATAGTTCCTTAACACGGAATTGAAATTGCACAACCTGATGCTTCCGTTAGGGGCGGAGTTACCTGAACTAAAACCCTACCCGATTTTCCTTCATATATCTCGAGTTTAGCACGCTTTTCTTTTCTTTTTTTCAGATTGCTGGTTATCTACTGCATCGGCATTATATTTTTGAAATTGTTGAGTATTTTCATAGGTCTCGTTATATATGCTGCTTATTACGACTGTGATCCTATCACAACGAAGGTAAATACAAATCTCTTTAAATCTTATTCAGCCCGAATTTTATTTGGAATGACTGCGAATTATAAGAATTTATGTATTCTTCCTACAAATTTCGTATTATTATTATTATTATTATTATTATTATTATTATTATTATTATTATTAATTTTTATTTTTATTATTTTTATTATTACTATTACTACTTAGCTAATTTTACAATCTTTAACTGCATATTCCATATCACGTGCAATGGGTCTTTGGGTTTAGCAGTTGTTTATTCGTGTGCATTTGTCTCTATTGTTTTGGGCTGGCGTCTTTACTGATGTTGAGTTTAAATGCTCATGACATTGGGCGACAAAGGGGCGATGAGTTATGGAAAGTGGACATAGCGTACAATTATGGCTTTTTACTTGGAGAATGAGAAAAACCACGAAAAGCCCAGGTCAAATAATAATTAATAACAGTCCAACAGAATCCATAATTCAAGAATAAAAGTAAATACAATGAACCGTTTGCCCATAATGGGTTTACACAGACAGAAAGACAGACAGAGACACATCTTTTTAGACAGCTTGAAATAAAAGTAAAACCTCTAGCACAAAACACACTAAGTGAAAGGTGCACATTATTGCACTAGTGCTATAAAATCTTTATGCCACTCCATTGGTACCAACTTTGGTGTCCGTCACATGGAAAACACCAATTTAGTTTAAAATATTTGTATGATACAAATTTGATAAAATTTGACAGTTTGATAAAACTTATAAAAATGTACTACTTTAAAATTCACTACGCCTTTTTAAATATGAAATTTCTCATGGTGAATGCAAAAGTGCTTATATTTGGTGGGTGAAAAGCGTTTTCATGTTGGTAGCATTGTAAGAGAGAATCAATAACAGCTGTCAGCAGTTTGCGTGCTACTACGATACTTTTAACTTATATTCGAAAAAGTACGGTAACTAAGCTAACTAATTAATTATATTTCCGAGTACATTTTTTTCTCATTCAAGTTTACGTTATTATGAACAATTCAAGACTAAAACACAACTTGGATTACACTACCTAGGCCTATGCTTCGAAAACGTTTTGTAGCTTAACTAATGTTGAATCGACTGCTACAACGTGAGAAAATGACTTATTTACTGAATATTTACGATTGCAGGCTGTGAAGAGAGCTGACCAGCTCCTGGCTTACTTTGTAATGGATACTGCAGGAGATGTACCAGGTTTTCCTGGGTTATTTATCTCTGGTGTATTTAGCGCTTCTATAAGGCAAGTAATATAAGTAAGAAATACAAATTTGACTTTAATGATTCTTGCTCCTTCGAATACATATAGTGACATTATAGAGAAAAAATCTCTGACAACCGGGACTCGAACAAGGACAATTTAGATGTTATTATAGTAACTTATTCGATGGAGCCGACCTTCAGCTTCCAAGTTAAATTCATGGTGGCAGATGAAATCTTTCTAAAAAAATTTGGTCGTATTTTTAAGTCTTCTAATGGCAGTGAGTTATGTAGTGAGCCTTGATTTTCTAGTTTTCACTCAGCCCGCAAAATCTCACTACTTGCAATGAGTTTACTCAATGTTAAGACAAACATTTTAGGTAATGGTATTATATTAACTAACCAACATTTTATACGGATGTGATTTAATATAGACTAGAATGTACTTGCTTTCCATTCTTACACTTTTCTCCTTATTCGTATTTTTTATTTTTTTTATTTTTTTTAAACCGAAGGACTCTCATGTACCTACAAATTCTTGAGATATTTGTATAATGACTTTCTCTAATATCTGCATCCACTTACAATCCGTTTACCGTTAGAAGTTGTATACAGATTCTATGATTAAATAATAATTAATTATAGATTAAAGAGAGACAAAATAGTAATAATTAATTTAATGAATACTGTATTACGTGCTTTCATTATGATGCATTAAATTCATTCTTTTATTTCAGCTCAGTGGCAAGTGGTCTCAACTGTTTGTCAGCTACAGTGTTTGAAGATCTCGTGCGTCCTTGGTTAAAACAGAGTGAGGACGACAGACGAGATAATTTCGTACTGAAAACAATAGTTCTTATATTGGGATCTGTCTGCGTATTTCTAGTACTTATTGTAGAGAAACTTGGTGGAGTACTTGAGGTCAGTTTAAAATACTTCTAAACATTTATCGAACTACACTAGACATGAGGAAAACCACCTCCAATTCCTATAGAGTCTGAGAGGCGCTTAGGCAGTTGCGGACTCATCTATCCAAGATATCCCAGGACCCAAATGTGTTCTATTGGGGTATTAGCATGTAAAATCATAAAAGAATTTTTAAGCAGTTCATCGGAAATCTTCTTTAAATAGTTTTCGAAATGTACAAGATATCAGCTTTTATTTGTGATACTGTTTTGTGAGGTAGATTACGGCAATAAGTACAGTATAGTTAGAGATATACATGCTATAATATTAAGACCACTGAATATAACATGTATTTTATAGTGTATATTGTATGTTGTGCATTGTATATTATAATATGGTTGAGTGGTTATCTCCTTACTTATGAGGGGGATGGTTATGTAATATGCTAAACCTGATGACCCCTCTGAAATTTCATTTGCCTCTTAGAAAACATGACCCTGGCTACTAGTCTGAATATTAGTTTTATCATTAAATTTAATAATTAATGTTCTTATGTCTGTGACTGCAGATTTCCTACAGCGCCCAAGGGGTCACATGTGGAGCTCTACTCGGACTCTTTTCCTTAGGCATTTATTTCCCATGGGCAAACGCAAAGGTAAGGTGAAATAACCTCTGTTTAATTTCCAGAAAACAGAGTATTTTAAAGTAAAAAGGTAAAAGGGGCAAAAAAAATGAGCTACTATGATTAATTATACAATAATATGATACCACTACTACTTTCATCCCCTCACACCCATTATATATATATATATAATACTGGTGTATGATTTACTGGTGAAAATATAAAGTCAAAATGCTTAATAGGACAGTTAAGATGCCTCATAGAAACTCCTCATATATTTCCAGGCGGTAATTGAGTTATCTGTTCTTCGTATCATTATTATTAGATTTTTTTTTGCAAATAACTACTAACTGACCATAATGGAAACTGCATTAGAGATCGGTATAAGCATTCTGAAAAACATTATAAAATTGAAAACACGCTGCTAAACCTCTTTAAAAAACCAGTAAATTTACATTATTGTGTTCGTTTGACATATAATATTGTTATACAACGAAAGTAAGATCAGAAGAACAAGAAATAGCAGCAACCAATTCAGGCCATAAGGACTCCCGGTCATTAAGTCTTGCGCTAGCCTTAGTTTCGTTAACTTCGTGTTTGCCTATTAAGTTTTGTATACCGGTGTTTCATCGTGATGTAATTCCTAACAGACATGAGTAACCCTAGGGTAAAGGCGGTCGTTGCGAAAGGCTGATAACCTTACCACATTTGTTTACCGAATACATACAATCCGGGACCCTCAACCTTCTCGAGCACTAAAGGCCTTCCCGTCCTGTTTAAGGAATAATTTACTTAGGCCTATTAGGCCTACTATTTTTTTCAGTTTGTGTTGTCATAAGAAGTGACAATCCTGTTGACATGAAATATTTTTTGTTTTGTTTTTTGTTAATAGGGTGCACTTATAGGTGGTATATCCAGTCTTGTGCTTGTAAGCTGGATCGTATACGGAGCTCAAAGTGCTATCGCTTCAGGAAGGCTCATCCACAAGACTCTGCCTACATCTGTGGAAGGATGTGGATACAATGTCACGAGTAATACCTCCATTGCAACGTGAGTTAATTACTACAATGATCTCTTCTTGACTTCATAAGCAAACGCATGGTAGAATAAACTCACCTTTGACCTAGCACGGTACGATGCTTCCCTTAATTGAAGAACCCTATCTCTAGCTAGTGACTCTATACCACGATTAGTTTAAGGGCATGAAATATCCACGCCAGGAAATATTCACTATTCTTGGAATTAATAATTTCAAAATAATTATATTTTTCAATAAAAGTGCTATCGCTTCAGGAAGGCTGATATGGATGTTTCATTGAATTATATTTTTCTAGTTTAAATAGAAACTGGTTAATATTTAAACCACTCTTAGCAGTGTGTTAACAAAATCACTTGAGAACCAAATTGCGTGAATCGTCTTTGTAGTAATATTAATACTTACTTACTTACCCAATGGCAATAGACAATTCCTCAGCAAGCTAAAGGAATATTATCTATTTTATGGAACCCGAAGGTTCATTGCCGCGCTTACCTGAGCCCGCCATTCACCCCTATTCTGTGCTAACTCCATCCAATCATCCCTCGTAAATCCTACTTCCCTTAAATCTATCCTATTATTGTCCTCCCATCTACATCTAGGTCTTCCAGGATGTCTTTTCCCTTCGGGTTTCCCAGTCAATACTTTTGAGATATGTCTTTCCTCCCCCATGCACGCAACAAGTCCAGCCCATTTCATCCTCCGTGATTAATTACCCTTACTATATCTGGTGAAGAGTACAGGTCATGAAGCTAGTCGTTATGCAGTTTTCTCCAGTCCCCATTTTCATCTCTCTTAGGCCCAAATATTTTCCTAAGCACCCTGTTTTAATAATATGAATATTGATATTAATAATAATATTTATTTAATCATTTCCCAAGTAAAGATGTAATTTCTAATATCCATTAAGATAAAATGGATCTGAATCATTTGTTTAAAGGAAGAATATTTATTTGTTTATTACTCAGATCTACAGTTTTATTCCTGATTTCATTGCGATTTACACTAGATAATTGTGGATATCGGGTATGTAATAAATATTAAGCATTCAGGTAAACATACTTCTATATTATATGAATATATCAATGGCTTAGTATACGCATGTGTTAAGTACAATATTGGTGTTAAATGTGTTAAGTGAAAATTTGGAAACTCCTGAGGCATATCTCACTCTATACAAATTTGACAAGTGAAAAAACAGAAGCTTAATGTGGCGCACTTTCTACAGGGTGGAAATATGGTAAGTATTTTTCCTGGGTGCACATTCGTGATAATTAGATTTACTAAAAACTATAGAATTGTACTAAATATAATATAGCAAGGTTAAATAAATCATGGAGGATAAAATGGGCTGGACATGTTGCGCGCATGGTGGAGGAAAAACATATCTAAAAAATATTGACTGGGAGATTCCAAGGAAAGAGACCACTTGGAATACCTAGAAGGAGGTGGGAGGACAATATTAGAGTAGATTTAAGGGAAGTACATTTGCTAGGGATGGTTGGATGGAGTTAGCACAGAAAAGGGTTGAATGGTGGACTCAGGAAAGCGCGGCAATGAACCTCGGGGCACCATAAAGTAGATAATATTTCTTTAGCTTGCTTAAGAATTGTCTATTTCCATTGAGTAAGAAAGTAAGTAGGCTAATAGAATTCTACTTAATACACGTGTGCACTAAGCCATCAATGTTAGGATTTTTTAATTAGCCTAATCCTTCTGATGACAACATGGGCCTGGGTCAACAACTCGGTCTATAACAGATACTAGTACCTGGAACAATCCTGTGGGTAAAGGCGGCCGGTGCGTTAAGGCTGACAACCTTACCCCCTTCACATGCTACATATCTCAAAATCTGGGATCCTCAACTTCCCGGATCCATAAGGGCTTCCTCGCCCGTATGAGGATCACTTCATCGTTTTTACAGCTTTATACCGATTTTGGTGATATTTAGCACACTTAGCCCACGGGCACTTTTCCTCTTTATCGCTGTTCACGAAGCATTTTTTTCAAGAATTATTGAAATGCCCCTGAAGAAAGGAAAGACGGAAATCTATATAAGGGCCTAGACTTTGAAAATAGGAATTACCCCATAAGTTTACTTCTTAGTAGGCCTACAAAGAAAATACAAAACCCCGACGATGCCGGGTATTTTAAACTAGTACAATATAAACTTCACATACAAAAGTCCATCCTCTATATTAAAAAAAAAAAGTATATTTACTTATGATGACTTTACGTAGTTATTTAGT
The DNA here is from genome assembly GCA_964059195.1 of Ectobius pallidus. NCBI lineage: Eukaryota > Metazoa > Arthropoda > Insecta > Blattodea > Ectobiidae > Ectobius > Ectobius pallidus. The sequence continues at coordinate 110,159,451 of CAXKWD010000006.1, forward strand.
AAAGGAAACCAAAATACTAAGTATTCACGATAATTTTAATTAATTAGGAAACGTCATTCAAAATTATGAAAGTAGTCTATCCTATCCCGAATTACAAAAAGTTACAAATAATAAATATACGCTGAAAAATGTTATAATATTATTAAAGAAATTGCCTGATTTCAGTCTAACACTTCGGCACATAACTTTCTACAATATATTTGCATATGCGGTGGGTCTAGAACAACTGCTGGCACAACGTTTTAATCATAGCAGAAACTAGTATAGGCTAACCTATCTTCTGAAGAAAGTTGGATATTTAGAAACAACAGTAAGAGCTGAGGAATTCCAAACAATAACTGTCATTAAATTAAAAATAGGAAATAATTAAGTGTTTTCCTATTAAAATTTATTTATACCAGTAGATTTATAATATCTGACTAGCCTTTTATTTGTTTACTTATTTATTTATTTCATAAGTAATTCCACTTATTTTTAGGTATAATTGAATAAGAAGTACAAATGTGTATAAATTTAACATCACAAAAATACACCTAAAATGCATTTAAACGTAAATAAATTTACTTCATTCACTATGTTATTAGATTTCAATAAACAAATTTAATATTGAATTATACAGAGTCATAGTATATGAGCTCAATAGACTAAGTTTCATAGTAAACCGGACCAATTAAATCATTGAAATTAAATGCACAGCTCTTTGCAGTAAGTACAATAGGAGTAAAATCAATTTGTAGTCTTTGAATGAAATTCCAATTAGTGATGTCAAAGTTATCATTAATGTGTACCGTAACTTTTAAATACGGTATGATAGGATGTACGATATAATGTGACACAATACAATGCCCTTACTCAGATTCAAGTTCGACTTAGTATAAATGTTCATTCAAATGTTCATATATGCTCATTTTCATTGGCATAAAACGTATCCAATACTATGTTCTTCATAATTTCCCCAAATATTGCCAATTTATTCTGAGTTGAAATTCAATTTCATTAACCATAATTTTTGTTTATTTTACACAGGGAGCCACTGGACTTAGTAGAGGAGGAACCGTTCGTTCTATTCAGAGTATCTTACTGGTATTATGGAGTAATTGGAACTTTCACAGTGATTGTTGTTGGAATGCTCGTAAGCGTCTTGACTGGTCTTCAAGATCCCAATGAAATAAACATAATGCTGATTGCTCCATTCCTGAGGAATTTCGCAAGAAGGAAAGGGAAAATAAGTGAAGAAGTTGTAGAGCTGACTGATAAAGATAGTCTTTTCGCAGGAAAAGAAGAAACTAGCGTTACCGAATAGAGGAAAAACAATTAACATACGGAGGGGTGGAAGAGAAATGCTTGCACATCAGCTAGAAAATTTTGTTTATGCTGAACATCGAGAATATTTTAGGAGAAAAATTCCTTTAACACCGAAATTCGAGCCCGTGACCTTCGGGTTTCCACGTCGATGCATTACTATCTGAGCTAGCGAGAATTCGATCAATGACTCTAGATGGATCTTTCTCTAATGATCACTCTCATTGTCAACCTCACAGAAAGACATTTACGTCACATTTTAAGGGTAATATGGCGGTGTAATTTGAACTCTAGCTAGCTCAGTTGATAGAGCATGGGCACGGAAATCCGATAGTTACGGATTCGAATCACGGAGACAGAGGGATTTTCCACCTAAGCTAGTTTCTGACGATATCAATAACATGAAGATATGTTATATGACCTTAAAGTATTTACGTTGGCTTCGTGAATTTTTTCCCCTAATAACCTATGAGCTTTGTAGAGAGTGTGGCGAAAATGTACTTTTTTAATTGTTCAACTATTTTGGGGGTCATAACGGTTAAGCAAGTGTAAATAGATTATTCAATCCAAAAGCATTTGAATATTCAAACGGACCTCAAACTTTATGAAAACCCAGCCCGAACATTCTAAGCACTTTTCTACAATCAGCTTTACAATGTTGATAACAAGAGCCAAATTGACAGTCCTGAGAATTTAAAATGCGATAACTCCGCCTTATCGATATAACATGTTAGAAATAAAATATATCTGAACCTGACACGACAGCCACATACCACATAACAATTATAACCACGTAACAATTATGTTGATTCGACGAAGCCATATTTTAGTTTTTACTTACAAACTTCTATCAGTGAAAATAACTACAAGTTGTTGAAATATATTTGTTTTTAACATTTTACATTTTATACTGACAAGGCAGAGTTTTCGCATTTTAAACAATCAGCTTTTATAAAGTACGTCCTTAACATAAAGACTTGTAAGATACTTGCATCATAAGGAGACCTTGAAATAGGAGAGAGTTATCAACATCAAAATCGAATTATTCAGATTTCACAGAAGAATAATGTTTACGTTTACGCCTGAAATATATCATGAATGTGTGGTAAGAGAAGGACAGTATTTCTAGAACCTCTTATAGGTAATATTGTTATTTTGCGAAAAACGAAAACCCCATTCTTTCCTCCTACGGGGTGCATGGGGTCCGAATTGGCCGCTTTTGGAACATGACTGTGGCGGGAAGCGGAGCTCCGATGCTCGCACAGAAATCTTGCGACCGCTTACTGCACTGAACTGTATTTACACTTTTTACAGTAATACAAAGAGGATTGAAGGATTCCTATACAAAAAAGTGGGTAATTTAAACGTAATTGCAAGAAAATGTTCAGGATTGTTAGTACTTACAACATGTTACAAGCATGTTGCAGACAAAAGTTATGAGCCAAGAAGCTTTAGAAATATTAGTCACATTGCTAATAACTGTGTAGAATTGGAATACTTTCATTATAAATAATCTTACTTACAATATAATATATTAACAATTAGTTTGATTGAACAAACTGAATCATTTTTGGAACTGAAAAGCTCGACCAATAAATGCAATTTAAGATTTTCCGGTACAGTTATTAGTAAACATCTTCTTTTTAGGTTCTTATAGGTTATTTTATATCCGGCTGTATGGAAAATAAAACCTGATTTAGTAGTTGGTCATGTGGATGAGCCATAGATACTTCCTAAGACAAAAATGTTTGTAAACATAGAGCTATACTTGAGTGCAATCTAAACTATAAGAACCTAAATATCCGATGTCTAGTTATTAGCCACCTTTGTTGTGGACTGTCAATGCAGAAGATCACCTGTATCCTGATACTGATGTAATAAATGCATTTTTTACTCTTACAAGTGAAAGGTTGTTTAGAATAGGCCTATTACACGCAAACGATTTTGAACCATAGACAATGCAAGCTGAACAAAACCTTAACAAAATAACAAAGAGCATGGCAGAAAAGCACTTCTCCAATATGGGGAGCCATTACAGTCTTTGCTGACAGGTGGTGATAAATAATAATTGGAAGTAAATATCTACCTGACAGGTAAAAGCTGATACGTAGCAAAAAATAATGGAAGATGTTTCTGCTTTACCATAAGATTAAAGCGCCAAACGTTACTGTTATAGGCCTAGTGGTCACTGCTATAGTGGTAAACAACTATGTGGTTTTACCCTACACTGAGAATTAATCAACAGCTAATTTTAATAAGCATTAAGTACTAAGTACTGTTCATTTTTAGGCGAGTTAGGTGAATCTTAAAAACTGTGAAGTGGTAATTTTTTTACACTACAGTATACTCTTCCTGGTATTTAAAAAATGGAGCATTATGTTTATATTTGCTTCAACTCGCTTTTATATTTTGTTTTCCTGACATCTAAAATTGTTAGTAAAGCTCTTTTGAAATCTTATAGTAGTACCTATGGGATTAATTAAATTAAATGTATCGTTAACATGCGGAATTTGTGAAAAGATTCGTCTTTATCAGGTGCACATGTCATATCAGAAATAAGAATAACCCACATTATTTATAATTTACTATATTTAATGCGCCCTAAAATGTGTTATGTACGTTTACTTCTCCCAAACTCTTCTACCTAGAGGTCTGAAATTTTCACCATATATTTTTCATTATCTGGGCAGTGTATATCCAAAATTTCATCCTGATACCAAAGTCGATTCGGTCAAAATTTAATTTTCAATTTTGGTTAAGGTTATTCATGTGATTTTCGTATTGTCAATCATTTGTCAGTGTATCCTGGTATGGACTGCGTACTGCGTACTCTTGTGATGATGGTAAAGATTGCATACAACGTACTCTATCGACGGTGTTGTTAAGTTGAAGCGTTGTGAGCGTATCGATCATACCTGTTTCGGAATCTAGTGTTGTGCAATTATTTACATATAGTGGGATAATTTTCGTGCATGTGTAATTTTAACTTAAGGGTAAAATTCACTTAATGATAAAATTACTAATTTCCTAGTCCGTGTAACGGGCTTAATTATCTAGTAGAAAGAAATATGTAATGGCATCGGCCAGTTCCTGGAACAGGGGGCATGGCCACTGGCACTGGCTACTTTTGTCGAGGACAGGCTCAAGTTCATAATTTTATTTTCCTTAAAAAAATGTAGTGTAACAATAAAACAGACATTCCTGTCGGTGAAAGGAATTACGTTATCAGTATGATGCATTCCAAGTGCAATACATGTCGTAAATCATTTTCAGGTATGATTACAAGTTAAAAACCATGCATGATAAACAGTCTTGCACAACAAGTTTCCCAGCAAGAGTAATGGGTCAACTCCGCCGTCAGGGAGTTACCACAAACCTGACGGGGTACGCGTTGTGGCAGTAAACTAATTTATTCCCTAATAAGGAAAAATATTATACTAAATATTACATTATTTTTTAAAATTTTTATAGCTTAACACTTAATAGTAGGCCTATTGTTAAAAGGAAGACAACGTTTTAAAAGTAAAATAACTTATTCCCTAAATAAGGAAAAATATTATACTAAATATTAGCCTACATATTTTTTTAAAAAAAATTTTATAGCTTAACACTTAACAGTATTGTTAAAAGGATGACATCATTTTAAAATGATCTATTTCGATATTATGACTATACACAAGTTTAAGGAAATAGGTTGTTTTAAATTTCTTTTTCACATTATAACAGAAAGGTTTAATCATGTACAAGTATTAGTTTCTGCCCTATATACATATATTATATTATATGTATATATTTTTCCCAATGTGGATCAACATATTTAACATTCACGGGTGTCAATAGTAGGCAGAAGGTGCTACAGGCGCAATTATTGCGAGAGTGAGGAATTCGGAGTAAAATATATTGGTATTTAATGCAATACCATTTCTTCTATAATGAAGCCATCAATACAATATTCATTCCATTACATTTATCAGATCGCTTAAACCTGAAATACAGTAAGCAGTAAGATCAGCTAAACATTCTGGGCGATAATACCAATATAAGAAAGTGATTTTAAAAAACAATGACGCCTTCACTAAAACACCCCCGAAATAAAATCCGATTAATGCACTAACGTAACTATCTTTACTCTAACCACGGCCAATATATCTATCTCACTTCACATTCTGATATACAAAAAGAGGCCATATTGCAAAGAGCGCGTATTCAGTTGTTTGAACCTGATAGTTTATTTTTAACCAGGCAAAACTGAGTTTCGAGAAACAGGTTTAGAATTTTTTTTTTCGAAAATAATTTTTCAAATAAAAGTTTTAGCTCTTGGTATAAGTATCCATGTAAAAATTTTAAAGAAAATAGTTAGAGGCGTTTTAGAGAAAATCGCGAAAAAAAATAAGTTTTCTTCATGCAAGTCCCAGACCCCTGTCACATCCCCAGAAGGTGCCTTAACCCAAAAATACAAAATTGTTATTCATACGATTTTACATTCTGGAGTTAGATTGTTTACAGACACACAGACACACACACATACAGGCATACACAAACGGACATGTTTCCAAAAATAGTATTTTTCTATTCCAGGGTCCTCAAAACGTATATTTATGTTAAAAACTGGACTTAGAATTTGTGGAGTCGAAAACAATATTTCCTCTGTGGAATTATGGTACACGCAGAGGAAGTAAAAAATTTGAGATTAAGGTATTATACAATTATTTTATTGGTTGTGACAGAGCTAAGAAAAATGCTTTATCCGAGAAAATTTACAGTTTTAAGGATACGCAGGAAGTCAGTGTTCTTCCAAAAATGTGGCATAAATGTAGCTCCCGGTGGTGGGTAATAAAATTTTATTACTTGTGTCTTTCTACATCTAAATTGATCGTAGGCTTCTAAATCTTCGGCTGCTAAAATGAAGTATGTATGGGTATGGTGCGAATTGTATTGTTAAAGTGTTTCCATCAGTAAACTGATCAGATGTCAGTAATAACTAAATCATATCCTATTGTTGAAATGAAATTGTCTATTAGGTTAGATACAATCACAACTGAGAAAGGGACATGGTCTAGCCGATTATCCTATGATTGATCGATTGATTCTATTGTAATCTCTACAATGTAATCTGCACTTGCTCGCAGGTGTCACATATGTAACACAGGGGGATGATTTATACAGCTCAACAGATGTATACTACCTAGATGTAGGCTGTGAAACATTTATAAGATTTAAACATTTTATTTAATTTGCTTACTACAAAGGGGAAAAAACACCAGCTTGTTTCTTCTAGAGGAGGATTTCAGGTGATGCGTGGAACAATTAAAATAATTTAGGGAAGAAAATTATGGGATAAAATAAGATTTAAAGAAATTATGACTATCCCCACTCTATTTTAAGGAACTGAGTCATACGAGTAAGTAAACGAAAAGAAATTAAGCTCGAATACAAAGTATGGAATTGAGATTACTATGTTCCTTGAAAGGACTTTCTGCATGTACGCGTTAAAGCTATCACAGAGAATAGTAAATTAGAGAGACAATTAAATTTTTCTTAATACATTTTTATAACACTAACAGGTATCTAGAACGAAAGGCATCAGGGCAGATCTTTATGTACAATGTTTTTACCGTGAAATAACATTGAAGACGATGATGATGATGATGATGATAATAACAATAATAATAATAATAATAATAATAATAATAATAATAATAATAATAATAATAATAATAATAATAATAATCCCCCAACGCTCTAAAGGCATCATGGGGAAGATGAAGAAGAAGAAGATAATAATAATAATAATAAATGGCGGAGGGTGGATATTTTGAGCGGGTGTACTCATCAGTCAATAAATTATCTTTGTCTAAGTAAATCTGCATTTGACAAAATTAATTTATTACCTGCCCATAACGAAATAACTCTTTTTGAGCAAAGAATGTAGACAAGAAAATCTTACATATTTTGAGAACCTTAATACTCCACGATAAATATCTCCGGAACAGGTAGGCTACTGTGAAAACGTCTGACATGACCAACATCGCCAACTTCTCTTATAGAAACTTATAGAATCTCGTGTTTAACAGATATATTTTCTTTTATATATTATGTCCAGTGATAGAATTGAGTGGTCATATTATATGACTCAAGTTCCTATTGATATCAACATTATTCTACAACGCTACGCTACGGCTGCTACCTCCGTTCCGCGTACCTAACTACGTGAATAGTATTAGACCTATGCATTATTTAGACCATCTGTACAAAATTTTTACATAGCGGCGAAGAGTTACGGAATATAAACAAGTCCTAAAAATCAAGCGTTTACCTTTGCGAATGCGGAAACCATGAAGAACCCAAGTCAATTTGGGCGACCACGAGGTTTGATTTGAACCCAGGACCACTTCCCTATTACCTATAACATCTCGCAGTAATTGGTTTTGGTGTGTTCATTACGAGTGAGCTAAACTGACTCTTTTTCACAACAATATGTAGAGAATAGTTTTCTTGTTATTATGGACTACAAAATATTATTTTAATAAACGTGTATGTCCTGATATTCCCATTTAAACCGTATTTATTTCATTTTTATCTTTATATCTATTAATTATATAAAGATATGTGTTTAAAAAAAATGTTCATTTTAATTTTCTCTACAACTTTACTGTGGTAGGTTTTCATGTATTGCCTACTGTAATGGAGGTAATCTAGAAAAATAGAATATGGGTACGAGTCAAATACCCCCTAAGAAAATTTTGAAGAAAACCCGATATAGCCATTTTATTAGCTACAGATAAGAGTTTCCAATTTAAAATTTTTATTAAAATCGTTGGAGCCAATTATTAAAAAAACAAAATTTTTAGTTAATGAAATGTCCCCTTAATATTTCAGTTATAAAACCGAAATTCTGGGCGGTTCGATAAAATTTCGAAAACACTCCTTGATTAAAAAAATGAAGTAAATACAATGAACCGTTTACCCGCTGAGCTCGTCCACAGACAGACGGATTGATGGACAGACGGACAGATGTCATTCCAAAAACACTTTTTTTCGGTTTATAGGCATCGTAAAACATGTTTTACCGGTGTTATCTCGATTTAGATTTTTTGTCACGATCGCAATACTTTCTTTGTACTACGTATACGCGAGAAAGTAAAAAGGGACTGAAGAAGAATTTATAAATTCTTATCTCTTGTTGTCACTTCCTTGCAGCCTTTCATCACGTTGTTTGCTATAAACTGAAACTACAATCGCTGGACACAAGAACTCAAGTACAGTAGGCTGCGATAATATGCTGTTACATGAATTAGGTAACATAGATAGGGCAAGCCATAGATAACTTTCCTAGAAGGCCTATTTCGTCGTACAACAGTTACTTCATTTAAGCAATTCACAACTCTGCCAGACGAGGTAAGTGTTATATGGTCTCTTATGAAATACAAAATAACAATAAAAAAATCTACTCTTTACGAAAGCCAGTGCGAAAGCGTGTTACTTGAAATGCTCTATCATCTCATGCGTACTCTACATATTATGACCATATGCCTATTTATTGAAGAGTTTAATGTATTTACAAAATAGCACATGTTAAAGTTTGCCTGAATATGAAAGAAAAACGAAGATCTAAAAGAGCAGAGGCCACATTAATATATTTTAGGTAGAATTCGAAGAAAAATCTACCTATTTCAATCGATACCATGTCATGACTTTCGAAAAAATTCTTTCATACTTTTACGTTTCATGCCTCTATAAGTAAGAAACTACCGCCCGTTAAAAAAAAAAATTATAATATTTAAATTATATCTTCACACGCTTAGCGGCCGTAATTTTGAAGATATTTGAACCAAATTTTATGTTATTTCTAGGCCCAATAGTTCGGACAAGCTCGTTAATGAGCAAAATTGGCTAAGGGGGGGGGTCGGGGGAAGGGGTTGAAATTTAAAAAAATTATATCTCGGCCCCTATAAAGTATAGAGGGAAACTTTGTTTGAATAAATTAGAGTAGGCTACTCCCTATGGAGTTCACAGTGACACCAACGATTCGGGGTTTTGGGGGTACGAGTGGGGGTGGTGGGGATGGAAATTAACATTTTCCAAATTTAATGAACATAACCTATACTATCTCCGTGGCGCTGCATCCCCGAAGGGACTAGGCCTACCATCCGACCGCTGTATCATGGTAGGATTTGGAGAATGTAGTCAGCATGCAGACACTTCTTTATCAAATAGCTCCTCATTTTGGTTCATGAAGCTGAGTGCATCCCGTTCCAGACCTCAGAAAAATCCCAGATACCGGGGATCGAACCCGGTAAATAAATATATTTTAGTAAGTTGCATTAATAGAAATGAAAGCTAGAAATGCAATGCTTTAGATGATATCTGCATCCTCATACATACGTTACAAGACGAAACAAAATTAATCCTTTAATTAAACCTGAACGTTTCACATTTTTATTATTTGGTTGCTATTATTGTGCAGAAAATTGTTTTACATTATTGTAAAATTGGGATTTTCTCAAAATCCAGAACTAACTAATTATTATTTTTTAATTTTTTTTTATTGTCTCATTCATGTTCAGTCATGTAAAATTCATAAACTTCGTTGACCGACGTTATATCCCATGACATCCGATCTTCAAGAATAAGCTTTCAAGTGGCGCAAGGGAAATAAAGTGTACATTATTCCTTACTATATTGAGTTGTGCATTACAATATTTACTGCATTTACAAGCTATATTTCCAATTATCAGATATAGGCTTCAGTACCATTCAGGGAAAAGAGAATATTAGCATAATAATAATGATAATAATAATAATAATAATAATAATAATAATAATAATAATAATTATAACCCTGACTCTGAACTGAACCCAGAACGTTTTATTGTACTCTTCCTGGTTTGAAATTATTTTTGCGTAACTTCTTTGTGTAGTTATTGACTTTTGAATACTATACAATTTATTAGCGTCAACATTTTGTTTTAACCTTAACTATTTGACTGTAAGTAATACAGATATCAGTATGGGTTCAACAGAACCAAAATGAGAGAAGAAATACCCAAAAAGGAAAAGCCCAACAATTTCAGCAACAAGTTCCAAAGATAAAAAATTCAGTTTGATATGTAGGGAAAAATAAAAAGATGTTCACTTTCCTCATTTAAAGTCATTTTATCTATTAGCTTCGATGAATCCTCCCCTTCGGAGTCACTGACACGAAAAAAAAGACCCCTTGGGATAATAACTGGCCTACATACTACTTAATCCCAAATGTACATAAACATCATGTCCCAAAGGTCACAAAATCTGGTTAAAATTCAAATAAAAAATAATAAAATATTCACTATCCTTCCTTAAAACCATTTCATCTATTGTATTCCATTACCCCCCTGCCTATTTCATAGTCCGTAACACAGTAAAACACTTGGGAGTCCAAGCTATAATAATATTGTTGGTATCCATGCTGGAGTTACGTAAACCAACAAATGAACATCTAATATTGTTTATTTTGTGTTTATTCTGTAACTATGTATGTATGGTGCTGCCACCACCAGTCCTTGTTGGTTAGTTAGTAGTTTGGAATGCTATTATAAATGAAGCTGCCATTTATATCAATTCTTCCACTGTGTTTAATATTTAGCATAACAACAGGTTATGGGCCCAGGAGCGCAGTGTTCGAGTGAATTGAGGAGACGTAATACAATATAGTGGAAAGTGTGGAGAATCTAGTAAACTACCATATTGTGTAACAGTGCAGCGACGAATTTTGCAACGGTCAAAATGGCGGAGATGGAAGAGAAAACCTTCTATATTCCAAAGCTAACAAGAAATAACTATGTGGCGTGGATGGCGCGCGTGAAATCTGAAATGTTGATTAAAGAGTGTTGGGAAGCAATCACGGGTTATAACGATGTTGATGGAGCTCATCTAAATCAAGCAGAAACCCGTCGGCGCGAGAAAGCCAACCTCATGGCGCTATCTCTTATTATGAGATCAGTTAGTGATGATCTCATTAACGACATAGTTGATTTCAACAAGGCGAGTGAAGCATGGACCAAACTCGAAACTATTTGCCACCAGAACACTCAGTATGGTGCTACGATGAAGTTACGAGAATTGGCGACCATGGTAAAGGGTGATATGACCATTCAAGAGTATAGCAATACAATGATGAATATGAATCGACTGTTGAGGAAGAATGATTTGGAGATATCTGATAAACAGTTGGCTCATTTGTGTTTGTCTGGCCTTCCCCCAGAATATGAAATAACAGTGAAGACTTTGGTGACTCAGCCGGATAAGATGGACATGTCCTACATAAAGCAAGTGTTACTGGAACAAGAGGAAGAAATGAGAAAACAAAGCCTATCATCACATCAGGCATTAAAGACAACTTGGAAACCGCCGAGCACTAAAGGTAAAAAGTATACCGATGGAAGGAATTCTACCAATCAGAATAACAGTATATCTCAACGGAAGCAGTACAAAGGGAGATACTTTTGCTATGCATGTGGTGGTGAAGGACACATTGCGAAAAATTGCCCCAAGACTCAGGAACTAGAAGAGAAGGAAAAAGGGAGTAGTGAACCCAAGAAAGCTTCTGCTTCAGTTACTACAAGGGAGCATGTGGTATTGCATGCGAAGAAGTATTCTCAATGCAAACACGATGTATGGATGTTAGACGGTGGTGCTTCCGACCACATGACAAATAGAAGAGAGATTTTCAAGAATTTCAGAGAATGCTCAGGTACTGTTGAAGTCTGTGATGGGAGACCGCTGAAAATAAGTGGCTTGGGATCTGTTGTAATTCCTATGTCAGATGAATGTGGAGGAAAGAATGTAGAGCTTCAGGATGTGCTCTATGTGCCTGAATTACATGATAATTTGATTTCTCAAGGTCAGATAGAGGAGAAAGGTCTTGAGTTCAGATCGAAGAATGGTTTGAATAAGTTATTAAAGGGAGAAAAATTAATCTTTCAAGCACATCGAATTGGAAGGTTATATTTTGTCACTACTGTCGGAGATGTATCAATAAAAGAGTTAAATGAGGATTATCTAAAGAACGTTAACATGAGAAAAGCTGCAAGAGTTTCTCAGATGACGTGGCATAAGAGACTAGGCCACCCTAACCTGAAAACTATGGGAAGAGTTGAAGCCCTCACAACGTCAGCTATAGCGAAGAAAAGTGATGCCCTACAAGAATTCAAGAAATATAAAGAGAGAAATGAAGTTTTGCTTGGGATAAAAGGCTACCACCTGGAGGATGAGAAGCCAACTCTAATGGATATAATCCAGTTCCCTACAGGAGAGGTGCTGGACCCCAGTGCCACAGGAGAGGTGCTGGACCCCGGTGCCACAGGAGAGAAGCTGGAGCTCGGTGCCATAGGAGAGGAGCTAGAGCTCGGTGCCACTGGAGAGGTGCTGGATCCCGGTCCCACAGAAGAGAAGCTGGACTCTGGTGCCGCAGGAGAGGTGCTAGACCCCGGTGACACAGGTGAGGTACAGGACTCTGGTTCTATGAGAGAAGTGCCCTACAATGATGCCACTTCAGAGGAGGGACTTAGGAGTTCAAAACGCTTGAAGCAACCTAGAAGGATGTGCAATCTGTCGTGTTGCAACTATTGCTGCAAGGTAAGGGATGGTGTAATTGATATTTTGGAGCCACCCAGGACCCCAGAAGAGATCATGTGTAGAGAGGATAGAGACACCTGGTTGAAAGCAATGGAGGTGGAGATGAAGAACCATGAAAGGAACCAGACTTGGATTTTAGTGAAGAAGCCAAAGTTTGGAAATATTGTAGGATGCAGATGGATTTTTTCTATAAAAGTTGGAACTGATGGTGAAGTGAAACATAAAGCCAGACTTGTTGCACAAGGATTCAGTCAAAAGTTTGGGCTCGACTATTGGGAAACGTACAGTCCTGTCATACATAAAGATAGTCTGAGACTGATAGTAGCTATATCTATATGCAAAGGTTGGGAAATTGAACACGTTGATGTGGTAGCTGCATACTTAAATGGCAATTTGGAGGAAACTATTTATATGCAACAACCTAAGCTGTGGGAGATGGATGGTGAAAACTACGTTTGCCTTTTAAAGAAAAGTTTGTATGGTCTTCATCAATCAGGGAAAGCTTGGAATGATTTACTTCTGAAAATTCTAAAGAGTATAGATCTTAAGCAATGCTACTCAGACCCATGTGTTTTTACCCATGAAAAAGGGTATGTAGGAGTTTATGTAGACGATATGTTACTCTGTGGTGAAAAGGATTTTATAACTTGTGTTAAAAATCACTTGAATGATAGTATTCAAATCAAACAGCTTGGTGAGGTTTCTACCTTTGTTGGTATTAATTTTGAAAGACCGTCTATTCATGTACTGAAGTTAGATCAAAAAGATTATATCAGAGATACTTTGAGAGAGTTTGGCATGGAAGATTGTCTTGGTGTACCTACTCCAGCTGTCTTGGGAGTATCATCGCTTGAAGCAAGTGAAAGGAGTGAACCTTTTGATGATGATGTTTTTCGAAAGGCTATTGGGAGGTTGTTATACATAAGTACTTGTACAAGACCAGATATATCTTTTGCAGTTGGCTATTTGAGCAAATTTTGTAATGCTCCTACTCAAGAACATTGGGCCGCAGTCATCCGCATTTTCAGATATTTGAAGAAGACTATTGATTATAGTTTAGTTTATACTAAGGATCCGAAAATGAATCTCACAGTGTTTTGTGATGCAGACTGGTCAAATGATAAGCAAGATTCAAAGTCTGTTGGTGGTTTTGTTGTACTCGTAGCAGGTGCAGCGGTTGCTTGGAGAAGCAAAAAGCAGAGTATTGTGGCAACCAGCACTATGCTTGCAGAATACTATTCTTTATTTGAAGCATGTAAAGAAATCATATGGATCAGAGATTTATTATCAGAGCTTGGTCATCCCGCTAATTCACCTACTACCATTTACGCTGATAATCAAGGAGCGAACAGCCTGGCAGAGACAAATAAATTGTCTGAGAAAAGTAAGCACTGCAGGATGCGGTACCATTATGTTCGGGACTGTGTTGATAAATGTGAAGTACAAGTAAAATATGTGGGATCGTCAGATAACCTTGCTGACATTTTTACAAAACCATTGCCTGGTCCGAAGACTGAAATGTGTGCCAGGAACATTGGCTTATCCTATTTGTAAACTTATTGTGTAGGTTTGTTTGTTTACTGTGCCATGTTCATATTTTTTCAGTCTGTGTATTTGTTTTATGTAGTGTCATTTGTGATTTATTGAATTTGTTGATTTCCGAGGAGAGGTGTTGGTATCCATGCTGGAGTTACGTAAACCAACAAATGAACATCTAATATTGTTTATTTTGTGTTTATTCTGTAACTATGTATGTATGGTGCTGCCACCACCAGTCCTTGTTGGTTAGTTAGTAGTTTGGAATGCTATTGTAAATGAAGCTGCCATTTATATCAATTCTTCCACTGTGTTTAATATTTAGCATAACAACAAATATAATAATAAGAAATTAGCAAAGTAGATTTTCGCAAATAAAATATCCAGAATAAGTAGGTCTATATTGTTCGTTCTGGACGTAGGCTAATTGAGTTGAATATTTTCTTAACTTACTGTAACCAGATGTTTTATAAAATCTCTGTCTTTCAGGAGATGAACACTACAATAGCCGAATTCTCTTCCAAAAAGGCGCAAGAATTCTTTTTCGGATGGCTCGACTTCACGGTGTTCGGATTGATGTTGGCTCTTTCAATTGTTGTTGGTATATATTATGGCTTCTGGGACAAGCAAGTTACTAAAGTGCAATACCTGCTGGGAGGAAGGTCCCTCGGCATACTCCCTGTGTCTGCATCATTAGTAGCGAGGTAAACAAATAATTTGTTAAAAGTAGATCGAAATCCTTCCACGCGATTATTTTAATAAATGCGTGATTATTTCGCATGCTTAAACCGGGTCAAGCATGCGGTAACCATTTTATTGCCATCAACTGGGGAGTTCCTCAACAAATGTACGAGTAGGTCTGCCAAATAAAACTTCAAATGTGCCCTGAAAACCTCAGTGATGAGACGTGGCACTGGGCCTATATATATAAATAAATAAATATATATATAAAACTCTTATTTAAACTATGTACCTTTAACATAAACTCTACATACATAGTGATGAAAAGGAATAATATAGCCAAAGTGTAAAAGCTGAAAGGAGACTAATTCAAAGTACAGTATTTTTATTTTAGCTAATCCCTATCTAGCATTATGGCGAAATTTCGTTCCCTCTAAGCAAAACAAGAAAAACGGGAAACCAAACATAAACTGTATGATAGCGAACACGAAACAAAAAAAGAAAAACCCGGTGGGCCCCATTATTATATAACTGAAATAAACGTAGAAATATTAATATTACAGAACGAAAGGGTGCCCACCAGAAAACAATACAAATATAATAAAGTAGTTTAACTAAACCAAAGAAGAGTCCATACCTGCGATTACGTGATGGAACAGAGGTTGATACGCAGAAAAATCACTAGAAGTTTTCACTAGGCATGATAATTTCTACAAATGGCAATATTTTTGAGAGAATCTTTTTTCTATCTGTTTGCAAACTTTATATGAATAATATCATCTAAAATCTTTGGACTATCTAGTCTACAGTGTAAGTATTTAAAAAAATCATTAAAATTTATATTTTAAAAGCTACTAATGTTATATGAATGATATAGATAGCGTTATTCATATCATAATATCAAATACACAGAAAAATAATCACTCAGAAATATTGATATTTGTGGAAGTTATCAAGGAAGCGGCATTTCACTGCATGGAATTTGGCTGCCATTATGAAACGATAATTAGCCGGAAATGTAACAGTTTGATTAATTTTGAAAATAGTATGCAATTGTAGAAGCAGTCAATAAAGAGTATTTCAGATTGCAAGATTGTAGAGAAATTCATTGCTGAGGAAAAAAATTATGAAATTCACCTATTTCTCACCAATTTATTTCACCAAAAGCTGCATGTGCACCCTTACGAGTAGTCGCGATAAAATAAAACATCCCGGATATTATGAATGCTGAGTACGAGAGTAGGCTATTAATCGCAAACGGAAGCAGAAATAAATAAACATAGGCTACGTGAATAGTGTTATTGATATACGAGTGACGAGATAATAAGGGAAGTTTGCCGAGAGAAGAAGACAGAAGTGTATTTTTTTATAAGTACCAGAACACAAACAAATAAAACATGCACAGAATAATAATCATAAATATAGTGCCGAACAAATCAATTAACGACAAATAAAGAGAGGTCTGACTATAACACGTCTTCTTCCACTTCCTATCTCTTGAATGATTTTTTTATGTTATGCTGTTACTAGTTCGATCGTTAAAACATTAGTTATTTGTTTATATGATTTATTATGTCTACTATTTACTACTAAGGACTGAAGAAACCAATCAAAAAGTTACATTTCTTTCAGCGGGAGTGCAAAACTATTATTCTGCTTGTAGAAAGTTATGATTTGCCTTGTTAGGTTAAGAGCGAATGGAAAATATACATACCGGTATATAATTTATTTAATTAAAAATCCTTCAAGAAGCGTCCTAGCAATAACTTAACTATTAAGTGCCAGAGCCTTGACCATCCATTTTTATTGCAGTTGTTTATGACAATATATCAGAACTTAAAAGAGCCTGTATTAAAAATTATATAAAACAATATTCATTGGACTACTACAACAAAATGATTAGTCTGATAAGATTAACAGCGTGAGCTTAATTTGGCACTTATTAAAGGAGAAATAGTACAATTCGATGTTACCAGGAATGATGATAATAAATTGTCAGTTAATTTTTAGGTATAAATTACTTTATTTCAGTTACATATCAGGAATAACAATCTTGGGTGTTCCTGCAGAGATTTACACAAGAGGAACTGTTTACATTATAGCGTGTGTATCCAACATCTTTATTGCTCTTCTGATGATCTACGTGTTCTTGCCTATTTTCTTTGAACTTCAGCTCACTTCCACTTATGAGGTAAATAACTATATTTTATATGCACATTGTCAAATATTCCTTGCAGAATTTTACTTTAAATGGTGTATTACCCGTTTTAGTCGTCATAGGAAGAACTTGCTTAACACTCATAACCTACATCATGAAACTTTCCACAAGTGATCTATCGGCAAATAAATTATGCTCAACTGTCAGTTCTAGGTGTTTCCTATCTTTCTACTGACAGCGGAATAGCAATTGGTATAAATAATCATGTTTCAAGAACGTCATCAAGTAATAGTTCTTTAATGTTATAAATAGGGGCGGATTTCTATGACATGCCATATTTTTCCCCTTTGCATTATTTCAGGCTTCCGACTAATTTAAACCCGATTCCAAGCATCCTGGTGAAAATGGAACGGCTTTTCTTGTGCATATAACTGCATATTTAGGAAATTTTCAACTATTATAGCATATTTAGTATGAATATGCATATTTAGGTCATATTTTTGGCATATTTGTGTGCATATTACATAAATTTTGAAGTTTCATATCATATTTTGTAAATTTTGCATTATAATGATACTTTTTTGAGAATTTCTAATATGAAAATGCATTTATTCAAACCATAATGAGCTGAGATGAAATGTGATAAACTGCATATATTTTCATTATAGACAGATATTGGCAAAAGATAGATTTATGCTGCACCCCAGCCAAGCTCCGCCGTTTTGTTACGTTAGGAATGTTTATGTTAGTTTAGGAGCAACATACTGAATAGCACGAGGTTTATTAAGTCTCACATTGAATTTCTTCTGTGACGAAACCCTAAACCCCACCTTCCCAGGCGCGCCTCATTAGAGAGGAGCCTAGGGTGCAGCATAAAACTATTTTTTCCCCAGATATTTTAAATAATTAACACTCTATTTTAATAAAATGTATTGTAATGAAACTTAAAAAAAATATACACAATGTATAAGTGGTAAAGTCATATTTTAAATTTTATTGGTCATATTTTAATGTTTTTTAGGTTATAAATGCATGCATATATCCTATTATTTAGGTCATAGAAATCCGCCCCTAGTTATAAAGATCCAACATTACCACCAAGTTAAATAAACAAACGAATAAAAATAAATTTATTAATAAACAAATAATACCAAAGTGAGAATGAAACAACCACTGGGATTGGCCACACTGTAAGATGTGGTAGGCTGTGAAACACACCTACATGACTAAGAGTTATGGTGGAAGAACAAGTTCCACTAAAGACAGAGCTTTCTAACATTTCTAGATTCAGAAGACGAAGAGCCGATGGCAGATAAAGGATTTCCTGGTATTTGCAATGTGACAATTAATACTGGTCAATACGTTCCCAGGAAATAAATTATTCCTTGTAAAATAGAGTCTCAAGATATTACCTTATTCACTTAGGGACAATTCGTCCTATCAGAAATAATTTTAGATCATTTTATTCTTATTTTATGATTCAGTAGTGGTACTAATCTAAAACTAAACTCCCTACATCCCTGCAGGGGCTAGACCTACCACCCGACCACTGCGACATCTACCATAGGCAGATGGTAGGATTGGGGGCTTGTGGCCAGCATACCGACACCCACGGCCGTTAATTATGGTTTCCATGACCGGAGCCGCTACTTCTTTATCAAGTAGCTTCTCGATTTTAATCACGAGGCTGAGTGCACCCCGTTCCAGACCTCCCTACCTCGGAAAGATTCGAGGAGGTGCCGGGGATCCAACACGGGCCGACGGATCTATAGTCAGCGACGCTAACCACAACATCACACCGGCGGTCACTGGTAGTAACCTATTGCGTGACAAAGTAGAACAAATTATTATCGTGACAAAAGCTATCCGGGAGTGTCGTGTATTATCAGTGTTGGAAAGAACTTGTTTATTATTATTAACCTACCTTTCTTTTCTGCGTGGTGCCAAGTTGAATAGTGATTAAATAAAAGCGCACAGCATTGCTAGTGACAGCATTGGTGTCGAAGCATGTATTTAACATACCAGCATGAAATGTACAATATTTTGCAAAGTAACCAACAGAAGTACTTATCAAATGATCTAGACATGAAACATATAGGCTTTCCTGGTACTATAAAATTAAAGGAGGGAGGCAAAGCAATAGGCCTATACAAAAATAAGCGTTCATTTAATGGCCAGTACAATTCAAAATTCCGGTAAAGAAAACCACCATTAACGGCCGTGGGTGTCGGCATGCTGACCACATGCCCCCCAATTCTGCCATCTGCCTACGGGAGATGACGCAGCGGTCGGGTGGTAAGCCAATTCCCTCCAGGGATGTAGCGCCACGGAGTTAGAGTAGAGAATTCAAAATAATGTTCTCAACACTAAATTATTTACTCGTTTTATGCATAACTAGCATGGAAATAATTATTTTTTAATTCTTTTTTTTTGCAATGGTTATGTTTCAGTATATGGAAATGAGGTTCAATAGAAGTGTTCGAATAATGTGTTCAGCATTGTACACAATTGCTTACCTTCTGTTTTTGCCTATCGTACTATATATCCCGGCTCTAGCATTAAGCCAAGGTAAGTTGACAAGAAAACGTATAGATTATTGAACTCTTTGTTGACCATGACATTCGTTCTGCAAAAGGTAAGCACATCCTATATAATAATGTGTTTTTTATAAATTCGTTTATAGAAGTCGTTCAATAAATTGATGTATAAATTATTTAATTTGTACATAAAGGAATAATAAATGTACTAATTATGATTTCAGTGACTGGCTTCAACATTCACATTATTTCTCCAATCGTCGGTATCATATGCATTTTCTACACGATGATGGTGAGTAATTTGGTCTTTAGGCATTACAAAACATGCATTGGACTTCGTTAAAGAATATGTACAACAACAAGAAATTACAATTGAGAAATACAAAAGCGCAAGTCACAGACCTATTTATCAAAAGGTAATGTTATGAAATTCAAATTTAATACCATTAATGTCCTAACACGACGTAGAATAAATTGTTAACTTTTCTAAGGGTTCACTGTTCATGTAATTTTGAAATATAGTTGTTCAAATAAAATTTACGAGTTTTAACAAGAGATGTATCCGAGGTAGATCGATCAGAATCGATCGAAATCATGCCTATCATATACCCCGGAAACACGGAAGCGGGTCATTCTAATGCAAATCTAAGCTAACGCATTTTCACTGAAACGTATGTAGTATACGTATATGTATAGGCCTATGTATGTAGTATGTAGTGTATAATTTCAGTAGGAACTGGTCTACGGGGTTAATTTATGTTTTTAACTCCCATACCTTTAGTCTGTTTCAGCTGTATCACATCTTTTAGAATATTTACTCTTTCAATATGATCCCACCAAGAAGTAGAGTAAATTCCCATAATTTACATATATCATTTATAGCCGATATACTAGGACCCTTTTATTTTTCGCATATACAGGGTGTCTCAAAAAATGTACCAACACTTTGAATGAGTATAAAAACATTATTTTTGAACATAGAGACAATTACAGATGTACAGATTACAGATTACACTACAATCGAGATCTAAGAGCTCACCTGCATGCAGCTTATCCAAACACATGGACTGGACGAAGGGGTAGCATTGAATATCCTGCGCATTCCCCAGACCTCACGTCAATGGATTTCTTTTTATGGGGATACCTCAAGGACAGAGTTTATCGCACAAAACCAAGAACAATTGATGCACTGAAATTGGAAATTGAAAGACAATGTCGCGAAATTCCAAATGAACTGTCGTGACGTTTGCGTTATCAGCTTTGTCTGGGCAATGATGCTCATCAATTTGAACATTTGCGAACATGATTCTTTAATTATATGTTTCTTCTGTTATTCAAGCCTTTAAACTTGTCTCTATGTACATAAATAATGTTTTTATACTCATTCAAAGTGTTAGTACATTTTTTTTAGACACCCTGTACAGGTCCGATTTCAACTGGCTTAATGATTCTTAAAGGACGGATTACTGCAACTTGGCCTGCAAATCTACAGACGTGAACCTGTAATATAAATGGCATGGACTTGGGCCAGGATAGAATCCTTTTCTGGGAGGATGGCAACAGAGTAAGCTGCCGAAAGTTCGGAATCAATGCTCCTGATCACGCGGTTGGAAGCCCGAAAAACCAACGTAGGCTATACATTGTCAGCACAGGGAAAGAATAAAGCCACACACACTTTTTTGCTCAATCTCTTCATGGGTCTTATGAGGACAATGTTGTTTTTCATTTCTTCTTCAGATGAGGCTTTTAGTGATTGTTTATATTCGTTATAATTTCCACAATATGATAAAAAAACATGATTATTTAAAAAAATTACTATCTATCTAAATTCACGAAAATCTTGTATTGAAATGTATTACAGTTTTCAAGAAATAACAGAAGTGTTGGTTTACCCACTTCGTTAAAATATTATATTTTTGTATTCTAATGTAAAAAGTCCAGCATATCCTAAATTGTCTCTATAAAAATTTAATGCCATTGGGCGCCGGGAGAGGTGTTTCTGAAAGTGCGCTTTTAACAACTAGTACATACAAATTTTCGTCGCTCATTTTCTTAGTATCAATGGCCATGTTGTTTAGTCAAATTAAAAGTTTATCTTCTCCCACAAAAATAAATAAATAATGCTCTGAAACCTTTCACAAAATAGGCCTACTTCATGATGTGAGCAACAAAAGTGCTAAACAGATTCTTCGTTAGGCCTCAGTTATGTTTTAAAAAGTATTTAGTACTTTCATATGTCAATCTTTTAAAAACTTTTTGATTTGCATATTTAAAACATTTTAAACAACAAAAGGTATAAAGGTATAAGAATAAGAATAGCCCATGACAATCCCTTAAAGGGCCAAAGGCCTCCCCCAGAAGGAGGGTTTGCTCAAGTTCCTCACCCACATTTGAGCTAGGTATGTGGGGTTAGGTGTATTTGTATGATTCTACTTAGATTCTGTGCTAATAGATTGTTTTTCACTATAATCTATTTTGAGTTTATTTTCTTCACTTTAGTTTTAACACTTTGTATTGTGGTCTCATTCTAAAGGTACATAAAAATTTCAGGCTCATATTTTATTAATTAATGATTAGTCAGAAGACATAGTCATTTCTTATAAAAACGCTTTAATTAATTTATTAATTAATATCTCATAAAGAAATTGAGGTATCGAACTGAAATTTCGGGTTTTAGTTAAGTGTGTCAAGTTTGAAGTTTACAGCATAAATTAGAATTACTATAAACACTTCATGTTTCACTTTAATTTAAGGGTGGAATGAAAGCTGTCGTGTGGACAGATTTTATCCAGTCGATTGTCATGCTGGGGTCGTGTATCGCAGTCGTCATTCTTGGTGTCTATAATGTTGGTGGAGTGTCGACAGTTTTTCAGAGAAGCAATGAAGGCGGAAGGCTCCTGTTATTCGAGTGAGTAAAAAAAAAAAAAATAATAAAAAAAAAAAAAATAAAAAAAAAATAAAAAAAAATAAAAAAAAAATCTCATTTTTAGGTAGATTTCGAAGAAAAATCTACCTATTGCAATGGATACCATGTCATGATTTTCGAAAAATTCTTTCATATCTTTACGTTTCATGCTCCCCTAAGTACGAAACCACCGCCCGTTCAAATTTTTTTTGTTGATATTTATTTATATATATATATATATATATCTTTACACGATAGCGGCCGTAATTTTGAAGATATTTGAACCAAATTTTAATATGTTATTTCTAGGCCCAATAGTTCGGACAAGTTCGTTAATGAGCAAAATTGGCCCAAGGGGGTGGTCGGGGGAGGGGGTTGAAATTTTAAAACATTTTTATCTCGGCTCCTATGAAGTATAGAGGGAAACTTTGTTTGAATAAATTAGAGTACTCCCTATGGAGTTCACAGTGACACCAACGATTCGGGGGTTCGAGTTCACTTCTATTCAATTTCTTTCTCACAATGTTTCAACGTAATTAATTTTGCATGTGTTTTCTTCTCCTAGAATGGATCCTAGTATTACGGCTCGTAATACATTTTGGACAATTTTAATCGGTGTATTTGCACAGTGGCTTGGGACGAGTACGAACCAAGCGATGGTACAGAAATACTTGTCTCTTCCGAGCTTGAGAAACGCTAAAATGTAAGTATGCCAGAAAAACTTGAATACATACCCAAAATGGATTACAAAATTAGAAATATCACCTTTCTGTTGCAATAGCCCATGTTCGAACGGTATTAAATTTATGTCAGATTAATGATTATTAAAAAAAAATAGTAAAAAAAATAATTTCAAAAAACTAGGGATGGGTCCTCGATACTTTCGATACCTCGATACTCTCGATACTTGCATGGTATCGGCATCGAACGATACTTCAAAAAACTCGCTCGATACTATTTCGATACTTTTGTAATTCTGCAATTCTGCAATTAAGTGAGAATGCTAATATTTTTTTACAAAACTTGTAAGTGGACTGTTTAAAAAACTAATTTTAGTTTTAATGTAGAGTTTAAAAATAATTATAGGCTACTGATGATATTAAATTTTGTCTCATTAAATATGCAGACTTAATTAATTTAGTTGGTATTACACAGTTCTCTAAAATTTTAATTTTTAATGTCTCTATTTATTGAAACTGGAAATGTTGAAGGTGTCGAGTATCGAAGTATCGAGTATCGAGGAAAAAATCATGTATTGGTATCGAGTATCGAGAAAATCTGGTATCGACCCATCCCTACAAAAAAACAATAATAAGAATTCTTTAATTTGGTACGGAAATACATGTCTCTTCCGAACTCATTTTGAGAATACTGTATTATAAGGAACTAAAAATTACACTTTTTACTTTAAAAATACCCCAAAATTACTGTATACAATGAAAAATGCAGCAAAAAGTTAAATTGATATTGGTTTCATTACATTCTTGATTGCGTGAGTGATGCTTATTTTCAAAACAACATATATTTAATATCATCAGAAAAAATGATGAGCCCTAGTTGTCACATGCTAAGACCATATCCTTCGATGACGTGCGTCAGTGAAATATCAGGCCTCATAGAATATCTCACCGTTTAATATTTTTACTGTTCAGGAATGGTCACATGCATCCTTCACCACACTGGTATCTCTAAAATAATGCTTCTAGAGAGCAGCTGTCACTGGCAAAAAAATGCCAACATATACCTCCTTCATCCATGGCAATAACTCGATTATGTTTAATGTCACATCCCCCTTTTATCCATTTACCTCTTCAATTATCTTCTGCAAAAATGGATATTCCAATATTTAACTTTATTTTGTTCCCAACAAACCTTATAACGCTAACTGTTTTTAGGTATAAAACATTTTCTTTTTATTGTTTCTTGTATATTGTAGATCTAAGTTATGTTACTTGTTTTAATAGTGCAACATTTTGTTAAAATAGTTTTATTTCATGTAGCCTAGACTCAATTGTCTCCTGTACTGTATATGCACATAATTAGTGTATTCTTACTACTTATAGAACTATGTTAGTGTATTTGTTTGTTCCTATTTTTTTCTGACTCTGGTTGAGTGTAAGAGAAGGCCTTAAGGCCTACAACTCTGCCAGATTAAATAAAGATTTATTATTATTATTATTATAAAACTGAACAGCAAAACCAGGCTTATATAGCGAATCTGTAGATATAAGTGATACCTATGGTATCGTATGATAAAAACAAGGGAGAGTTATTTTTTCTGACATATCAATCCTTTAGTTGCATTATTGTGTAAGTAACATTTTTCTCTATTATATTTTTAGAACAGCAGTATTAGTGTGCGTTGGAATAATTGTGATAACGTGTCTCAGCATATTCACAGGGCTCATCCTATACGCCACTTACCATGATTGTGATCCTATTAAAGCGCAAGTATGTTTATTATTATTATTATTATTATTATTAATAATAATATTAACTTATTATTATTTATTATTAATAATAATATTATTATTTATTATTAATAATAATATTATTATTTATTTTATTTTTATTCTTATGATTTAATAATGTTGTGCACTGTGCAGCCTTTAAAGTCAGGGTAATTTTATTGATATATGAGCTATAACAAACTAATTAATAATGATTATTTTCATATAGGCTTATGTGACCTCACGTGTGATTTATTTTTTAAATCTCGAGACAACAAATGTGCAGACACTGGTTCAATCCCCGGAACCTAAGCCAATTCCTATGGGGTAGGAGGTCTGTAATCGGGGTGCACTCAGTCAAGTGCATTTTTTTTCCGTATTTTTAAAATAGCACATTACGCAAAGAGACTATAATGGTAAGATACGAGTATGTTTAGGAAACGACTGTAATTATCAAGTGTGGCAGCAGCACATGAAGAGTAGTCATACAAAAATAATTGATTTGATCACAGGTAACATAACGAGACGACCGGATTTTATCGATAGGCTACATTCACGAGCAACGTTTACTGCTTTTAAATTTATCTTGAGAGAATGTGGACCCCAAGTTATATTTATTGCGAGTATTTAGCGAATACTTACAAAATTAAGCAAGTAATTAATAATGAAATACGACATTGCTACTTGTCATTGTAAGCGAATACATCGATATATTATAATAAATGGAAATCCATCGACGAGACATTCGGTCACGCTGCGAGCTTTTATTAACAACTAAGTCGTTATGGAAATCATCTGTTCTATGATTTTATTAAACTTTTTATTACTACTAATTACAGCGGGCTATCAAGATTGATTGAAAATACAATAGTTATCGAAATTAAATTGTGAGGGAAGCCTCGCTTCTTTAGATATTAAGGATGTATGGGAAATGGAAAGTGTTGAATTTCTTATATGAAAATAATTTAACGTAGATGCGATGAAAATAAACAACAGGCAACGATGATAGGTTGAAATTTGTATATCCTAACACCGGATTAACAGTTGATTCATAAGCTAGGCCTAAGTAAAATAGTCACATCAGAAAAGATTAAAATTCCACTAAAACCTAAAGTAAATATATTTTCGTCTCTTATGATTGCCTACTATGTCTACTGTTCATTTTGAAATTGCAGGTAGTGAAACGTGCAGACCAGTTATTGATCTATTTTATATTGGATACAGCCAATAATATTCCTGGCTTACCAGGACTCTTCATAGCGGGAGTTTTTAGTGCTGCCCTCAGGTAGGTTTTGACTGAGAATATTATAGGAGAAAAATTTCTCTGACACCGAAATTCGAAGCCATGACCTTCGGCTTTTCGTGTCGCCGCTCTACCAACTGAGCTGATCAGAGTTCGCTTCACAGGGCCAGATGGAACCTCTCTCCTGAGACTGTTTATCCTTAATGTTTTACCTTACTGAAAGACAATAAGTCATATGCAGTACTGTGAGGCCCGCTAATTACTTAGTGATTTTTATGGCCGGGTTTCCACCGTTATTGTATAGGAACATTCAAGATGGAAATATGAATTCATGAACCATAGGTTATGTCTATGTTGGACAATACATGAAAATTTTATAGGAATTTTTCTCCTATATAAAATGTTCCAAAACTTTAATTTAAATAAACAAATTCAGTGATATGTTGCCAACAGTTAAGTAGTATGCTTAAGTTCTAGATTATATTGGAGGTCATGTAGGTTATATTCTATAAAGTTATCTCCCTTTTATAAAAAATGGCTCTTGACCCACTACGGTTGGCAGCACTTTAATTAAGGTATTAAGTATATCACTTAAAAATACACTGACTATAACACAAATTATATTTATTTGCTATTAAGCCTTTACCTTTACTTTGCGTATCTCTCCCTACCTTTTGATATTATTCAGTAGCAAAATTTAATAATACTACTATTGATACGATTCAAAAGCAAAACTAAATAATACTAATATAATTTTTTGAGTTGTTACAGGTCCAGCCCGGGTTCGATTCCTGGTCGGGACAACTTACCTAGGTGGGGTTTTTCCTCACCTGTGAGACAAATGTCGGGTAACTTTCGGCCCTTGTGGTCCCCAGATATCATCTGGCCGTCATTATCATCTTCATCCATCCTCGCCTTGTTTGGAGTGAGTCTGTGTGTGTGTGTGTGTGTGTGTGAGAATGGTGTCTCTCGTCACATGTGTTCGTGTTGTCTCGGAGGTGGAACAGCATTGGGCTGATTACTCATTCGGGGAGGCCCTCCATGTCCTTGTCTGGTCAAAAAAGTATGTATGTGATCCAAAGATAATCCCTCTCCCGACCTGTAAGGCCCGGGCGGCTTGGGTCGCTTAAATCCTAAAAGGGAGAGATAAAACTCAGATCAAGAGAGAGGGAGTTGTTACATAAATAGGCTGAAATGTGATTAATTAAAATGATTCTTAACTTCATGAATATATAATTTATTTCTTTATTCGCAGTACCCTGTCTACTATACTGAATTGCTTGGCTGGGGTGATATCCGAAGACATTATCCTGCCATTCTTACGGGTAAAGGAAGATGATCGCCGTGATGGATACATCATGAAATCTTTAGTAGTGGTGTTAGGCGTCATATCCCTGTTGCTGGTGTTAGCAGTTGAGAAGCTAGGTACAATGATAGAGGTGAGTGTTCATCCCAGAAAAATAGCATGCCTGTTTTCACAGCTTAAAACTAGAGTCAAGTGATATTAAATCAAGTTTTAACACTTATCGGTACTTCTGATGTTACTCTGTACTGCAGCTGTAAGCTAGTTATCAATAATATTGCTTTCTCTTCAGTAATATTGAGCATTTTTCCTTGGAGGGTATTTACTTTTTTTTCCAACACAAGATATGTCATCAAGGAAATCAACTATAATTAGGGATGGTAGATTTTAGCAATTAAAACATAAAGATTTAGCATTTTAGAAATAATATTTAGCATTCTATATCAAATTTAACGTTAATATTTAGCATTTTGTAACGATTTGTGGTAAAAATTTTAATTATTATTATTACTGGAAAATTAGGTTTTGCAAATTTAGTCCGTTGTTAAGTGCATTTTATTGATTTTTCAGTTACAATAATTTCAAGCGTATAAGTAGGCATAAAGCAACATAAACTTGTAGTGAAATTGTGAACACTAAAATAAACATCAAAATATATGCACTGCTAACATGTAGGTCAATTTACTTACATGTATTTAAAATCTGTATTCAGCACACATTAACAATTCAACATTGAGGTAATTTCAATAATACTCCCCTGTAACTTGTTTCGGCTATACAATGTTGGAGTACATTGTGTTTTTTTTATCCAATTTAATTTTGACAGAATACTGCACTCTTTTCCAGTTCAGAATATGCTTGGACGCTTCAGGAAAATTAAATGATATATGCAGTACCAAATTGGATTCTTTTTTTAGATTACGTACTGTTTCTTCGGGATAACAATAGGAGCCGTACTTGGGATGTTTACTCTTGGAGTCTTTTTCCCGTGGGCAAATTCAAAGGTAAGTGAAAACAACTAATTTGCTACTAGTACCTGTTATACAATAAAATTAAACTATTAAACATT
The DNA here is from genome assembly GCA_964059195.1 of Ectobius pallidus. Lineage (NCBI taxonomy): Eukaryota > Metazoa > Arthropoda > Insecta > Blattodea > Ectobiidae > Ectobius > Ectobius pallidus. The sequence goes on from CAXKWD010000006.1 coordinate 110,188,251, forward strand.
TTAGAGTGAATATGTATATTGCATTACCAAGTGCTTTGAAAACAAGAAGGAAGAAAATATTCCTTGTTTAAATGAACAGCTACGAATATCTAGATGGTAATTAACGGAATAATGATAATGATCAATGTGATGTTTGCAGTTCATCTTTTACTCGTCAGTTTCCAAACAAAAGATATCATGAAAGGTTTTAGGAAACATTGAAGGAACCTGTTTTACTCATGGCACTACCTACAATATCACATTATATACCCGTATGAGACACACCAGAAATTATATTTTGAACGGTAGTGAATAGAAGCATGGACGTCCGCAAAAATTTTGCCGGGGGGGGGGCAAATGAACAAATTACTGCCACCATCACCATAACTGTTAATTTTACTACAACCACGTTATTATCATTATTAGTGATATTATTATTATTACTATTATTATTATTATTATTATCATCATCATCATCCATCTCCTTGATTTTCTGTAATAATAATAATAATAATAATAATAATAATCGTCTGTTTGAGCATAAAGCCATAAGACTTGCCAATATATCTAAGAGTAATATAAATCATACATTACCCACATTTACTTCATTAATACTGTACGGACACAATTGAATTAAAATCTTTCTGATACGTCTTTTAAAAACTTTCAGGTCATTAACGACTCTAATACTAACAGGCAGATCATTGTACATCTTCAAACCATACACCATGATGGATTTGTTGAAACAGTTTAAATTATGTTGAGGAATGCTAAATTTATTTCTTTTTCGAGTATTGTAGTTGGACCTATGACTATGGATACACAGTAAAAATTTACTGTAGTACAACCACAAGACTTTTTCTATTTTTTACAATTTCACAGACAGGTTTACTATTCATATAAAATGGAATAGACTACATCCATTGCTTTACCTTCATTACAATAAATTGCTTGGCTGGAAATGATTTCAAGTTTAGTGGAATTCATTATTTCTACATGCTCATATACTCGTATAACGTAGTCAGATGTTACCACTCGTTTTTCTCGTTTTTGTCCAAATAACTCATTTTAAAGTATGTGGAAACCTAAGCCTCACTTCATATTAGTTGCTTATAGTAATTTATTTTACAGATTTATGTGTAAACAAAATTTCCAGAGGGATCAGCGGCCCTACCCTGCCATGAAAAGAACAGAAGGGAATTTTATTATGCTATTACTTTCATTTAATATGTCCAGAATATGATCCCGGAATATGTCGGAAACCAGACTGGAGGAAAATAACACAGGACGTAGGACTTACATTTTCAAGAACGTGTATTAAATATTAAAATTACATCTACAGGCATTCCAAGTTTCAATATAATTTACATTAACGAAAAGTGTACTGAAGAATTTTTACTCATGCGAGTATGGGAGGAATAGGCAGGCCTACTCCTTAGCATATGGTATTTGAATGCCCAAATATTGTTCAGTTGAGCGATCCCTTTCAGAGATTAATTCAAGGAAGATAGGTATGTTGTTGGAAGAAGAAAAAATAAGAGTTTCCCAGAAAGCAAAAGTAGACTAAGTAGCAGACACAGAGACAAACACTCATAGGATATGACTCTACAATCGTTTCCAGATTGACCTACTGGTCGACGCCGATGCCTAAACTGTTTTCACTCTAAGAACGAAGCTAAAGTAAACAAAAACCAGTATATTTATATCACTCAAATGTACTGGAAAGACGATAGAGTGAAACAGACATACTGGTTTTTGGTTGCTTGAGGTTTGTTCTTAGAGTGAAAATAGAATAGATTCTAGCTTCCAGACTAACATAAGGACCTCATTGTCGACTGGTTATTCACCTGACTGATAAGGTAACTGAGGACGTGGAAGTATACTGCTTTCCCATTCATCATCATAAATCCATAAAATATTGGATACGACATTCAGCATAAAGAATAATTAATACTTATTCCCATCGTGTTATAACATTGATGAGTTGAATAATTGGAAAAATACTAATTTTTTTATGGGTGAACGTTATAGCTGTCATTTTAACTTTTAGGTTTCATGATTATTTAAGACAAGTAGTCCAATATGCAGTTGAAATGGATGTTAATGTATTTTTTACTTCTCAACTTCTTATTCCAAGTTATATAGCTCACAGCGCATGTATAGGCCCCTGATAGCTATCGTGAACAGGGGTCAAAAACTATGAAATAAGTAAATTAATTAATTAATTAAAGTCTCATTTAACGTATTGTTTGGTACATTTTCGGCCGATGCAATTCCTTCTGGGAGGTATGTATGTAGTCTTAATAATAGTAATAATAGTACGTACTACAACAAAGACCGCCGGCATGGTTTTTGCGGTTGGCGTCGCTGACATCAGATCCGTCGGCCTGGGTTCGATCACCGGTACCCTCTCGGATTTTTCTGAAGTAGGGAGGTCTGGTAGGGGTGCACTCAGTCTCGTGATTCAAACTGAGGAGCTACTTGACAGAGAAGTAGCGGCTCCGATCATGGAAACCACCATTACCGGCCGTGGGTGTCGGCATGCTGACCACATGCCCCAGTCCTGCCATCTGCCTATGGTAGATAATGCAGCGGTCGGGTGGTAGGCTTTGTCCCTTCATGGATGTAGCACCACGGAGTTTAGTTTGTTAATGTACTACAACAGAAATTTCGGTCAAAAAGTCTACAGAATGGACTGCATCCACGTTTATTCAGCTTTGAGTCAATAAATTAAGAATGATTGTATGCATATTATTTTGTACTTATTTCCCTTAGGGAGCATTGTGGGGTAGTTTATGCAGCCTGGCCCTCGTGAGCGTCATGTCTTTCGGAGCACAATATGCAACTGCAACAGGAAAGCTGTCCCACAAAACTTTACCTACGTCCGTGGAAGGATGTAATCAGAATTTTACAGAAATGGAAATAAGGTAACATTTAAAAATTCATATAACTTATCTCACATTGCTTTCCTCTTAAGAAATTTGTCGTGATAAGAACACACTCTTTTTTGACCCCGCCTTCCACCCCCGGAGTACCTGAGCCATAGGCTATATCTCCGCTCCAACAACCGATTTCGCACTTGTTCTCAGATCGTTGCGTTACCTTGTCTTGATCATATAACACTGGGAAAATGCTTGATAAATTAAATTTGGCATTTTATTCAGTTAATTTTACTCTTGTTCATCTGTCTGTTGTCGCGGGGTCGCGTCAGAAGATGAATATATTCGGTAAACATGCGAGTACTTTATCATTCCAAAATCTTTATCCTCGAGATTCACATTTCAGAAGACGCCAAATATAATATTTATAATTATGAGGCTTTCACCGCTGGAGTCCTATTGTTAAGACAGTTTACAGGATTGTTCAAACGGGATTGTGTTCAGTACTGTATAATAATTTTATCGACAGTTGGTTATATAATAATAATAATAATAGTAATAATAATAGTAATAATAATAATAATAATAAAAATAATAATAGCTAGCCCCCCATCGGGCGCCTCCCCAGGTGGCGGATAGGGGGATGCCTCCCAGATATGGGTGGTACCGGGGAAATGAAATACCCGGGGTGGACCAAAGCTAGCAATATAAGCAGCGTCTGTTCCCAAAGTGGGCGGCTGCTAAGGCGTCTGTTACCCAGAGGGTCGGCCTATAACCTAAAACCTGGCAGATAGGTATAAAATGCACACTACCCAGAATGGAGATGACAAATGAGATTGCCTCGGAACAAGGAGGAGCCCGACGGGTGAGGACTGACCGAAGAGGCTCCGAGGATCCCCAGTCCTCCGTTTCGGGAGATGGAGCAAGTGGCATCTCCCGGCGGCATGGAAGACATACCACAAGAAGACCACTGGATACAGGAACAACTTCCCCACCTGCTGAAGGTGTTTCCCAGGGAGGTAACCCTCTGTTACCTGAGACCACCCAAGCGGGCCGTAGGAGAGTACGCATGCAATGGACATATGAAGTGAACACATTTATAATGCATGCATACTACAAAATTACTAAATTGGAAACAGACATGACAGGATATAGGGATACATTATGTGAGCAGTTTTCAATTCAGTATCCACACGTTCCAGTAACAGCACAACGATTAGCAGATCAGAGGCGGACAATAGTGAAGAATAATCTTTTGTCCTCAGAAATAATTAATCAAATTAAGACCCGAGTAGCAAGAGAATTACAGTTAGAGGATACGAGAGATGGTGATAATGTTTTAAAAGAGTTTGAACAGCCCCCACCCAGTTCAACTGAGCTGGTTCATGAAGAAGGAGATAATAGTACAGAATTAGATCTAACGATTACAAATGGTTCAGCCGATCCAGCACAGGAGCAGGCACCCAAGCAAGACACAGAGACCAGGGGTGAGGAAAATATATCTGATATGGTTGCAAATTTGTTTACTGCTGCTATGCTTAAGTTTGAGGGTACAGATCCTACAAAAAGACCAAGTATACCTAAACAGAACACTTCAGTCAGATTAGCGAAAATAATTAATGTGATAAACACTATTGTGTTACCAAGGTATTTAGAAGTGGTAGACTCTTTTGAATCCCTACATACATTAGTGTATTGTGCTGCTATTGCGACGGTGGAAAGTAATGGAAGTAAAATCGTATATGAAAATGGAGAAGGGGTAAAGGGACAAAGTAAGAGTGCTAAAAGTCAGCCGTTTTGGTTGAGAAGACTAAGCAAGAAGGTAGAAGACTTGAGAGCAGATATTGCTAGATTAATAGAGTTTAACAGAGGCAATCCCAGTAGAAGGTTGAGAAATAAGGCACAACAGATAATAAAAAATATGCAGTCCACACTAGGTATGATCCCATAAATAAAACAATTGAAGAAGTGTTGGATACTTTGAAACAGAAGCTTACTTCTTACAAAACACGGATTACTAGATACCATAAATCAAATAAGAGAAAGATGCAAAATGATTTATTTAGAAAGAATGAAAAGAAATTTTATAGAAATTTAAAAAGTGATAGTGTAGCAGAAAGTGAGGGTGCTCGGCCAGGACGAGAAGAAGTAGCGGCCTTTTGGTCATCTATATGGTCGAAACCAGCAGATCACAATAACGGGGGAAGGTGGTTACAAGCTGAAAGGAAACACTTAGATTCACTTGAGCCTATGAAAAATCCACAAATAACCTTAGAATTACTGCAAACAGTGCTTGGTTCCGCCCACAACTGGAAAAGTCCAGGTAATGATGGAATCCAAAATTACTGGTATAAAAAATTAACAGTAATTCATCCACAACTTGTTAATCACTTTAATAGATTTCTTGAACATCCTGAAGAAGTCCCAGGCTTTATGATGGAAGGAATAACCTACCTGTTACCTAAAGGAAAACCCTCTGCTGATCCCTCCAAGTACAGACCCATAACCTGTTTACAGACAGTATACAAATTGCTGACTGCTTGTATTGCTCAGATGCTGACGGCTTATGTTGAGGAGTATGGATTATTGGCCGAGGAGCAAAAAGGGTGCAGAAAGGGAATGACGGGCTGTAAGGAACAATTAATTATAGACTCTGTGATACTAAAGGAAGTGTATAAGAAGAAGAGAAACATGTCTAGTTGCTTTATAGACTACCAAAAGGCTTATGATTCTGTACCCCACTCATGGCTAATAGAAGTACTCAAACTTTATAAAATTCATCCAACAATAATAACATGTCTTAAAAAATTAATGCAGCAGTGGAAAACAAAGTTGATTCTGTCAAGTAAACAACTACCAATAGAAATAAATATTCACAGAGGAATATTCCAAGGGGACTCTCTTAGTCCGCTTTGGTTTTGCTTAGCACTCAATCCACTATCTAATTTGCTGAATAAAGGTAATAGAGGATGTGAAATAAATCGAGGGGGCCATAGGATCTCCCATCTTCTTTACATGGACGATCTGAAGGTGTACGCTCCCTCAGCCATTCAATTAAATCAGATCATTCAGGAAGTAGAGCAGTTTTCAAGTGACATTCAAATGAAATTCGGATTAGATAAATGTAAAACTGTACATGTAAGGAAACAATCAATACAAACATGTGGTATTGAAAGTGACCAGGGGTTTATCATAGGAATGACTGAACAGGAGACATATAAATATCTGGGGTTTGAGCAGTCAAAATTGATAGACCATTCATTTATTAAAGAGCTATTAACGAAGGAGTTTTCTTTCCGCCTTAAGCAATTGTGCAACACTGAACTTAATAGCAAGAATCTTACCAAAGCTGTGAATACACTAGCCATACCTGTTCTGACTTATTCTTTTGGGATAATTAGATGGTCTAAGACAGAATTGGAAGGCTTACAAAGAAAAATTAGAACGGAATTCACACAGTATAGGAAACATCATCCGAAGTCAAGCTCTATCAGGATGAACCTCCCTCGAGGGGAGGGGGGCGTGGCATTATTGATATAATTAACCTATGCAACAAGCAGAAAGCCTCTCTCAGAGCATATTTCCACCAAAGGATGGAGAGTTCTGCCCTACATCATAGCATATGCTACACTGATAACAATCACACGCCACTAAACCTCTCAAATAGGCTTGATCAGCAAGCAGAAAGAATCGTTTCGGTCCAAGAGAGGATAGACCAGTGGAAGGCTATGAGCCTACATGGTCGACACCCTAATGACCTTAGTAGCCCTGAAGTCGACAAAGAGGCGTCGAACGCTTGGCTCCGGCATGGGGAACTCTTCCCTGAGACTGAGGGATTCATTATCGCCATACAGGATCAGGTTATTAGCACAAAAAACTATCAAAAGTATATAATGAAAAATAGGGCTGTGATTGATGACGAGTGTAGAAGGTGTAGAGCTGCTCTGGAGACTATACAGCATATAACTGGGGCTTGTAGCTCTCTCACCCAGTTTGAGTACCTTCACCGCCATAACCAGGTGGCAAGGATAGTACATCAGGCGCTCGCCTTCAAATGCAAACTAGCAGAGACAACTGTCCCATATTACAAATATGAACCTAGTCCGGTGCTTGAATCAATGGAATATAAAATATATTATGATCGGTCAATAATCACCGATCGAACTATACCCATTAATAGACCAGACATAGTTCTTCAGAACAAGCAAGCCAATACAGCTTATATCATAGACATTACAATCCCAAATACCCACAATCTACAGAGAGCTAATCAAGAGAAATTCTATAAATATTCGGAGTTGAGATTTGAGTTGGTGAGACTGTGGTCTTTGACTAATGTTGACATAGTTCCAATTGTAATATCAACTACAGGAGTTATCCCTGTATCCCTTCATAGTAATATCAAGAAGTTAGATCTAGATAAGAATATTTACATTAAAATGCAAAAAGCGGTGCTTATTAATACCGCCCGTATTGTTAGGAAGTTCTTGGGCAAGTGAGTGTGCTTGGTTGACCCGTACCTCACTTAGTGCCAGTCTTAAAAGCTGAGATTTATAAATGAATAATAATAATAATAATAATAATAAAGATAATGAATTTTGAAGCAAAATGCTTATTTATTTTCAAACATCTGAACATAAGCAGACAAACAATTTTATAACATAATTTGATAGTTCTTATTTTTCCAATTTTGGAAGAAAACCCATTTTTCTTCCTTTTTATATGCATTTGATTTAAATGAAGCATATTTTACTCAAGACTGTGACACAAGAAGTACTTATTTCACTCCTAGCCCTCATTATAAGAGCTTTGCTTTCTTACATTGACTAATAGAATTACTGAAATTCCGGGTTATATAAAACAGTACCACATTCTAAAACGCTTTCCGGTGAAGAAACAGATATTAAAAAGGAATTCATTCATCGAAGAAGAGTTGGGTTGCTTTCGGCAAGGGCCTGTGACGTCCTGCGACGTCGAAAAAATATTTTCACTTCACAGACTATTTTTCAATGAAAGACGCAGGAGATTCATACAATAAAATCTGCGAATCTGCGTATGACCTTCCTTACATACTGTAACAGCTGTGAATAAGATAAGATTTCTACGAAATATATTTTAATATATATAATATTTAATTTTGATGCAATTTTTTTGCTTATTTCCTACATTTTCCTATTTGCTTGTACTGTTTATTTTCCTTAATAATAATAATAATAATAATAAAGTTCCAGAACTTAAAACTGTTTTAAAATATCAATTGACTTGGAATAATAGTATAAATTATCTTGGAATAATAGTAAAAATATTAAGAAAGGTTATGGTTTACTATTTCTGTTTAAGTACAAAATTGTTTGTTCTTGAATATTCTGATATTGCTGCTGCAGACAACAATTACATTTTTTAACTTTATACTTCTATATTTTTCCTTCATGTTTCAGGGACATTTACGAGGAGGACAAAGCAGATGCATTTTTTCTCTTCAGGATATCATACTGGTACTTTGGTGTGATCGGAACATTAACTGTTGTCATTGTTGGAATGACTGTCAGCTACTTTACGGGATTTGAGAAACCATCAAGCATAAATCAGTCTTTAATTGCACCTTTCTTAAGAAAGTATACTACAAAACGTGATGAGCCTCATATTAACACATTGGAACTAGCAGAAAAACTGCTTAAAACTTCTGTAACGTGAGTGAGATTAGAAAAAAACAAAATTATGCGTCATCTATTTTTCTTATTTTTCATGAAAGACAAAGTCAATTTTGTTTTACTTTATCTAATTTATCACCGAAACTACATAATCACTAGGATATTGTGTTTGTAAGTAGATCAAACTGGAAGCATAAAAGGCACGATGACGCTCTTGGTTATAGGGTCATTCCACGTCAAACCAACCAAAATATTTTCAACTTAACGATTTAAACTTTCAAAAATGTTTATGTTATTTTACTGCTTATTACGTACAATCTCTGAAAATTAAAATGTGGGACCTCTATTAATTCATGATGTATTATAAAAACGTAATTTTTTAACCGACTACCATATAACACAAGTTAAACTTATTTTAATATCGACCTTTCTTCGTAGTGAGCAAAGGTCTATTACAAGTAAGAAACTTAAAGCCAAATAAATAAATGTCATACTCATAATAAATTATGATTCAGACCCAACGTTTATACTGCAGGTAATCAGAAACGCTTCACCACAGTTGAAGTGCGTTTGAAAGAACGCTATATAAAACAAAGGAAAATGGAGAAACATCTACTGATAAAAAGAAAGGTTAAGAACGTAAAAACGTTGTTAGATGTACACCAATTATTATAAGAATTTATTCGCAAACAAACTCTGTAAATACCAGCAACTGAGTAGCATACATTAATAACCAGAGCTCGGATTCCATTGCCGACTGTTGTAGGCCTAATGTGTGTATGTATGATTTCGCTATCATTTCCAGAAGATACGTTAAAAACCTATTTTTATAGGCATATAAAGAGTATAAGCTAATTCCTCAAGAGTACTTCTAAATCTCCCGCTCCGTTTTTATGTATTCCTTGTATTTGTGCGCAATTTTATATGTTCCATATGTTATGTATAATCAGTTGGACTAAATAAATAAATAAGTATGTAAATAAAGCGAAGCATAAGAATGAAATTTTGTAAGATCTTTACTAACACTGGAAGCCACTCGCGTTTACGTCGTGTGATGTCGACAGACGAAGTTTATCATGTTGAATTCAGTATATTAATTCAATTAAAGATTAAAAAAAAAAAGAAACTAAAGTGGAATTTAAAAAAATCCTATCTCTTACATGTCAACTTCCTTCCAGCCTTTCAAAAATACACTTTATCGTTTTCTTACATTTTGACACTAATTAGTGGACAAACGAATTCACTCAAGAGTATTAAATATTCAAACAGGCTGCGATAATATGCTGTTATACGCATTAGGTGTGAAAGATAAGGCAAGATAAATATAGCTTTCCTTTCAATAACTTTGCCATTATTCACCATTTCAATTCAATTTGGAATGTATAACTTTGCCAGACGAGATGTTATATGACCTTCAATTTTATAAAATAAAAAATAATAAACAAAATATACAGAGAACCATCGATATACAGTGCCACCCTAGCACTGCGCTTGGAAGTGAACGGATCTTTTCTCATACAAAATACATAAGAAATCTCGTTACTGTGCCAATTCATTTAGTGCCAGAGAATATAAGACAAGGTTTTTACAAAATATAGCTTGCAGTGATTTCTTTCAGTTGCAGAATGTTTTATAATTGGCGTGAATGTTAGGAAGAGTATTTAAGAAACATATTGTACTGTATTTCCAAGAAGTGAGTGTTCTCCTGCCACTAACTATAGGCTAGATGTAGTGCGGTGGAATGACGAAGCTATGTTAAGAAGTCGGACAGACGCCCTGTGTGAGGGTGGAACAGGTAGAAAGAGCCCTTCATACAATGATATATTCCAAACTTTCACTTCTTTCATTCCAGTGCCCATTCAGATGTTGAACACTACACTACAGTTAATCAGTTACAGTAATCACTTACATGGACCTACATGATTTTCAACCCCTTTGTGTACTGTAGCACTGGGCATATACTGTAATAAATTGAGTTACTGTACAGTATTTTATTTTGTGCTAAAGTTCTCTATTTGCCTTTTATTTAATTTATCGTTCATAACACAGTATTGTAAATTAATACAGCACTGTATTATGTCATTTCGTTTTTGTGCCACTAAGTGTTAGAGTACGGATGGTGACATAATATCGAGGGCTGACTGTATAAATAACATCAATATAGCAATACGATATACGAAAGCCAGTGCTGAAACACTGAGGCAGTCTTTCGATGCGACATATGAGCTCTTGATTAACACGAGACCTTCTGAAGGGGTGGGGAAATTTATGTTCAAAATGAGGCACCTTAGGTAAGAATTGACCGAGGCGGGGGTGGTCCCAAGAGAGTAAAAGGGATGGTATTTCATTCTAGATATATAATAAGACTGTGTGTTAATATCTTTGAGGGATAATTTTTTTGGGTTCTGTTGGTGTATCGGATGTTTTGTTGGTGTGTTTGAAAGTTTTGTTGGAGTGTTTCTTAGTTTTAATTGTACGTTTATGTTCTGGCTTACTGGCATGTTTGAAAGGTTTATTTGGCTGCTGGATAGTTTTAATGGTATGAATTGGAATAGCCTTGACAACCACTAATGAAGTATCAGTCAGAGATAGTGTCTTATAACATAAAATTGTACTATTAAAGGCTGTGGAGTGAATAAGTACATACGTATGTTACCAAGCGCCCTGAAAACAAGAAGGAAGAAAAACAAAATATGCCTTGTTTAAATGAACAGCTTCGAATATCTAGAGGATAATTAACGAAATAAAATGATTTATCAAGCCCAATGAGGAAGCCAGTATGCTTTAACACTTATCCACTTCAAAGTCGTCCAGAAGTGTATGAACATTACGTTTTATTAAATCTTTATTTGATTCATGGTACATTGAAGATAAGTTTTACAGAAGGCTATTCCAATTCATAAAATATACAAAGGCAAATGGGTAGACCTTCTCAAGGTAATCAATATGATATTTGCAGTTATCTTGAACTCGTCAGTATGCAAACAAAGGTATCATCCAAGGTTTTAGAAAATATTGAAGGAACTTGTTTACTCAAGGCTTTATCTAAGATATTGCATTATAGACCCGTGTGAGAAACACCAAAAATAAGATTTTGCAAGGTAGTAAATAGAAGGGAATTATGCTATTAATCTCATTTCATAAGATATGTCTAGAATATGATCCCGGATACGTCACAAAACAGATGGGAGGAAAGTAACACAGGACGTAGGACTTCTTTTCAAGAACGTGCATTACATACTAAAATTTACATCTACAGCCATCCCAAGGTTTCATCCACCATCTGGCGGTCCTCGAGCCCTATATAGTTTCCTATATATGGATTGAGGATTCTGAGCATGTGTTATGGGAATGCCCGAACACTGCTTAGATGAGCGAGTCCTTTCAGGACTAGCAGAAAAACTGCTTAAAACTTCTGTAACATGAATGAGACTGATAATCAACAAAATTATGCGTTTTATAGTTGTCTAGTAATTTGTATCATATGGAGAATTGCCTGTGAAAAACAAAGCCTAAATTTTACAATGCTACTTTATCACCGAAATCACAAAATAACCTGCTAGAATATTGTGTTTGTAAGTAGAACAAACCGGAAGCATAAAAGGCAGAATGACAAGAAGACTAATGAAGTATATGCTTTCCACAAAATTTAAAAGGGGTATATAATTTTGAGCACAGTATTATGGCACCAGTAACATTTACTAGAAGTATGATATAATATAGCTGTGATTAATGAAGTATTAAAAAAATTAACGATTTAAAAAATATTTTCTGCCTGCTTATGGAAAGATTATTGTAAATAGTTGTGTACTGTACATATTTTCATGAAACTCTAATACATGAAAATTGCCTTGACAACCACTTTAGAATTGCATTTCTCATTAAATAGCTTCAATAACTAATAATTTCATGTCAAAGCCCATAGAGTTTAAATTTCTCGTCTTATAGAATAGTTGTTTTGCTTTAGATAGAAAATGTGTCGGTTGATGCCTGGATTGAAATAAATTACTGTACTAAAGTTTTAAAGTTTGCCATGAGCCAGGCTCACTCTCATTCTTGGTACGTCGTACTAAGCAGCCAATGGCCACACACAGTGACTAGAGGCGCAACCTTTAGTATTATTAGAACGTTGGATATTGTCTACTGACGGAAAATAAGGGCCTGGAGCGTTGGCTGGCTGTCGTTGCACAGTGGTAAAGGTCAAAAGAACTTTATTACTTTGTCAATGGTGTATCTCCAATCTCAATTAAATGAAAGAACTTCATATTATCAATAAGATGCTTAGAATTGCAATAAGCTTACGTGTCCCAATGAAAATCCAGCTCTGGCCTTTAAATCTATATGGCGTAATATACAAAATATATTTTATCCCTTCAAAGTAAAATACTCATGACCAAAATCCTCCATATGTAAGAGCAATCTCTGTATATATACTTCATTACGTTCACTTAATGATCTTAGGAATTTAAAAATTTCAGTTACTTCATTCTTGCATACAAATTTTAATCTCCTAGTCGTTAATCTGAACATTCAACTATTTTTTTAATTTTTAAAATTAAAACTATATTTTTAAATACGATACAAAATGCAATACAAAAATACAAAACACAATAAAAATTATAACAAGTTAACAGAAATAATTTACACCTGATAAGCTTATTATTTCATTATCTGGTAGAAAGGAAAAGGTCTAATGTCCTAATTGTTATTAATATAAGCTCATTTAAATTCAATCAAAACGAAAGCCTTTATTTAAACAAAATTAATGGACATGTATAACTATGTAGGCGCACCAACGAAAGTGGACGTTGCACATCAAAAACCTTCCCTCCTTTCTACCGATTTTCTTTTGTGGAAGTTCAGTATCATTCATATCGAGAGCGGCTTTCATTAAAGAGGCCACGATCCATCACTATCTACGATTAAACTGATCCGGGATTTTGGTGTTTTTATTCGATAAGGCGAATTACTCACAAGATTATCGTTCCACGTCTTCCTCAACATTTTATCATAATCTTGATTGATTAATAAAATTATTGATTTCACATCTATATGGGCTCTGAGGTAAACAGCTATCCTCATTGCCACGACCATATGACGCAATAATTGCTGGTTTCACCAATTTTTTATGCGCTAGCAATTGTAGTGAGGTGTTTTAGTATTCCAGAGGAATATTTGAAATGAGACAAATATTCCGGCGAAAGAGATAATAAGTTCTGTTTAGCACATTACCTAGCTTTAACCCTTTTCAAAATTCCTAATGAAAATATTTTGTTGCACTCCTGTAAATTTAACGGTTCCGATTGAGCTTTGAGTATAAAATACTAAAAACCACCAATACTTCAATTAATATTCTTTAAATCAGCTTTATTTATACTCCAGACCATATCAAGAGTTCAGGTTCAGCGTGTACATCAATATACCATGCAACTATTTATGTGCAACTGCCTTCTATTGTTGATGTGTTTACGGCGACTGTTAAATTTCAACTGACATTAATCTTCAATGAATATGATAAAGGATGAAATAGCAAGGAACGATTCCCGGTAAGTAAATATCCAATTCGGCATTTGCTTCTACGACTGGGGAAACCACGAAAAAAACCAAGTCAAATTGGCCGGTGATGGAATTTGAACTCGAGACTTCCTGAATGCGAGTTCAATATGCTGCCACCTCAGCCAACCCGCTCGGTAGCTTCATTATTATTATTATTATTATTATTATTATTATTATTTTTATTTATTATTATCATCTTTATTAAACAACATGCTCCATAGCAATGCAGCAATACTACATGCATTCCTTTTATCTTAACTACTCAAAAATATCTACATATGTACACTTATAAATATTATCCTGAATTATGTAGGCCTATTTGGTTTGTTTGTAGAGCTTCAAAATTTATTTTGTTCACAAACTGTACGAATTGCTTTAGATTTTTTTGTATCAGTTCACTTTTCTCAACGGGCCAACACTTAAAAGTTTCCAAGATGTGCTTTCTGAATTGAGCTCTTTCCGAGTTCAGTAGTTCACACTCCCACAGTAAGTGGTCCACTGATTGCGAATTTCTGGTACACACGCAAGTTGAATCTTCCTTAATTTTAAAACGGTGAAAATATTCGCCAAACCTACCATGCCCTGTCAACATAGCTGTGATATTGTGGTTTAACCTCAGGGATTTGTTTAGTCTGTGTTTCACGGCAGTGGTGATATTCAAACAGTTTAACAACCGGTTCTCTTCAGGGTATTTGACGTTGATTCAAAATAGCCCATGTGCTATTTTGTTATTTTTGTCTTTTCAGACTCATACTAAACTTACCCAACTTCCTTAAAACATAACCTTACACAACAAAAGAAGACCACAGTCCGTTTTATAATCGAACATCGAAAGCAAAGGGAGCGAGTGTCGAGACGATCGACCGTGCGCAAGTAAGAGAGTCTGCCAACTTACCGCACGCCCGCTACCTATGGTGGTAGTCCACCGCTAGCGAACATAAATGGCGTGTTATGGTTCTAGCAAATTCATATATGTATTATCACTGTTGTGGATTGGCGTGAATCTGATCTTGGAAAAAGGCAATCACTCATTGTGAAGCTACCGGTTCGGAGAACCTACAAGATATTTAACAACCGGTTCTCGCGAACCGGCTGAATATCACCACTGTTTCACGGTTGGAAAATATGATTTTGTTGTTTTTCCATTTACCGTTTTATGCCACTCGGTTTCCCATGCCTGAACACTTTCTTCACACAGTTCGCGTTTTATTGTGCTTATCGGTATTGAAGTGTACACTATTTCCAGTTCTAAGTCTGTTGTTGCTTGTTTGGCCAACATATCCGCAAGTTCGTTTCCTGCAAACCCTGCATGCGCTTTAATCCATGTAAAATGAAATTCCCAACCTCTGTGGGTTAGCGTCTCTACGTGCATTTTTATCTCTTCTATGAGGTTAATATGTTTGGCATTATTTTGCAGGAGATCCATGGTTATTTTACTGTCCGTGTGCACAGCTACTGATTTCTCAGTTGCGTTGCGTTGCGTGCTTAGAACTTCAAGACCTTTTAGTATGGCTAGCTGTTCGGCCTGATTGTTTGAGCATCTTGAATCTAGCCTGTAACGTAATTGATTTGTTAATTCTGTGTTAATGTAAACTGCGACTCCGCTTCCCACTCCTGATTCCGTTTTGCTTCCGTCTGTATAGATTTGGACGCAGTAGTTTTTGTGATCATCTTTTAGTAATATTGGAATGTTTCTTGCAGGGTGAGCCCATTCTTTGTACTTTACGGGTGTATCGAGCGCCGTTGTTTCTTGAGTTGGATCTTGTCTTCCTTTTATTATATTGTAGTATCTTGCCATTTCATGTAGTTTAATAATGATGGGGGTCAATCCAGTTAGTACACAGAGAGCTTCATGAGACGTGGTGTTGAAGGCCTTGGCCATTTTTAGATTAACTAATCTTTGAACACGTTTAAGTCTCCTAGCGTTGTGGATCTTATCCACCGCGTCTATCCAGATGGGAACTCCGTAGGAGAGCAGCGGTAGTATTGCTCCAGTAAAAATGATTCTTGTGACGTCTGGGCGTAGGCCCCAGCTTATCTTGGCTGATTTGGACAGAGCTTGTAGTTTCATCGATTTTTCAGTGACAAGATCTATATGTAGATTGAAACTAAATCTTTTATCAACTAAAATACCGAGGTATTTCATTCTATCAGTTTCTATTATCTTCTCGTTTTGGAGGAATATGTTTAGCTGTCTCACAGTTCTTGGCTGTTTCCTTGTGACCAACAGGACTTGAGACTTATTTTTGTTGAACGACATTTTATTTTCTTTAGCCCAATTTGAGATTTTATTCATTTCTATATTTGCTATGTTTTCAATTTCCAGCACATTTTCACCTTTTATTAGGACTAGGAGATCGTCAGCAAAGGCGATCATCTTGGTACATGTCTTATATCGTAAATTGAGGAGAGAGTCGTACTGAATGTTCCATAAACCGGGTCCACAGCAAGACCCTTGCGGGCACCCCCGGCTGAGACCTCTTCCTACATACTTGCTGTTTACTGTAAGGGTGCAGCGCCTCTCGCTAAGATAGCTTCTCACAAGGTTATATAGATTTTTATGGCAACCGTGGTCCTTTAACGCATTAAGGATGCTGGGCCACCAGGCACTGTTGAAGGCGCCTTCCACGTCTAAGCTTATCATGGCTACACTTTGTTTGTTTCGTAGACTCTCTTCCACGTAGTCCTTGACAGCCATTAATGCATCAACGGTGCCTGCTTGCGGTCTGAATCCAAATTGGTTTGGATTTAGCAAACCGTTGTAGGACAGATAGTGAAGAATTCTATGTTGGATAATCTTATTTGTTTAACATATGTTGGTTTACAAACATAATAGGTTACAATTATTTCACGATTGTTTGTACTATTATAAAATAATTGTATATATGTACGTATAATTATGAACTAATTGTGACTTTTTAGGTTTCGACTCCAACACGCGTTAAAGAAATAAGACTAACCAAAATACTAAACATTAAATGCTTTGTGGTTACTTGTTATTTTAATATTTTGTTGGTAGGTATTTTAAATTTGTTGTATAATTATTTACAAAATTTTATACCAAAGGTGGTTTTTAGATCTACTATATTTCGATTACATTATTATTGCGTTACAATGTACTTTATTGCAAAGAAACACCTGGCTTATGCGTATGGAGAAGCAATCAAGAAAGAAATATATCCATTTGTAAAGTACATAACTTATCTATTTTATATTCTATGAAACTGTTGATATTAGAGATCGGATTACCGTCACCGAATGCAGAAAGCCATTAAATCACCTGCCTTCTCCTTGCATTGCTTTCCTTTAAGCACCTACATGCTATGTTCGAAATCCATTTATTGGTCACATTTTAACTATATTTCAGGAATCTAAATATATTTTAACAGTTGTATCACTAAAGACGAGATCAAGTCTACTCAGATGATGAATAAGAGATAATTAAATTTAATTCATGTTAATATACATTATTTGCAAGAGCCAATATACAGTAATAGAGCAATATTTCATTTTCGTATAATTTTTTTCGTGCTTATTTGCTTGAATATTTTGAGTTTTATTTTTCTTATAATAACTAAAAACACATAATGCTGTTACAAAAATATACCGATAAACGGACATGCAAATGAGAGCTGCGCGAAATCAGGTACTGCATATTCTGGCTTATACATTATATTTCTGTATGTATTATTGTACGAAATGTTGACATACCTTTATGTATTCTCTCATCTCTACGATTATGAATATTTGGCTACATTAAGACACATCAAGTCCAATAAGATATTATATGACAAAAATGATTGAATCACTTTTATTAGGTAGGCTCATAATATGCCTCAAAATATGAATGTTTTAAGAATTACATCAGCTATGATATACAATAGATACTATATTCTGCTTTTCAACTTAACAACTTAGTAAAAGAAACCCACACATTAAAGTCACAGAAAAATGAGTTTTTCACATGCACGTTTCACAAAATCACACGATCGTGCCCTCAGAATTGCAACACTATCAAACACGCTGGATTTTCTGCGAGAGTAGACTAGATAGGATTACTCAAGAAAGTGAAGAGCTAAGCTATTGTATTAGACTACTTAATCTGTCAATTAATGTGATAGATCTATGCAACAGATTAATGTTTTAGTGTATTTCATGCAGGCTCTCAAGTGACTTGAATACCCTTTTCAACAAAATATGTGTTAGCCTATATACCGATGTTATGAAATAATGGACTTATATTGCTGAATCAGACATATCTATTTAATCCCTGCAAGAAGATCTTCCCACCTTCCTCTCAATTGTTATCTCCCTGTGCACTGAAAAGATTACATTAGAACTTTTCAGTAGCACTGAATTCTTCCACGGATTGCAAGACTCTCGGAAGATAAAACATCCAAATAACACCTCTGATATCAGATAATTTATAACGTAGGGTGCTCAGCTTTGGTATTGTTTGATAACCAGATTTAACCAGAGGTATCGTGTGTAAATAAATGGTGTGACTTGTTGCATTTCTTGGAACAATGGCTTGGCTGTTAGTTGTATGAGCTCATTCATACGTAGTGTATTACAAAATCTACAGGTCTACCTCTTTTGTACTCATTCTGATCTTCAAAGTGTGGAAGAAGATCAATAGAATTAGTCAGGTAAGAAATAACGTTCACAATTGTTAATAAGTTCTGTAAAATATCTATAGCTTTTGACAGCCCAATTTTTTTTGTTTGTTTCTGTTTGTTTGGTCCTTGACAAGATCGACTCATTCTGTGAACAAAATTATTTTCCTTGGGCCAATATCCAAAAATGGTCCCATCAGCGATGATGGAAACAAATGTGTTATTTTTCGATTCAATGCGAATTATGTAATTTAATTCAACCTTGCAAAACACGCTACACAATACAGTTATGTAAAGTGAGGTTAAAACCAGGGTATATGATTCCGAAAATGCCATCGTACCGCCGTGACACCAAATACCATAATCTATATATAACCGATTTCAGTATAACCAACATAAAAGTGAAAATAAACTAAGGTAAAATGGAAGCAAATAGTGTTAATACAAATTTAGGATAATATTCTGTTAAGTTATGAAATATTCTAATACTATTTCATAAACTTGTAATATATATTAACATGTTAAATAATTAATTTGTATTATTTTGTTTGCAATCTCCATTCCCGGCAATAATCACCAGCTTAGGAAGTGTCGCAGTTAAGCAGGAGTTGCAGTAGGTCTAATAATCATTATTATTTAATGTTACTAGTGCTATTACTAGGGCCCGGATTATTAGGTATTTAACTATTTTGTTCATTGATAGTTAAATGTGATATTTTAACATAATTATCTGTTTTATTGCCATGGCAGTCACACAGTCCAATATTATAATACAAAACGACTAAATAAGTAGTTAAAACATAAAAATGGCTAAAACTAATTTTAATGATATTACGTTAAAATGCTTAATAAACTAATAATATGTAATCAATGTAATTATTTTTGTTCTACTAAAATTACTTTCAAATATCTGCCTACATTTTGCATCTTGCCCGTTGTTGCCAGTACTTTAATTGTACGATAAAATATAGCAATGTATTATGTAATGTTATACCTCATTGCCCTGGTAAAGAAAATCATTAGTGAACAGAAATCCCCGGTTTGTTTATAAATTCTAAGAAGCTTACCGTGCGATTTATTCACAGCGTTTTCCGAAAGTGAAGTATTAAATTTGGTTGATTAATTGAAAAATATTCTTGTTGAGTATATGTGAAGGAGTTTGAAATGAAAGGGGTAACTCTAAAATCTTTGTATCCTATAAACTGCTGAAAATGTGAAGGAGTTTGAAATGAAAGGGGTAACTCTAAAATCTTTGTATCCTATAAACTGCTGAAAATTAATCAATAAGCTTTGCGGTTCAGAGCGATTGAAAATTTAGGTAAAATAAAATAATTAATATATTTGTTTGAACGTGTTTATTGTATACATTAAAGTGAAACTTAAAAACTGTCTGAAAATGGCAAAAATTAAAATAAACTATTTTAATATGTTTAAAAAACTAATAAAGGATTTATAAAAACCTAAAATTCCGTGCCCTAGTTATTACGAATCATAAATTATATTAGTGTACAAAGTATTGTATTCAGCAACACTAAAAAAATAAAAATAATTTTATTGTTTATAATTCTTTTTAGATTAGATCAACTTCAGAAAACTTATGTGTAACCTTTTTATGGCCGTCCCGTTCAACATTAGAGGCTGTTCATTTTGCTTTGCATTTTCCAGATTATAATCTTTTTATTGCCCTTAATACTTTGTGTTAAATACAAAAATATTTTAAATGTGAAAATTTCACATTTAAAATATTTAATTCAATGTTAATTGAAATGCGCATTTGTATACGATACATCAACAGTAGCCTCATATTTTCTTCAATTCATTATTTTGTAAAAAAAAATAAAAAAAATTCGAAACATGAAATATCAAGGGAGGGCATACAGGTTTGGGTACTGAGGAATAGGTGAAAATCAGGTTTGGGTACTGCGAAATAGGTGAAAATCAGGTTTGGGTACTGAGAAATAGGTGAAAATCAGGTTTGGGTACTGAGAAATAGGTGAAAATCAGGTTTGGGTACTGAGAAATAAGTGAAAATCATATTTTTTTTCAGTAATGAATAATATTGTTCTGTAATCTTGAAATCTGAAACCTATGAAACCCCATACTAAGTGGAGACATTGCTAACTTTTTATACATTCCTGCCATGACTTATAAGGTTATGTTAAACTCAATCTCTATGACTCATGCCCTAATATGAGTATTTTCTTATACATAGAATGAGCATCAACATGACAGCCAACTCAACTGCAACAGACGTGTTAGCGGAGTTTGGATGGCTCGACTTCACATTGTTTGGGCTCATGCTAGGTTCCTCTACCCTCATAGGTGTATACTTTGGATTCTGTGGCAAGAAGGAAGATTCACCAAAGGAATATTTACATGGAGGAAAGACAATGGGAACTATACCTGTGGCTGTGTCACTAGTATCGAGGTAAGCAAATAAATCGATCCACTATGGTGATGAATTTCATGATGATGATAATGACATGACAATGGATTTGGTGATGTTTGGTTGAAAGATAATGTTAATAAACATTACTGGCGACGATAATGGTGACGACAAACTTTTCGATTTAAACATATTATTCTAAAAGGAAGATCAATCATATTCGAAAAGACTGACAACTTTTGGCTGAAGAATTTGCGTGAATAGCCTAATTGTAGTGGATTTACCACAAAAATAATCAGTTGATAAAATAACTCTTTGAAGAGATATTTTACACTCCCAATCAGATTCAATAATATTAAACATTTAATATCCCTAATATAAAATTTAAGTGGTACAGCAGTAACATATCTTACATTTTCACAATGCAAGGTTTTGGTATCCAGAAATAGAAATATCAACTCAGAGAATGGTATGTCTACGACTTGAATGTCAAGATTATCAGAGGTATCTAGGCCTATCCATTCCTCAACCTTCTGTCTGTCTTCTTTGTATACTATAGACTTATATGGAACCTTACGATTTTGTCTTTTGTAATGCATGATAATTTTGTTTGTTTGCATGTACGTAAGTTTAATTATTGTGATTTAAATAAATATTTTGATTTCAACTACAAAATCAAACACAACTTCAGCTGCAACATTTTCCTAAACTGTTTTCAGGAAAAATATCTTCTCGTGAGTCTATCTCCTGAAGAAATTGAACTGTTTATTTTCAATGTCTTAAGATTCAATGTTTGTAAGCATCCTAGATTTTAAATGAATACTTTTATTTATTTAGCTATGCTTTTTCCTTGTGGATCGACCCAAAAGTCCACATTTCGGTTGTGGACCTTGCTTGCGATGACTGTACATAATTATTTATCCCAAAGTCTGCATCTACCATTTCGATTGTCAGCGTACTCGATCGAAGTATCTTGAATCAAGTGCCTTAGACTGTGTTCGCCACTTGCACATCAACTGTAGATTTCCTTCGACGACAATTTTTAGTTGAGACTAGAATTTGGAACTAAGACTCAGATGCATGATGTCTGTTAGAAAATTGAGGAAATAAAAAAAATATAGGCTATCCTACTAGAATGTTGATCTATGTATTTTGATAGAACAACAATTCTTTAAAGTTTTTACTGCTACTTGAGTCACTGAAAATATTGAATCAAGGCCGAGTAACAAGCTTAACAGATGAATGTTTTATATTAAAATATGAAAATGTAATATGAAGATATGAGTTTTTGTTTCAGCACCATATCTGGAATCACAATTATGGGAGTCCCTTCAGAGATATACATATATGGCACACTGTACTGGCTGGTATGCATCTCTGCAGTATTCGTGGGTCTTCTGAATAACTTCTTTTTCCTTCCAGTATTCTACGAACTTCAGCTCACTTCTACTTATGAAGTAAGTGCTATGTTATGATCATAGAGTGGAATTCGGGAAGTCAAAACCCACTGTCGACCAATCTCAGGAAGACTTCTGACTTTTCTCCACTCGACAAGGCATATGCAGATGGGAATTTATTTATCCTTACTTTAGATCAGGATATGCATTTTCAAGTCTTAAGGCAGTAGCCAACAAATAATTTTCAATCGTCATTATTGTTACATATTTTGACATAGCATTAAGGATTTGTAGAGCTACCCCTTCCCCTATTTGTTTTTTACATATAAAATACTACAGCTTATATCACTTTTAAATACGAGATATTAAATAGATAAGTTAAATAGATAGACATTCCCACTATACTACTTCCATTTAAAAATAGTACATTATACAACAAGCCTGATTAAGCAGACGACTCTCCCCATCAGCTGTTATAGTTCTCGTCTTTTCCGATAGATGGCAGGTTGCAAGGTATGCAGGCTTGCAGCGCTTTTCTTCTATTAATGCCGCATTTGGATGGCTATACACGAATAGACCATTCCATTAAAAAATCATAATACGTAAAAATTTACAAGTGGAAAAAATAATCACCAATCTTACCAGGTGTATAAAGAATGTGATGAAATACTAATCTATTTGCTAACCATGAGTTATAAAAAGAAACTTCAGGCTGAAGAGGTGATGTCTGATGATGAAAATAACTGATAATCGCAAGAACCAGTATATTTATTTTTGTAATATAATACAAAATAGATTAAACATTGTAGGAAATAAGCCATGACGGTAACCCGTCAAGCATTTAGTCATGAAATTCTTTAGACGGCGGTGGAAATTATACGTTTGGCCTTACACATTAGACATGAAAGGCGTTAGACATTTTTGGTTAAGACATTTTGACCTAGACAAAATGGCAATATACCCTCTAAGATAGGCTTATTTTTAAAATATACATCTTTCTTCAGACCATGGGAAAACCGAGCTAACATACAATGTATATATTGATTAGTTTGATAATAACATGCTGTGAATTAATCTGTTCTAGTATCTGGAGTTGAGGTTCAACAAGAGCATTCGCATCATGGCATCAGTGCTTTGTACCATTTCAATCATCCTCTATATACCTATAGTTGTATATGTTCCAGCTCTTGCTCTCAGTCAAGGTACGGTTAGCTTATAACTACTGAAATTATAAATTTACAGAGAATGGCAAATTTAACAGAATCATTTTCTGTTTTAGAATAATAATAAGGTATAATTAGGGATGGGTCCTCGATACTTTCGATACCTCGATACTCTCGATACTTGCATGGTATCGGCATCGAACGATACTTCAGAAAACTAGCTCGATACTTTTTCGATACTTTTGTAATTCTGCAATTAAGTGAGAATGCTAGTATTTTTTAACAAAGACTTGTAAGTGGACTGTTTAAAAAACTAATTTTAGTTTTAATGTCGAGTTTAAAAATAATTATAGGCTACTGATGATTTTAATTTTGTTTCATTAAATATGCAGACTGAATTAATTTAGTTGGTATTACACAGTTCTCTCAAATTTTTATTTTTATTTTTATTGAAACTGGAAATGTTGAAGGTATCGAGTATCGAGGAAAAAATCATGTATCGGTATAGAGTATCGAGTATCGAGAAAATCTGGTATTGACCCATCCCTAGGTATAATAAAACCGCAGACAATACATTTTGTAGAACGATAGAAGAACAACTTTTCAATTAGATGCGTCATGTTCTGAAAACCATGTGATATACTCGCATAATTTTTTCGACTCTAAGCGGAGGCAATAACACTTTTTCACTTCACTTACTGATATAGAATAAGTGTTGAGGGGAATGTTTATTCACTTTTCTCAGTTCGTCATATAAAATTTGATTTTGTACAAATGATACCGACTTTTAACGAGCCTTAAGAGTATTTTGGAGAAACTCTTAATATAAGCAACTTGAACTGGCTGATACTGTGGCTGTTGAATTTTCCAGTTAGGCAGATGATACTTTTAGTACAGAATTGTTGAAATAACCCTATGTAAATTCCTTCATTTTTAACTAAACTATATTGTTATTGGTTTGTTACAGTGAGTGGATTTAACATTCACTTCATTACACCTGTGCTCTCTGTGATATGCATATTCTATACAATGCTGGTAAGATCTCTTATTCTTACATTATTATTTGAATTACTTTTTTCATTTTTTAGTTATTACCGTGTTGTTGTTATTATTATTATTAACAAGGTATTGTGCTTTTGGAAGCATAATATTATATCCTTTTTATTTATTTTTTGAACATAGTTTAATTCCTACTTTATTTTTAATTTTGGGTTACGAGTAAATAACTTAAAACTATAGAAAAGTCATTGAATCTTTTTACGTTATGAATGAAAACTGGATATTCTACTGTTCTATTGCAAATTTAGGGAAATATGCCTACTATATACGGAGAATTTATGATCACGACTTTTAAATAAATCCACTATGTGCCACATTAGTCTGAAATATCTGCTTTGCCTGTTTTCCCTACCATATATCATTCCACCATACCTCCAATTATCATTCTATGACCATTCGTTGGAATAAAGAAATTTATTTTAATATCTGCTTTAAACAATTAGTCGAAGTAATGCATTTATACGTCTATAGCAGTGAAAACGTTAATTATCACAGGTTAAGGTATCATAGGTAATCTCGAGTTGGATTTAGTAAGACTATTTCATGAATAAAATAAATTATTATAAATAATAATTACTTTCTTACTTTGTTAGGCTACACGAAAAATCTGAAATGAAAAAGTCTGGGTCTTGGAAGAACAAGAATTCTGCTGTTACACGACTTGTACGTACGGTAGTCTACTGGTTACTAAAATCAGGAAAATAGAGATGAAAAGCGGAAACAGCATTCCAAGTTTAAGAACCAGCCACTAGAGACAACGCTTAATAATGATGATGATGATAATAATAATAATAATAATAATAATAATAATAGTAGTAGTAGTAAAGAGTTGATTTTATTAGGCAGCATTTAAATGTGCAAAAAATAACATTTAATTGTAATGGTATTTAGTGTTAGAAATTATTAAAAGACTTTTAGTAAAGTAACAGTAATTAAGCTTACACAGAAATGCATAAACTAAGTTGTAGAAACTGTATCGCTGCAGCCAGATATTACCAATACCCTAGATAAGACAATCATTAAAAATTGTGTTTTTTACTACAGGGTGGCCTGAAAGCTGTGGTGTGGACGGACTTCCTACAAGGGGTATTAATGGTTGTAGCCAGCATAGTTACTATAATTATTGGAGTTATACATGTCGGAGGATTTGCAAATGTATGGGACAGAAGTATGGATGGTGGGAGAATCCGCTTCTTTGAGTAAGTGACACGTTACTCATGTCATTATATGGCTCATGTTAAATAATATATTCTATATATATATAATTTTTAGTAAGTACGTTAATAAAAAACAATAGAGCCTATACGCCGCATTGAAAACTTAAGTCTCGGGTTATATTTGGGAGTGCAGCCTAAACTAGTTATTTAAATATATTCTTTGTTTGACCATACTAAAATACGCTATTATATATGACATAATAGTATCTCAATCATATCCATTAAAGTAAAGATTTTCATGAAAACACAGGTGTGGTATCGATTACTGTCGAATACGGAACAAACTTGAAACCTTGAGAACAAGTGAAACAGCGTAGTAAACGATCTTTATTTAAAATAAAATAAATTCTGTTCGTGTAAATTTTAATACTATACTAAATCGAGCGTTATAAAAATACTACTTGTTTCAAGAAAACAGCCAAGAAGAAGGTTCGACTAGACCTCCAGCTGCCATCAATCGCAGAAGACAAGATTTACGAGAACTTACTAACAGCTGATTGCTGATGTCAGTCGTTTTAGTTTGTTTAATGATCCTAAAATCTCAAAACTTAAACATTTAATTATGGTCGAACAAAAATAAAGATCCCGCACGAAATCTGTGCCGATTGCCTAAGTCACTGCATTACGTTTTCGTGGGGACTGTAGCGTCGTTTGGCCTTCTACCTATCTCTCTCGCACAACAGTACCTCCCTTTCCATTTGTAAAGGCCAAGCTACCTCTCTCTCTCGCACAATAGCATGTCTCTCTCTAGAGAGTAACGGTCTCATCGGCACAGATTTTGTGCGAGATCTTTAGTCGTATACAACATACTCGTATCTTAATAAATGCCATTATAGGCTTTTTGCATATGCACAACAATGCATATCCTAATCTATACAGCCCCTTGAAATGAGCTTTGCTCATTGGGGTCTTTCTTTACTGCTAATTAAAAAAAAATAGTTTCTCACTCCCCATTATGTTTAAATGATTAATAACGCAATAAAGAGTGCATTATAAATAATGTACACTCATTATTTGGTTTCAGTAAAAGGAGTCTTCAGAAACTACAACCACTAATGTGTCTGAAAGAAGGTATTAAAGCATTTCATAAAGGAGTTTAATCCAAAATGAACATCTCTCTCGTTCATTCTTTATTGCCAGAAGAACATAACTTATTAATTTTTCGTTCCTTAAAATGAGAAACACAGGTTTCATTTTGAAGTATTAAAATTCTGTAGTAATGTATGGTAGAAGAGAGCTAAATACTTTTTTAAAACGTACTGTATTTACATCGGTAAACTTCTGGACGGCCGTTTCGGAGGTGGTGTTTCTTCGTCTTCAGCTGAGTGCAAAATGTATTTACCAAGGTAAATAGGCCTACACTGCGTTTTAAAAATCACTGAACATTTTTAGTTCAGTGATTTTACTCTTCAACGCTCAAGTCGGACAGAAGAATGAATAAAGGAGATTTATAATACACGCAAGAGAGAGGCATATTTTTCGAATCATGTAGGCCTATATTTAGACAGGACATAGAAGGACTGTCTGGTGTATTCTTGGACCAAGTGTTTATTATTAATGTCGGCAATTATGCCATTGTTTCCTAATATGTATCTTTATATTTTGCAAATCCTTGAGTCTACAAGTGGTATAAAATTTTCTATTAGGTTTATTTACAATATTATACAACTATTGACAACTATTTTCTCAGAATTGTATTTCAATTCATTTGAAGTGATTGCTTGAATTTCATTTAACAACATTAACGAGGATGTGTTCGGACTTTACTGGCATATTTAGTTTCGGCGCTTCTCGTTTTTTGAGATTGGCTCAGACACGAGAATTGCGGTGTAAGGATTTTATCTTCCACTAAAAACCTACAAAACATCACCACGAACTTCTTGGAATGCAGTTACATTTTCTTTGTGCTTGTTATTTCTAAGGAAAAATAATAATTATAAAGTGTGCAAGCCTAACTCATTAAATTATTTCGTAAATTTCGACACATCAATTTATTAAGAAATTAGCCCAGTTTCGATCCCTTCTGGGTATTTTTTGCCGGTTTAACTTAACATCTGAAGATAACGGCGCAACGACTTCCATAAGTTGAACTGATTTAGTGCCCAATTTTCCACTCAGCTCAAAGTTTTCTTTTCTCGGAGGATCAAAGCGTGGCCTAGTAATAACAGAGTAGTTTTATCTTTCTAAAAATTAACTAAGACCACGAGGTCTTCTGTTCCCCTCATCAATTACTCAGGCCAATGAAAGGTTATCATTTTATAGATGCTTAAATGGCATGAAGTTCTACAAATCATCTAGATCTGGGACTTTTATTATAGCTAGATAGTTTATCAAAATTATGTATCTGGAGTATAAGAGAAATCCTAAGAGAAATGTACTTAAAAATACATTCACATTTCCCGGAGCCAGAGAGTAAACTTTCTACGGAACAATAACAATTTTCAATTTCAGGGATAAATAGGCCTATGTCTCCTCTTTTATTTGTACTAAGAGTGCTATAAAGGATAAATCTTTGATCTTTGCATCATACACGTACCGTATTAAAAGATTATTGCACATTTATATATTTTTTGTTTTCATTAGAGCTCATATAATTATGATCGTATCCTATTGCGTTTTAAATTAACTACCTTACGACAATGTTACTTACGTTATTTGAAAGCGAAGAAACCAATAACACCAATGAAGGATGAAGAGCCTTACCTGCAACAAACAAAGGAATAATAGTTATTACTAATAATGGAAGGAAGCTGTAAAGAGTTATCTAAAATACATTATTTGCAATGAGAATATTTTCGGATTAGAAACCTCGAACATCGACTTTACGTGCCGATGCTCTACCAATTGACCTAGTCAGAATCCAATTCCGCGCCAGATGGAAACTCTCTCTCCTGTGACTGATTACCCTATTGGTCTACCTCACTGAAAATCACGCAGTATTTTGAGGTACTTTAATTTAGTGATTTTGTGACCGGTCACCGGAGAATAGTACGAATAGGTAGATTGTTATTTAGTTCATATTTTTCCGTATTTTGTCAATAGCCACAAAGGGAATAAATAGTATTCAATAGCCCGTTCATCAAGAGCTTTGATTTAGGTAAATTCTAATTGCGAGAACTTAGGTTCGTTTTATTATAATATAATTTTTAAAAATTTCTGGAGATATCACAAACTGAAGCAGTGTTGTTTTAGTTTACTGTAATAACGTAAAACAAATTATGGTTTACTTTTTTAATAGAAATAAATATGAAAAATGAAAATATATGTGACGCATCGCTAAAAGAATGCCATCCTTCATAAAATAAATGGCTTGGCATATGCACGCTTTGTAATTTTCCACTTAAAGAATAAAGGTTATAAAATAATACATGTTACTTAGGGTATCAAGAGAATGTCAAGTAGATTCAAGATGAAAAGGAAATTAACAATACAAGCTTCTCTGGTACTAGTCACAAGGTTGTGATGTTTTCATTTAATTTCAACTAACAAGTAAAACGACTGAATGCATTTTAAGAAAGCCGTCGCGGTGGCTCATGCTTAGCGCGTGGGCCTGGCATGCTAGCGGTCCCGGGTTCAATCCCCGGGCCTGGCGGGCGTGTCATTCGTGGTGGACGAAGCCGTGACCTTTGGGGGTTTTTCTCGGGGATCCTCCCGTTTCCCCCTCTCATTCCACCAACACTCTCCATTTCATCTTCAAACTCCCCCTCATAATCATCCCGTTTCCTTTCCCGGTTTCCGGTATACCCTCGCCCCCAGCACCTGCTGTGGGCCTCTCCCGTCCTCCCCGTTGCTTGTGGTCCTGAAGTTGCTGGCTGGTGTGCTGCCAACCTGGGGGCTCTATAAGAGGTACCGAGGCAGCGGCACACGTGGCATGGTAGAGGTATCTGTTGGATGTAGGGGAGTTCCGTGGGGGCTCGCGGTGGGGTCTGTTGTCGAGGGACCGTTGGGCTTGCAAATCATTCCATTCCGGAGGTTGGCACAATGAGCCACAAGGCTGAAGTGCTTAGGGTAGTCCCAACCCGCCTTCCCCTTCAGGGGCCAAATACATACATACATACATACATTTTAAGAAAACACTGTTCTCTTATGCAGGATGGGTTTATCGCCCTTCGAAAGGATGTCTTTTTGGATAGTAGTAATCGGCAACACATTCATGTGGCTTGGACTAGCTACTAATCAAGCTATGGTGCAGAAGTTCCTGTCGCTTTCGTCATACACAAATGCACAGAGGTAAGAACTTAAATTTACATATGTTCTTTTGATTTGTAAAACTTATAATTAAAAGATACTTCCTGGAAACCTAGAAAGATATTTTAGTCAGGTCCTTCTTTAGATAGGCCTGGTTAAAGAAAGAATATGGTTCAATCTTCCATTACACTCTAAAAACTTCGTTATATATTAATTTTTGTATTTATCCATGTTTTATTTATTTGCATAATTAAAAGTTGAAACAAAATTATACAGTTAAAATTCTTTAAATCAAGAAGTGGGTTAACTGCTTCCTTGGTATTTTAGTTTATTAAAATAAAAAAATAAATACTTTTGGGTACCAGAAAGTTTATTGAATGTCTTCGGCTACTTCGTACTGCTTCCCAGAAATCTATATAATATTTAAAAATTTAAATGACAATATTTTCTGTGAATTAGGCTATACGACGACGAGAAGAGACAGGATTTAGTATCTATTAAATTTTCAACAAAACAATTGTTAAACTTTCAAATCTAATGAACCAGAATCTATACGTAATTGATTTCACAAATTGAAACATTTTTTAATACATTATAAATGGTATAGTTTGGAAAATTTGAAGTCTTAGTGAAGTAGTCTTATTTTTTAATAATTGTCGTAGGCCTAAGAGCACTGTTGTGCTGGTCCATACATGAAAAGAACTAGATAAATTTAGATTAAAATTCAATACAATCCCCTAAATTTTTAATTATTTATTAGAGCTTAGTAATAACAGCAAATTCCCATAATTTCTTTGAATAAGAAAGGAACTTTAATTCTATTTATGTGAAAGCATGAATTTATTATTTTATAATAGCCTAATAAATTCTGATATTATAAGCAGGAGACTGATGATGACATCACACGTCCCTTCCGACTTCAAAGAGTTTAGAACTGTGTTGTTCAAATCTGGAATAAAAAATACAATTTCAAAATGTTCAGTTCTTTAGTAATCATTAGATCATCTGTTAACAGACATTACCAACTGGCAGTTACTTTCATGTAGAGTAAAGACTATGTTATTCAGTATAGACCCACGTTCTGACAAAATGTTTAGAAAAAAAAAACTGATCTGAAATCTAACTTCAGCAGTGTTTTTGTTCGACAATACTAAAATATGCGTATTATATGAGATGGAACAGTATCATGATGATATCCAATGATTTACAGATATTCATTATAACACTGTTGACCAAATATCGATTAATATCGTACACGGAACAATATTCAAGCCTCGAAAGCAACAATTAAAACTGCACAATAAACAACCTGCATTTAAAATAAAATTAATTCTGTTCATGTTAATTTTAATGCTATAATAAATTGAGTTAATTTAATGTGAGTTGTTTGAGTTTAAAACGTCAAAACAAGCCTGAAACATGCATGCTTAGCCGCCTGTTATGTATTGCAAAAGACGAAAACTGATAGCCGAGAGGTGTTACAAGGTATTATAAAACCCTAATACTTAGACATTTAATTATGGTCTAACAAAAACATTCCAATGCAATGTTTAAAAACTTCATTGTCCTATAAGGGTGACTATTTTACACGTGATAAATATTCCAGCTTGAACCCTTATACACTTACAGATTACTGGAGATACGAATGCTATGACCATTAAAAGTACGCTATAATTAATATTACAGAAATATTTTAATATGTTCTGTTAACAGCATACAATACAAACATATTTTTACATCATATTATAAAAACAGAGACTAAAATATAATTATAAATTATGATTTGACAGATTTTAAAATGAGACAACAATATCCCAAGTCTATGATAAAAACATTAATATTATTGCGATAAAATGGCTAAAAACAGCTATTATGTTTTTTATATGAGATGCATAGTTCCAATGCAACTATGCAACTATGAACTATATTTTATGTACTTAACCCTTCCTCATTGCTTAAATGTAGGCTATAATTTATCCTGTCGAGAAGTACAGATTCAAAAAAACAAACTTATAAAATTTATTCAACCTAATGCATCACTCATTTTACTATATCCCAATTTTTTGCTTTTCATTTTGGCTCCTCGTGCTTGTCATTCCTCTCTTAACACATAATGTTTAATATATATTATGTTTTGCTTTTTATTTATGTTATTTACTATTTGCTTTGTTTTTTGTGTGTATTTGTGTATGCCATGTGTGTGTGTGTGTATTTTGTATGTAGCGTCGCTTGCCCTGAATTTTTTGTTTTCTAATTTCCAGTGATCTCTGTTTTCTATTTGCTGAGCTGAGCTGAGCCCGAGCACGAGCTTTTGCTCATTCGGGCATCAGTTATGATATGTATATTTTATGTTTTACGATGGTAAATAAATAATAATAAAAAATAATAATAATAATAATAAAATTAAAAAAATAGTCGAGTTCTATTGTTCTTGAAGCAGCTGCGTGTAAATAAAGAACTTGGTTATGACTTCGTATTGTAATGTCAATGAAATCAATATTACTGCTTCCAGGTCACTCGTTTTTTTCGTGATTGGATTAATTGCAATTAAAAGTGTTTCCTGTTTTACCGGACTCCTGATTTACGCTACCTACCATCAGTGCGACCCTCTAGATGCGAAGGTAAGTTTTTTCCTAATTTATTCATTTCACATAACATCAATTTTATTGCATAATACATTTAACGTACCAGTACAAGAATATTTACATTATCAAACTGCGTTCTGATTTTTACAGGTAATTAAGAAACCAGATCAGCTACTGACATACTATTTAATGGACATAGCTAGTTATGTGCCAGGTCTTGCAGGGCTCTTTGTAGCTGGAATTTTAAGTGCTGCATTAAGGTTAGTATACTTGAAACGTTAGAATTATTTCTTCATCTCTATACGATCTACCAAAAAAATATCTGAACTAAGTCAGTATTCTAGAACAGTTTTAATTTCTACTTAGAAAATAATTTATGAGAAAACAATTTTTGGTTTAAAATCTATTCATTCAATTATTAATGCTAAGCTTTGTCGTTTGGGCACTCTTTAAATCAAGAAAACTTTGAATAAAAATAAAGTCATTTAAAGTATTTTTATTACAACATTCGGAGACATAGAGAATAATTTATTCAGCTAATGCATGGGAATTTCCCTAACCTCAACTATTTCCATTATTAATAAAATACAGGGTAGTATGCTAACTAATAAAACATCAATTTAGCATTTACTATCCCCAAGGGTATATTAACTAATGACTATCAGTAAATAATTCACGATTTTCTTTTATATTATGTCGTTTGGGCACTCTTTAAATCAAGAAAACTTTGAATAAAAATAAAGTCATTTAAAATATTTTTATTACAACATTCGGAGACATAGAGAATAATTTATTCAGCTAATGCATGGGAATTTCCCTAACCTCAACTATTTCCATTATTAATAAAATACAGGGAAGTATGCTAACTAATAAAACATCAATTTAGCATTTACTATCCCCAAGGGTATATTAACTAATGACTATCAGTAAATAATTCACGATTTTCTTTTATATTATGTGTTTCAGCACAATGTCGAGTAACCTGAACTCGCTTGGTGGAACGCTCTATGAAGACTTCATACGTCCATGTCTAAGAGAAAATATATCCGAGCGAACTGCAAGCAACGTCATGAAAGTAATCGTTGTCTTGGTCGGGGCCATTTGTGTTGGAATAGTATTTATAGTTGAAAAGTTGGGGAGTATTTTACAAGTTAGTACCTCAATGAATATCTATTATATAATATTTTAATCAGGAAAACAACAATCTATGTATTTCCAACAACGATAGGCCTACACTTAATCAGATAGCTTTCGCAAGTTCATAGATGAAAATTGAATCCTGCAAGAAACATAGGAAAAGACAATCATCAGTGTAATGAATACTCGGCTCAAGTTTCTTCTTGACGAGTGTGGAGAAAGATTTTCATTCAGCGCCCAGAATCGACCTGATTCCTTCTATAGAACTGTAAAATTATGTATAATGAAATTACCTTAAAATACTCTGGAGAGGGATGAAGGGGACTAACCCAACTTTCATTTCTTAGAAATAGATTTGTTTCCTTAAAATTTTATCTTATCTTTAGGACAACTTTCTTGCACAGCTATCGTAATAGTATAAGTTACTATCGAAGTAATTTCATAACCAGGCCAGTCTTTTCATAATATTAAACTACCAGCATTCGATAAAATGGTTTTTTAAGACTTCGGGTTTAAAAATTGTTGCTAAGAGGACTTATTAATTATAATTATTATAGTCAGTAAATATTTGTACAGAGTAGAAATAGCATGTAACTGTGCACATTCTAAGACGTTATTCCTTAGGCAGAAACAAACAATAATTCCGATACTATACTTGTACCAGATGTGTATCGGTAGCGTGCCAACCTACCATCCTGGCGGTCTGGGTTCAATTCCCGGCCGGGTAGGGGGTTTTTCCGTAACGAAAAATCTCCTTCCCGGGTTCAGGATTGGCTGTTTGTCCATTAGTAGGAAGTAATGGTTGTGAATGGGTACATTAAAACATTATGATTACTGATTAGGCTGCAAAGGTGCATTTCTATTTTTTATTTATAACTTTTTTTAGGTGGAAATTGCCAAAAATGCATACCTCATCAAACATACCTTTAACAAAACATACTAAGGTGCAATTGAAACTATACCAGCCGCAATAGTCATAATCAAGTCCGGGTGGAGTTATGGAAATGACATGGCTCATACCATATCAAAGTACAAAGTACTAAGCGGTGTAACAGTGACAATTCCTCTGATTGGCTATTAACAATATGCCTTTAACTTTGGGGAACAATCTAACGAAGCATACACAGTATGTGCCTTTAGTATGATCTAGGAAACCTTAAGTTTTCCATTAATTTACATATCGTATTAAACTAACATATTTCTAATTTTTCTATACCTTCTAATTAACTATATATTTTTTTCAGTTATCAATGAGTATTGGCGGCATCACAGGAGGCCCTATAGTTGGACTTTTTTCATTCGGAATGTTTGTTCCAAGAGGAAACTCAAAGGCAAGTGACAACAACTTATTATTAATTAATTATGGTTGTGTACTGTCGAATAAAGTACCATTAAATGCATAATTATTTATTCAATATTTAGGGAGCTCTAGTAGGAAGTATAACAAGCATGCTCTTCATGGCCTGGTTAGCATCTGGTGCCCAGAAGGCGATTGCAGATGGAACGTTTAAACAGTCCACTCTTCCTAGAACAACAGAAGGATGCCATGTCAACACAACCTTACTAGAAGTTTCAACGTAAGTGATTTTCAATTGAAGTACTCAGCTACCTACGATTTACGGTAAACGTATATGATTGTAAATACAGAGACATATATAAAAACTAGAGAACTACTGTAAACCGTAAGGACAGTAGTGGATAGGGGACTACTGGCTATTCACTTTCCCTGTATTGCTTATTTAAAAAATATATATTTATTTATTCTACCAACTACCTGAATAAATCCCAATTAAAGTTGGCGTAGTTTTGCCAATAAGTATTATACAATATAAAAATACAATAAAATAAATGAATATGTGAAGATAAAGAAGAAGATACATGAATGATTTGTTATAAATACAATTAATTTAACAAGACAAACGAAAAACTAAGCCAATCATATGGAATATATAACATTTCAGGAATAAACCCTACGTACTGATTTAATGATAAACCAAAATCCAGAAAGTCATTTTGAAGTGATAGAGAATCATATTGTCTACACATTTGAATTACAGATGAACATTCTAACATTTTTTACTTAATGACAGGAATATATAACAATTCCCTACTTCTTAAATTTAATAATAATTGTACTACATTAAATGTAATACGTTTTAAAAGTTAATTGCTATCAATTATACCATTTATAATTTTATATAAGAATAACTGTTCGCTACCAATCTTCAACCAATTAGAATTATAAAATTAAATTCATTTAATAAAGTATTATAAGAAATTCTAAACATGTATTGTGCCTGCAAAATTTTGGTCCAGCTTGCCCATACATGAATGGAATAGGATTGCACTTGAATATATGAATTGTGTAAATATGGTGGAAGAGATTTCTTGAGCACACTTACATTATAGAAGATACTGTTCCCATCAGTACACCAAAATTACTGCAAAGATAGGAGTTAAGCTTACAGTTAGTACATTTTGCATTCGAGGCGTTACCATATGGATAATAATCTTAGTGCAGATTTTATAACGTCAAATATTCGAACAAACTGTGTCGCTAATCAAGTATAATGCAAGAGATATGTAACTTAACTGGATTATAATTATATTATCACATCTAACGTAATTTCTATAAAATACACTGACTTCATGAACAATGTCTTAAGCAAGAAGAATAACAATGACTTTTAAATTCTGTTTCAGATTGAACGTGGAACCGAAAGAAGATGCATTTATTGTTTTCAAAGTGGCGTTTATGTATTACAATCTGATTGGCCTAGCGATAGTTTTTATCGTAGGAACAATCGTAAGCCTATTGACAGAATCGCCTAATCTCGAAGAAATGAATCCTGCTTTATTTACACCTCTCGTGAGGAAGTATATTCCTCAAAAGAGCAAGATATATGACGTGTGCAAACCATCCGAAACTGAACTGTTAAATTCAGTACAAAATTGAAAAAACTGCAAATATGTTATAGACTGTTACATAATATGAAAGCCTCAGTTCTTGGAACTATCCAGATAACACTTCCCCATGCTACTTAACTGTAGACATTATTGAACAATAGACTGCCCTGATTAAAAATCTAGAAACAATACTGACAGGTTTCTGGCTTTTCTTGAGATAGTTCAGTCCGTGTCATGTGCCGTGTTGAATAGTTGCACCCGCCGCGTTAGTGTATAATAACATTATGTCAATTTTCCGACTCGCGTGTAAAATTGGTCGAATCGGCGACAATCAGAGGAATATGTACACTCTAAATACGCTGACTCTGGGATTAGCGAAAACTAAGCGACCCTCATTAGGACGGGACTCATTTTGAAACCATTCCGCAAAGTTTGCTCGGGACTCGGAGTCAAGTGAGTTGAGGCTTTTGAGTTATGGAACAGTCTATACTAGGTTTATC
Source organism: Ectobius pallidus (assembly GCA_964059195.1). Lineage (NCBI taxonomy): Eukaryota > Metazoa > Arthropoda > Insecta > Blattodea > Ectobiidae > Ectobius > Ectobius pallidus. The sequence goes on from CAXKWD010000006.1 coordinate 110,225,471, forward strand.
TTTATAATAGTGCAGTGCTATTGGAAAACGTATGCAAGAGGAATGATTTATGAGAGTAAAATGAAAGTTATGGGCAGAGTTAACCATCGATTGCATTTTATCTTTAAGAGTACTCAGAATACCTGGTGCCATAGCTCAATATCTTAACCTAGCATGCAGAATACTGTGTTAAATATCAAGGTAAGTTTAATTTCTAACCAAATAACAGTATCCTCATATGAACGTAAGTATATAAAAATTACTTTAAAAACGCAGAAAATGAATGCAGATCTTAAACGCTGATCCATTTTTCCTCTGTGAATCAAGACTCTACATAACACATTAAAAAAAACAAAAAAACTTGTTTCATATAAAGTACTATGTATCCACATACAGGATTATAGAGGTCTATGTCTTGATAAAGACGAAAAATGCAAAATAATGTCAAATCAAATTGCTCTTATTTAATCAATTATTTCATGATAGTCTAAACATTTGTATATTTTATGCTATCGTTCAACCTTCATATAAAAAGAAGATGCAAAATCATCAAATTCCTTGCTCTACCAATTATCCATGTGTAACATTTAAACAAGGAATGTACACAGCCGATATCTGTAACAGGCGCTCGTTTGGTAGATGTTTCCGAAGGAATTCTGATGTTTTGCATTCATTCTCAAGGCAACTTATTTTGAAACAGTGTCAGCTGCTTTTCGGTTTTGTTATCTTTGTCGATGTTTGTGGGCCTCATTTTCTTAATTATACACATAATTACAGCTTTCTGAAATCGATTCAATGAAACACTGTAACTAATTTACTGGCGGTGTGTAGTCGCTTTCTTCCTTTCCTGCCGCGGGCTAGAAACGTTCAACGCATATATAAGCATAATTTACTAATAAGTTATAATTATGGACCTAGTAACCTAGTATATTTACGAGGACCAACGCGGAGTCAGAAAGGGTATATTTAGGGAGAAAACATAAACATTTCTCTAGATACATAATGTACAGTATGCACATTTGCGTGCACGGAATCTTTCCGATATAATGCGCAGTGGTTAGTGCTTGTAAGGGGATACACAGCCGGCTCCTCCAGGACCCATCCCTGTGCATCCCTTTTTTCGCTTTGGCGGACACACAGCAGAGGATAACCCTCCTCTAACTCTTATTCCCCTCACTCACTCCTGAACCTAAAACCGACCTGTGTTCATGTTTGACAGCAGCCGATCCGAGTGGGGTTACATTACCACAAGCGTAAAGTACACAAGGGCGAAAAGTAGAGCAATAGAACACAAGCGCCGAAAAGTTGTTGGGACCGGAGTATGGCCTATGGTCAAGGGCTCCGGGGCGGTGGAGGGCCCCCAAAAAATACATAAAAAAAAGGTTAATTTTTGAGTACCAGACTAGTCCTGAGCGTTCATCGTAGGATAATGTGTGTGGTCGGATTTGAGTTTAAACCAATAAAAGATTGACTCACCCAGGGCAAGCGTGGAACACAGATGCTAAGGTGATTCAATGACAACTTTAAATAAAGAAAAACACTAGAAGATACCAGAAGGATCGGAAAGTTTCCGTGCACTCGACTGTATTTCTTCCACCCTGGCTTAGGCGGATATGTAGATATGTAGTAGGTCAACCGTGTTAATTGTCTTTGATTAAGTTAATACCCTTTGAAAATCGGGAAATATTTTCCATGCAGGTATAATTGGACGAGAGAATGTAATAATATCTGAATAGGGGAGTCATCTTCTACTTAGCTCGTATCGATTAATCTTGGATACATCTTCAGAAATCAGTAAAAATTACGGGTAAAATTACGAAGGGAAGATCCACAAGCAAGGTAAAATGTTAACAATACCGCAATAGCAGCTAATGATGTATCCTAACAAATTGCCTTAAAAATGGATTCATATTCAGTTATATTTAGTTGGTATCTTCTATGCATTTCCTGGCCAACTTCCAGATAAGTTACTATCTGGCAGGCAGGCCCTTAATATAATTCAAATTATACACAATGTTTCGCTAGATGTCGCTAAACGCTTAGGACTTGCGATCAATATAATGAATTTACCTCAGAACATGTACTTTCAGGTATATTGGTAACTTTTCCAATTACATTTTTTATGAATTTATGTTATTCATTTATTATTTTTACAAGTTACTACAAAAATGTTCTATTTCAAAAATAAAATAAAAACACAAACAAAACATACTACTTCTAGTAAAATATAGTAAGTTAAAACTAAACATTCATATTGAGAAATACACTCGAATGAGAAAGACCGGGTGCAGTCCCAAAAAGAATCAGAGTGAAGAGAGAGGGTAGACAAAGAATCGATTAAAAATATATAAATTATGTATTATTATAATATATTGAGTCCCTGATATTCAGGTAACCATGGAGCGCTTGTAGACTGTCATTTTATTTCTACCAAGTTTACCTAAGTGCAAATTAGTGATTTAACGGCCACTCTGCCCCTCAGATGGCCATATTGGAGGATATTGTTGTTGTAGTTCTGAGAGTTTTTCCAAACTAATCTCTAGATAATTGGGCAACCTTTCAGATAAAATATGTTACCTGAGGTTTAACTAGAGATTGGTCTTTACAGTTAAGAGACAGCTTATAACAGGTAGCTCATACCTATGGGAATGAAACTATACTCTGGCTTCGGACAAATAAAACAGATTGTTAAGGAAATAAGTTAATTTATACTAGCAAATACTTATCTCTAGAATCTTCAAACTGATAAAAAACTGTACATGGAGTACATATCATACTTTAGAATGTTCGTGTATCCTATCAGAGAGGACGCTACTGAAATACTACACAGAAATAAATTTATCAGAACATAAGTTTTATCAGAACATAAAATTATTTATAGCAAAGAAAATTATTTAAGTTAAACATCCTGTAGGATAATAAAAACCCAAAGGGATTTACGTGTCTTAATATGCAAAAATTTTAATTTATTTTTGCTTACAGAATGACTCCCAGTGAAAGTTCTTACACTGATATCTACAATGATGGCTATGAGGGATTTGGTTGGTTTGACTTCACATTATTTGGCTTCATGCTTGGTTTATCCGCTTTGATTGGTATATATTTTGGTACTTATGGCAAGAAAGACGATAGCCCTAATGAATATCTCCATGGTGGAAAATCAATGAACAGTTCTGCTGTAGCTGTTTCGTTGGTTTCAAGGTTGTTATTATATAAATATGCATGAAAAATTCACACTAAATTAATGGGAACAACTTTGGAAATTTCTTAACTAAATTTTTACTAATGCAGATAAAAAGCATTTTAAATAAATTTAGTGTAATTAGCTTTAAATTTCATGGTGAGTTTGGAAATAATTTGTATATAGAATATTGTGTAACCTTTCCCAATAATGTATTTCAGTATGATATCAGCGGTTTCTGTCATTGGATATCCAGCGGAGATTTACCAGTACGGCACTACGTATTGGTGGTTACTTGTATCTGTTGTCTTTGCTTCGGTCGTTAATTATTACTTCTTCCTTCCTGTATTATATGAACTTCAGCTTACATCTGTATACGAGGTATTGTATTAAATAGGCTAGTGATGAAATATGTTCGAGCACTTGTCTTATAAGAAATAACAGAAATATGAAGACATACACAGAAGAGTTTAATGCTTTGTTTAAGTAATGTGATCAATATATCTTTTTCAGTATCTTGAAATGAGGTTTAACAGAAGTGTCCGTCTAGTGGCATCTGGTTTATGCACTGTTTACGCTTTATTATATGTACCTTTGGCCATATATGTCCCAGCAGTGGTCATCAGTCAAGGTTAGTATTTCCTAGGCCTCAAGGGTATGTGACAAGAAAAAATAAGTAATGAAATAAAAACTACGCATTGAATAATTAATGAATTTCATACCGTTTGTGGTGAAGTAAGATATGGTAAACAACTTTTTCTCCACCTTATACCACAAAGTATATTAAAATGCAGAAATTATTTGATAGGCCTACGAGGGTAACTAATATCTTAAAATAGAACAGAGAGAAAATAAAACATTCAAATTACCTAGTATTATATGTTTCAAATGGCAATTGTTAAATATAACAATTGTTATATAAACATCCACCGTTGTGGGTATATTGTCATATGAATAAGTAAAATTATAACCTTAAGTTTGCAGGTTATGAAACAAAGTAGATAGCTTTCTTTTTTATAAAATTGATGGCAAAAATATCTGTTATCAACTGCTTTAAAATACAGATTAAAATAACACATTCATACATAATTTAAAATTAATATTACCCTTGGCCAATAGATTGCTATTATATGACCTCGTCATTTAACAGGTATTCACTCGTTTACACATTTGTTCATATGTGAAATGCTGAATACTGAGGATAAATTTGTAGGTACACCAATTCTGCAATTGCAGAAATCCAATTTGATACGTGGATGAACTACTCCATATGTTAGAAAAGTTACAGCTACAAGTTACATATTGCAAAAAGAATAGAATAGCATTATAACTAAAGCCCGGATTTTCATGCACTATCAAACTTAAAAATATGCATGCATTCATGCGCTATCGTATCTCCAAATATGCACAATGAAGGGCAAAACATGCACTATCAAAAATCCGCACTGTAGGCCTACTGCAATATTTATTTCAATTTCACTGTTTTCAGAAGTTTAAGATCGGGATTTGAACTAAGTAGGCCCACCTTCTTAAGTTTTTCCCTAATTGTCACACTCATTTCTCTACAACACGATTCTAAAGTCTTCAACAATGGCTAGTGACTCACAAATTCAAGCAGTGAACATTTTGTTTAGCAGTTTTCTTTCAATGGAAGGTGGTGGGGGTCGGCGAGTCGGAATTTTCTTTTGTAGCCTAGTGTATTATATTACTGTTTGTTTAGTACAAACAGTAAATTGCACTCTCAAATTGATGCAGGTGGCAAACTCTGTTGCCAAGTCAATCAAAATATAACAATGGTAATACAATACAACATTTTTACGTTTCTTTGAAAAGCCGAGATTTTATGGAGGCACATTCATAATATACAGAGTTAAGCATGGTAACTTGATATTATGCACTAAAACAAAAAAATGAGGGCTTATATGCATTAAAAACGTCTGAATATGCTACATTACACCCAAAAAATACAAAACATGCATTATGCATGAATTTTGCCATAAAAAGGCCGAAATATGCAAACATGCACGGAAAAAATATGGTTATTTGGAATCCATATGTCATGTAATGAGTAACTACAAAGTTTGAGAAGTCTAACCAACGTATATAAAAACATGCATTTGCATGGAAATCCGGGCTCTAATTATAACCTATCCATAGCAGTACAGTAATATGATACCAGTGCATGTACTGTAGTACAGCTCAAAGTAATGGAGCAGGAAGAATGAGAATGGCAGTTTGAATTCTTTTTTTCAGTGAGTGGATTGCACGTGCATCTTGTCTGCCTTGTTATTTCTGTGGTTTGTATATTCTACACAATGTTAGTAAGTATGCTTAAATCATCAATTTGTTTATACCAGAGCTCTTAAGTTTCATCCGACAAGAATTTGAAAGTTGAGCATTTTAAAATGAGGATCAGCAACATGGTTGTATCGTTTTAAGTTAACGCAGTGCTATTAAAGTGCCTAATTCTTTTTCTAAAACTTATTTTAAAATATTTTTATTTTTTATTTTCGGTTGTTTATCTATCATCAATGCCACTTAACACGTCACAAAGTATTTATTAAAGATTTCATACATTTATAAACTTTGATTACGTACATTGATCTTAATATTTAAAAGTTTGCAAAAGAACAATTACATTTAAAATAGCACTCACAACGAATTTGTTTTTCTCACATCATGTAGATAGGTGGGCAGCCGAGAGTCTTGAAGATTTTCTGTAAAGAATTTCAGTAAACCGTATTTTTAAATTTAGAACAATAAAACCAACACCAACAAAGTCACTTGCAGTGAATTAAGAGCATGAATACGATCATCCTTATTTTTTTTTTTTTATTTCGTTTATGTATATTTTAAATATTTTTATGAACTGATTTAATTTTCGGGGTGTTATTATTATTTATATTACTAGCACTACTATTGTTACTACTAATACTATACAACCGCTTCTGCTATTGTCATTAGGGTGGACTAAAATCTGTGGTGTGGACTGACTTCCTGCAGGGTGGAGTCATGCTCGCTTCAACTCTAGCTGTCCTAATGATTGGAATTATTCATGTCGGAGGATTCACGAACGTGTGGGATATAAATTGGAAGGGTGGAAGAATAATCTTATTCGAGTAAGTAACGATTTTGATATTCAGTATAGAAGTAAACCTGATGTAAAAAATACTTTGTGTTACACGTTTACTCTCAAATAATTATACACATTTCCTTGTACACTCACTAAATCACTGGCTTTTGTTCCCAATTACACGGGTTCCATTTCTGAATGAATTCGAGTGCCACATCTATGTTTATTTAAAGGCATTTTAAACCACACGAAGAAATTCCGGACACCGAATAGTTTAAAAACCAATGTAGCAGTATCACCCAATCGTCGTCGGATAGCCATAACAAGCGAAGGATTTTTTAAACATATTTTAACATACTTCAATAATATGTCATATTGTTTGATCTTTACGTCAGACATTCTGTAATATAATCCTCAACATCCCTCAATCAGACTTTTCTTACTGGAATCTACCGTAGAGCAATGTTGGGGATGACATCGCTTCAGTGTGCAATGCTTGATGGCATGACCTCTCCCATAACACTTAAATCTTCATACATCCTGTGGGTTATGGCAGATTTCTTAAATTATTAAAATTATGGAAAAAGATAAACTGAAGAAAAATTTTAATTTCATGCAAAATTATAAAATACGGTACAAACAATAAACTATGAGCCTAATTCTGTTTCCTTTGTAGTACCATCTTAGCTTGCAGTTCAGTCTTTGCTTCAAGACCGTAAATCCAATACTTAAATGTTTCTGCTATAGTCTTACTCGAAGAAAATGCAAGAACTATTGAAGGGTTGGTACATCGCTGTCAAACAAGCTCAGGAACGCTTAATAGTGACAGCATAATAATAATAATACAAATAATAATGTGATAATAATAACAATAATAAAAAAAACTATGAAAAGCTCTAATACCAAAAATATGAAATAACTTTCGTTCATTGGTAACCTTATAATTAAATTGTGTTTTTGGGAGTCTTGTTTTTCACTGCTATATTTATCACAGGCTGTTAACAAATCCAGATATTAAGTAATTTCACTTGCATTTGTTATCTTAACGTTACGTTAGCCACACGCGATATTACTGATCCTGTATAATTACTCATCTTCCCGTCTCAAAAAATAATATGATTGTGAAACAGATAACACCAAAGCATGGTTCCACAATGTGAATAATTTCTTGGCGATTTAAAGAAATTAGTACTAATTTTTCCATATCTGAATCAGAATTCATGAATTCGTATTGCAACAATATTTTTACTTCCTCAGAACACATGTTGTACTAACTAGACTAAATAATGTTTTGAAACTTAGTTTATAGTTTACTGTAATACAGAAATATGACAATTGAACACAAAATTCACCGTGAATAATATGATGTTAATGAATATTTCAGTGCAATGTAATGCTATGATTTGGACCAGGGATTTATAATGGATTAATTAATAAAAATTCGAACATTAAAAAGCAAGCAAGTATAAATAAAAAAAGAAGTTTCAATTTATTTATTGCAAAAGTATACAATAATGTTTACCTTTCTTCATAATGAAATATATTTGTTTTCATATACCGGTACTTAAATCTTGGTTATATCTTACTATTTTATACCATTGTAAATACTTTAAATAGGCAAGGCTTACTGGTACTTTTCCTGAATTCGAGCTAAGCTCCATTCAGGAATGTACCTGTTTAATTATGCATGCATGTATAAAATGTAAATAAATGAAATAAATAAATAATTTATTTAAATATTTAAGGTTGAAGATCAATTATAGCGATAGTAAGGGCCGCGACAAAAAGTATTTAGAGTGATACCCCACTCGTACGGATTGACGCAGTAATCACTTATAAATTTATAAATGACAACATAAATAATATAATATGGTGCTAAAATGAGATTCCTTGGTCAAGCAATATAACAAAATCGGTATGCTTGCACCATACCACACACTCAGAAACGTAATACTTCTTAAAGATACCCTAGTAAACAGGTAAATATAGGAGTAGAAAATATTACTCATCTGAAAATAACTTGACAATTCTCCTGTTATTACAATTCCAGTACGAATCCCTCTCCCTCTAAGAGGATGACTGCCTGGAGTGTAATGATCGGTAATTTCTTCTACTGGCTGTCTTTACTGACAGAACAAGGAATTGTACAGAAGTTTCTGTCGGTCTCTACAATCTCTAAAGTGCGCAGGTTGGTATTCATGTTTAAAATGTATTTTTTGTTAACAATTTTAGCTGATGTTAGGCCAAATTTTCTCAAATATTTTCCTTGTTCACCGTTTTTGTTTACTTCGTGCTTCTTATCGCACACATACATCCATGCTGAGGAGGTACTCGAACCCGCGGCCTCCTTAAACACAACTCCTTAGCAACCGCGGCCAAGGAGATCTGGATTGTATTCATACAGTTAGGATACCTTTCTTTATTGTTCATATTAAATAATGCGTGTCTTAAAAAAGGGTCTAGACTAGTGTTCTGTAACATTATTACACAAATAAATATTTCGTGGACCGGCGTCAGTGAGAAATAAAAGAGAATGTAGATAGAATTTTATTCAAATCTAATTTTACAAAATATAACATTTTGTTAGTACACCATTTGCTGCTATTCCTTTGTAAGCAAATTTTATATATGCCTACCATGTTGCATTTTTTCCCTGAGAGACAATAAAATCCATTCGATTTCTCTGTTTCATTTTGTTACTGACGTAGCTAATAAGCTGTTTTCCAACAAATAGGATGTAGAAATTATAAATAATAATTAAAAACTCAATAGATTATATTATTTATTGAGGGATATCCAAAATTAGGAAATAAATGCTTTCATATGTGAAAACCAGGACACCCTATAATTTTTCTTTCTCGCGAGAATCAAGTGCCAAAATTTCATATCGAACAAAACGTGATTATTATTCCAGAGGTTACCTTTAGGTGGATCTTTATTTTATAGGAAATTGTTATTAAAGTGTCATCCAATGGTATTAGATGTTGGCTAATTCTGCTTGATATCAAGAAGCATTCGAAAATTCTCCCAAAAGTGGAAACAATTCATATGCCACTCTCTCAGACAGCCAGCTTCTTTTGAACACATTCGTGATATTTCTTAGTGAAAACATATTCGTAGAACGCCCCTGAATTTAAGTTTGTTGAGAAGGTTAAAATGCCCACCACATACGTAATGTAGCCCTCCATTCCTCATTCAACAGAGATTTTCCTACGTCTGACTTTACCTTTCTCTTATTGAAGCCTGGGCACATCGTCATATACAGTGCCACGTTGGCTGCTCATCCCGCCAATGTGAGAATTAACGGAATCGTGGTGGTAGTATAGTTGGGTGAAAAGATGGTGAAGTGATCGTAAATTGTCAATAAATTATTCTCCACCGGCGCTGGTCCGCGGACCGCCGGCTGATGACCATAATCTAGACTACATTAACGAATTTTAGATTGGAAATAATATTAACTAGTAATAGAGATGCAACACATTTGATTCATAAACTTGACTTGTTCTTCCAGGACGCATATTTCACAAGTATGTGGAATATGCATATACCACTCCTTTACGTTCTTCATTGGACTCTTGATATACTCAACTTACCATGACTGTGATCCTCTCACGGCAAAGGTACGTGTAAATAATGCATACAATGCATATGGAAGATGGAATATTTCGGGCTGAATAGTATAGATCATATGCACTGTAATTCCTTATTATAACTATTTGCCTAATTTACTGTGAATGTTTCAATGTTTCGATATTCACTGATTCAACAGAAATGAGTGGTCCTTATCACATAATCTACTAATTGCAAGATAGTTCAGTTTACGGTGTTCAGGAGTGATAGGCCAATTATTGTAGGAATTAAAGTCTACCGGTATCGAAGTTTGATATCCAAAATGTACCAGGACATGAACTCATGTAACTTTCAGACTACTGATCTTCATAGGCTAAAACCCTTTCATGGGCCTTTTGCATTAGAGAAGATTGAACTTTATAAAATGGCAAAGACTAAGGAATTAATTCAATGGAAAAGGAATATACTTTTTATTGTCATCATATCAGCGTGTTGAGAAATATACCCTGATTAAGTAGATCTGCTTCGTGTATGTAGTCTATGGTTAATAGCATAATTGTACAGTTTAATATTTTCAGGGTATCAGATCTAATCAGCTAGTGACCCACTATGTTATGGATGTGACTCGCCATGTGCCTGGAATTGCAGGACTGTTTATAGCCGGAATCTTGAGTGCAGGATTAAGGTAAGTTCTACTCGAAGTTATGAAACACTACAAAGGAATTACTCATTTACATTTGAAATTGCTTTCACCTAAGTCAATTGCCTGATTATTCACATTCGTTATAGGAATTTAGTAATAGGCATGTATGAAATTTCTAATTCGTGATCTCATATTGCAAAATATTACACTCAAAACCTCTGAGGGAAATTTTAGTTATTTGTTTACATTGAAACTACACCTTTTTCACAATAATTTTCGTTCGAAAGTGACTTCGTAAGACAAATCCATCCTCACATTATTTTTTTTATTTTAGCTAATCGTATTGTCCGCTGAAGATAGCTTGGGTCATTGTACAAGACAATTCTTTTAGAAGCAGCTACTTTTGAATGAAATACGGGAAGAAATAAAACCTTCAGGAAGTCTCCCCATAAAGTTCCATGGAAGAGAATTTCCGTTCTTTGACAAGATTGTTGGTATATCCGCGTGTATTCAAAAGTGAATTGTTGAAAATCTCCCGAAACAATGTGTAATGTTATGATATTCTGGTAATATTTGTTGCAGTACTATTTCCAGCAGGCTAAACTCACTAGCAGCAACTGTGTATGAAGATTTCTTACGACCTTGTATGAGGAAAGACATATCTGACAGAATGGCAAGCAATATCATGAAAGTGATTGTCGTGCTATTCGGTGCCGTTTTTGTTGGCATGATTTTCGTTATGGAAAAGATGGAAGGAATTGTAAACGTAAGTTCTGATAGTATTTTTATTTAATTGGTATGGATTAATTTCATATTAAAAAAAGCCCGTTTACTACCTGAAAATCAGTTTGGTTTCCGAAATAACTTAGGCCCCGAAAATGCAATAATGTAGGCTGCTTGCCAAATTACTAATATACTAGACAAAGAATAAAATGTTTAGGGATTTTTCTAGACCTACAGAAAGCTTTCGATACGGTCAATTGTAATATCTATACACAAAAATAAAACAAACGAAAAAATGAGAACTACAAGCTTTAGAGACAAATAGAATTGTTTTAAAATGTTTAAATCATATTTGTATAACAGATAGGATTGAGTACTTTTAGAACCAATTTTATTCCTAGCATCCACAAACAATTTGCTGCAAATTAAAGTACCTACTGTACCACTCCTCCGGCGAGTCACCAAGTCGAATATTAATTACCTGGACTTCCTTTCTCTGCTACCGACGCCAGGTCCAACCCAGAGGATCTAAATAAGTGTGACTAAAAGGAGAACCGGAGAAAGAGGCAACATATTTAACGAAAGGCTACGAAATGAAGTTTCGATGCCTTTCGCATTTAATATGTTCTCTAAACAACTCAGAAAACATAAGGAAGCGTATAATAATGAGAAAGGGTTTATTTTACAAATCGGCTGAAGGCCTTAAGATACATACAATATATATTAAACTCAAAATCAATAATAACCCTTTTGAATTTAACATAAATTCAAAGAATAATCAGTACCTGAAAAGACGTTACACAAACAATTTCAATATTGAGTTTCTCTTTACATGAAAATTTACATAATAAACATTTTGCACTTACATATTACAAGAACCAAAAACAGCTTCTCCATCCACGGAGTTGGTTGAAGAAGGCTCACTCTCCTCGCACAATGGACATAGACACAAAGTTCAGGGATAATTAAACTACACAAGGAACAGAGGTACAAGCTGAAGGCAACCGATAGAAATATTAATTAAAGCCATCATAAACGCAGAGACGAACAGGCATTAAGTTTAGAAAACACGCCTATCACATTTACATATCGGCCTGAAAGGCTTAATTTAAACTTAACACATTTCATAATACCCGAGAAAACATATCAAAGATAAGTACATACCTCTGAATAAGAATCCTAATCGAGACTGAAGCCACATCCCACTGAACCAAGGAGTCCCAGGTCGATGTCCATTGCCCGATGGATAGAAACACAAGAAGACGACACCCAGACGGAGAATCAAGAAGTGCCGATGAAAGTTAAAACGAGAGTGAGACCGAGGCACCATTGTCCTCGATCATTTATACATAACAAGCCTTTTGTTACGTCAGTGCTCATAACAATATAGAAACACTCCACAATCACGGGAGAACCAAAGTCTCCTTATAGCACAAGTAACAATAGATAAAAACGCAACAGAACCCACGACAATTTGTCAGTACGTGACATCCTGCATTAAACCAAAACATATGACGCAACACAGCGTATTAACAATCTGTAATTACAGGGCCGACTATAATATGTTTATAAAAGTAAAAAGTAGAAGACAAAGGCTCCTACATAATGATTTCTTCTCCCAAAATTTATATTAATAAATTCCGTGCGCCAAGTGATAAAAAAAACGATTAAAAATAAAATATTGGCGCACTACATTTTCTGGATCTACGAAACGAAACTTATTTTCTCCAAATTTAATGCATTAGCCTACATATTACGAAACTACATAAAAGAAATTTAGTTTTTCTCTCCATAAGTATAAGTTGAATTTCAATAAAAAATGTCGTACTTATAACATAATAGAAATTACCTCCTCACCCTTAATTAAAATTAAACCTAACACATCAGCTGCGCTGAATCATGGCTTTACTTTTAGAGTAAGACTACACAATAATATAGTAAAAATATCTTAATATAAATCAAATGAATGTACCTAACTTAAGAATAGAATAATATATAATATATTATTATTATAACATAGTTACTGTAAAATATTTTATCTTTTCTTGAAGTATTTGTATAATTAAACACAAACAGTCAAGTGTATACATTGTTTCTTCTATATTTTGCATTGTACTTTCATTTTATAAAATTTGAATTTTTTGGGGAACTGAACTGCACCCAAACCCGAGCATTTTGCTCTTTCGGGTGTAAATTACTTTTGTTAACCAGTATTTATTTTAAAACTTGTACTAGAAAACTTTTTCACTTTGAAATCAAAACAGTGTTATAAAAAAAGGAATCGGTACAAGGTAAACATACCAAATTCGCAAAACACCTTATTTCGTAATGCAGAATTTCAAATACAAAGTTAGAAGTATTCATTGTTGGTCTTAACACCTGAAGAAATTCATGGCTATTTTCATCACTAATTTCAAAGTCTGTGTCAGTTTTATGTCGAAGAGCGATGATTCTTTCTTTCTTTCTTTCTTTCCTTATGTTTTTCTTTTATACTAGAGTCCCCACAGAAAAAGGCAAAGAGTATTTTATATCGTAGTGGCTAATTCATATCTTTCAATATAATCGTATATTTACAATCTTAAGGAATTTAACAGTAAATTAGCATAATCATGTGGAGCTACACTTTTTAGGGCAGTAAGTCATAAGCATCTGAGAAAGAACACTTTCCTATATTTATGAAAAATTTAGGTAAGATGTCCCCATTGAAAGCTCTAACCCACCTCGTCATTGTTCTATCTGATAACGATGTTTCCCCATATGCTATATGACCTCGAGCACGCTCAACCACTTTTAAATATGTATCCTTATACGCATATACCGGGTGTTCGGAAATTCATATTACAAACTTCTAGGGCTAGTTGAGGGGACTTAGTAGATAATATTTTGAATAGGAACCCATGTCCGGAAACGAACCGTTTCTGTGCTACAGCCATTACAATGTGTCGGATTTGCCGGGTTTCTACCACATGGGTTCCTATTCGAAATGTTGTCTATTAAGTCCCCTCTATTAGCCCTAGAAGTTTGTAATATGAATTTCCGAGCATCTTATATAGGAGGGTATTTAATTACTATCTGAGTTTTTTCTGGGTAACTATCAAAACGATCGAAGTGCGTAAGATTAGTTGGGTTTTACTTTATATTATGTTTTATATGTAAGTTATGAAAGATGGAAATTGATTTCAGATCCTTATGAGCCTGAGCGGAGTTTCAGGAGGAGCGATTCTCGGACTGTTTACTTTTGGCTTATTCATTCCACGAGGAAATGCGAAAGCAAGTATACTTGTAATTTTTTATTATCACCCTATTTTTTCACCAAAAATCCCGACATCCAACGATATGTGAATGTGTTGGGACTATAGGAATTTGAATTCATACAAAAAGCTGAGTTACTTTAAAATAAGTAAGAGGGATAGTAAAATGAAAACGAGACAGATGGAAAAAAAGTAAGTAAACTGTTTATTATTTCAAAAGTAATCACCATAACTGTTAATACATTTATCCCACTGTGAGACAAGACGGCGAATGGCTTCACGGAAAAATGTTGCGGTTGCATACGGAACCATGATTCTACCCAGGCACCTCTTCGTCCGAAGCAAATCGACAGCCACGAATGTCTTTCTTCATTTATCTAAAAATATGAAGCGAGATCTTCACTGTACGGAGGATGTTTAAGGGCATCCCAGTGAATCTTCTGCAGCGTAGTCGAAACAAACTTGGCAACATGTGGGCGAGCATTAACGTGCAACAGAATGATGCCGTCCGTCAACATTCCTGGGCGTTTGGACTTGATGGCACGCTTAATTTTGCAAATTTTTCTCCATACAGTCCAGATCTCGCTCCATATTTTTGGAGAAAGGAAGGAAGACATTCTGATGATGTAAGATTTGCTTCAGACGAAGAGGTGCACGCCTGGGTAGACATTGACATCATCACTAATTTCAAAATCTGTGTCAGTTTTATGTCGAAGAGAGATGATTCTTTCTTTCTTTCCTTATGTTTTCTTTTTGTACTACAGTCCCTATAGATAAAGGCAATGAGTATTTTATATCGTAGTGGGTAATTAATACCTTTCAATATAATCGTTTGTCTTAGACTTTTGTTATGAAATCACTACCAATAAATTCGGTCTAAAAAACTGCAGAATTATCTCACTTCCCATGTGCGTACACATACTGTTATTCTATCTTAAGTTGAAACCTATATCGTCTTACCATTGTCCAGTCATACGATATAGTAACGGAAGGAGCATTTCAATGAAATATTATAGAGGCAGATTAAACATGCTTTAAGTTTCAATTAATTACAAATTTAATTTATTATCATGTAATAAATGTATTATAACTAAATATGGTCTAATTATAAAATCTTTGTCTCCTTTTCCAGGGAGCTCTAATAGGAAGCATAACCAGCTTACTCTTTATGGCTTGGATTGTGTTTGGTACACAAAAAGCTTTAAATGATGGTAGATTTAGACATCCGACTTTGTCTTCTTCAACAGAGGGTTGCAATATTAATGAAACAGGAGTGAATTATCAGTGAGTATTTTCAAAATGATAAGTAACCTAGTAAAACGACAGCGAAAAAGCCCCTCTCGTGGACAAAATTCAAGTAATCAGTTTATCTGTTTTTAGGGGTGCTGAATCCGAATTTGAAGTTTGAAAACAAAATTTCCTGGTGCGTTCCAAAATATTTGCAAAAAAGAGCGAAATTTTCGCACCTTTTTTAGTTGTTTGCCCGTAACTCCGAAAATATGCATTTTTAAAATGTTTCTAACACTTCAGGTTCGAACAATGTTACTATTAAATTATCACTGGTGATTGAACTCTGTAAATTCCAACTAAAAGTGATAAAATACGGAATGAAAGACTATTATTCAGACTAGAAAGATACAGGGTTAATAGAAGTGATCCAGGCACTCGAATCGTTACTCTACAACTGCAATATCTTATAGGCTATTCTGTGGAATCCATACAAAATGACGATTTAATTTTTAACAGAATTAACTTAAAACTGTTCAAATTTGTTTACAGGTTGAAGGAGAAGAGCTATGAAGAAGATGTATTTATCATTTTCAAACTATCATTTATGTATTACAACATGATAGGAACAATTATAATGATTGTAGTTGGTGTAATAGTGAGCCTATGTACAAGTCAATTACAACTGCATGAAATGAATCCAGCACTTTTCTCTCCTGTAGTGAGAAAATATGTAATGAAAGGAACTGATAGATATGATGTATGTTCACAGGCTGAAATGGAAGAATTAAGTTCTAAAACATAACAATGGTATTGCCATAATTATTACATGGTTTGTACAGATTTAAATTTCTTATTCTGTGACTTGCAATAAAACATTAAAATGTTCAATTTCCCAAAATTCTATTTCTGGGGCATTTTTTCAGTTTCCCAAAATTCTATTTCTGGGGCAGTTTTTCAGTTTCCCAATCTACAGTAAGTAGGCCTACCAATGTTAGTGAAAACCACATCCTTTAAAAAATTTAATTCCGATTCGCATATAGTTAAATTCTAGGAGATATTATTGCTTGGAATTAGGAACACATAGTTGAGTTTACATTGCAATTATTTCAATTTTACTACGTGCTTCAATACTAGTGAAAATATGTTATAACATTTATTAAAGCAATCAAAAAATTAATTAAATAAAAAATGTTTTTCGTGTCTATCGTCACGTTGGTCATAAAGTTCCATTCTCAACTGTAGGTTCTTATTTCACTACGGTCATATCTGGGAAACGATATACCTGGCAACAGCGCACTTGATTCTTGCATAAGAAAACCCTGAGCAATAAAATGGCAGTTGTGCCTTCAAGATGTGAAACTCACTCATTTTACTGGCAGACAAAACATTATATCATAATAAAGAAAAGTGGTAATAAGTAATAGTAAGGCGTTCGGAAACTGTTCCACCAATTTGAAAAGTATAGTATTTCATTATGGAACTGCATACACAGAAAGCAGAGGTATATATATATAATATAATAAGTATAATTATATATATATATAGTAGTATGGTTTTCCCACCTACGTCACAGGAGGATTGACAGGAGGATTGATGACGTCACAGATCACGTGACAGGAGGGGAGGGAGGATTGATGACGTCACAAGTGGGCGTGGCCTATGACGTCACAAGTGGGCGTGGCTATGACGTCAGTGGCGGATTGTATGACGTCACAAGTGGGCGTGGCAATAACCACGTGATTCAAAATGGCGTCGGTTCCGGTTCCTATTGCAAATGGCGGCGGTTCCGGTTCCGGGGCGTACGAAGCGCGAAATTTAAAATTTGAAAATTAATAATATAAATGGCGTCCGTTCCGGTTCCTATTTCAAATGGCGTACGAAGCGCGAAATTCAAAATTTGAGAATTTATAATGTAATTGGTTACGTTTCCGGCGCGAAATTCAAAATTTGGAAATTTATAATGAAAATGGCTACGTTTCCGGTTCCTATTTCAGGTGGGCGGATGGCGGTTGATTTGAAAATTGCAAAAGGTGGAAATTGAATATTACATTTGCAAATAGCGGATGGTGGGAAATTTGAAATTTGTATATTGGTATTGTTTTACAATATGGCAGCATCGCTTACGTCAGAGGAGGATTAGAGGAGGATTGCTATGACCTTCCTCAACCGTGGAATGTTTTATGACGTCATCGCTTACGTCAGAGGAGGATTGAGAGGAGGATTAATGACGTCATCGCTTACGTCAGAGGAGGATTGGGTCGCTTACGTCAGAGGAGGATTGAGGTGTGGAATGATTTATGACGTCACAGCAGATTTCAACCTTATGTCTTTTTTGCAGGAAGCATATAGATCACGAAGCGTAAATACGTCATATTCCTACACATAGGTTTTCTGTAAGATGTTTATTTCACTATGGTCCTGGGATCGACTCAACCTGGATACCTAAGGCTGTTAACCTTATTATTATTATTATTATTATTATTATTATCAGACGCAGTTGGAAATGTAGAGAAGCGTTTTTTTATACCTTCAAGTATTTTTTTTATAATTATATTTCACATACAGTTTTTTCCGTAAGATGTCTACTTATCTAAAAAATAGCCCTGAGGTCAACTCAGCCTAGGTTTACCGATTAGCGTTTAATTTTTACTTTGGTCCTATGGTAAAGGCGGCCGGTGCGTAAAACTCATGCTGGGGTCTTTAGAGGGGATATATTATGATAATAATTACAGGATTTTATAATGTCGATACAGAAAGCCAGTGAATGTTTAATCATATGCGTGCAGTGATTTTGCTTAGGTAGCAGTAATATCATCTAGCCCTCCATACATGTTATCTCTCTTACTATGCAGCGGTAATATAACGCTGTACGCTTATCGCTATCTTACAACGTCATTCATTGAGACTTCCTTTTAAATCCCAACTCTATCATATTATAAAGTCGCAGGCCAGTACTTTTAAATATTAAATCCCTAATCATAGCACATGTCTTATGTAGTATTAGTCAACAGTATTTTTATTGCGGAATATTGTAATATTTCATCGCAGAGTGGTAGTGAACTTATTTTGTAATATTCCATCGCTGAGTGGTTCTGAGTTCGATTCAAAGTCAGTAAAGGCATATTCAGCTTTTCTCACATTGCGGGAAATTGAATATACTGTTTCAGAAAAGCGCTGATAAGAAATAAATATCAAATAACGCTTTAACGTATATTTCTCCCAGTGTTTCATCTCTGATGGAACCTTATATTAATAATGTAGTTTGATACAGAGTATATCAGCATTTATTGCATGAAAATTAATATTTTATTTCCGTACTAGAATTAAATATCGGATATCTGTTGATGTCACCAGAAATGAATATTTTTCGCATACGACATCGATTTAATGTGGGAAATCATGAACAGGTATTTTCACAAGCAGGAAACGCGAAATATGTAATTACTGATGATTTAAGCTGTAACGTATATTTACCAAGTCGTGAGGCTAGTCAGCATTTTTTAAACTCCAATCATGTCATTGGTGTAAAATATATTTGTCCTGTTGCGAGCCTATTTCAAAGCATCATTATATAATCCAAGAACACGCATCGATAGTCTTAATCATACTTGTATATGTAACGATTGTGAATATTCTCATTCTATAAAACTTCGCCATGGCACCTATCCATAACAACCATCACTTGTACGAGATCCCAGATCAGGTGTTTATCATACCTGATGAGGAACCACCAACACTACCAACGCAGCCTAACCCTCCAGAGTTCTTTAACATTAAGTTGTACAACGTAGAGGGACATCACACCGCTGATTTAGAGTTTGGTGTGATTTCGGTAAGAATATACAGCGTGGACCACAGCCCCGAGACATCTGTACTTCTACCATGTGGGAACACTCATTTTGAGAGTGCAGGGGATGATGTGACACACATTCAGGCCCACCACGATGAGGTCTGCGATGGACAACAACATTTTCACCGCTGTCGAACCACCAAAGATGGCTTCTTCAGCACATGGTCGTGGCGTTGCAGCCAGAGCTGTCCTCTGTTCGAGAGGTTCCAAAAAGCTGTAAGTACTAATATCATTACTCATTACATTTATTGTAAAACCCGTTCTTACTATGTCCAGTTAAGTAGGAGTAAATGTTTGGATAAGTTTATAGTACGAGATGTTTTCAAATGACGTTATTAGCTCTTACCATAACTTATTAAAATACATTATATATATAGGCTTATATATTTTATATATTACGCTTATTATTCAATTCCTGTTAAAATCTAAAAGTTAAACTATTTTCTAAAGAATGACGAAGAATGAAATCCTCCTCAAGTAAAGTGTTTGTAAAAAATGAAAAGAAAGTTACAACGTTTCTAACCTCACCCCCCGAAGGATAAAAAACCCAAATATAATCTGATGTACGTGTAGAGGAAGTAAACAGTAAATTAAGTAACTGTTCAAACTTTCATAATAGTTCGATCTAGTTTTCATTAGATTTTTTATCTTTTTACTTATATTGATATTGTTCTTCATCACCATTATCATTATGGAAGAAGCTATCTAATTTTACATCTACACTTTAATTCAGTTCGCGAGAAGTATAACCTCGAAAAATCCCTCGTTAGAAGTTTACATGTGCATTTTCCTATAGTAAAGATTACTCTCAGTTAAGAGATTTTTACCAACAGTTATCGCCTAACCAAATATTACAAAATCGAACTATCAACAAAGTAATCGTAAAAGTAACCATAATTATTTTACTGGAGGTGGTAATAACGGTCCTTAATATCATAACATATTGCTTATAGTGTTTATATTTTTTTCAGATGACGGAAGCCTTCTTCAACGATGGCCACTGCAGCCAGTGAACTGTACATCATCCACTAATATATATTGGGTCATGTTTAAAACTTTGTAGTAATACAAATAAATATCTAGTCAGAACAAAATCTGTGTCAGCCACAAGTAATTGAAACCAGAGCTATATTTCTATCCTGATATTATTTCTTCATACTTCCTTTTTGTTTCAAAAGTATTACTCTTTACACATTTCCACCACTAAATCAATATTCTATGTCTTCCGAGGCATACTCGTTAATGTATTAAAGTCATAGAGTTTTATCTAATTTTCAACATGTATAAATTATTATCTTAACTTATTACTACTATTTTCCTTCATTTTTTTTATTGTTATCACAAAATTTACAGCCAAGTGAGGTACTCTTCACTTTCCGCTTTTCCTATATTATATCACATGCTTTATTTATTTATTTATTTATTTATTCAAAATCTTAACATCAGTAGAGTAAGAAGTAAAATATGTATTATAAAGAAATCTTTTTCGTTACAACTTCAACAGAATTTTTTCATCTCATAATGTATGCAAAAGTTCAGTCACATCCTTAAATTATATACCAAATTCATTTCCCTCATTACATAACCTTCCATCAAGATGATTATTTATTTATCAAGTCATCAAATATCAAAAAAGTTAAAAAATCTATTTAAATAATTATAATCATTGAATTTTAGCTAATTTGTGACATCATATGTGAAATATTTTTCTTAGCTTCTGGTAATATGCACATTATATTTTATGTATCAAATGATTATGCAAATATCAGAGTCAAGAAAATAACATACATCTTCTAGCATATAGAGAGTAAGTTTCACAACGCAAAACGTACACGTGAGAAGGTGTTGATTAGTCAGCAAAGTATATCAGGATCCAAGTCTCTATACCGTACACCTTCATTAAGGAAAAAAGATATCGCGTATAATTTTCATAATAAGCATTTATATTTTGCATGCTTTTTCCCTAACGTCCTGATTATAATATTCAATTAGATATAAGTTACCATAGCTATGTTATCAATACAATGTTGAGGTTCAGGTTTTACATCTGCTTCATGTATGAAACTTGGAAATAAGACTTAGATAACGCATAAATTTCATAACCTGTTCATGTTTCGCGACACCTAATAGTTATTGGTAATATTGTTTTAAATTTAAAGTCATTGCCTAAGTTCTCATCATTACTTAAAATACATTTGAACTCAACCAGTCTTAGACCCATATTTTATAAACACTTGACACAAGTAACATTTTTACGAGATCTTTATCATAATTTACAGATCACCTAAACATCTCCATTTTGCTTCAAAGTGATGTTCTTTACGTATTTCTTTTATAATGTGGTACCATCTCCTTAGTATGCAAAATGTCATAGATTTTTACCTAGTTTGCACCATCATGTTTGAATTAGTTTCTTAGCTTTCCACCGATGTTTAACTGAACCTATACAATAGTCCATCAATTTTTTCTTTTTATCATACAACCTACCTAATTATCCTCACAAAATGAGGTTATTACCAAGTTAACATACATTTTTTATATAATACATCACAAGTTTAGCTTTTAAAGATAATATGCTTAAGTTCTCACCATTACTTAAAATGCCTTTGAACTCGACATGTTCATCATTCCAGTCTTAGACCTAATATTTTAAATGCACTTGAAACAAATATAATTTTTTACGAGATCTTTATCATAATTTACAGAGCACCTAATAGTTATTTGTAATATTGTTTCAAATTTAAAGTCATTGTATCCGTTAGTCTTCACAATATTTCATTTTACTTTTTCGG
This sequence comes from Ectobius pallidus, assembly GCA_964059195.1. Lineage (NCBI taxonomy): Eukaryota > Metazoa > Arthropoda > Insecta > Blattodea > Ectobiidae > Ectobius > Ectobius pallidus. The sequence continues at coordinate 110,247,763 of CAXKWD010000006.1, forward strand.
TTATGGTCGTTCTATATATTACATTTTCTACTTTAGTTCTACTATTGAGGCTTCTTTGACAATGGCAATTACTTACTTTATCTCATTATAACATATAATAAGAAACCTTATTTTTAGGTAGTAAAGAAGAGGAAGACCTAAATGAATGAATAAAACCAAAGTGATAAAAGCACAATCTTTTGTAAGTTAATTCGTAACTAGATTTTCTCACGTTTAACAAAGTCCAGTTTTCCATAACCTCTCCTATTCATATTTCCTAGGACGAGGGACTGTTAAATAAAAAACACATCTCAGGATTATAGAATTTTATTCATTTTATTACATTCATACTAGGATTTCATACACAACGTAAGTACATTAACATTTCACAATGTGCATTTCATATTAGACTCATTATGAAAAAGTAATCTGGTTTCACAGTCTCTTAATTCGTCAAGCTTTGGAACACTAAGATCGTTCATGTTTATAACAGATCTCTGCAAAAGTTTACAATGAAGAACATCTACACTTTCAAGAACAGGCTTAAAATCATCGTAGTATAAGTATCCCTCTACCACAGAACTATATGGATGTAAGATTCGATGTGCTACAACTTTACATCTAGGTAAATGTGTTTATGCAGTCAGAGAACAAAATGTACATTTCTACCATCCACCGATGTAAACATGATAAAATCGCTTCTCTTAAGTAGAGAGTGGGAAGGTTTTTGATAGTACGACTCTTACATTCCAGTTTATAAAGTATTCAATACGCTCCAATCTTACTGTTTACGATCGAGTCATTGTTTGAAACTCTTACGTAATCGTAGTCATTCTATGATTTTTCTCCCCCGCAATTCAGATATGATTTCTTGTATCTCGCTGTGATGAGAATAATTCCCTACCGCAGATGAGGACAAAAGTAAACGTAATCTGTCAATGAGCTCATTCGGATCAGGCCAGTATTTATAATCACATTTACGATTCGTATGTACTTCTCCTGTATGATGCGACGAAGCCTCGTTGGAAGAGTCGAAATCTTGTTCTTCTTTTTTAACATCATCTTGTTCTTCCTCTTCTTGTTCTTCTTCTTCCTCTTCCGTATCCTCTTCAGGAAATAGTTGTTTACTCATATGATTGTATTTTTGCGTATCGAATCTACATACTTTTTTAACGATGGGGTAAGCATGGTGACCGGTGTTCGTATACAAGTCAGGAATTCGATCGGAAACGGTTTTCTGTTTGTTATTAGTCATCCTTTCACGACAAATTGAGCACATGGATAGATATAGAGATATCATATACTGTGTAACGTTTGCAAATTTTCTAGATAGTTCAATATACATTTTATCTCGACCACAATGTCCTATTGCTGTATGGGTGGTATCAATAACGTCGTATATTTCGTCAGCAGAAAGGTAACATTTTATATTAGTATCGCCATCGGTTTTTGCAACAAGTTTCCTCATTCCTCCTAATTCTGATACATCAAATCTTTTCAATCTTCTTTTCTGTATAGCTGTCTTATATTTTGCTTTTTTAGCATCATCCACCTCTCGCATGAGTGAAAAGTATTTTTCCTTTGTTAGAACATTAAAATGAGAAGATATTTCACTCTTAGTTCTTAAAAGCTCAACCATGAATCTCTCTCTACATTTGTTTTTAGTTTTGTTACAAATTGGCCAACTCTCATCCATGATAAGAAGAAACGTAGAATGATACTAAATGCAAGTCACCAATTATGTATATTGTTGTTCACAGCATAGCATTGAATGTCCTATTGTTGTATGGGTGGTATCTAGTCAGAACTAGTCTTAACTGACTTTTTCTAGTTAGATCTAGTCTTAACTGACTTTTTTCTAGTTAGAACTAGTCTTAACTGACTTTTTCTAGTTAGATCTAGTCTTAACCGACTTTTTTCTAGTTAGAACTAGTCTTAACTGACTTTTTTCTAGCTAGAACTAGTCTTAACTGACTTTTTTCTAGTTAGAACTAGTCTTAACTGACTTTTGTTTTCTCACCTTAACAGCTTGACGGTTGAACAGCAACTAATTGTATTTGACATACATCAATTATTTATTGGTAAAACTCGTGACGTCTAACAAGAAAGATCATTTTGATCATAACTCGCATAATACTTGTTGAATAATGAACCCGTTGGTCTTTCCGGAATTACTAGGCCCACACACACACACACACACACACACACACACACAACAAATACGCATCATCCACGAAGCAATCTCATAAAAGAAGTCTTAACACCGATAAGATTAAAAAGGATTATATCCAAAACACTAAGTTATGTTAGGTTAGGCTAGATTAGGTTAGGCTAGGTTAGGTTAGGTTAGCATAGGTTAGGTTAGCAGGATGATATTTTAAAATTATTTCTACATTAATGAAAATTCTAAGTTAGGTTAGGTAGATTATGTTGGGTTAGGTTAGGTTATGGAAGGTTAGGTTATGTTAGGTTAGGTTAGGTTATGATAGGTTACGTTAGGTTAGCAGGATATTTTAAAATCATTTCTACATTGATAGAAAGGCTAAGTTCCTTGGCACATTTTATCAATGTTTCTAGAAATAATTTTCACTAATTTATGTAGAAAATTTGATACTTATAATGAATTTATGTAAAAACGTAGAGCACGTACTTAAACATATAAAAGATTAATAAATTGTGGGAAAACGTAAGAGTTTGATGGACTCCTACGAATTTCTATATTTATAGTTAGTTTATGTAAAACCTTCGATAATTATAGTGACTTTATGTAGAAAATGTTGTTTTATAGTGTGGTCTTGGTCTTGGTCTTGGTCTTGTTTCTCGGTCTTGTTTCTCGGTCTTGGTCTTGGTCTTGGTCTTGGTCTTGGTCTTGGTCTTGGTCTTGTTTCTCGGTCTTGGTCTTGTTTCTCGGTCTTGGTCTTGGTCTTGGTCTTGGTCTTGGTCTTGTTTCTCGGTCTTGGTCTTGGTCTCGGTCTTGGTCTTGGTCTTGGTCTTGTTTCTCGGTCTTGGTCTTGTTTCTCGGTCTTGGTCTTGGTCTTGGTCTTGGTCTTGGTCTTGGTCTTGGTCTTGGTCTTGGTCTTGGTCTTGGTCTTGGTCTTGGTCTTGGTCTTGGTCTTGGTCTTGGTCTTGGTCTTGGTCTTGGTCTTGGTCTTGGTCTTGGTCTTGTTTCTCGGTCTTGGTCTTGGTCTTGGTCTTGGTCTTGGTCTTGGTCTTGGTCTTGGTCTTGGTCTTGGTCTTGGTCTTGGTCTTGGTCTTGGTCTTGGTCTTGGTCTTGGTCTTGGTCTTGGTCTTGGTCTTGGTCTTGGTCTTGGTCTTGGTCTTGGTCTTGGTCTTGGTCTTGGTCTTGGTCTTGGTCTTGGTCTTGGTCTTGGTCTTGGTCTTGGTCTTGGTCTTGGTCTTGGTCTTGGTCTTGGTCTTGGTCTTGGTCTTGGTCTTGGTCTTGGTCTTGGTCTTGGTCTTGGTCTTGGTCTTGGTCTTGGTCTTGGTCTTGGTCTTGGTCTTGTTTCTCGGTCTTGGTCTTGGTCTTCTAGGAGTGGAGTTGTATATTTACTATACATCAACTCTCAGGATGTCTAACAAAAAGATCATTTTAATCATATCTTACACATATTACTTGTTGAATCATAGGTAAAGAGCAACAGGTTAATGTTAGCAAGACTACTAAGATTTAGACACTTGTATGTAGAATGCAGTTTCAGAGTGATCGCGAACGTTCATCCATCATTCATAACTCAACTTATAGTGTAAGACATCGAGACCCTCTCTATTCAGTGACAAGAATGGAATAATCCTACTTAAATATTTCCATCACATAGTCCTCTATTAACTGAATGGTGGAAAGCTAAGAAAACTAATTCAAACATGATGGAGCAAACTAGGTAAAAATCTATGACATTTTGCATACTAAGGAGATGGTACCACATTATAAAAGAAATGCGTAAAGAACATCACTTTGAAGCAAGGTGTTCTGTAAATTATGATAAAGATCTCGTAAAAATGTTACTTGTGTCAAGTGCTTATAAAATATGGGTCTAAGACTGGTTGAGTTCAAATGTATTTTAAGTAATGATGAGAACTTAGGCATATTATCTTTAACCGCCAAGCTTGTGATGAATTATAGTAAAAATGTATGTTAACTTGGTAATAACCCCGTAGCGTGATGTTAATTAGCTAGATGGTATGATAACATGAATAAAATGGTGGAGAGCTAAGAAACTAATTCAAACATGATGGTGTTAGGACCCGCGCCCCCGTTGTGGTTCATAGTAAAAATTAATGCCGATCTTGTAAAATAAAAAACATAATTTTAATTCAAAGTTTAAATATCTAAAAAATTGTAAGTTTTGAAAACTTGAACCTCCAGCTATTTTGAGATTCTACTATTTGTAATAGGACTGTTACGTGATTTTTTTTTTAAATTAGATGTATAAAGTAAACATTTTGACCAAGTCCGTTCCAGAACGGAGAATGAAAGCAACGTGCATAAAAAATAGGTAGTGTATATTTAAGCAGCTAAACTCAAAAACTCTGTGGCGCTACATCTCTGAAGGGAATTGACCTACCACTCGACTGCTGCATCATCAACCATAGACAGATGGTGAATTGTGTGGTGGGCATGTGGTCAGCATAATATTATACATAAAGATTAATAAATCATACACATAAGGCATATCAATAAAGAAATTTTAAAATTAACCTTTTGTTTGAGGATACGTCTGATTACACAATTGAAAAAAAAATGACCTTGGTAATATGATACATGCTTCCGGTCTCTACTGTGAAATGAGACGCATAACTTGGAGTTTAGAGAGCTGACCTGCTAGGAAGACGAATGACTGCGCATGCGCTCTTGGTATTGTGAAATGTAATGGTAGACTACCTTCCACTTACTCTCCCCTCAGCGATGAGAATTCATAGTACATAATTATGAATGAAATAGATGTCATCGTATCAGGTTATTCAAAGCGGAAAATGAAACAATAAATCAATAAAAGCATTAGGTAATACAGAAAGATTAAGACATAATGACTGAGAAGAGGATTTAAAGGGAGAGATGAGGTAACATAACGAATGAAGATTTAAAGAGAGTGAATGCATAAGTATCACCTGTGCAATCGATAAAAATACTTGCTATCGTAATCTTACATCAGCAAAAATGCTATCTGTTAAGGTTAGCTTATTCGGTAAACTCTCTCTGCATTGACACAAGGCTAGCAGAAATCTTCGCTGTTTATAACGTATGAGTATAAAACTTAATACAAGTTTTTAATATATTTTACAAAACGTCTATGAATGAAGATGCATTTATTACGATGTTTTGCGTATACAGACCAAGGGTTTGAGACAGTAGTGCAAGGAGATTAACATTTTATACAACGACTGAGGCCGAGTCCATCTCAGAAAAAAGATGATATAGGGAGATAGATATCTTATGTGTTGGCTTATGTCAGCAGATAAAAAAAAATCAACCGCTGTCATAATTATAAAAATGTATAATGGCTATTGCTACATCTTTTAGAATTCGCTGTGTGAACAAAGAAGAAATATGATAATAATAATAATAATATTATTAATAATAATAATAATAATAATAATAATAAGGTACGTTAAGGTTAACAGCCTTACGCATTGGCTGCCTTTACCCTAGGACCAAAGTGAAAATTATTGTTTCAAATTATACGCTAGCCAGCAAACTGAGGCTAAGTCGTCCTCCGAAGCTATAGTGAAAAATTAATGTTTTAGAGAAATAGACATCTTATGGATAAAATTGTATGTGGAATATAATTATAAAAAATAAAAATAAAAAAAATAAAAAAAAAGTGAGATCGAACGGAGATGAAACAATGTTTTATTACATTATACATAGAAATCATAGGTAATCATAGAAAATAGGTAAAATCATAGGTAATCATAGAAATAGGAACAAATCGCTTCAAGAAGAATTTAAAATATATCGGTATGTAACAAATTGAAAAGCAAAATAATGTAATATTATTATATACAAAAATAGTATCAATTCGTAAATACATCGCTTCAGATTAGCAGGTAAAGCATAACATTGTATTAAAAGTTAAATCACTGATCAAAATAATACCATACGTTGTACGGTGTTGAGGCTGATATTAAAAAAAGAATTCACGCGTTTACAAATCTCACCCGTTCTGTATGTGAAGGTCAGCAAACTTCCCGTTTATGACGGCAAAACCTCCATGCGTTGCGATACGGTTCTGCGTTGAGAAAAAACTGACTTTACAAAACGCCTATGAATAATGACGTATTTATTAAGTTGTATAACATGTAACGTGATATCGTTCAGAGATGAAACATAGGTTTATTATATAAAAATCGTTATAGGTAATACGCATCGAATAAAAATTACACATATGACTAGGTTTTAATAATAATTAAAGCAAAAGGAATGAGATCACTGATATAACACATATAAGGCGTAACGAATGGAAAATTAAACAAAATGCCTAATGAATAATGTATTACAGGGAAAGGAGTGTTTTGACATAATGAGTGAACATTCAAAGAGACTGAATGAAGTTGTATCACTTGAGCGTAGCATCGCTACATAGTATTACTGCATCAGCAAAAATGCTAGCCTAATCAGCAAAACTCTCTCTGCTTTGAGACAACGCTAAGCACAGTTCTGCGATGATATAACACTTGAATATAAAACTCGATACTGGCTTGCCATATATTACTGTATCGGCATTAAAAAAACCTGTAATTATTAACATAATATATTCCCTCTAAAGACCTCAGCATGAGTTTTACGCACTGGCCGAGAACTACCATAATTATACAAAAATAAATAAAAAATAAATAAATAAATAAAGTTTTGAAATATGTGCTAACGTAATATCTTTTAGAATTCGATATGTAAACAAAGAAGTAATATAATAATGATAATAATAATAATATGTACGTTAAGATTAACAGCCTTACATACCGACCGCATTTACTCCAGGTTGAGTTGATCCCAGGGTCATAGTAAAAAATTAATGTAATAGAGAAATATACATCTTACGGATAAAATTGTATGGATAAATATAATTATAAAAAAACATAAAGGATTAAATATATGCTATCTTAATATCTTTTAGACTTGAATGTGTAAAAAATTAAAAAGAAAAGAAAGAAAGAAAGAAAGAAAGAAAAAAAAAGTAATATAATAATGATGATGATAATAGTAATAATAATAATAAAAATAATAATAATAATAATAATAATACTAATAATAATAATATGTACGTTAAGGTTGTTAGCCCTACGCACCGGCCGCCTTTACTCCAGGATTCTGTTAGAGGCTGAGTCGACCCCAGGGCTATTTTTTAGATAAATAGACATCTTACGGAAAAAATGTACAGTGAAATATAATTATAAAAAAATACTTGAAGAAATGAAATATGTGCTATCTTAGTATCTTTTAGACTTCGATGTGTAAAAAAAGAAAAAGAAAAGAAAGAAAGAAAAAAAAGTAATATAATAATGATAATAATAATAATAAATAAGGAGGTTCAGATTGTCGACACGGTTGTTGACTTTGGTAATATGATACCTATTGTGAAATGGACTCTCTCGTAAAAGTATATTACAAATTTACCACAATGTCATTTGTTCATAATTTTAAATTACGCGCTAGAAGCCATTTTCTAAAGAATTACGTATTAGAATTTCAAATCTCTCGCTAAAACCTTGCATTGAAAACCATTTTTCTATTTTCACCAGGAGCAACCGTGAGGACTATTATGGCCAAGTCCGCTTCAAAGCAATAAATTAATAAAAGCACTAGGTAGATTAATAAACTAGGATTTAAAGATTAAATGGATAAATGAAATATCACTGTTATGAATGGAGAATTAAAGAGATGAAATGTAGGTGACATGAGTGCGAGATAAGACATACTAGAACGCTTGCGTCTGCATATGACCACTGCAAGGTGAGTAGAAATCTTGCGAGATGAGACTTCCGATTACCTCAGCAAATCTCTGTACTCCACATGTATAAATCACATGCTAGCTTTCTGTACGCGAATTTTATAATGTCGTAATTATCAACATAATATTATTCCCTCATTATACCGAGGGTTTGAAGCTAATTCAACACTCGTCGGTAAGCTAGAGGCTGAGTTAACCCCAGGGCTAAAATTATCATCTTATGACGAAATATAGTTTTAAAACAATAGCTACCATAATTATAAAAAATAAATAAATAAATAAATAAAGGTTTGAAATATGTGCTAACATAATATCTTTTAGACTTCGATATGTAATCAAAGAAGTAATATAATAATAATAATAATAATAATAATAATAATAAGGTTAACAGCCTTAGGTATCCAGGCTGAGTCGATCCCAGGACTATAGTGAAAAATTAATGTATTAGAGAAATAAACATCTTACGGAAAACTTGTATGGAGGAATATAATTATAAAAAATACTTGAAGAAATGAAATATGTGCTATCTTAGTATCTTTTAGACTTCGATGTGTAAAAAAAGAAAGAAAGAAAGAAAAAAAAAAAGTAATATAATAATGATAATAATAATTATAATAATAATAATAATAATAATAAGGTTAGCAGCCTTAGGTATCAAGGCTGAGTCGATCCCAGGACCATAGTGAAATAAACATCTTACGGAAAACTTGTATGGTGAAATATAATGCTAACGATGCATTTACGCTTCGTGCTGTAATATGAAACCTACTTCCGGTCACGTGGTCTAGCGCGCCGCCATTTTGGATGACGTCATTTGTGGACTTTGGTCGATGCGGACTTTGCCCCTGCTCCACCATGTGTTGCGGGACAGTATCGCGACTCCACCATAGGGGTAATGAACAAAACCATACTACTATATATACATAAAATCATGTCTCCCTGCTACTATGATGGCATTTATTCTTCAAACAACCAATGGACATCAGATATACACCCAGAGGAAAATAATTCCAATTGAACAGTAGGAACTGCACTGTTATGAATTGTAATAATACCATTTAGCAAAAACCACAATAGAAAATATAACATCACATTACGGAAAAATATTGGCTACCATAAATGACGGCATAATGCCAATGTATTGTGTAGGAATAACCACGTTCTTGAAATACCGTCTATTTCCGCAGGTAAGACGGTAGTTGAATGAAAAGAGGCCCCCAAAATCATGGGTCACCTTATTGGACAGATACAAAAAGATTTACTTACTTACTTACTTACTTACTCACTCAATGGCAACAGACAATTCCAAAGTAAGCTGAAGGAATATTATCTATTTTATGGAACCCGAGGTTCATTGCAGCGCTTACCTGAGCCCGCCATTCAACCCTATTTTGTGCTAATTCCATCCAACCATCTCTCGCAAATCCAACTTTTAAAAAATCTATCCTAATATTGTCCTCCCACTTGCGTCTAGGTCTTCCAAGTTATCTTTTCCCTTCGGGTGTCCCAGTAATTATTTTTTAGATATGTCTTTCCTCTCCATGCGCGCAACATGCCCACCCATTTCATCCTCCGTCATTTAATTATCCTTACTATATCAGGTGACGAGTACAGGTTATTAACTCCATCCGGCACTTTTTTTTAATCTGATCAACTGATTTTATTATATTTACAAATGACTGTCATATTTTTAAGTGCGTTAGCTAAGTTAAGCGGAGATTCTACGTTTTCTCCCATGATTTTATATATATTAAGATTTTAGGTACCATTCCGGGCAATATAAGCCCCGAAATAACGCAAATTTTGTAAATAAAACCACAATCGCCATAATCCGCGAAATAGAACCTATTTTTGGTACTTTATTTTTATTTTCCCAATTTGCCTGTAGCCAACAGTCTTTTTAACAAACTATAGTTATTTTTCCCACGTTCTATTTCCCACCCTATGGATAATAAAAGTGCAATGGTTGGCAACATTTATCTTTATCTGAAGGTCAAGATCACCGTAAATATAATTTATGGTATGTGCAAGAAACGTTATTTCTCTCAGTAGGATATTGTAAGAAGCAACATAGAACCGTCTTGACTTTTTCAAACTTAAATTTGTAATAGGAATAATTAAATGAGACAATTTACTTCGATCTTAAACGGTAGCAGACCCAATATACTAGTTCAGGTGCGTTTACAGTTTTTCCAAGATTAATTAATGAATAATTTTGTTCGGCTAAGTATTAACATTTTTATCTGTAATGCAGAACTATCCTAGTCTTCTTTCTATTGTATGACTGGAAAATAGAAATGCAATTATTACAATAAAAAGAAAAAATCATATAAAATACGGAACGTCTCGATAGACAGAAGTAATTCTATGTTTCAGACTGTGTAGAAGTTGCCAGATAAGATCTGAATAAACATACCCCGAAGATTGCATCATTAACATTTTGACGTTGTCAATGTTCATAAAGTTACTATAGTGCGGTTGCAGATAACATTTCGTTATGACAAATTAACCGTTCCATAACCGCAGTTTCAGAAATAATTAAAATTGATGTACGCCTTTATCTACAGTAACATAAATCATAAGACCTGAAAATGAAATTTATCTTACGTAAATGGTGACCATTCACGGATTATTATTTATTTAATATTTACTAATCTCTTAATTAAATTTTGTTTATAAATGTCTTGGTAAGACTTCTACAAACGGGATCAATACAAACCATTCATAGGTGCTAGAAAAGTAAGTTTAATTTCAAATGCATCGGGTTCACTGTGGCCTTACGTCACAAATAAGGAAAAGAAAAAATCGGCGAGATAAAAATAATTTATACTAGAAGGAATGAAGGGATATAATGTCCATTTGGCCAGAAGAACCTTTAAAAACTCAATAAAATAATTATATGGCTAATACTACTGTTGCACTTCAAAAAGAAAGTTCTGATGTTTCTTACAAAAGCTTATAATAGTACAACTGAACGTTATATATCGAGGGCCTGGAATATAACTTATCACTCTAGATAGGTCAACCTTCAGAGCTATCTGTATTCACATACATATATTCAAAATTCCTGATTTCGTAGCTCAGAATCGTAACGTAATATGTAGAACAGTGTGCTCGTTTAGTACTGGAAGTTTAATTACGTATTTTTCTCCTCTTGGAAACGTAAGTACATCTAAAATTATGTGAAAAAACTTTGGAACTTCGCTTAACTTAGCTAACGCACTTATAAAGATGACAGTCATTTGTAAATATAATAAAATCAGTTAATCTGATAAAAAAAAGTGCCGGATGGAGTTAATAGGACGTATTTAAGAAACAATTGGGTTTTGAGTTTATCGATAGATTCGTGACTCCGCAGCAGGAGCGAATTTATCTGATGAAACTCGTCAACTCGAGTTGGATTTATTAAGACTATTCCATGAATAAAAATATAACGGATTATACAAATAATAATTACTTTCGTGCTTTGTTGTTTAAAAGCAAAACTAACAGCAGTTATATCACGGCCTACTATAAATCAACCATCCATGAATCGATTCCAGTTACCATGTTGTAACCAGGGCTACCAATAGTGCATATACAACATACAACATAGTTAACTTCATTCAGGTAAGCTAACAGCAGAACAGAAAAAAAGCACACGAACTGGTTTGCACCGAATCGAAATGTGATTTTAATCAGTGCACAGTTCTATTATTTCAATTTCCAAACAAGTTATGTTGTATAAAATAATCTGTTTTCGTTCTGCTTATTTATTTATTTATTTATTTAACCTGGCGGTGTTAAGGCCATAAGGCCTTCTCTACCACTCAGCCAGGGCAAAACCATGAAATACATAATGATAATAATAATAATAATAATAATAATAATAATAATAATAATAATAACAATAATGATTAATTATTGGCAGCATGTGACGTATTAATCACGGCACATTGATGCTTTCTTGTCCAGTAACTGAGCAGACGGTTTTGCCCGATAAAATGCCATCCTCGCGATTCCTACAAGAACATTGTAAAATAAACGGCCGTGATTGGAATTGCTAAACGTTATTGGTCAATATGGTAACTTACATGAGTGGAATATTTTTTTTAATCTATAAACTGATGAAATACTGGGTTTGTCCATCCTGTGGGATAAGACCCTACTGAATTATTATACATGGATAAATTTATCGGGCTATATATATATATATATACCATATATATGTATACATATATAGGCTATATAAACAATGCAAAAATGTAAAACTACGAAAAGTCAGTTAAACATTTAAAATGTGAATATTTAGCGTAATGAATACCCAAACTGATAATACGTTCATTAATATCCATACAATCTGATTTATTATTGTTTACAGAATGAATCCTACTGAAAGGTCCTACACTGATATCCACGACGATGGTTATGGTGTGGGACTTGGTTGGATTGACTTCACATTATTTGGGTCCATGCTTGGTTTATCAGCACTGATTGGCATATATTTTGGCACATATGGCAGGAAGGACGATAGCCCAAATGAATACCTTCATGGTGGAAAATCAATGAATAGTCTTGCGGTAGCTGTTTCGTTGGTTTCAAGGTTGTTGTTACACGATTACGCAAATAAATAATGCACATTATATTCATGAAAAAACCTTGGATATCTCTGAACAACTTATCATTAATACAGAATAGAATTTGAAATAATTAAGTGTAAGTTTGTCATAGGGGAAGTCCGTGTAATTTGGACCGCTTAAATTCAGACGACATAAAGTCATTGACTGTACTGAAAATTCTCAAAATCATTTATATATGTATATTGGTATACCATATATCGAGTATTTTAGCGGAAATAAATTTCAAGAATAATAAGAGAAATTGTTTAAAAATAATGTTTATAGCAAAATATGTTTCCGTGTAATTTGGAGTGATGTCGCGTAATTTGGACCAGGAAGGTGTGTAATTTGTTCTGGTACACACAAACACTTAAAATATACGTTATGCTATTTATTAATTGTATTTCTAACAATTTACTTAAACACTATCTTATCTAGTCACTTTTCACTTATCTACTAGGTCACTTTTCACATAGAGAACAATAAGAACAAGAACAACAATGATAATAACAATAGTAAAAATAATTATGATTATGATGATGATGATAATGATAATGATAATGATAATAATAATAATGACTACAATAATACTAATAATAATCATCATGTTCACACACATTGATAGTGGTAGTGACAATGATAACAATAATATTAATAATAATGGTAATGGTAATGATAACAATATTAATATTATAATTAATAATAATATTAATAGTAGTAATGATAATGTAAATTAAGTTGATGGTAATGTTAATAGTAATTTATTTTATTTTACTAAGTATTTATTTTTATTATCAGTTAATATATGTTCCTGGCATCTTCTACAGCGGTCCAAAATACACACTCAAAAGCAGTCCAAATTACATGCCGTGTAAAGATTACGTTAAAAAATTATATTATAAAAACTACTATACATGAAATAATTATATTGTAGCTGAACACACCTTGGTATCCCTTGCAACACTTGTATGCGAAAGTTCTCTTCAGAAACCAATACCCACTTCACAATACTATATTTCACAATGAAACCAGATTACAGGAATGTGGACAATAGCCTTCTTTTCTTCTTCCCCCCTCGACCGAGGATGTTAGAGCAATGACCTTTCTGAGGGTAAAGCTGTCCTTGGCGGTCTTTCAAATGTGGTCAAAAACAGGGGCTGACCAAACTTGCAAATATCATAATTCAGGGCAGTCCAAAATACACACTGGTCCAAATTACACGGACGTCCCCTATCAAGTTGCATTTGGAAATAATGTATAAATCAATTTTGTTCGACCATACTATAACACACTTATTACGTGTGACGTAACGGTATCATAATGATACTTATTTCGACACTGATTTCCATTTCGAAACTGGTTTAGTATTTATTACTATTCAACATGGAAAGATCTTGAAATTTTCAGAGCAGCAAATGAAAATGCGTAACCTAACCTGTATTTAAAATAAAATAAATTATTATATTCGTCTTAATTTTAATTGTATACTGCAATGAATATATTTCCTGTGTTTTAATATGCGTTATTTGGCATTAATGCTCAAAAGAAGCAATGCAAGCCTGCATACCTTGTAGCCTGCCATCTATCGTCTTGTAAAGATCCATTCGTTTCAAGAAAACGAGCAAGAAGAAGTTTAGACTTGACCTTAAGCAATCAATGATCATAAAATATTGACAGTCCTTTAAGTTTAAAATGCGAAAAATCCGCCTTCTTAATATAAAATATAAAATGTTAAAAATCAGATATATTTCGACCAACTTGAAGGACGAAATATATCTGAGTTTTAACATTTTATACTTTATATTGATAATGCAGAGTTTCCGCATTTTGAACTTACGCAATCACCTCCCATCTTTTGCAGAAGACGAGAACTACGAGAACATGCTAACAGCTGATTTCCGTGTTCAACCGACTAAGAATCTAAAATCTCAAAGCGCAAAAAATATTTCATTATTATGGTCGAACAAATGCAATCGTAATCAACTGGCCTAAAATGGCAATTTAAATTTTTGTATAACAATGTTGAAACTAGCTTTGTCTGTTTCATGAATATTTGCTATAGTAGGTTCGTTGCACATTGTACTATTTTCAAATAATGTTTTTTTCAGTATATTATCTGCGGTTGCTGTAATTGGATTACCAGCAGAGATTTACATGTACGGCACTACGTACTGGTGGATACTCGTATGTCTTATGTTTGCTGCGGTCGTTTATAATTATTTCTTCCTTCCTGTGTTCTATGAACTTCAACTAACATCTATATACGAGGTATTGTGTTACTTAGTCTAGTGAAGAAATGTTAATTTCTTACACTTTCTGATAACATAAATATTAAAACATACACTGAGGAGATGATTAATAATTTAGTTTAATAATGTAATAAATACTTCTTTTTCAGTATCTTGAAATGCGGTTTAACAGGAGTGTCCGTCTAGTGGCATCAGTTCTATGCACTATTTGTGCTCTATTATATGTACCTTTGGTCATATATGTACCAGCAGTGGTCGTGAGTCAAGGTTAGTAAATGAGGTTATAAACTGTACTTTATATTATATTATGTTATATTACATTATTTCAGATAGTGGTTATAATTGGGTCAGGAATCCATAATAACAGTAAAACATGTTTTGTTCGATTGTCCTATGTTCGAAACGAAAAGACTCCAACTATTTTGCTTTTTGAAGATTGTGACAAAATTTCCATGTGTCAAACAATTTTCACGAAGCAATGCTATTTATTAAAATCATTTTATGCAGTATCTAACATATATTTACAACCATATGAAATTAATATTCTATATTTGACTGTACATATTGCTGTGTAAGCTATAACCCTAACATGCCTTTTCTGGGGAAATAGGTTTCATAAAGATTTGGAGATACAATAAATAAATAAACTGTACAAGGTATTATTCTTCTAGTTCAAAAGTAATGTGAAATCTTATAATAGCGGGTTATCTCCAGGGCATGATTTTTCGTGATTATTTATCTCATACGTCTTTCTTTCCGTTTGGACCAATAATATATAAGAATGGATCCGAAACCGGCCAATCATAGACTAGATTTAGTCAATATTTATCGAATTTGCTCTATCACCTTCTACAAAAAATATAAAGAGATGACGTCTTTTTCTTTATATTCTAATTAGGTCGGAGACCCTCTAAACACTGATAGTCGCTGTATGTTAAAATTTATTGTGGAAATAAAGAGAATATTTCGCATATATCTGTTCAGGAATCAGCAATATATTTACGGGAAATGTATTCCATAGTTAAGCAACGTCATGGACCACCCCCTGTAAACATTACAAAGACTTAGTCTCAACAGCATAAATGTACGCTGGTGACATGCGAGCGAAGGGGAGGACGCTGAGAGGTGGGAGGTGAATTCAGAGCTATTTTTCGCCACCATTTCGATAAATAGTATGTTCCGACGTATGATTTTTCTGTCCATATACAAGCAAATGTCATCATTTTCACACAAAACTCAACACTGAATTTGATTCTAAGGAAGAACAAAAAATTAGCAATTTTATTTTTCGTAAATAAAAGTATTATTATGACCTGGATTAATGCGGTGTAAAGGAACTTATTTGTCTTACTTGAACACACTAACTAATTTTGATTCTTAAGCTAAATTTGGGATGAGTATCTGTAAATAAAATTACCTCTAAGGTTAATTTCCAAGATATGTAAACAACTTTCCACACCGATATCTTTGTGCTGAACCGTTCCAGTACAGTCCAATGCATAGACGCCAACTTCTATGCATTTGAGGACATGGTTTTCTAAAACACTATCTCTCGTGTTTTAGTTTCTAAAGGATTGTTCTGGTATTTTACAGCAATGTGGTCCTCGTGAGCATAATTAATTAACTTGAAGCCCCACATATACAACACTTTTATGGCACTGTAATGAGAAACGTAAATACTCGCCCTTTAAGAAGCGGCATCTAACTGCCTGAGCTAAGTAACAGGGTTCTCAGTAAATGGAAGCATTGAACTATTTTTAAATTTCAGTGAGTGGGTTGCATGTACATCTTCTCTGCCCTGTCATTTCTGTGGTTTGCATATTCTACACGATGTTGGTAAGTATGCTTATAACGTACAATAAGATGAAATAATTAATTTGGTTGAGTAACATCACATATTTTCCTCTTTACCTGCCGCATTCTGGTGAATAGGTACACCTCGGCCCCTATTCACTCTGGCTGCTTCGAGATCTCTTGGCTTTCACTCCATAGGTCTTGAACACTTTATAACGAGGATCAAATATGTTACTGTATCGTTTTGAGTTAAATTAGTACTGTTAAAACTCCATTAGAAATTCAATATTACACCGTTCGTCAATGACACACAAAATTGTACTAAATATTTACAAAGTGTTCATACGATTTATAAATTATAATTATTAATAATACTCCAAACATTATACAAGCAATATTAAAATATTTAATAGCACATACAAAGAGTAAATACTCGTATTTTGTCACAGCCGATTTGACGTTGATGAGAAAGAATAGGAGCTAACACTTTGCAAGTAGGCAACGGCACA
Organism: Ectobius pallidus; assembly: GCA_964059195.1. Classification (NCBI taxonomy): domain Eukaryota; kingdom Metazoa; phylum Arthropoda; class Insecta; order Blattodea; family Ectobiidae; genus Ectobius; species Ectobius pallidus. Next base: position 110,264,838 of record CAXKWD010000006.1, read on the forward strand.
TCACCATAATTATTTCAGATTTGCGAACACAGGAATTATCTACATTATATTCTTGAATTCTTGAATTTAACTATTGGGCTTTAATGAATTACTAAGAGTGTATTACAATTAAGAAAGAATTGTTAGTAACCCATTTAAAAATATTGTAAATAAATCGAGGAAAAGCTTTTCATTCAATACAATTATAATTATAATCTATTTAATAATAAGAGTAGGCTACCTAGGAAAATATATTTAGCGCAATGCCACCCAGTTTTTTTCCCCCTGTTACCTGTAACCTCTTCAGTTATACCTTCAATTTAACTACAAATTTTGTAGCTGCTATGAGAGTGGAGTGTGATTGTGACTTCTGTTAGGGGCGAAACTGCCTAAAGATGGCGTTCCTGAAAAAGATGGGGGATTATGGGAATCGTGAAGTGTCCAAAAGCACCAGATTCTGCTAGTAACTTGTACACTGAGTTTTTCTAGTCATGTCCTACTTTCAAGTTTGATGTCCATAATTTTGGTCAGTTTTCTTCAGCAGAGATCCTATTAAAAAGAAAAAATGTAGAATGTACAACTTACATGCTTACTGTTCCACTCCTAACGAATGGAGTCACTCGAAACTATTGGAAGCAACCACCTGGATTTACATAGAATAGTGTTTCGCATGCATAATATGGCCGAAATTATACAACATGCAATAAAATCTTCGCGATTAGCAATTCCTCGTAAAGGCTGGTTATCCTGGCGATGCGTTTTCTAAGCAGCTAATAATGCAAAATGTAAATGAATTAGGTCTACTTTCCTGTTTAAAAAGTAGGAAAAGCAAGTAGCCCATTTTTTGCTCCCGTGGTAGGTTCATTGCTGGTGTACAACCCCTGGATAATGATGGGAACAAGTTGATAAGTTGAGATTCAAAAAGGTGGTGGAGAAATGAAAATCGAGGATATTTAAGCACACAAAATTCTGCGGCTGTTTTTAAAGGACAAATCTTAGTTCTTCCGCACCTTATTCAATTGCATTGAAATCAACTTCTTCGGTGCCAAAGGGAAAACACCAGTAATACTGTTCCTGAATAACGGTGACTACAAACCTTATGTCAGCCGTCTTGTGACTGCCAACGTACAACAAAGAAATTACTCTTTAAGAAGAATAACTAATATATAGACCTGGGATTTTAAGGCAAATGCCTATTTTGTTCCTTATGAAATAACATGACAATTTTTAAATATGTGGACGTTTCATGATAAATCACTTACATTTATAGAGTTTTATAGTGCCCTAAAATGCCTATTTGGACCTTTAGTGCCTAATTTTACTATTTTAGTGCCTAAAATGCCTATTTTGTACATTTTAAATAAAATTCAACTTCTGTAATTTTTACAATCTTATAATGAACATCCCTCAATGAAAAGCAGAACAGCAGAGGTGGGTTTTCACAGAAACATGATTTTTTCAAACAATTGTCGCTAAAGGAATGCTGGCTGGTGGGGGAGGATTTTTGCTGTAAAAACCGAACATGTTACAGTTTAACTGTATATTGTAATATTTTAAAGTCTATTTTCTGTCTTATCTACACATTTTAAAGCATATTTTAAGTGCCTATTTTCTCTTTTAAAATCCTATTTACTTGTTTTAAAAGCCTTTTTTAGGTGCCTAAAACTATTTTTTTAGAGCCTAAAATCCCAGGTCTACGTAATATAACAACTGCTCTCAGTTGGTTCTACACTTGTGCAACAACCTTCTGGTTGCTAAGTATCTCTTTACAGATATCTGTGCCCCTACAGGAATTATGTAGGCCTACTTGAAGCTTTTATTTCCTACGAAACTTTAGGCTACACAAAGGAATTCAATGTCAGGAATATAATCTAGAAAAGCAGAATATGCTTAATGTCCTTTTATTTGCCAACTCTCCTTCCTTCTCCATTTCTCTTTCAATCTCCCAGTGTCTCTTCTCCCCTTTTACTGTATTGTAATTTATTTATTTTCAGTAATCAATTCAATTTACGGGAAAGAGCCAATAAATTATCTCTAATCTTAATGTAGTAAATTGTTTTCATGAGCGAGAGACAAAATGTTTCTGTAGTTATATTTTGTAAGTAGTTTATTTATTATTATTATTATTTTTTTTTTTTTATTAACATTACTATAAAAATTGGTACTACTACTTTCATTAGGGTGGAATAAAGGCTGTGGTGTGGACTGACTTCCTTCAGGGTGGAGTCATGCTCGCTTCAACTCTAACTGTCCTAATCATTGGACTTATTCATGTCGGAGGTTTCACGAACGTGTGGGAAAGAAGTTGGAATGGTGGAAGAATAATTTTATTCGAGTAAGTAACAACTTTTATATTCTAGAAGCATGAACTTTACACCAAAATACGTCTGAATTATATATCTAAAATTTAGTTATATAAGTTTCCTTTCACGTAGGCCAGACTGCAATAATCATTAAGAAACTGGCTTCTGTTCCCATGTACATGGATTCCATTTTTTAATAAATTCGACTATCCCAAAACTGTCAATTCCCAAGCATATCAAATAAAACTATGAAATAGAAGACACCGGCCATGGTTACAAATTTAAGTATCGGTACCATTCAACGGTCGTTAGTCAACCATAACAAGGAACACTTTTAAGGTATTTTTAGGTTCCCTCTGTAAAGTACATGAAAGTTTAACACACTATGATGAAGTTTATTAGCATATTAGATATAAGCCTCTCCAGTGAATAACGTCTCATAAAATGTGCAAATACTTTTTGGGAAATGATCCGTTCAAAAGTGCATTTCCTGCTCAAAACATTTAACAGGAGTGTAAACGCCACTGATAACACTACCCTCACCTTTTGTTTTTAAAATAACTGTAGGTCTATATTGTATTTGCCTGATTTTAAATTTGATTAAATTTCTCTAATTTGTGAGATTGCTTTATGGCAAAGAATAATACATATGTTTTACGTAATAATATGTACATGATTTAAAGTCTCTTAGCAAAATAGAAATTCCTATCAATATGTAAATTAGTTATATTATAAGCGTATACGGGTTATGGAACAATGATTATAATGGCTCATAAATATCTTTAATTTCATATCGGATGCTCGGGTTCTAAAAGCTGATTTCCATATATAGCCTACATTATCCTTATTAACTTTATTTCATAACATAAATAAAGAAACTATAACACATACTTAAGGACTGTATAGCCGATTATAACGGTATGACTAAGCTGCCTGAAATTAACAACCTCATGTTATTCCTAACATTTGTCGTAGCTGAGAATTCATAGGCTCCAATTTCCTTTAATATAAATTATGTCCTACAAATGAAGAACACATTTTTAACATTTTATTTTGCTGGAAACTATGTACATGGAACTTGCGAAATGCGTACAAAATGTAGAAAACAAAACTGAGCTAATAAAGTTACATAGGGATTTTTATAGTACACTATATTACTGCGATTACTGTCCGCCGGCGTGGTCTTGTGGTTAGCGTCGCTGACTACAGATCCGTCGGCCCGGGTTCGATTCCCGGTACCTCCTCGGATTTTTCTGAGGTAGGGAGGTCTGGTAGGGGTGCACTCAGCCTCGTGATTCAAATTGAGGAGCTACTTGATAAAAAAGTAGCGGCTCCGGTCAAGAAAACCACCATTAACGGCCGTGGGTGTCGGCATGCTGACCACATGCCCCCCAATCCTGCCATCTGCCTACGGGAGATGACGCAGCGGTCGGGTGGTAGGCCAAGTCCCTCCAGGGATGTAGCGCCACGGAGTTTAGTAGTTTTTATATTACTGCGATTATGTTAGGTGCTCAAGCAAGAAAACAAAATCATTACACATCCGCCATTCCTCACCACTCTGAAACATTGTACTGCGTAAGGGATCGTTAAGCAGGTAAACATAGGAGTAGAAAAAAATACTCTCCTGAAAAGAAATTGACAACACTTTTATTATTACACTTCCAGTATGGATCCTTCTCCAACTAAGAGGACATCTACTTGGAATGTACTGATCGGTTATTTCTTCTCGTGGCTTTCTATACTGACAGAGCAAGGAACGATACAGAAGTTTCTGTCGGTGTCTTCAATCTACAAAGTGCGCAGGTTGGTATATTATATCGAATGTATTCATACGGTCACGATAGCTCCCTTTGCATCTTTATGATGGACATCCATATTTTAATGAATAGACTCTAGACAAGTTTTCTAAAATTGGAGTCAGCAAACAAAAAACCAAAAAAGAAAAAAACAAATAAACAAACAAAACAAATGAGATGGAACTATATTAATCACCTGTTTTAAAGTTGCAATAAATTTTCCTAGTGCGACGTCTGCTGCTGCTTCTTTGTAATGAAATTTGATATACGATGCTGCAATGTTGTTCTGAGAAACATTTACTTTCATTCGATTTCTCAGTAATATATAACCAAAAAGGTATATTTACATAAACACGAAGTCGCTATAGCTAATAATAATTTGACATCCTTTTAAATCAGAGATAGATAAACTCTATACACAGATATCCAAACTAAGGAAAACTGAATTTCAGTCTGGTAACCAGAGAGACATCAAAAGACGACTCCAACGGATTTTCTTTCTCACGAGGATAAAGTGCGCAAATTTTATCGAACAAAAGACGGTAATTTATTCAGATATTATATTTAGCTGTATTTTAATTTTTAGAGGAATAACTGAGATTTTTCAGGTGGGTTTAATATGTCTTATTGTGTTGAATATAACTTTCTGGTTGATATCAGCAGAATTAAAATATTCTTCTATATCTTCCATTTTATTTGTTAGTGTAAAAATAAACATTTTAACTATTAAGATCGTTCAGAAAGTTTAGACGTTCGCCTTAAGCAAGCCTATTGTAGCTTCCTATCCCTCATTCAACAACGGCTGTGCTAGGACAGAATTTCACTTTATAATTTCATGGTCTCGCACTTTGTCACATACATTGCCACGCTGGGTGTTCAACCCGCCAAAGTGAGAATTCACCGAATCGTGTGGAGTTATATTTGGGTGAAAGCATGGTGAAAGCTTTGCGATAGGGGCACCGGACAGGATGAAGACACAGCTCTAGACTGCCTTAAAGAAAATGTACTGTGGGGGGGGGGAAATTAAATAATAATAATAATAATAATAATAATATAATAATAATAATAATATTAATAATAATAATAATAATAATAACTGGGGGTGTAGTTCAACACATTTGATCGCAAACTCTGACTTGTTCTTCCAGGTCGAATATTTTACAAACATGTGGAATGTGCATATTCCTCTCTTTTACATTCTTCATTGGCCTCTTGATATACTCGACTTACCATGACTGTGATCCTCTTGTGGCAAAGGTACGTAAGTAATGTATACATTTTGGAATATAATCTGTCACCGTTTTTGTTTCCTCACATGTTTGGTTCTAAATGTGAGTTGTGGGTATAATTCACGATACAGGAATTGCCTGTTAATTTTGGAGTAAAAGATTATTTCTTGGGGTGTATAGAGCCTGCCTTAATAGGGACATTTAAAATAAAAATCTTTTCCTAGACTAAGATGGAATTTTAATACTTCGTATTTGAACTTTCTTTTATAATGTTGCAATTTGATACTTCGGTCCAGGAACACATATAACATGTATCATTTCCTACAACCTTCCAGAAAGCTAGTATCTTGCGGTTCTATTAATTTGTGTCAACACTTTTACTTTTAATTTTGACTCTGAATAAACAGAATTCTTATCTAAAAATGAAAATACCCAATAAAAATTGGACCTTTTAAAGTATCTTAACTCATGTTCTACAACATGGATAGATTTAAAATGTTGACTTTATAACACGTGCCCCACCCCTCACAGCTAGAAAATAATTCAAAATGTGGATATTAGTATTTTTAAAAGTATAATGATGGTAGGAATAATAAGTTCAACTTTTCCACTGATTGATGTTGAATGTATGAAATAGGAGAAACAAGTCCAAACTGTTATAAATATTATGCAACTTTTGTTACTTTAATTTCTCAAGATTGAAGAACATTGCAGTGCCATAACCTTTTGAAGGCCCTTGTCGCCTCCTGCAGTGAAAGCCGCGTCAAATCTCGTTGAATGCACGCTTCGCCTACTGATAAGACTATCGAACTATCGTAGCGCGAATTTTAGTAAAAAGATCTCAAGAAACTTGTACGAGATATAGGAGGCTGCTCATTGGCAACTAGTCGTAATGTCATTCAATAAACAGGTTCCCAAGATGGTTTGGGAACGGTCGTTCGAAGCACTGCCTTGTGTGGCAGATGTATTGATGGGACCTACAATAAAACCATGAACTAGACTTCGCATAAACTGGTTGACAAACTAGTTGATACGGGTTTGTTACCAGATCTAAGAGTATTTTGTTCCAGTATAGTAGTCGAAGCCACAGGGCAACATTCTTCGTTTTACTTCCTCAACTCGTATCATAAGTAGGCCTATTCTATTATGCACAGAAAGTATTGTGTTCGACTACGATGTTTGAAGTTGAGTTTTTAACAAAAAATACTCGTTATCGTTATCACAGTACCTGGTACTGAATTTCACAGGTGATAAGAGTAGAGAATGGAAAATAATATCATTTCTCTACTGTCACATCAGTGGTTATTTAATACCTGAATGAATATATATATATATATATATATATAGATCCCGCACGAAATCTGTGCCGATTGCCTAAGTCATTGCATTACGTTTTCGTGGGGACTGTAGCGTCGATTGGCCTGCTACCTATCTCTCTCGCACAACAGTACCTCCCTTTCTATTTGTAAAGGCCAAGCTACCTCTCTCTCTCGCACAATAGCATGTCTCTCTCTTGAGAGAAACGGTCTCATCGGCACAGATTTCGTGCGAGATCTTTACCATGTAGTCATTCTAGGGGTAATAAAATGTACAATTTAATATTTTCAGAATATGAAATCTAGTCAGTTAGTGACTCACTATGTCATGGATGTGACTCGCCATGTGCCTGGAATTGCAGGATTGTTTATAGCCGGCATCTTGAGTGCTGGATTAAGGTAAGTTTTAATTGACAACAAACACCTCAAACCATAATTTATTCATTAATTAAATAATTATTTCTTCACTAATAGTAGACTGTCTAGACACGGAGGGGTACTGCACATATAAATACAAGCAGATTCTGAATAATAGTGGCTACTTGGTCGACTAGGCACACCTAGTATAATGCCGATAATAAAAATCGAGGACCAGTTATTTTTTTATTAATTGTAATCTATGTGCATCGACATGTTTTAGGCATTACACGCACAAGTACAATTGAAAAATTAATACAAACGAAAAATTACAATACAAATATAAATTAAAAATACGAACAACGAACAACCGAGAATGTAATTTCAAATTGGCGTAACAGAAAAATTCACTAACATTCCAATTCCTTTATATAGCCAAGGCTCGAGACGATTTTCAATTTATTGAAGTGTAACTCAATTTTCTCAGTTGTCTCAGATGATTACAATGAAGCTAATCTTTTTTTACACAAGAACGAAAATCCATTGTCGAATGGAACAGTTTTTTGTAGAAATTTAAAAGATTTCGAATATGAAAATATTTATTTAGAGTAGGTTGGATGGTATATAGTTATTTATCGACGGTGTTGTACTGAAACCGAGGCCTGTGACCGTCTCCGGTGTGCCGGAGTTAATCTACTGACATGTGTCTGTCGCATTTATGCACACATAAATTCCATAGGCCTGGGCCGGGATCGAACCGGCAACCTTGGGCACAGAAGTCTTAGGGTAGGAAAACATAGCATCCTACTGACTCACAAGGTATAATAATTGAAAAAAACTTGACCAGAATTCCGAACTGTTAGACTACAATGGAATGGGAAAATGTGAAGTATATGACCCATGGGTCCCTCTCAAAATGGTAGACCTGTAGGAAAAACATTTCTCGTAAAATTTCAGCTTTCTAGTACAAATTCACAGTGTTGCTCAACAGATCCCAATAAATAAAAAAATAACGTTTTACCTAGAGATAGGGATAAAAATAAAAAAAAGTAATAAATTCAATGGCAACCTGATATAACGATTTAGTTAGGCCTATAATACTTTAAATATATAAATTTACATTAACAGTATGTAATTCATGTATTGAAATATGTTTCACAAAGCATTATTTTGAAATAGAAGGAAGAGTGTGTGTTTTGCGAATTCCAATTTACCTAACCTCTTGTAGCACAAATTCTTTTTCATCTTCATAATTTTTAACACGTTTCACGAAACAATTCAACTTCTCTCTCAAAAACATAATTTACAACCTAGATTTTTCTTACAAGTTCCTGTCCATGCAAATAATCTTGGATCTTGGTGGAATGATAATTCTTTCACACTGGCCGTGAATAGGCTAAGGTGGAAAGGTGAAGTCAGACTGAAAATTTCAATGACATATCCGGGATTTGAGCCAGGATCTTCGGCTCTCCGTGCCGCTGCTCTTGCCAACTGAGCTACCATGGCAACATGCCAGTACAACATTGAATTCTCCAACTGACTTAAATATCCTGGTGGTAAATTAGGATAGGCTATGTGAGATTGTATCCTGCTTTTGCAAACATTTGAGGAATCATAATTCGAAGTTAATAAAACTCAGAAACACTCTCGAAGCATGCCGGGACAGAATTGAAATTATCGTGTTTCTGCTATATTTACAGCGCTCAAATATGAAGAATTTCGACAGTAGTCTACAAGTTTATTATATTTTTATGTCATTTCCACGATTTATATGTTAGCCTGCGATCGCTCGCGCTATCAGATCGGGACTAACGATTGTGTATATATCTTAATTACTAGCAATATCTTGAAATAATATTTTTTGCCAGCATTGACTTCTTCAATCTGCGCTTCATGATTTGTGCAAGTCAAGTAAACGTGATAAACGTGTCAACAGCGATATTATTAACAAATTGGCTTAATTATCAAGTGCATAAGTCGTAGGAAGAAATCAGAAAAAGGATATAACATGCCATACTGAGTCTAACGATTACTACGCAATTGATAACCAAGTCCCATCTACAGAAAATTCCTTCTTGACAAAAGAACACAATCTTCCCTTAATCCTGTCAAAAATCATATAAGCTTCAGATCTCTTGATCTTTCCGTTCGCTCAAGAGCCTAATGTGAACCTAAACTGGCCTAATCTGAGCCTGAACTGGCTCATTGAGATTTTTTTTTTTTTTTTTTTTTTTTTTCAAAGGTGAATGTTTGAAAATTCCACAAAACAACATCTAATGTTTTATAATTCTATTTATAACATTATGTGTTGCAGTACGATTTCCAGCAGACTCAACTCACTAGCAGCAACTGTGTATGAAGATTTCATACGGCCTTCTATAAAAAAAGACATATCTGCCAGAATGGCAAGTAATATAATGAAAGTGATCGTCCTTATATTTGGTGCTATTTTTGTTGGCTTGATTTTCTTTATGGAGAAGATGGAAGGAATTACGTATGTAAGTTCCAGTAGTTTTACTTTCTTAATTGATAAGGGATAGAATAATAGCAGGCTATATAGGATACTATGGAATGACATAATCAAATAATACCTTAATCTCATTTTCTTTCATTTTGCCTAGGCCTTTTGGTTAACCAGAACCATCATCAGGGTATCTTGCTTTGTGGAGTTACATCTAAAAAGAGTAAAAATATTTCACTATGGCGTCATTGTTAATAAAAATCACTAATACTTAAAACGTCCTCTAAATTGCAGCCATATTCACTTTCTTCTTTTTCTACGTTGAGTGTCAGTTTAAACGAAATAATATTTCACTCTCGTTGGAAGTATTTATATACTATTGTGTTATTCTAAAAAAAATCGCTTAAGAAGGTAATTGCAATTTTATCTAGGCCTATAATTATCAAGCGTTAAATTTTGAAGGTACCGTACAAAATTAACGTTCCATGGTTCATGGCGCTTCTGAATAGTTAAATCCCAAAACAATATGTGTATGAAAGATAATGAGTACACTTACGACTTTCCATATTATTTTTCATATAAACTAACATTAATGTTGGTCGATGATGCCGATTTACAGAAGGAGGGATGAAGGTAAGGTCATTTCTACTGGTTCACTACAGTCCATCTTAGGTAATTGATAGAAGATCTGTGAATGTCTATACTCATTTAAGGCAGTCAAATATCTATAAAACTATGTAGAGGTAGTGTGCCCGCTTCTAGATCCGTGGGTCGCAGGTTCAAACCCGGCCGCAGTTGATAAATTTTTGAGGACGTAAAAGTCCTGGACACGGTGTCCTCCGGGAGGGACTTTAAGTTGGGGGGGGGGCGGAATGACATAGATTTAGGGCACACTAAAGAACTTCAAGCCTAAATTAGAGCCTCTGGACAAAATTCCTCGGCCCCTTTCACGTTCAATACCTTAGTTCCCTCTCGAAGGTTGTGAGGCGATGGTCTCTACTTCGAAGGCACTATGCCCACAATCGGAGGAGCCTTACAAGGATGTGCGAAACGTAAATATCACTTGATATTACTGTAATGCATTTATTTTTAAGCGATTACTATGCATCATTTATGAATGTTTAATAGTGCATTTAATAACTTAGCTATAATTCAGTTTTCCTGTGCTACCTTAAAATGGAGAAAATTTCAAAAGATTCCTATTGATTTATTTGTATAATTATATTTTATGTATAAAATCCGAAGGATGGCATATCATTTCAGATATATGTCAGCCTGAGCGGTGTTTCAGGAGGAGCGATGCTCGGACTGTTTTCTTTTGGTCTATTCATTCCACAAGGAAATGCGAAAGTAAGTATATATGTAATTTCTTATTACCGTCCAAGTTTTCCACCAAATTCTTGGTATCTAATGAGAATAGAGAACTACCCTGAAGTTCAAGGGATTGATCAAATATATGCAAAAGAACACAAAACTTAAGCTTCAAACATCTACAAACTTAAATTACCATAACTGTATGTTTGAGTGTCCATTCTTGATTGCTTTAACAAAAGTTTAGTTTTAAATTTATCACTTGACAAGTAAACTTAGATTTACCTTTGGTTATCCGGACGGCCGTTTCGCACTACTTTAGTGCATCATCAGCGGTTTTCGAACTGCTACTGGTAGTCCATGTGCCAGACCCATCGGTCATTATAATTTGGGGGGACTGAATGAAACTTATACCACACGTTCCTGGGGTCATGTGGAGCAAAAAAGTCGGGGGGGGCCATCATGAGGAGGTAGCTTTCAAACATGGCGGCCATTCAAAATGGCGGACGACTGTGAATTTTTAAATTCAAATATCTCGGGACTGGGTTCATCAATCTTGAATTTTGTTTTTTCAAAATGTAGGTTATTCTTCTGGCTACATGTTTGTTCAACATGTATGTGGCCAAAAAACCAATATTTATTGGTCAAAATTCTAAAAATCGGAAATATAGATTTTTTGACATTTACGTTTTGCGGTTTATTACTCTAACCGTTGGGTATATCGAAAAAGTGTCCGAAACAAAAGTTGTAGAGACACATCTCACCTTTAAAACGCAAATATGAAATCCAAGATCGGATCAATAGAATCCGAGATATCCAGATTCAAAGCGGGCGGAGCGGGGTTGAGCATGTTGACCGAGCGTTCGGTGCAGCCTAGTGAGAGGCAAGACTTGGCGTAAAATCCTGCGTTTTATTTATTTTCAGCCTCAATAATTGCTTTATTACTAGATAAATTTACATTATCTACTAATGTGCACTATTTTTAACATGATTATTAAGCACTTTCTCATAAATACAATTAACAACTATATTGTTTATCTGGGAAATGGACGTCAATAATTACCAACTCATATAATATACTGTCAAGGATTTTATATCCGATTTTTATGATGAAATCGTTAAAGGAACTTCAAATAGTCGAAATAATTTAAAGAGGAAAAAAGTATTACAGTTTAGGTATGTATCGGACACTTTTAACAATACTTTCAGAAATGAACACAGGATGTAAGCAACTAAGAAATAAAAATATCCATAAAATGCCTAATACAATATTATTAACAATGTTGAATTAAGTCTTCTTTACTAGAATCACTGAAGTCAGGTATTATAATTATTGCTCTCGTCCTCAACTGCCGTTGCTTCGGCAAACCCCTTGCACCAACAGCTCTCGATTATTCAGATTTGAGTTGCTAAGCACGACTAACTTTCTGGTGCACAGTTGATCAAAATTCCGGCCTGGTAGTTGGCACGTCTATTGTGTTTTCTCAAGGTGTCTTTACAAAGAGACATTTGGAAGCTCTCAATCTGGCCCTCTGAACATCTGGTAGCGCAGCTCATTTCACCTTGCGTTTGGGGGCATACGACTGGAAGACAAATTCTTCTTTGCTGTCATCAACATCATTATACATCATCCAATCTTTGCCTAACTTCCTGAATGCTTCAATAAATCTTTGTTCCTTTTTGCACAAAAGCTTTTAACTTTCCCCTGGCCAGCTAAAGCACTGATTGTGTCGCAGCCAGACCAGCAGTAATACCCAATGAGAGCTGTAAAAAGCTGTTCGCCTAAGGCAGATACTATCTGGGAAACTTGCATATCTGTTAAAACTGGTTTGTTTGTTTCCCGATTCAGAAGTTTTTGCTTTTTATGGCTTTGCAAAAACCTACAGCCAAAACTAATACATCTGTATTGATTGAAAAGCAAAGAGCTGATTCAGATGATGTAGCGGCGTTCCTTGCATGCAGCATCATTCTGGAATCAGCTAATTCTTGAGTGCAGAACAGCTCAGGAACATTTTTTCTCCTAATATAAATGATCATGAAGCAGATCTCACCAACTGCTACGACGATTTCTAGGTTTCCAATTATGTTTTCAAATTTCTCCTCTTACAAACTGCAAAAAAATAATTTTGTCATTATATTTTTGACGTAACTGTTCCTTAGAAGCGTCCTCTAACAAACCACTCTGTGGCCACCCTTGATTTCACTAAATTTGATACCTTCAGCTGTTCCGCTTTTTTCCCCGCTCCAAAGATTTGATCGAAACCTCTGAATAATATATGTCAACCCTCCGACCTATATTAAAAACCTGCTTGAGAAAATTCGTTGAGAATTCGTAAAACTTTTTTGTTATCCTTTGACGGACTGAAGCACGGCTATTGATTCAGGCCAAATCTTTTTCCGGCAGACTGGCAGGGGTGGTGTATACTTCCAAAAAATTAGATAATACCGATTTGTAGGTTTTCTTCAAAGGCCCATTAACATTCGCCGGTGCCAGAGGATATCTGAATCCTTCCATCATGTCAAGTTGTTGGTTTTCTGCAATAAAGGTCATTTTGCTGAATAAATTTCGATTGCACTGGAGGATTACTTCTTTGTTTTCAACCTTGGTTTTTTTGCTCTTCTTTAGTCTACTAATCTTAAGACCCACTTTCATAATACGTTTATGAAACCCTTCTCCTTTAGCTAGCCGAAACGTGAACTCTTCATAAGCTATTTTCCCCTTGTTTTCCGAATCAATGTGATCAGAAGAACATATATTCCAGTAGGCAAATGTACAATATCTTAAGGGTTGGGATCGAAGGGGATCGTCCACTCGGCTAGAAGGTCAGTGAGAGTTGTCACGTCTTTCTCATCTCTAAGTGTCCTTGGGCTTTGGAGGTCAGGGTGTCACTAATCTGTTTCTCTGGATGAAAGAATGCTGAGGAGGTTCTTTAGCACTGTACTCAGCATTAACATATTACCATACTACAGCCTACTTTTACTTTCTCCCATATACGTAGTATAGAGAAAGTATTGTGATCGTGACAAAAAATCGAAGTCGAGATAACACCGGGAGAGCATGTTTCATGAAGCCTAGAAACCGAAAAAAGTATTTTTGGAATGACGTCTGTCCGTCTGTCTGTCTGTCTGTCTGTCTGTCTGTCTGTCTGTCCGTCTGTCCGTCTGTCTGTGGACAAGCACAGCGGGTAAACGGCTCGTTGTATTTACTTCATTTTTTGAAATAAGGACTTTTTCGAAATTTTGTCGAACCGCCCAGAAATTTAGCTTTACAACTGAAATATTAAGGGGACTTTCCATGAAAACTTTTTTAAAATTTTTGATTTTTGAAAAAATGGCTCTAACGATTTTAATAAAAATTGAAAATTGGAAACTCTTATCTATGACCAATAAAATGGCTATATCCGTATTTCTGCAAAAATGACTTAAGGGGTACTTTACTCATATCCATCTTCAATTTTTGTAGATTATATCCATTACTGTAGGCGATATAGGAAAACCTACCACAGTAAAGTTGTAGAGAAATTTAAAATTAACATTTTTTGTTTAACACATTTCTTTATACATTTAATAGATATCAAGATAAAAACGAAATAAGGACGGCTTAAATGCTAATTTCAGAACGTCTACATGTCAATTGAAATATGAATGACATTTTGTTGCCCCTAGCAACAAGAAAACTATAGGCCTAATCTACTTACTGTTGTGAAATGCAATCAGTTTAGCTCAGTCGTAATGAACACGCCAAAACCAATTACAGCGAGGTGGTATAGGCTAACAGGGAAGAAGTCCTGAGTTCAAATCAAACCTCGTGGCTGCCCAAATTGACTTTGGTTTTTCATGGTTTCCTCGTTCGCAAAGGCAAACGCCGGGTTCGTAGGACTTGTTTATTTTCCATAACTCATCGCCGCTATGTCAGTGGATATTATAATCGTTTAAACTGAATATTACATCAGAAGACATCACTAAACAATAGATGCAGATGACGCGAATGAGCTGTTACTATAGACTAATGGTTCACGCAAACATACTAAACACGTTATATGACCTACATGCAGTTAAAGCGTGCAATATAACCTAAGTAGTAGCAGTAGTGGCGAAATTCAAATATAAGTCGCTCCTTAAGCTCCGCCCATTCGATATTCACATTTGCATGGACTGTGTGATGTATTTTGTTTCTGAGCGAAGCAGAGTGACCAACTGTCCTTGTATACTGTCGCAAGTGCCTTGTATCCCCCTCTACATATAACTAAATAATGCATAACACTAACCACATAGTTAAAGCGCGCGAAGCGGAGGCGGAAGCCGTAGCGAAGCACCCTTGCATTTTCGAATAATGTACGATACACTGTTTGTAGGTTTCGAAAATGTGGCATATTATATCTCCCGCGAGGTTTGTCAGCCTGTCACCTCTCGTCTAGCGGTATGACGTCACACCTCCAACGTCCGATCACGAGTTTCTTCATAATACGAGGACAGAAGAATTTGCTAGGTCGTGGTACAAAAGAAACTGCATCGGTGAGGGTGGGTTGGGTGGGACCGATTCATCCCAAGGTGCGATTTATATTTGAATTTTCCCGTAGTATTAGTACTAATAATATTACTGCCATTGTTTTACTGCCATTGATGATTATTATTATTATTATTATTATTATTATTATTATTATTATTATTATTTCACAGTAAAAGCATTGAACATAAAGATCGACCCTGATGCTTTCCGTTCTAGATATTTGGTAGTTTTTATGAAAATGTAATAAGTAAAATTTAATTATCTCTTTAATTTACTTTTCTCTGTGCTAGCCTTTAACACGTACATGGGAGAAAGTTTGTGCAATATATTTTTGCACCATTTATTTCAGACTGAAATCCTTAGTACCTTCAGGAGTTTGGGTGTCTTTGTTTAGAGTCTCTTTGATGGCTTGGTCCACTGGAATTCTAGAAAATGGGTTGTTGCTTCTTATTTGTACTGAAAACCTCCTTCTACATAATATTGGTGAACATATGGGCTCTCCTTCTAGTTTAGATAATTCAAGAAAGTGTTATGATAGATAATGTGAGTAGTTCAAATATTTGTACACAACGCTAAAGTCGGACACAAGAATGAAGTTCACTCTATCCAGCGCAAAAATTCAAGGCACAATTTTTTCAACAGCAGCTAAAAACACAAAAAAATGCCTTCTCAATTAGTCCGAAGAAAAACAGAAAGTAGCTCCACTAGGGCGATATATTTCATCCGAAAGGACAGCATTTCTTCATTACTTGTAAGAAGATGTATCAAGTAGAGTGGCTTGAACATGTTCATCTTGAAGTACAGAGTTAAGGGATGTATAGTTCATAATTAGTTATGTTCATTTCCCAGATAAATAGTATAATTGTTAATTGTATTTATTACTCAAATCCGATGCACCGAGAGCTGTGGGTGCAAGGGGTGTACCAAAGGAACAGCAGATGAGGAAGAGTGCAATTATAATAACTGATTACAGTGATTCTTGTGAAGAAGACTTATTTCAAGATTGTTCATAATATTATAGGCTATAAGGCATTTTATAGGAATTTTTATTTCTTAGTTGCTTACGTCCTGTGTTCATTTCTGAAAGTATTGTTAAAAGTCTCCGATACATACCTAAATTGTAATACTTTTTTCCTTTTTTTTTAATTATTTCGACTATTTGAAGTTCCTTTAACGATTTCATCTTAAAAATCGGATATAAAAGCCTTGACAGTATATTATATGAGTTGGTAACTGTTGATGTCCATTTCCCAGATAAATGATATATTTGTTAATTGTATTTATGAGTAAGTGTTTAATAATCATGTTAAAAATAGTGCACATTAGTAGGTAATGTAAATTTATCTAGTAATGAAGCAATTACTGAGGTTAAAAATAAATAAAGTGCAGGATTTTACGCTAAGTCTCGCCTCTCGCTAGGCTGCACCGAGTGCTCGGTCAACACGCTCAACCCCGCTCCGCCCGCTTTGAATCTGGATTTCTCGGATTCTATTGATCCGATCTTCGATTTCATTTTTGCGTTTTAAAGGTGAGATGTGTCTCTACAACTTTTGTTTCAGACACTTTTTCGATATACCCAACGGTTAGAGTAATAAACCGCAAAACGTAAATGTCAAAAAATCTATTTTTCCTATTTTTAGAGTTTTGACCAATAAATACTGGTTTTTTGGCCACAGACCTGTGGAACAAACTTGTAGCCAGAAGAATAACCTACATTTAAAAAAAACAAAATTCAAGATTGATGAACCCTGTCCCGAGATATTTGAATTTAAAGATTCACAAGCGTCCGCCATTTTGAATGGCCGCCATTTTTGAAAGCTACCTCCTCATGATGGCCCCCCCCCCCGACTTTTTTGCTCCACATGACCTCAGGAACGTGTGGTTTAAGTTTCATTCAGTCCCCCCAAATTATAATGACATGGTCGATTTTGGGGGTCTGGCACATGGACTATGGTGGGTACCTGTGTTGTACGCCTGTACTCCCAATTCAAGACTAGCGCAACACCCACACCACCTAGGCGTACAACACAGGCACCCACCAGTAGCAGTTCGAAAACCGCTGATGATGCACTAAAGTAGTGCGAAACGGCCGTCCGGATTAACAAAGGTAAATCTAAGTTTGCTTGTCAAGTGATAAATTTAAAATTAAATTATCATGTACTAACCGATGAAATTTACACTTAATGTCATCTGCTAATAACTAATGTATAAATTATTTTCCAGGGAGCTCTAATAGGAAGCATAACCAGCTTACTAGTTATGACTTGGATTGTTTTTGGTACACAAGAAGCTTTATCTGACGGTAGATTTAGACATCAGACTTTGCCTTCTTCAACGGAGGGTTGCAGTCTTAATGAAACACGAATGAATTCTCAGTGAGTATTCTCGTATTGTAAAGCAATATAGAAAACAAAAGTAAACAATAATTGATTAACAAGGGTTTTGCCACATAGACTAGCTCAAAATAGTCATATTAAGTCAAGTTTTATGACCTATTAATTAATATGAACTAGAAAATGTTCCGCCACTTTCCACTTGAAAATGTTCCGCGACTTTCCACTTTCTTCTTAATCATTAGAAATAAGTACAATTCGTCGGAAATTTAAGTTATCGAACCATGGTCATGCTCCAGATGACTTACTGAGGAATACGATTCTCACGAATCAGCAGTCTGAGGTTTTTATTGGGATCGTGACTGCAACAATGGAATTTACTAGCTCCCAATACCATTCTTCAGTTTTCATAAAGATGCAAGAACAGTTTTCCACGCTATGAAAAATTTCCTTTGTGCATGCATAGGTATAGCTGATACAAAGCACTCTGTTAGATTTGTAAAAATTTTCCGGCGAAGGAAAAGAATTTAAGGGGAATTCAGTAAGGATTGCATTTCACATTCTTTGCGGTGTCCTCCGACAATGAAAGAACATTTGTATTTTCCACTCTTTCTTTATTTATAGACGCAGGAACTTCACACAACAAAATAAGCTGTTGGCTTTCATTATACTACAGTGATAACAGCAGTGAATAAGAAAATATTTTACGAAACTAATGATTATTAGTTTTTCTTCTAATTTATTATTTTTATTTTGGTGCTTTTAAGTTGTTCATGCTTAGTTGCTTGCTTATTTAGTTGTTTGATTTTGCTTATAAATCAGGGCTACAGTGATAACCAGGCTTTAAAACTTAGTGCCCGAACACACTGAGGGAGTTGATTCCGGTTACCAACAACCTGAGTATAGGGGGTGGGGGTTGATTGCGTAGGCTGATAAGACAGTAGCTGATAGCAGTACTGAGAAGTGAATGCGCTTGTGGTACGGTGCCTCTCAAATTGGTCAACAGTGTACCTTGTCGTTGTGCGTGTTTATACGTGTTCGGCATGCCGAAAGTAAAGTGTTCTAAAACGCAAACATATATTGAAACATTTGGGAGGGACTATTATACACAAACAGGAGAAAGTATCGTTTTGCATGCTTGTAATGTGAGTTTAGATAATGAGAAGTTATTTTGTGGTCTTCCATGAATGAAGAAGATGTCTTTATTTCGGTTTGTTTACTATCACGTGAACTAGCATATGGTAGCTAGGGCATACGCCGAGCAAAGTCTGTACGATACAGTTGCTGTTAACATATTCGATCGGGCACTAAGTTTTAAAGCCTGGTGATAACATACAAAATGCAAGAATTATGTTGACTTGAGAGAAATAGGGACACCATAAGTGCTCCAATCACTCAAGTCGTTATTCTATACCTGTAATAGCTTATACTCCGTTGTATCCTTACAAAAATGTCGATTAGGCTAAACAATTAACAAGGATTAATCCTGTTCGAACTTTTTACAGGTTGAAGGAGGAGATGAATGAAGAAGATGTCTTTATTCTCTACAAGTTATCATTTATGTATTACACCATGTTAGGAACAATTATAGTGATTGTAGTTGGTTTAATAGTAAGTGTATTTACAGAACAACCAAAACTTCATGAAATTAATCTAGCACTTTTCCCTCCTGTAGTGAGAAAATACGTAATGAAAAGAATCGAAAGATATGATGTATGTTCACAGGCTGAAATGGAAGAATTAAGTTCTAAAACATAAGAACGGTATCGACAAAATTATTACTTAGTGTGAACACTTTTTAAATTTCTTATAGGCCTACCTGGATGTGCAATAAAACATTAACATTTTAAATTGCCCAAATTCCATTTCCAGCGCAGTTCCTCAGTTTCCCGTTCTACAATAAGTAGACCTACCAATTTCCGTGAAAACTGAAGGCTACCTTTTAAAGATTTTAATTCCAATTCGCACATGGTTAAATTCTTGAAACAACTATTGCTTATAATTAGAAACAAATAATTGAGTTATTATCGCAATTGTTTCAATTTTACTACGTGTTTTAATGTTTCTAATGAAAAATGTTAAAAAAAATTCATTGAAACAAAAAATACAATTTTCCTAATTCCAACAAAAGTTGGCCATAAATTTTCATACCGAACTGCAGGTTATTTCACTGGCAACAGCGTTCTTGTTTCGTATAAAAGTAAAGTAAAGTAAAATAAAGTGTTCCGTATATAGGCCGCGGAGGCCATAATTGATCCAGGAGGTTTAGGCTCCAAGATTTTAGACTTCGGCATACAAAGGTGAAAGGTTGTCATCCTTACGCACCGGCCAACTTTACCCCCAGGATTCCTCCTGGTACTCATTTCTGTTAGAGGCTGAGTCGACCCCAGTGCCAGAAGGATTAAGCCAGTTGAAAATTCCCAACCACCTCATCGGGAATCGAGTCCGCGACCTTCTGATTTGTAGCGCAGTACCTCCACCACTACGCTGCGATATATAAGTGTGATAAATCGCATCAAACTCAATTATTTATTGGTAGGCAAAACACCTTCATATCGTATTAAAATATTTTTTATTTTATTTATTTATTATTGCTACAAATTATTATAAACTTTCTCATCTCAAAAAGAAAAAATCACAACAAAGCATTCAATTTCTAGTGCAATATAATAGGCCTAAACATAATAGTGTGAAATACACCCGAATGAGCAAGTCTGCCAGTGCTCGAGTGCAGTTCTAAAACGATTGGAGTGAAGAAAGGGGAGAGACAAAGCACAGATCTATTGATGATTAATAGTAAGTTATTGAGAAACTGTTCAACCAATTTGAAAAGCATTTAATTGTGGAACTGCTTACAAAGAATACAGATATTTACTTATCTTAATCATGTTCCAATGATAGTATGACTGTATATATTTATATATTTTTCAAGCAACCTTTGGAGTCAGATATGCACATAGGGGAAAAATCATTCCAATTGAAGCTGTGAGAAATGTAGTATTATGAATTATTATAAGATATACTTTATCCAAGGTGTACAGAGCGAAAGTAAACAACAGACTTGCCTTGACTAACTGTGTCCTGTCGTTCCATTGGTTAATCACACCATCGCATACTTCACGGTAGTGCGACAAGCTCATTCAGATGTTTACTTCCATTCCGCACACATCGTACAATTATTTATATTTTATGTAATCGTAGAAACTTAGGTTCTGTTGAGTTGCTTGGTTTGGTATTGATATCGTACATGTTTTATAACATAATATACTATATCTAGCAAACAATATTTCATTCGTTTTTATCGTTGCCTTGGCCAATTTGCTGATTCCGAAGAAAAACAAGTGACATAAGTTACTATATACAAGACGTATTTTATAACATAATTAATTAATTCGTTACAATTTTAATTTAAACAATGTGTTATGAAGTACACCACATATTTCAAGTGAAAGTAACAGGCATATCATCTAATAATGTGTATCATAGAAGAAAATTGCGAGCCAGGGCCTTCAGAACTTACAATACTTATAGAAAAACATGCGAAGAAAAGGTTTGTCCAGCGGCAAGAAGATACAGATTGTAAATATATACACAAAACATTGGGAATCGAACCCAGGACACTTGGCGCTTAGTCTAAAAAAGAAAGTTCAATTGACTTTACTGTATGTAATCGACTAAACAGTCTCAAAAACGAACTCTTGTGAACTGTGCTTTGTATTTGAAAATGCGCTCTCACGCTTGCCAGGCAATTCCTGTGGAGAGGGAGGAGACCTATAGGTAATTTTTTTTTTGCATCCACCCTCCCCAGACAACAGCTACTGTACAATCATTAATTAAACCATTAAAACACTAAATCACACAAAATACAAATAACAATAAAATTAAAAGGAGACTATCTGTTGTCTCTAAACGAATTCATCATAAAAATGGAAGATTTTAAGACTTCCAAGCAAATCCGAGTTAACTCCACCCGGCTAAAACCCAACAACAACAAAGTAGTTTTTTTTTTATACCTAATCGTGACATCTAAAACCCATACTTTATTATCCACTTTTAAAACTAAATCGGGTCTCAGAAATATGTTCCTTGTGCAATTCGGAATTAGGTATTAAAGCCATCTTCCCGAACACCTCGGACACAATCCGGTCGTGGCGCCTCATACGAGGTTGTTTATTAGCCATGCACTGACCGAGAATGTGCCCGAGGGTTTCGGGAAGTATACCACACTTTCTGCAGATGGGATCAACCTCGGGTCTATAGCGGTGTTCAAGGACCCTGCAAAGGGCTGTATTGGTGCGAAGTTTAATAGCCTCAATGAGTAACCTTGATGGAAGCCGATTCTTGTCGTACAAAAACTCATTTCCTATTCTATTTTCATAGAATGAAGGGACTGATTTACCTTGCCAAATACACGAGGCCCACTGTAGCCTGAGAACATTAGGTTGTTTGCTTTTTCTCCGTACACATATTGGACCAAGTACAGATTATTGACATATTGCAAAACTCACAATATAAAGTGTAGAAAGGTATTACGAAAAAACTTGGCAACTATAAATTACGACATATTGCCAGTGTATAGTGTGGCGAAACCAAGAGCAAGTTGTAGGGCATAGAAGAAAAATTGTTACTGGAATAATCACGTGCTTGAAAAATATGCGCCAGTAAATTTATTGAAATTGAAAGTTATTTCTCTCGCAAGAATATTGTATGAAGCACCATAAAACTGTTTGTGTTTTCCAAGCTTAAAATGGAAACATCGTAATGGGACGAATAAAGTTCAACAATTTACTTCGGTCTACAATAGGCCTACTAACAGATTCAATCTACTAGCTCAGGTGAGTTTACCGTTCTTCCATGATAAAATAATGAATAATTTTTGTTCTGGCAAGCATTAACTTAGCTTTCTAATTAAAAAATAATGGCTGTTAACAAATACTTTCTTTAATCATTTTATGGATTTCAAGGGGTTCAGAAAAATTCATTATTCTTTCTAGTTTGTTCGTGCATATATTCCTACTTTAGGCCGGATATTTACTTGTGACCTTGTGTAAATTTTCTTATTTGAATGGATTCAACTTGTACAGAAGATTATGAGCATTATATATATATATATATATATATATATATATATATATATATATACCTACATGTATCTAAAAATAATATATTTTTATTACCTTTGAAATTTTATCTTTCAAAAAGTAATCCTAACTCTCATTTATCTATAATTTGGGGTATTGATCTCCAAAGATAAGGAACTTTTCCATTTTTAAACTTCAGTTTTATAATATTGTAATACCTTGCTTAAAATCTGTCACACACTAACAAAATATCCATCTACATTACTAAAGCATAGATAGTGTTTCTGTTGATCTTCTTTAATGTTTTTCACAGAAAGTAACATAGAAATATTATTAAATTTTCATTGGTACTTAATGATGGGTTTCTAAAAGTGCAGACTTCTTTTCAAACTGAAAATACTACGGTTGGAAATGCTTTCTTTATGTTTGTTGTGATCAGAGAATGTATAAGAATGAAACCAACAGATGGCATCGAAATCTTAAAATATACATTTTACTCCCTGATAGCTGTTTACTACTGTTACGCGGAAACTTATTTACCGCATTATGATCGGGTTTCCCTCGCACCGTCAAACATATTTTTGTCTTGTGATGCATAACTCTCCGAATCCCATTTCTAATGTATTAATGGAAAATATAAATGAAATTATTAATTAGAGGAAAACCAAACAAAATACGAAAAGTCTTGATCGACGATGTAATTCAATTGCATAGGAATCGCCCTTTAACAGGTGAATAGACTCACGCCAGAAGTATTAACATTTTAGTTAACTTCATTATAAAAAAATTCTGTTCCTTAACTGCAGTTTCAGAATTAATAGAATTTAAGTACGCTTTATCTTAAGTGTCATGTCATAACCACTAAGACATATAATTACCTATAGTTATCTATAACTTATCACAATATGACTAGGCAACCTTCAAAACTATCTCTTTTTATTATTGTATTCAAAATTGCTGAATCGTGACCTAATAAGCAGATTAGTACTAAATATTTTTCTCTGGGAACCGTAAGTATTCCTAAAATTGTGCGAGAAAGAGGTAGTAACTTCGTTTAACAGCTAACACGGATATTAAGAATACAGTAAGATGTTAATTAAAAATGTAAGTACATCTTGTTATCCTACGCTCAATTCTAAACATACACGATTTAAGAATAATTTACTTATCTTTAAAACAGTCCATTAATGCGTATGGTGTAATTCAGTGACCGGCATGTTCCGTGCTCTGTGACGTCATACTACAGAGCAACCGCGCTCTTTGCTCGGCAATATCTCCGTACTGAGCGTGGAGGAAGGGTTCAACTGGCCAGTGGCGGAACGACGCCTATGCATTGGCAGAGTGCGCTCCGATCTTCGTAGATAGTATGGGAATAGCACAATTACAATGCATTTGTACGAAAACAAAATAGTACAACTGTGATAAATCAATGTAACAGAACAGTTTTGTTTGTAATGAAATTTAATATAGGCCCTACTTACACTAATCTGAAATGCATCCAGGTGCGGATGCGTCAGGTTATTTAAATGAGGCTCCGAAACTACTATAAACATACAAATACATAAAACATAAGAATACTTTAAGGGGTACTGCAAAACTTTGTCTACTCGGAAACTGAAAAATGTTAAAGTATACAAAATATACAAAATACACAAAATATACAAATTAAACTATACACCTTTGTGAGCACTATGCCAAGTATAGGCCTATTCAGACTTTTGATACACACCCTTACTTTGTGTCACTATCGTGCCCAAGCTCAAGGCATTGTCGAGATTTTTTCCCTCTTTTCTCGCGCACTAATTTTGCAATATTAGGAGACATAGTCTGGCTAACACACAAACGAGAACATTTTTCATGTTCTGATCAGATAGGCGGTTTCCATGTTGTGGTTTGCAGATCTTCATACAAGAAAAGAACTATTCACATACATACGTCGATACAAATACCTAATACTCAACATTCTAGCAGCAAATATATTATGTAGTTGCCTGGGGAAATCTTCTATAAAATATAGATAGATCCTTTTTGTTTTGAAAGCAGTCTTTCATTTCAATATTCTTTTGCAAATCAATGACTTCTAGTTGCAATGACGTTGGAACACTGTCAACATCCACAGAAAATGGTGTCGCAAATATGCAAATATCGGATTGGAGTTTTGCAAAATCTTGAAATCTGTAATAAAATATCCTGATCCAGTTCTTCTAATATTTGTACATAATTATTAATGTCTGTAATTGAATGACATACTGTAGACAACTTTGGAAAATGTGGCGTGTCTCCGAGGGTGACCTGACGTTTCCATAAGTCTAGTATTAATCTGAATGCACTAAATTTACCATACATTTCACTGATTAACTGACCTCTGCACCCTTGCCATGGTTAATGCACGCAATTCAATGTACCATCACGGCTCACCTTAACCCTACTGCTGCACTGAACGCCACTGCGCTAGTGCGTATTAACAGGAATGCATCTCAACTGCTCGCTCTCTCAAGCTCTTGCGAGATGATCGGCTCTTACGTCACAACTGCAGCATCTGCCGGACACTGGTGTAATTAGATGGGGGAGGAGTTTCGGAAACTATTCTTTCTACATTAATTTATCTTCCAAAACACATTATTAAAATTTGTGTATCTGAACGTCTTGACTATCCGTCTGGCTTAATATTTTCCAAATTTAACGAACATAGTGTCTATCAAATTTATAAATATATTTTACTGAATTATATTAATAGAAATTGAAGCTTTAGATCACATCCTTATACATACAATACGAAACAAAACAAATCAATTAATGTCTCTAATCTGCAGGTCTACAACACAGCTCTAGTTTTCATCCCAGATTATTTAATTACACTGTAGAAAAAACCACGATTTAATTAATCTTAACAATTAAAAATTTAATAACATAATTAAGTTTATAATTTAAATAGGCCCATTTATTTTTAATGTTCCTTTTTATATTAAAAACATCAGGAAATGAATTTAAAAGATTGTATTTTAGTTTCAAATAATTTGTGCTTTTAATTTAATGCATTTACATGGATTTTTTATCTTCTCCGTATGAGTTATTATCATGGGCAAATATCCATGTGTTTAGGTGATACATTAAATGTAGAAGATATAGGATAAATTCTATAAATATAAAATAACAGAATTTGGACTCTGTAAAATATCAAACGAAGTCTTATGTACAAGAAATGATGAAAGAAGTGAGAGAGGTTTCAGATTTTGGAATTGAAGAGGCAGAAAAGTCTAAAGTACAAATTCTTCAACAGTAATCCCCTTGTAGCTGGCAAAACTTACGCAAGCTTTGCATGTACTACGTCATTGGAACTCAAATACATCATTAGTTTCTCGCCCGAGGCACGAAATACATACGACGGTATTCCGCAATGTCATCTATGAACAGACAACTGAGTTAGCAGAATGCCGTGAAAATCTATTTTCATACCGTAAATCTTTCTAACGATGTCTTCTAAGAGAGGGCCTTAAAAATGGATGAATAACGTTAACATTCAATTTCAATCACCATCCAACTGACCGACTGTTTCAGAAATTGGTAATTTTAATCATTTTCGTAAAATTTAAGGTAGTGTGTTTGGCCATGTAAAGAGTATGCATCTTGCTAATATTAAGTCCCACAGATTCAGTCGTTTACGGAGGGATTATTAGTAACCTTCTTCTCCTCGGCTGTGTACACATAGCTTTTTAGTACGGTAGGTAGCCAATAAATTTCATTTTCTAAATCAAAAGGATCATGCCAGAAAAAAGTAGGAAAAAGATATTTAACGATAATAATAATAAAAGTAATAATAATAATAATAATAATAATAATAATAATAATAATAATAATAAAATATTAATATATGGTAAGGCTCGTAGATATCCATTTGACATGTAGCCTATATAACAAAAATGTAGAACGAAATCATTAAATTAAGATAATGGATTGTTTGTAAGTATTAGAACCCAGATAAATTAATAGATTCAACTAGATGCTCCTATAAATCCGAATAAAAGTGTGTAGAAGACTACAGAAGCTTAAGGTGTGATTAAAACAATGGTAATCTTAATTTAGAGAATCACCAGAATGACATTTCATATTTCATGCCGTTCGTTCGTGCATCTTGGCACAGAAGATACTGTACTGAATTATCATACAGAAACAAATTTATCGTACTATAAATTTATATATTTTGATGATTGAAAAGCCAAACAAATACTTAAAATATCATCTTTCGTCGTAATGAATATCCAAAAGAACTTCACCTACCCTATATGAATTCGCATAAAAGTAGGATATATTATTCCTTACAGAATGAATTCTACTGAAAGGTTTTACACTGACATCCACGCCGATGGTTATGACATGGGATTTGGTTGGATTGACTTCACATTATTTGGCTTCATGCTTGGTTTATCAGCACTGATTGGTATATATTTTGGTACTTACGGCAAGAAGGACGAAAGCCCAAACGAATATCTTCATGGTGGAAAATCAATGAACAGTTATGCTGTAGCTGTTTCGTTGATTTCAAGGTTGTTATTATATAAATATGCAAATAAATAGTGTATAATAAATTCTCTAAAAATCCTGGATATTTCTCAATAACGTTTTATTAATTAGGGTTAATATCGCAGGATAAATTCGAAATGTTTGAATATATTTTTCTGTAATGTTTTTCAGTATATTATCAGCGGTTGCCGTAATTGGATTACCAGCAGAGATTTACCAGTACGGAACTACGTACTGGTGGGTAGTCGTATCTCTTATCTTTGCTGCGGTCGTTAATAATTACTTATTCCTTCCAGTATTTTACGAACTTCAACTTACGTCCATATATGAGGTATCGTATGAGATAGTCTTGTGATGAAATATGTTCGAATCATTAACAAAACCTTATAAGCAGGCTTTAAAACTTAGTGCCCGAACCCACAGAGGGAGTTGATTCCAGTTACCAACAACCTGAGTATAGGGGGTGGAGGGTGATTGCGTAGGCTGATAAGACAGTCATTGATAGTAGCACTGAGAGGTGAATTCGCTCATAGTACGGTGCCTCTCAAATTGGTCAACAGTGTACCTTGTCATTCTGCGTGTTTAAATTTATAATACGTGTTTGGCATGCCGAAAGTAAAGTGTTCTAAAACGCAAACATATATTGAAACATTTGGGAGGGACTATTATACACAAACAGGAGAAAGTATCGTTTTGCATGCTTGTAATGTGAGTTTAGATAATGAGAAGTTATTTTGTGGTCTTCCTATATCTGCATTGCAGTTTGTTTACTATCACGTGAACTAGCATATGGTAGCTAGGGCATACGCCGAGCAAAGTCTGTACGGTATGGTTGCTGTTAACATATTCGATCGGGCACTAAGTTTTAAAGCCTGCTTATAAGTAATAAATGATCTAAGAATTCATACACCAAAGAGATGAATAGCTTATTTTAATGATGTGACGAATATTTTCCTTTTCAGTATCTTGAAATGAGGTTTAACAGGAGTGTCCGTCTAGTGGCATCTGGTTTATGCACTGTTTACGCTTTATTATATGTACCTTTGGTCATATATGTCCCAGCAGTAGTGGTGAGTCAAGGTTAGTATATCTCAAGTGTATGATTTTCCGAAATAATAATTATATGTACGTTCTACAATTATACGCAATAAAAAGAAAGTAGATTGGTAACTGATATTGATATTGGTATAGTAAAAAAAAGTGTGTGTGGAACGCCACGCGAC
This sequence comes from Ectobius pallidus, assembly GCA_964059195.1. Taxonomy (NCBI): domain Eukaryota; kingdom Metazoa; phylum Arthropoda; class Insecta; order Blattodea; family Ectobiidae; genus Ectobius; species Ectobius pallidus. The sequence goes on from CAXKWD010000006.1 coordinate 110,293,258, forward strand.
AAAAGTGAAACTTGTTTTAATTTTTTGATTTTTTAAAATTTTGGATTACTGGATTTTTTCAATTTTGGATTGTTAGGTTTTTTAACATTGGGGTTTTTTTTACTTTTAAAATTTTGGATTTTTGGATTTTTTTAATTTTGGATAAGCCTAATCACTGAGTTGATTGTTTTCTGTGCATTCCGTTCCGTCACACCCCACTAATTTCGTGACGATTTTGTTCGTAACGGAAGTTGGGTTACTCCTAGCGCGGCTAAAGAAGTTTCAGTTCACAAAGAGATATATAAGTTAATAAAATTGCAAGAGTTAATCGGTCTGATAGCAGGTTATTGTGACAAAAAAACTAACCCATAGCAGTTTGGAGTTGTGATTAACTTAAAATAAATGAATACATTGGTGAATACAGTGTGAGGATTTTCTGGATCCTCCAGATTTCTTAAACAATTTACGGTAAAGATAGTATCAAGATCAGGGATAGGCCCATATATACCCGCACAGGACAAATATATCATCTAGATGCATTCTCATGCATTTATTGTTTATATTGTCTGGGTCACAATGGATCGTATAACATTTGTGTATACGTTACACGATACGACCTACTGTGTTTCAGAGGCGAACTACGCCAGGTTGGAAGCGGGCCTGATGTTATGGATTAGGAAACAAGATTGGTGAAAATGCTTCTTCCAGATATAAAATCGAATACTTTATAATTAAAATACACTTTGAAGCACAATAAGAAATTTATGTGAACATACATGTGAATCTTATAATCATGCTTCAAATGCCATACAAGAAACAGGCACGTTAAGCATGTTCTATAGGAAGAGGTGGTGGAGTGTATCACGCGATGGGGGAGGGGGGGTGGATGCGCTCACATAAAATCAGGTAGAGATAAAAAGTGAACATGTTCCATATTGCTTTTATAACAAAGACATGGTCAAATAAATTATCTCCAATTTATATTCTAGAGAAATTATGATCAGTGATGTGTAAGAATGTAAATAAATTGTTCTTTTATCATCTTCGTGTAGACTGCAGTTGGTGCACTCGAAGCTCAATGCTTTATGGCTGTGGAGTGTGAGATCATGTCACACTAAATTTAAGTCTTAAATCCCTTTATAATAGGGCTGTACCGATTAATCGGCTCGATTAATCGATTAAACATTTAATCGTCAATTTTGCGATTAATCGGATTAGTCGAATTCTGAAAAACGTTTTTCGAGAATTGGGTCGATTGACCAAACTCCTTTCTCTCGCTTCTCCGGCCTTGGCACATCTTGTGCCATTTGGCCTATTGTGTCCAAACAATTCCCGTCATTCAGAAACCTGAAGGGTAGTTTAGTCAACAAACTCGTGTGTCTCAAGTTTTGGCTGAAAAAATAACCGGAAATGTAAGTTTTGTATATATTTTTTCACTGGTTAACTAATAATGGTATTCATTAATTGAGGATTTCTTCTGATTATCTATAGTGTAGTAGTTATGAAACGCGTAAAACAATATTAAATGTACACTTCGGTTTAGTTTAGAATACCGACCTGTTTGTCGATTAATCAGTCGATTAATCGGCCGATTAATCGATTAAAGTCAAGCGTTAACTCGATTAGAAAATTTAATCGACTTTCAGCCCTACTTTATAAACATTCGAAGCCTGCTCATAATCATTTTCACATCAAATTTAACCTTGTATAATGATTCCGAGGAGCAACAAGAAAGTAATTCATTGATTTTTCGAAAAATAAATGTTTTGAACTGTATTACTGCGGTCTACAGTACCAGAAGGAGAATTTGCCTTTCCTGAGAACCACCAGCCTACCTAGTTTTGAATTGTATCCCTGGGATTCGTCTCCACAAGGTTATATCTAAGTTTAATCAACCCGATGATGTTCCTCTCCATAACACAAGACAAGTCACTCATCTCTTTGTAACTCATAGCGAATCAACTATGTATGCCTTAAAAGGAATATTACCTCATGCTATGAAATTGTATAACATATCTGAAAGTCTGTCAGGTTCTCTTAGAAATTTTAAACCAAAAGCATTGCCATAATTTTTAGAGTTTGCTTTAAACAGTAGGATATATATATAATATATTTATGTGAAGTTGTAAAAAAAGCTGTTCATTTCAAAATTGATTAGTACGAGTATTTTCAAGTTTTTTTTGTATGTAGTTATGTTTGTTACTAGTGAATTTTTGTTGTAGCCTTAAGATAATTGTAGTACGTGTTATTTTTTTTTCTTTTGAACTAATATTTGTATGTCATCCCTCACATGAACTTTGCTCTTTGGAGTTGTATATATATTTATTAAATTAAATTAAATTAATTTAATTTTGTAAACCTTTCTGGACATGAAAATCCTTGTGTAGCACTTTCACAGTATAGTCCTATGCACAGAAGTCAACATTCAGTCATCTCAGGACACGGTTTTCTAAAACTAATCGCTCGAGTTTCAGGTTTTAAAGGGTTGTTCTGATATTGTGATACTATGAGCATATTAAATTAATCTTAAGCATCATAATTATGTGTAACACATTTATGGTATAGAATAAGAAACATAAATACCCAGTTTTTAAGAAGTGGCTTCCAACTGTTTGAAATACGGCATAAGTCACAGGGATTTCAATAAGTGGAAGCATTGACCTTCTTTTTACCAATTTCAGTGAGTGGGTTGCACGTCCATGTCGTCTGTCCAGTCATTTCTGTGGTTTGCATATTCTACACGATGTTGGTAAGTATGCTTGTAACATACAATAGGCCTAAACCATAAATTTGCTTCAATATCGTAATATATTTTCCTAATAAACTGTTTCCGCCCTGCTCCTGCTACCTATGTATATGCTATGAAAGCTCTTAGTTTTAAAAGACCTGATCTACTCGTAGTTAAACACTCTACAGTGAGGATGAACAAGATCATTAAAGATCTCGCACGAAATCTGTGCCGATGATACTGTTACTCTCTAGAGAGAGACATACTATTGTGCGAGAGAGAGAGGTAGCTTGGCCTTTACAAATAGAAAGTGAGGTACTGTTGTGCGAGAGAGATAGATAGCAGGCCAATCGACGCTTCAGTCCCCACGAAAACGTAATGCAATGACTTAGGCAATCGGCACAGATTTCGTGCGGGATCTATACATCGTTTTGAGCTAATTCAGTTCTGTTGAAATGGCAAATACCTTGTTCTAAAACTCCTTTACAAATTGTTTTGGAATTTCATGATACAGCAAGCTATCATCAATGCTATAGAAAAGGGGAACCAAACACCTAGAAAGGGTTCTATTTATAAATTATAATTAAAGTAAATTTACTTTTTGTTCGACCAAAATATAATACACTATTTACATGTGACATAACGGTGTCATAATGATGTTTATTTCGACACTGTCTTCCATTTCGAAACTGGTATGGTAATGATTATTATCGAACACGGAACGATCTTGAGACCTTGACAGTAGCAGCTGACACCTGCGTAATGAATAGCCTGTATTTAAAATTAATTATATTCCTGATAATATTAATATAATAAAATGAATTAATTTCGTGTTAAAATCCGTTGGTTTGAAGAAATCGAGCAAAATGAAGCTGAGATTTGACCGAAGTCGTATACTGCCATATACAGCAGCAGAACAATTTTCGTTACCTGCTACAGAAAAACATTTTACTGTATCATCATTAGAAACTTTTAATTTACTAGCCGTTCCCGTACATTAGATTAATACTGAGAAAAATAGAATAAAATACAGTAAAAAGATAGTGGAAAGTAAGGAGCGTAGATACAGGTAGACATACAGAGGGAAGAGAGAGAGAATGAAAGAGAGCGAGAAAGAGAAAGACAAATTTTTTTATATCTTCTGTCCTCTAAAAAAATGTTATGTCTAAATTCTTGATGCTTTGTCAAGTTTTTACTGATAATAAAAGTGGCATTTCCCACCAATTTATTTTTAATCTTTATATCATATAAACATATATTCTATTAAATAAAGAAAAGTTAGCTTTTCGTCCTCTTATTTATTTAAAGTATTTTGAATTGACTTGCTGACAATTTTTTCTTATTAATTAATACAATGTACCTTCGGGTTTCTTTTTCATATAATCGCTTTCACACAAGGCCTTCTCAAAAGTTTTCTTATTGTTCATTATTTTGCTTGTCTTGTCATTATGCTTTATCTTGTCATTATCGCAAAAGACAAGCAACCAGCAACCATCTGATGCAAAGGTCACGGTCTTTTCGTTTGAGTGAATCTAAAATTTCAAAATTTAAATAATTAGACTAGTTATGGTGGAACAAAGCAAATGGCAATTATGATAACCTTATCTTAATAAATGGCATTATAGGCTTGTTGCATAAAGTAGGCTACTTTTAATATTTCAAAATTATAAAACTTATATAATATACATAAATATCGCACACAATGAATAAAATTTGCCAATAGGTGCAGATCCAACAGTCTAGACATGAATCTTTATAAAAAATTGTATTAAACCGAATTTGTCAATTTTGAGAACATTAAAAGCAAACACATAGTCACTTGCTATGGCATTCAGAGCAGTATAATGGTACAAAGTCTTCTTCCTAATATCCAGTCTTCATTTCACTTATCTATTTTGTCCTGTTTTTAATAATTTTTAGGTTGATGTTATTTTATACTTTGTTGTAACACTTAGATAGTATGGCAGAACACCACAGTGATTTAAGGATTTGGATACACTGTGGTAATCTCGCATTGTGATCAGGCACTAATTCAACTATTTGACTTGAATGAATTACCCTCAATAATGAACAATAAGAAAACTTTTGAGAAGGCCTTGTATGAAAGCGATTATATGAAAAAGAAACCCGAAGGTACACTGTATTAATAAGAAAAAGTTGTCAGCAAGTCAATTCAAAATAGGCTACTGTAAATAAATAAGAGGACGAAAAGCTAACTTTTCTTTATTTAATAGAATATATGTTTATATGATATAAAGATTAAAAATAAATTGGTGGGAAATGCCACTTTTATTATCAGTAAAAACTTGACAAAGCATCAAGAATTTAGACATAACATTTTTTTAGAGGACAGTAGATATAAAAAATTTTGTCTTTCTCTTTCTTGCTCTCTTTCATTCTCTCTCTCTCTTCCCTCTGTATGACTACCTGTATCTACGCTCCTTACTTTCCACTCTCTTTTTACTGTATTTTATTCTATTTCTCTCAGTATTAACCTAATGTACGGGAACGGCTAGTAAATTTAAAGTTTCTAATGATGATACATTAAAATGTTTTTCTGTAGCAGGTAACGAAAATAGTTCTGCTACTGTTAATATTTTTGTAACTGTTATATTTATTATAATAATAATTATTATTATTGATGTTAATGTACAATCGATACTATTATTGTCATTAGGGTGGAATAAAGGCTGTGGTGTGGACTGACTTCCTCCAGGGTGGAGTCATGCTCGCTTCAACTCTAGCTGTCCTAATTATTGGTCTTATTCATGTCGGAGGGTTTACAAACGTATGGGAAAGAAGTTGGAATGGTGGAAGAGTAATTTTATTCGAGTAAGTAACAATTTTGCTATCCTGAATAAGCATGTGCATAATGTAAAATACAGTATAATATAACATTACTGTCACTATAATAAAGAATTTTGGAAATCTTTGAAATGTATAGACTTCGAACAGATGTAGGCCCTCTTGTAGATTGTAACACGTTAGTAATAATTGTGTAGATTTATAGTATTAAATATAGATAAAAGTCTAACTTAGTTGTAGAAATCGACAGAAATATAATGAAATATTAATAGCTGTATTAAGATATATATAAAAACATATCTCTTCTCTTCTCTATATATATAAAAGGCTTTGTCCTGACTGACAGGAATCAACGTAGAGCCTAAACTATAACAGGTAGAGACTTGGAATTTTGACAGTACCTTCGTTTCATAATGTAGGTGCTCACTAAGAAAGGATTTTGAAAAATTCTGATTTTAAATGCCAAAAATCAAATGTTTTTGAGAATACTTAATCCCTTCTTACACAGAATTATCGAATCCGAATCACATTTGACATTAAAACATATTGTTTCAGATGGATTTGGAATTAAATTAAATGGAAGTTTGACAATTACAGTTGGCTTTGTCTATTTTTGTCATACCTTGGAAATTAAACTTTCTCGATCGCTTGAATGTTGTAAGCCCTAATATGGTCAAACATTGTTTTATTTGGACGAAACTCACTATACAGGGGTTTTCTGGACCAAGGAACTCGAATCTGAGGTCGCTTTTACCAGGCGATGCTATCTAATCGTGGTGTGTAGTCCACGTGTTAATAAATATAATGATTTAACTATTATGCTCTTAATTTTTAATTTTTGAAATAATTATCGCGGGCGAAGCCGCGGGCACATGCTAGTTATAATATAACATAACTTTTTATGTTAATGAAAATATAACATTTACTATTATAATATAATATAATTTAAAATAGATTATAACACAATATTTTGTATTAATATAATATAATGTGCTAGTATAGTATAATATAACGATTTAAAATAAATTGACGGGATATACCACTCTATTACTTATCAGTAAATCCTTGTAGTTAATTTCACAAAGATATAAAAAATGTAGTCATTACATTTTATAGACGACGGTTGATGAAAGTCATTAGACATGGTTCGTGTAAGACATCATTAGTTTAGGCATGTTGGCTTGGAGGAAATGGCAATAGGCCTTATAAATCACACATTTTTTACCAGACATTTTCTCTTTAGCCATTTTATGTGGATCTAATATTTAAGTTACATAACCCTTTTTATAATGTACTATAATACTTGGATTATTTATTTACTTAATATATAATATAATACAACCCCAAAGAGCAAAGCTCATGCGAGGGGTAACATAAATACATTGGTTCAAAGGAAAAAATAATAACACATACTACAATTATCTTAAGGCTATAACAAATTCACTAATGACAAACATACTACAAACCACAAAAAACTTGAAATATACTAAGCAATTTTGAAATATGCATTTTTTGTACGACTTCACAGAAATATATTATAACTATCCTACTGACTAAAGTACACATATAAAAAATAAGATAATGCTTTTGGTTTAAAATTTCTAATGGAACTGGACACACTTTCAACATGTTATACAATTTTATAGCATGAGGTAATATTCCATTTAGGCCATATGTAGTGGATTCGCTATGAGTTACAAACAGATGAGTGACTTGTCTTGTGTTATGGAGATGAACATCTTCGGGTGTAATTAAGGTGGTGTTGGATTTAATAAGTTTATATTTGATAGAATGTAAGTGACTGACTATTGCTGCATTTGTAGAGACAGAAAGTGGCTTGATTCCAGAAATTTTGAATATATCACTAGTATGGGTTCTAAAACCTGTCCCTCTACCCTCTCTCGGAAAATAAGCATATCAAAATTAGTATAGGTAATGAAACCTCCATTGGAGGCCCCTTCGCCCCACCTGGGGATCATAGGGTACCAGATACCAGATACCAGATGGGTTCTAAAGGGAATATTAAACATAATTTTAATCGCTCTATTTTGAATTACTTCTAGCTCATGAAATAGGCGTTTTCTGCAATTGCCCCACATGATGTTCATATAAGTAATATGACAGTGGATTAAAGAAAAATATACCATTTTAAGAAGTTGACTGGACATTCCTGAAAGACGTAATCTGTTTATAATACCGACTACTGGGAGAATTTTCTTCTTAATTTTGTCAATTTGAGATTCCCAAGAAAGGGCACTGTCAATATTTAGTCCTAAAAAAGAAATAAATTCAATTCTCTCTATTGTCTTATTATTTATGTTTAAGTTTATATTGGTTTGAAGTCTATGCGATCGCTTGTGAAAGAACATGATTTTTAGTTTCATCTTCGTTTATTGTTAATTTATTATAGTTAAACTAATTGATTAGGTCATTCATGTCATGTTGCAATTCATATGCTAAGTCTTCTTCTGTTCGTCCTGTATAGACAATATTTGTGTCATCGGCATACAAAAGCACTTTACCAAACAATTTTAAATTAAACAAATCGTTTACATATAAGTTTATATATATATATATATATGTATTTGTCCATGATGCCATGATGAAGTAAGATAACACAATCAGTATAGTATATGCACAACATCACAACAATCTGAAAAATAATGCTGTTTAAAAGAGGTAGGCTAAACATAGGACTATCTAAAACTACTCATCTGAAAATGAAATTCATGTTATTATAATTCCAGTATGGATCCCTCACCAACTAAGAGGATGACTTTCTGGAGTGTACTGATCGGTAATTTCTTCTATTTGCTGTCTTTACTGACAGATCAAGGAACGATACAGAAGTTTCTGTCGCTGTCAACAATCAGTAAAGTTCGCAGGTTGGTATTTATGTTTCTAATATATTCGTACAGTTAAGATATCCTTTACAATACATATAAAAAACAAGCGTTTTTTACAGAATAGACTCTAGGCCAGTGATCTGCAGCCGCAGCCAGGTGAAAATAGGATAAATATTTCGCAGACCAGAGCAAGTCAAAACCAAAAACTAATCTTAAACAAGCTTTATTTATTATATCTAATATTATAAAATTGGTTAATGTTACATTTGCCGCTGCTTCTGTGTAAGTAATTTTCAAATGCGATATTTCTGAGAGCCACAAATGTCTATTCTATTTTTCTGTTTGGTTGCAGTTTACTGACATAGCTGAAATAAGCATTTTCATATTAGGAGGAAGTTTAAAAAACTAATAATTTAAAGCTTTATAATTAAGAGATGGATGTTCTTTGTCGTGAGATATTCAACATTTAGAAATAAACGCATGTTATATCTGGAAACCATAAGGAGATTGGAAGATAACACCAACAGATTTTCTTTCTCACGAGGATCAAGAACCCATAATTGTATATTGAACAAACAGTGATTAAAAATAAAGACGTTACCTTTACGTGGATCTCAACTTTTCAGGGAATTCTCTTAAAAGCTGGCTTACTATGTTCAATAAACACTGTACTTAATATCAGCAGCATGCAAAAATTCTCCCACATGTACGGGATTAACCCAATGAGGAGCGTGTATTGAATTATACATTTTATTTCTTAGTTTACAAATAAACATTCAAACCGTTCAGAAGGCTAAAATGTCCAACAAATAAGCAAGCCTAGCCACCCATTCCTGATTCAATAAAGGTCAGATTTAGCTTTGTCGTCTGGTGGTCCCGCAGTTCGTCCCGTGCAGCGCCCAGCCAAAGTGACAATTCACTGGATGTTAATATGGTATACCGGTAGTTGGGCTGAATCATGGTGACAGCTTTCGCGGACGGGGAATAAATTTTGGCGCACCGGCGAGTGTCTGTGGACCACCGGTTGAAGACATAGCTCTAAACTAACTTAAGGAACTATACTGTGAACTAGACTGGAAATAAAATTAACTGGGAAAGCAGATGTAACAGATTGGATTGTCAAATTCTCATGTGATCTTCCAGGACGCATATTTTACAAGTATGTGGAATGTGCATATTTCACTCCTCTACATTCTTCGTTGGTCTTTTGATGTACTCAACTTACCATGACTGTGATCCTCTTAAGGCAAAGGTATGTCGTATAAGTAGTGTGTAACTCCTACATTTTACATGTATTACATTGTCCATGGACTATTTTTGCTGAATGTTTCACATCATATTTCTAATATAACGTAGTATATAATCAATTTACTTCACTTTTTTGCTTCCGCGAATGTTTATTTCTAGTAAATTTGTGGCTCTAATTCACTTCACCACATGTTAATTTTTGGCTTGAAAGACATCCCCTCTGGTGTATGCCTTTATATGGATATTCGAAAAAATAATTTAAACTATGTAAACATTTCTTCCAAGACTAAGGTGTGATTCAATACTTAATTTTGGAACATTTTTAGTTAATAATGTTGTTCATAATGTTCAATTTTATGTTTTACATTATAAGTTTATTATGTTGGAATGTCATATCTTAGCCACGTGATACTTGTTAAGACTTGCCTGGAACTTGTGTGTGTGTGTGTTTTTTTTTTACACTTTATCCAAATATATTTAAATGTAAAGAATTAAGTTAACACCTAAATGTGTTTGCCGTTCTATATTAATATAATGTAAATAAATATCATTAATATACGTTATTAATATGGTGAGTAACTATTAGGAAATATTATGTTTAGATTACAAAACAATATGGGGAAAGGATATAGGACTACACATTTAATACTGATCACTACAACTATAACAAATGAATCTGTAAGTAACAGAATTAAAATATGGGCCTTCTTCCTCTGAGAAAGCAAAGTCATATTCTGTTGAACGCATACTTTCTCATAGACAAACCTTAGTATAAACGATCCTCCAGAACATTTTGCGAACGTGTTCTATTGCGTTTCTAGTACGTTACAGTAGTCCTTTTTAAGGTGACGCCTTACGAAAACTATACTGTTAGAATAAAGCAACAGTTTTCGAATCCACGTTTTTAAGAGTGATATTGTTGTAATAATAAAAGTAAACCCCTGTCGAATTTTGATTCGCAGTCTGAATCAGGACATGAATCACTGAGAGTAACTTTTAGAACACTGTTATGCAAAGCCGTTAAAAATTCCATGGGCCTTTTTCTTAACAAAATACTGAATTTCACAAGCGACAAGGAATAGGGAATTAACGAAATGAAAAAATAAATAAAAACATATACTTCTCTATAGTCGTCGTATCAGCGTATTAATTACTCCCTGAATATCTAAATTTATTTTATGTATGTATTCCATGATTAATAACATACACAGTTTAATATTTTCAGGGTATCAGATCTAATCAGTTAGTGACTCACTATGTCATGGATGTGACTCGCCGTGTGCCTGGAATTGCAGGATTATTTATAGCCGGCATCTTGAGTGCAGGATTAAGGTAAGTTTTGCTTGAAATTATGAAACACTCCCAAACATAATTCCTATATTGACTGAATAACTGTTTCTTGACCCTAGTAGATTGGATATATACCGAGGATGAACTTCACATGGAAATACAAGCAGATTCTGAATAAAAGGGGGCAACTTTTCGACTAGGTATACATAGTAGGCTATAATTGCAAAAATAATAATCACGAATAAATTTCATTTTAACTTTATTGACTTTGATGGGCTCCGAGAATGTCCTTTAAGCTACTAAAATACAAGTGCACAGTTAAAAAATAAATACAAATTCAAATTTACGTTAAAATACAAATATTTAATTATGAACAGCAGACAACTTTAGCAATATACTCGTAAAAGATATAGCCTAAAGTTAATTTAAACTGATGAGACAGATTTAAAGTAGAGAAATACATTTACATGAGAATCGAAAATTCCTGAGTGGCCTATTCATAATAGCCAAGGCTCAATGTGGTAATTTTAGTCAACATTAGGCAATCTAATGAAACAGTTTTTTTTACTTGCTCTGTCTAACATTTGCTTCAGAACGATTATAGGCTTAGTTATATCTTTTGTGCTAAAAGAAACGAAAATCCATCATCGAATGGAACAAACTTATGTGAAAGATTGAACAAAAATTAGGGGTGTTCAACTTTCAAAATATTATTTAGGAAAAGGAAACACCACAGAATCAAAAGGTATAATATCGGACGTAAATTTCACCTGGATACCAAACTTTAAAAGTTAACATTCTTAAGATTAGGTGTATAATTTTCTGAGATGTATACATAGTTAGATTTTCTCGTGGATAAAACTATTTAGCTATGTGTCAGATATTAATTTAGGATATCCATTCCACACGAAAGAGAACTATGCGGTCCTTAATGTTTCCAATTATAGAAATTTACTGGTTAGGGCATCTAAACCCCACGTGTTACATTATATATTATTTGCCATTGTAGACAAATAATTGTGGTGACTGTATATATTTTCTTTTCAGCTATGCAATTTTTAATTAATTGGCATATTTTCCGGGATTAGGCTGAGATCAATGATGTATTTATTTCGAAACATTTCGTTTCCAGCTGCGAGGAACACGATCAGTTGTAGCTTATCTCTCGTCTAAGCCTGAGAATATGGCGAAATTTGTCTTTGTAGATAGAGAAAAACAAAAAGAAAAATCGAGCCAAGGGAAGGACGAGTGTTTATGTTCACAACTGAATCAGAAAATCTAGGTTACATAGAAAGGCTGACTTCAAGCACTCGATATGCCATACCATAACTGCAGCATTCCCAAAAATTCTAAAGAAGCAATATCATATCTTTGTTCTTGTATTTGTGTTTGTACATTCCATGTCAATAAAAAGAAAAATGTTAGTTTATACGCCTAGCCTATATTAATAAAAGAATGGTTATTTTCTAATCTATTCTATGGATTAATATTATTTGTTGCAGTACGATTTCCAGCAGACTCAACTCACTAGCAGCAACTGTGTATGAAGATTTCTTACGACCTTATATGAGAAATGACATATCTGACAGAATGGCAAGTAATATCATGAAATTGATCGTCGTTATATTGGGTGCCATTTTTGTTGGCATGATTTTCTTTATGGAAAAAATGGAAGGAATTGTAAATGTAAGTTTCACTAGTATTATTAATTTTTAATTTGAAAAGGTTCTAATAGTATAACGTTGTAGTATTGAAGATATAAAGTTAATATAAATGCACTGTGCTAGAGGATGTTTTATTTTCAAATCAAAACCATGTATTAAGGAAAAAAGGAATACGTAACCCTAACTAATTACGCGATATACAACATTTCATATGAGTTACTAAGTTAGAATTAGATGTATTGTTGACAGATGTTTAAAACATTCTTATAGATGGATTCCAATTCCCTAATAGTTGAAGAAACTTTACATTGCTTTTTCTACTAATTTCGAAGTCTTTGTCAGTTGTAAATTGAAGATCAGCAATTCTTTCTTCCTTTCTTTCTTTGCTTTGTAGGCCTACTACAGTCCTAATACAAAAGGGTACACACTCTTTTATATCTTACTAACAATTTTTCTTGCTTCTTCTTCTTCTTCTTCTTCTTCTTCGAACTTCGTTCTCGCAAATACAATAAACTTGAAATCTCTCGTGGGATTACCTATGCTAAATGACATCATATGAGTTATTCGTAGTTAAGTTATATTCTGGAAAATGGGTGACGTATTTATTATTCTGACATTCATATTGATGTGTGTATATATGTGTGTGTGTCTGTCTACCAAATCAGGGACTTGAAAATTCAAGATGTCCGAGGACCAATTTAAAATCCAAGAGTTGATTTGCGGGCTGCACAATTTTTAGGAGTATAAAAGTAGCCTATATGAATTGTAAATAATGGGCTTAAAATGAAATGAAATGTGTATACAATTTGCTTACTTTAAGAACTTTTTCGCTTCTATGTCCATACACATGTATAAGAGTGTACTGCATTTAATGTTATGTATAAGCATGGTATATTCTTTCAGATAGCTCTCAGCTTGAGCGGAGTTTCAGGAGGAGCGATTCTGGGACTGTTTTCTTTCGGCTTACTTATTCCACGAGGAAATGCGAAAGTAAGTAATGTGGGTGCCACTTTTTAAATACTTTTTTCCAAGAACTTCCCCTACCTGCTGATACCCAAATCCTCTTCGACCTGACAATCAGTGAATAGAAAGGTAATTAGGCGTATTTACACTTGTCTGCAGTCCAGCACAACGTTGCCAAATACTTTCCACAGCACTAACTTTACTTAAGAAGTAGTGAATGACAGCGACAACACTGGGGAAATCCATGTGGCTACAAGAACACTTTTGTCCTTTGTCGGTGTCGAAGTCGGTGCAGATTTTCGAATTAGGAAACAATGCTATTAGAGTCTTTTATAGATAGAAGATGGTTTGGGACGAGGCCCTTTTAAAATGGCACCAACTGTACACGTGTAATTTGTATTACCACTCAATACTTTTCACGAACATTGACAGGTTCAGTGTTTATATTATAGGAATTTGAGTTTCGTACTAAAAGTTGAGTTACATTAAAAAAGTAAATTATGTTAATTTCGTCAAACCGGCTTCGTCCATACCATGGTTGGGAAGGAAGACACTGGAAGTACGATTACCATCCCTCTCGTCCCCACTACTCTCATTCAATAGCAGGCAGAGACAACTAAACGGGTTGGTTCTTGGGACTAGTTGCTTGGCAGATAGAAGGAAAAGGGAAAGGGGCGAATGTAGGGGTAGAACATTTTGCGCTTCCCAGGCCTGCTGTATACTCTGGATGATGAAGAGACTTATGGAGAAATCATTTGGAAAATACTGCAAGTGAAAGAAATACCTTTGGGGATAGCCTAGACACTGTGGTCGATAGGGTCAATGGAAACTCAGTATTTTGTTTTATTTTATGTTCGCTCTCTCTTCTTGTGTCTTGAATAAGTACGTACGGCTCATGCGGATGTTTAAATTTGTTATATAAACAGTAATAAAAATAAGCTACATTTACTAGTACACTCTATACGAGGCATTGCCTATTAAACATGCTCTAAGCATTTATTATTTTTAATTTAATTAATTAATTATTATAGACCAGCTGATTAAACTTACACTTAATGTCTTCTGCTAATAACTAATGTCTAAATTATTTTCCAGGGAGCTCTAGTAGGAAGCATAACCAGTTTACTCTTTATGGCTTGGATTGTGTTTGGTACACAAAAAGCCATGTCTGATGGCAGATTTAGACATCAGACTTTGCCTTCTTCGACGGAGGGTTGCAGTCTTAATGAAACAGGAACGAACTCTCAGTGAGTATTTTATTGCAGGGCAATATGGAGAACGATAACTGATTTAATCACGTAGATTTTAGTCGAATACAGCATAACGTTCAAGAAATAAGGAAGAGGTTTAAATGTCTAGGCACTGTGGTCGTTTTCTTAGTGTCCCTAAGTTATTTCAAGAGAGATGTTCTAATTTTGTCGACCGTGTGAGTATTGAAAATATTAAAAATATTAACGGGAGAATTGTCGTGTTGACATAAACGTCAACTAAACGGTTCACGCTGTAGGAACGAAAATCGGGTGGACCTCTAGCGACACCCGCCTGTGCAAACAGCGAATGATAGCGAGGCATCGTTGCCCAGTTCTGATAACTCAGCGTCTAACGGAAGTGTCACGTTGTGATGTATATTTCAATAAACCTCTTAATATCGAATAATGTCCCTCTTATGTTCCTCTTAACACTGGAGATGGGACTGGGTGAAGTCAAATTGAGAGTGATAACATACAGATTGCAAGGAATATTATGTACGCTTGAAAGATACAAGGATAAGCCACTCAAGTCTTTATTCTACAGCTGTAATACATTATAATAGGCCTATTCTATTTTGGCGATGGGATCTTTCATTGTAAATTAATTTTGTTGTTTGTTTCCTTCATTTTGTGCGTAGGTAAATCAAGAACGGAAACACAGGCCTGCTCGTTGGACATATTGTATTGAAAATATACTTGATATGTATAAGAATAAAGATGCACATCGATCATTCATTCTGTTATGTGCTTTTTAAAATGACACTCAAATTATCAGAAATTACCTTATTGTTCTTTTTTTTGCAGACTGAACGAGAAGAGCTATGAAGAAGATGTTTTTATTATCTTCAAACTCTCGTTTATGTATTATAACATGATAGGAACAATTATAATGATTGTAGTTGGTGTAATAGTGAGTATGTTTACAGATCAGCCAAAACTTCAAGACATGAATCCAGCACTTTTCTCTCCTGTAGTGAGAAAGTATGTAATGAAAAGAACTGAAAGATATGATTTGTGCACACAGGCTGAAATGGACGAATTAAATTCTAAAACATAATAACTGTATTGAAAAATTATTGTGTGGTGTGTCACTCACTAATTTGTTTATTTTTTGATCTGAAATTCTAAATAATATAGTTTCTCAGAAAAAAATGACTGGCCGCAGAAGTTACACAAATCTTGATCAACCGCAAATGCTACGACTGTAACTGCAACGTCTTGAAGGATAAAGTGGCTCGGAGATTCAAGAGTTAGAATGGAGATTCGCACCAATATGATTTTAAGTAATATTATGGTTGTTTGCTAATAGACCTAACCTAATGAGTGACGACAGTAATATTATATAATACTGGATATGTTATTTATCAAAGCCCTCTAAAAGAAAATACTATTAGAAAAATATATATAGAATAAATTTACGAATACAGATGTAGAACAGAAGTAATGCATTTACAAAGTATAAGGAACAGGGAGCTAATAGGAACAACCTAAAGAAAAAATACAAAAACTATTAAACCTAATGTGTGTACTCAGTTCAGTTTTATAATTAGTGCAATGCTATTAGGAAAAGTTATGCAAGAGGAATGATTTATGCCAGTAAAATGAAAGTTATCGCACTAAGTTAACCTTCAAATGCATTAGCCCTTAATAGTATTCAAAATAGCTAGAGCCATAGCTCGGAATCTTGAACTAGCGTGTAGAATACTGTGTTAAATAGCAATAGATGTTTAATTTGTACTCAAATAGCCTATTAGTTTCAGCTTCTAAGTGTAAGTACATTTAAAATAAGTTTGTTGGACCACACTAAACAACACTTATTACATGTGACGAAACGGTATCATACTGTTATCCATTACGATACAGATGTTCATTATAACACAGGTGTGGTATCTATTATTATCAAACACAAAACAATCTTGAAACCTTGAGAGTGGTCAGTAAATGATACTTCGTATTAATCAACCTGTACGTAACTACTGAAAGCTAAAAATAAGGAAAAAACTAGTTCCAAAAGGAATGAACAATATAAGTAAACAATATTTAAAGCTTCGAAAAAACAATATAAATGGGTACATTACCTAAATTATCTAAATTATTATCTAAATTAAAATTGAGGATTTAGCATAATGAAAATGCATTATTCATTGGTAAGCATAGACATAACATGATTTACTACTGCTTATAGAATGGATACCACTGAAAGTTCTTTCACTGAAAACCACGATGTGGAAGAGGCATTTGGTTGGATTGACTTCACATTATTTGGGACCATGATTGTTTCGTCAGCAATTATTGGTATATATTTTGGCACTTGTGGCAAGAAAGACGATAGCCAAAATGAATATCTTCATGGTGGAAAATCGATGAACAGTTTTCCGGTAGCTGCTTCGCTGATTTCAAGGTTGTCATCATCAGAATATTTTTGGATATTCATTTATAAATATAAATTATCACATGGAAATGATTGTAAATTTCTCAGAAACTTTCAATTATTAAACAGTATAATAAATATTTAAAATATTTATATTTATTAGCAGATCCTTCATAATTCACGGTGATTTGTAATGTGTTTGTAACATTTTGTTCTAATATTTTTAGCACAATATCAACGGTTGTTGTAATTGGATTTCCAGCAGAGGTATACCAGTACGGCACTACGTACTGGTGGTATCTTGTATCTATTATATTTGCTACGGTCGTTAATTATTATTTCTTCCTTCCTGTGTTCTACGAACTTCAGCTTACTTCCATTTACGAGGTAATTTTTTTTAGAATAAGTGTGCAGAAGTAGTAATAACAGAAATGAGAATAATTATGCACAATGAAGAGATGAATAGTTGATTTTAATGTTGTGACCAATATTTTGTTTTCAGTATCTGGAAATGCGATTTAACAGGAGTGTCCGTCTAGTGGCATCTGTTCTATGCACTATTTGTGCTCTATTATATGTACCTTTGGTCATATATGTCCCATCAGTGGTCGTGAGTCAAGGTTAGTTTTCTCTCTAGGGCTTGGCTATCATTAGTAATGATTTGTATAATACGTAGAGTCGTAGACTTTTAAGGCATAGTTAAAGATAAAGAATGACAGGACATATAAAAAAATGAAAATCTGAATTTAATGAAATTGTAATCGTTAATCGGGATAGGGCAAAGTAGCCATTGGAAATTGGATCTAAGATGTAAGGAGTAGGATAAAACCTTCCGGCTTCCATATTGTAATATAGAGTAGGGCATAAAAACAGCAACCGGATTTTCAAGTATTCTGAACAATGATTGTTTCCTTGGTCAAAGCTTCATACATTCCAATCATGTTGGAAGATCTTGAAGATGTGAAAAATAATGTCCTTGAGATATCCAACCTGATTTTCCACACGATGTTCCAGCCTGGTGGGAATAGAAGGCATTATTCGCGTAGAATGTTCTGTTGGATCGCGCTGTTTTAGCTTCAAGATACTTGTTCCATGGACTTGTTCCATATACAAAAATCCTCACGCTCTTAGATCTTGAGGAAGGGCGGGCCACTGCATATCGTGAAATAAGGCGTGTGGTCAACATCCTTCTGAGTGCTTGCATGCTAACATGTGATGTGTGAGCGGTGGCTCCATCTTGTTGAAACCTAAGCTTTCATCATTCATGCAAAGAAACGTAAAGAAATGACAATAAACAAGTCCCCGGCATTGCGCAATATCATGTACAAAAAATAAAAAATAAATAAATAAAAATCTGACACTCCGTACGATTTTGTATCTTCCAACATGACTAAAATGTTTCTTGCACCAAGCACACACACTGTTCAGACTGTTCAAAAACTGCCAGGTGTTAGGCCTCAACATATATTTTTACTGCATAAACTTGAGGAAATACTTAGACATCGGAATTTGAACCCTGGACTTTCTGTTTTTCGTACCGACACTCTACACCCTACAAACTGAGCTCCGCCGACTATATTAATAATTTAAAGATCATATGAATTCCCTTTTGAACTGTATAACACCGCCCGATGAATTCAACAACACTAGTATTAATTATATTGTTCATGATTTCACCCAAGCTATGATAAAATCAGTGAACACTACAATAGTGTCCCGAAATCAGTTAAGAATCCTACAAAGAACAGATTTCCTGGAAGAATGAATCTTGTAAAGAACCTATCAAAAGTATAATAACACCTATTATCTTTACAAAAGAAGACCTACTGTTCATAATAAAATAAATTATTAGAAACATAGAGCGATAAATCGTAGCCTATTACTACCATCTCAGATTATCCAGCTACCTTAAAGAACGAAATCTTAACATTTCTCCTACATTGACGATGAAACCAGCTTCCGACATCCCACCACGGTCTATTAGTACTCCGACGGTGAACTTTGAACTAAACAACAGTCCAAAGGTGTTCGCAAACCATGTTCTTGTAAAAGAAGTTCAGCTCTTAATTCATAACTAGACTTTTGGACTTCTAGGTCGCTAAAAACGCTGTTTAAGGTACCTAAAATAAGCTCTACAAATTGAAAAATAGGTTCTAAAATCGTATAATAGTCTCATATAAAATCGTCAAGTTGCTAATTTTCTTAAATGTCTCAATTGCATTGCAGAATATTATAGCCTATTTATTGAAGTTACCATTAATCAATAATCATGATAAAACATAGATATATGCCTATGGTACACAGAATTATATAGACCTATTACTAGGGCCTTTATTACTACCATAACAGTGAAAACCTAATCCCTGCGCCCAGAAGCAACGCACGCATAGCAGATTCACCCCCTTGTATCCCTCAGTAATTCAAAGTACTTTTTAAAAATTTTTATTATTATTTTTTGTTACTGGACGTGGGAGTCGGGAGAAAAACACTCCATTTTCTTGGGAATTCCAAGGAATTTTTCTGCTGAAGACGAAACATCCCTTACTATTTAACCAGGTCACAAATGTGTCATGTACTGCACATTCCGAGCTAAAAATTTAGTATGAACTGAAAATAAATGGTAGAATATAACTTATTTTGAACTATAGAAGAAAAACAAGCAAAAAAGGCAATATTAGGCTCTAACGTAAAAATAGCCTGTTTTAGGTCCTATAAAAGCATCAGTATTAGGCATAGTCACTTCTAAAACATGCATATACAAGTTTTCGTCTATATATCACTTAAGGATAAAAATAGGTTTTTACCTAAAATGCGAAGTCTATTCATAACATCAAAAATGCAGGAAAAGATGCAGTCTTAAAGCAGATACATTCACACAGTAGAATCCTTGCAGATCGGGCAGCAAAGGAAGCAACAAAGCAAATCTTAAGTGATGAAACAATGGCTATTGCACGTACCGACTGTATCACCTATACTATACAGAACCTCTCGCAACAGTGGAGGACTAACTGCCACATGAAATAGAAAAGCAAACTGCACGAAATATCTGAATATTCCCCGAAACAGAACCCAATTAAGAATTTATATAGGAGAAAATCAAATCTTGATATCTCGGCTCACAATAGGACACTGTAAGAACACTCACAGTTAAAAAGAGAAGAACCCCCAGTTTGTAACAAGATGTGTTATTTAAACATATAATTCTTGAAATGTCCGCACTACCATTGATGGCGACAGAGGAACAGAGTCCCAATTGATCTTCAATCGACACGGAACTCACTATCATTATGCCATCAAATATTAACGTCTTGAAAGACTCAATACTGCTCAGTGAAATCTAAAATATATAATAATTGATCTACTGTAATGTTTTCCTTTTAGTGTAAACTAATGTTACATTTTCTTACAGTTATAATGTAAAAGTCGCGATATGACCACTTCTGTTAAAGATAATATAAACACCTTAAAACAAAGCAAAAATACTTTCCTATTACATTTCATTTTACTTCAAGATGAATAATACATATGGGTAATGAAATTCGAGGATCAATAGAAACCGAATACATTTAGAATACTTATAATTTATCATTCCTTCTTGCTATTGTGCTGATTAACTCAAATCTCCTTACTTAAAAGTGTGCATCTAGGTGCAGGCAAGGAGATTTAAGTAAATTGCAAATTTTAAAACGTAGTTTCAATTTCAGTGAGTGGATTGCACATCCATCTTGTCTGCCCAGTCATATCTGTGGTTTGCATAATCTACACCATGTTGGTAAGTATGCTTATAATATAGGCCTACAATAAATAGGGATCATATGTTTTGGGAGCAGCGATAAGGACGACATTTTCCAAAAAGTTTTCCTTTGTTATACTTAGTTTCATACAGGCTTAAAATATCACTAATAATAACATTTAGTACATTTACATGCAGGATTCAGATCTATCTGAGTCCGATCTCCTTATTGAGATCGCCATTTAAACGCGGACTCAGCCCGGAATGAATGTTCAATCCGTTCCTCTGCAAATGGAGGAACGGATAGGATTCAAGGCATGTTCAAATCCATGTAAAGATCTCGCACGAAATATGTGCCGATGAGACCGTTACTCGCTAGAGAGAGTCATGCTATTGTGCGAGAGAGAGAGAGAGAGAGAGAGAGGTAGCTTGGCCTTCACAAATAGAAAGAGAGGTACTGTTGTGCGAGAGAGATAGGTAACAGGCCAATCGACGCTACAGTCCCCTCGAAAACATAATGCAATGACGTAGGCAATCGGCACAGATTTCGTGCGGGAACTCTGAACTCAATCTTGGTGCGCGCGTATACACTCACACGGCATTGTCATTTGTTCCGTCAGCTGATCGTGAATCTAATAAAAAACACTCACTCACACTATAATATTAATATTATTCTGTTACTCTTTTATGCCATAATTTGTTTAAGGGGACTAGAAATTATTAATATTTCGGGATGAAATAAACTCGGTAACCAAGTTAGCCAATACTACAACAAAATCTCAATACACTCCAAGGACTTTCCATGTAAATAGGTAAGGTAGAGATGGGATCGAATTCAGATAGATTTCAATAACTCATGTAAACGTAATAATTGAATGCTAGAATTTTTACGAAATGTGTTGAACTGGGTTCCATTTTTAGGATCTAAACCGCATCAGAATGCTGATAATTTTTGTCGATCTTCAACAGATTATTTTTTGCAAAGAATTTGGCCAATAATAGGCGCGAAAGCAATGTTTTTCATGCTTTCAGTTTGAGGGCGAATACTGTAGTTAAAGCTCACAATTTCAGTCTTACCTGTGTCTTGACTTCCATTTCATTTCTTAATACTGACTAAAGAAGTAATTTACAGCGGTAAACTATGACGCAATTACTTGTGCAGCAATATTTAAATACTCACTAACCTTTAGAGTTGGTATACGTGTATGTAGGCCACTGTGTCGAAGAGTTGTTTGTGTGTAATTATTTGACATACACGTATCTTAATGTCGGAAATTTATACAGTTATGCACTTAACATTCTCATTTCTCAATAGACTAAAAACTGTTTATTATTAGTATTTTAATTTATTTTCATTGTCTTCGTATTATGCTCTCCTTTTCTGCTAACTTCATGGCTACCGAGAAGTTAAGAGCTATTTGTGATCTATTACAGCAATGACTGAATGCTGTTATATAGGATTCATATTTATCAAAATTAGCCATTTTATTTTACCAAGAAATCAGGCTCTTGAACATGAATCATCAATTCGATCAGTAACACATTGGTTTTCCATTAGCTACCTACAGCGAGTTGTTGACATTAAACTCCATCCCGTATTTCCGCTATGTTCCTGGTATATGCCATGATATCTCTTTCCATCCATCCTACTTGTCCTAAAATTCTCTAAGATTTTCGCAGATAATCATTAGATGAGCGAATTCGAAGTTTTTTGCAACGATGGGTTTCTACTAATGTTTAAGGAATTCCGGACGAACAAATATCATAAGGCCACATAAAATAAACTGGTTTCGAACGGCTACAAAACAGCACACTATTTTATATCTAGCACTTGCAAAGTGAATAAAATTCCAGTATTGTGAATCGTACCGAAATGTACGGCTGCCGATTATTTTAGCTACATTAAAATATTCTAACAGGCCTATGTTTTCACCTTAAACGCTACTTACTTGTACGCAAGAAATAGGCCTAATGTAAATTGTTCCTAACCTATATGGCTTCTCTGAAGATATAGCCTACATCAGTGAATGATACCCTTATAATCTGTCACTGCTAGTGCATTATGTGAAATCTTCACATATTTATTCATAACTTATGTTAGTATGTACGAGTGCTTATAATATTACATCGTCCAAGGTTAAGGAAGAAAAAATGTAGCGTTTTAAGGAAGCAATGTTAACTATTACAAGCTGTTCCATGCGATGTTCGTAAGCAAATGTCTTTTTACTTTTTTTTTTTTAAATCATTTTTATTCCTGCATGCGCCATTACATTAGTAATATTATATGCGGTCTTACTCCTTCTTATATGTATCTATATACACATATTACAAGTTGATATTCCTAACATACAGTGCCATTGTAACTATATACACATATTACGAGTTATTAATCCTAACATGCAGAGCTATATACATATATTTACAAGTTAATATTCCTAACATACAGTCCCAATTTTGATTACGTCTGAAGTTTGTCAAAGTCAATTTTGTTTACAAAATGTTGAAATCTTTTACAATATTTGTCCATGAGTTCATTATTATTTAACGGCCAGCTTCCACCCATTTTCAGCAGTGGCGGATCGTGGGTGTAGGAAGAGGGTGTTGCACTATTTTACGGGAATTATAATTCCTTTATTGCAACCAATGGCCATAGTATGATGAATAGAGCTCTGCTGGAATATCTGGCAGGGGAAACAGAAGTACCCCGAGAAAACCTGCCCCGACCCCATTTTGTCCACCACAAATTCCACATGGATCCACCAAGATTCGATCCCGGGTCCCAGCGGTGGAAGGCGAGCAATGTAACCACTCAGTCATGGGGGGGGGGGTTTACAGGAATTAAACACATAACCTGATAATATATAAATAGTCGCTTTGCTCGTTCGGGGCTAAACCTTCAAACTCCCAGTGGGGCTCTGCCTCTCTGTGTGGTTCAAAGAAAATGTTTTGTTTTTTTTAACTGACACTTTATAGAAGAGATACATTAATTAATTGCATTTAGACTGCCGTAGCCCATAATAACTACTTAACCATACTAAACCTTAAAAAAAACTGTGGAACGACTTTAAGATTTTTCTGGGGTAAACATTTAAAATTTAGAACATTCTGGAATTTTCTCGTCGGTTACACGCTAAAAGCTATAAGTCTGTCAAATTTCATATTTCTAGCTCATGTGGAAGTGGGTCAACATTAATGCCTGTAAAGATTTTCGAAGTTTCTTTTTGGAGGGTAAAATATAAAATGTTGAACTTTTTGGAATTTTCCATCGGTTGTAGGCTAAAAGCTGCCAAATTTCATGTTTCTAGCTCATGGGTAAGTGGGTAAACATTAGGTTGGGTTCGTTCCCCGGTACTTGATCGAATTTTTCTGAAGTAGGGAGGTCTGGAATGGGGTGTACTCAGCCTCCTGATACAAATTGAGGAGATACTTGATTGAGAAGTAGGATGTCGGATAGTAGGCCTAGTCTCTCTAGGGATGTAGAGCCAGGGAGTTTAGTTTAGTGTCTAATAGATAGATGAAATTAGCAATATAGGTTTCGCCACAAAGTGACTACATTGGCAATTAGCATATCTGTGAGGGACTTCATAGTTCATAGCTCGCGCCCTAACTTGCTTGCAGACAGCAGCCGACGCGACGTGCTCTAGCGGTTGTTCGCAGAGTGAAAGCGACGACGAAAACCTTTAAACCCCGGGCGGGTTACCACCAAGTCAAGCCTCTCGCACCCGTTACTAGCCGGCAAGATGAGGCAGCAAGTCGTGACTTTTCTAATGCGACATCCTCCGCGCATTTACACGTTTAAATGACTTA
The DNA here is from genome assembly GCA_964059195.1 of Ectobius pallidus. Taxonomy (NCBI): domain Eukaryota; kingdom Metazoa; phylum Arthropoda; class Insecta; order Blattodea; family Ectobiidae; genus Ectobius; species Ectobius pallidus. Next base: position 110,317,942 of record CAXKWD010000006.1, read on the forward strand.
AAATTGTCAAATATCAGGTCTAGCATGTTTTCAGTCGAAAAGAACCTATCACAAAGACGATTTCGAAGTAGTTTAATAGTAGGCATATGCAGTACTATAATAAAAAAAAATCTAAATATTCTTTACATTAAAAACGGGTCGTTGTGCAACACTGCAACATGATCAGAGGCCGCCACTGATTTTCAGTACATATTTGCGTAGTTCTTATCTTTCTTCACTCAATAAGTCGCATTCCCACAGTATGTGATGCATTGTTTGAATACTTGTACACACGCACATTGGGTTGTCTTTGATTTATGTCTTATTACTTATTGCGTTCCAAGTGAATTTATGAACTAAAATTAAATTTTATGGGCTCTGAGGTCCTTCTGGATTACCAAGGATTGATCTACTAAACTAGTTAGATGATAATAAAAAAAATAATAATATTATTACATTACATTCAAAATTGTTCATTAGGGTGGTCTGAAAGCTGTGGTGTGGACTGACTTCATCCAGGGTGGAGTCATGCTCGCTTCAACTCTGGCCGTCCTCATTATTGGACTTGTTCACGTCGGAGGATTCACGACCGTGTTGGAAAGAAGTTGGAATGGCGGAAGAATAATTTTCTTTGAGTGAGTAAACATCTGCCTTTAGCGAGTTTAAACTTACCAATTTGTTTTATCTGTTGCTAAAAGATAATTATATTCCAAAGAATTCCAGTAGATATAGAATATTTTACGTTAATTCTTTCAAATATATCTTCATTATTGGGCTCAAAATGTATGTGTAATAAAATTATGCTGTACGGACGTAAAGTTGGGGATCACAATAGGATCAATATGGGGAGTTTGCTGGTTACACTTGCCTTTAGTTCAACCCTTCTGTAGACGCTTATTATATGTGATGTAACAATATCTTAATGACGCCCAATAAAGTACAGTTTTTTCATTATAACGCTGATGTAGTACCAATTAACATAGAACACGGAACAATCTTCGAAACCTTGAGAGCAGCAATTGTGTAATAAAGAACCTGTATTTAAAATAAAATCAAAATCAATTCTGTTCGTGTTCATTTTAATATTATACTAAATTCGCTTCACTTCGACTTTTAAAAGTCCCTTGCTTTGGAATTAAAAAGTCAGCAGCAGTTCGAGTTCAACATACGCAATCTCTTCCATAGCAGATGACTAGGACTACGAAAATTTCCTAACACCTGTTTACAGAGATCAGCCGTCTCCGCTTGTTTGATGAAACTAGAACCTCAATTTATAGTGTATATTTGTATTTAGAATCAATAGAACTTACACAACTATTAAGAAAAAAAAAATAGTTCTTTGATTAAGTTTATGACCATAATTATGTCAGATAACTTTAAAGCATAATTTTGAGTCAGGGGTCAAACACTGACTGACCTCTATAGCGAGAATTCTAATAATGTTACAAATCTCCAACGTTTATCACCAATCTGATATAGCAATGTAATGCTGAACGATTGAAAATAAATTAAAAAAAAGAACCCCAATAGTTAAAAATTTAAACATGGTCGTACGTAAACCGTCACAGCTTATATTTCTAATTTCTTGACTTTAAAATTAGTAAAAATTAAATAAGCTATATTTTTCAATTAAAATATTTATATTTGGAAAACAAACCGAATTATGACACCAAATATTATGGGTTAAGTGCGATACTACCGCCTCATTTTCAAATCAGTGTAATATTTTTTGCATATGTTGTACAAATTAAGTAATTGTATTAATAATGTCTTCTATGCAGATTATACTAAATTATATATTATGCAGTCCAAGAATCTAATTAAAATATACGACTTTCATTATAACTTGGACGAAATTTTAGAGTAGCCTTTAACACCCTGTATAAATTTTGAGGCTACAACACTGAATACACACTGTACAGAAACGTAATATGTATCTAATGTTCTTATTGAAGATAAAAAAATTAATTAGGCTTGATGTCATATCCAGTCTGGTTTTACTCCAATCATCTGAAGAAAAAAAAAACTCTTGAAGTCTTATAAATTGCTACAATTCTAGTGCGGATCCTTCTCCAACTAAGAGGACGACTGTCTGGAGTGTAGTGATCGGAAAATTCTTCTTATGGTTAACTTTTCTGACGGAGCAAGGAACAATACAGAAGTTTATGTCGCTCTCAACGATGTCCAAAGCGCGCAGGTTGGTATTGGTTTTTTGAAACATCTTCATACAATATTAAAATAATTTCTTTTACTATCCACATTCAATACTCATGATTTAAAGTACAAACTGCAGTCTATAGCAATGGAATATATAGTACAAACTGTATTAAAGATAAATTTAACTGGTAATATAGTTGTTATTATTAGTATTATTTAAAAACTGACATTTTACTTCCAGGACGCAAATTTTACAATCATGTGGGATATTAATTTTCAACTCCATTACATTCTTCATAGGCCTCTTGATGTATTCAACTTACCATGACTGTGATCCTCTACAGACAAAGGTACATATAAGTAATGAATTGCTTTTGAATATTTTTAGACTATATTACAAGACTATATTATACTATATTAACAATGTAAAAAAAGTTTACAATCATTTCCCACAACTAGAAATCTGAAATTCGAAATGTAGGCCAGAGTATGTTTGCATGCCCAAGAAATTTATTAAAAATGTAAGTTTCACTCCTCGTGCTAAATATTACGACTTAGGATAAACAAGTCGAATTATTGTTAATCATAGGGTTAGATATCCATTATATTCCCTATCAGTTACCAAAACATAAATTTGTATTCACTATCGCCAACGTAAAGGTGGTAAGATTGTCAGCCTTACGCGCCGGCCGCCTTTACCCCCCACGATTGATCCTGGTACTCATTTCTGTTAGAGGCTGAGTCGACCCCAGGGCCAAAGTGCCACCAGAAAGATTGGGCCAATTTAAATAGAATAGGTACCCTGTGTATAATCTATTAAAAGGGTTGTAGGCCTACTAACGTTTCTCTGAACTATATCCTCCTTGAGTACATTCTTATAACGAAATAACATTTTATATTTTCAGGGTCTGAGGTCTGATCAGTTAGTGACCCACTATGTTATGGATGTAACTCGCCCTGTGCCTGGAATTGCAGGACTGTTTGTAGCCGGTGTCTTAAGTGCAGGGTTAAGGTAATTTTTATTTCACTTTTAAATGACCTTAAATATTATTTATTCATTAATATACATCCAGACATTTTTTATTCATGGTTTGAGCACTTTCTTCTTAACTTATAGTAGATTGGTTATGTACAGAGGGTGTATTGCATGTAGATATAAAAGCAGATCCTGGATAATAGTGACAACCGGTCGTCTAGTCATACAGAGTAACGTGGCCCATAATATCCACAAAAAGGGAAAACGCATAGCTGAGTGAATAATTCTTCTAAAAATTTGCAGAAAGTACGAGTATTATTAGCCTTGGCAAACATTATTTAAGTCAGGAAAGTATGAGACCCTCCGCAATCACAATGTGAAACGATGGACACAAAGTTCATTGGAATTTTGATATTTGATTTTAGTTAACTTTAAACTACTCAAAAAAAAGGTAGTGAAAGGAAGAATATTTGCTTATCAATTCCACAATAAGATAAATTTTTCAGTGCATACAATAATAGAGCCATATTCAGCAGAAGACTGATTCTGAAATAATTAGTAATTGAAGAATAAAATTATGTTCATCCAAATGAAATAAATACAATACTAAATTATTGTGTAACCTATTAGCGTCTTGTTAAACAGCAGGGACGGAGTATTTTTTTCATTTTAGTACTCATATTTGGAGTCATTGAAGAGGTTTTGGAAGGGCTGAATGTGATGAGATATTTTGTGATTTAGTTAATTTCCAACTCCATTGGTGTTTTACATTTTATATTACGGAAGGTAGTGTTTTAAAAAGAGCAATAACATTCGGTATATTTGTTCCTACCAACTTGGCCTCCGGATTTTTTCCTTATGATTAGATGATCACAAGTTTTCATTATTCCAAAGAGGTTTTAAGCCAAGTGATTTTCCACCTTAATAATATTCATTTTTTGTTTCTTGGTTGGTTGAAATTATATCTTAGCGACACGGTACATGGTAGGTACTGGCCTTGTTTGACTTATTATAAAGCTCGCTTAGGTGACGATTATGACATCCAGATGAAATATTTGCCATTAATGGTTAAATGAGATTAATTTATATGTGTAAGACGAGACTTCTAGATGGAACCAATGCACAATACAACTAAACTCAACTCCGTGGCGCGAGATCCCCGAAGGGACAAGGCCTACCACCCGACCGCTGCGTCATCTACCTATAGGAAGATGGTAGCATTGGGGGCATGTGGTCAGCATGCCGACACCCACGGCCGTTAATGGTGGTTTCCATGACCGGAGCCACTACTTCTCTATCAAGTAGCTCCTCAATTTTAATCACGAGGCTGAGTGCACCCCTACCAGACCTCCCTACCTCAGAAAAATAAGAGGTACCGGGAATCGAACCCGGGCCAACAGATCCGTAGTCAGCGACGCTAACCACAAGACCACGCCGGCGATCATACACAATACACATATGAGGCAATTTGAAGATAAATTTCTTGATCCTGTCTATCCCTACAAATAAGTCTATGACGATTTCAATTACTGGCGGTAATTTAAAAAAAACGGACAGTGTTCAAGCAGTTCAGAGAACTATGATCGAGAATACTTCTGCCCAAGGCAGTCTATAAAAAATCCTACCAAAAAGCGTACATGAAAGGCTATTATTCTATTTGTCATATCGCATATGTGTTGCAGTACAGTTTCCAGCAGACTCAACTCACTAGCAGCAACAGTGTATGAAGATTTCGTACGACCTTGTATACGAAAAGACATATCTGACAGAATGGAAAGTAATATCATGAAACTGGTTGTCGTGATATTCGGTGCCGTTTTTGTTGGCATGGTTTTCATTATAGAAAAGATGGAAGGAATTATAAATGTAAGCTCAAACATCATTATTTATATTAATTGGTTTTATTATTGTTATTTTTATTATTTATTTATTGAAACTGGCGAAGGTAAGGCCAAACATTATTCTCTTCTACTTGACCACTAAAACTATATTCCTACATATTACAAATAGCACACTATTTGATAAATATATAGAAATTCAAACTAAAAATGTTAAAGAGAATAAAGTAACAATAAATTTGATAAAATTAAATACAATTAAATCTAACTAATAATATAATGCTAACCAATTGATGACAAATGTAACGATTATTCAGTTTATCTCTAAATTATGATACAATTCGGCAAACTCTTATAAGACGAAGCAACGAATTTCAAAAGCGAGGAATAGATAGGCTACACAAAAAGATGAAGAGTAGCTTTATGCTGTAGGCCTATATCGGGAATAAGCAATAGGTTTTGGTTATGCGATCGTAAGGTCAAAAGGTGATTAAACAGAGATTAAAATAAGAAGGAGTTAATAACATATTGTAAGGAGAATAAGATAATGGATCATTCGTCGTTGTCTGAGGCGCAGCCATGTTAAGGTTTAAAGAAGACGGCGTCACATGGTCAAATCATCTGACGTTACAGACAAATCTAACACAAGCATTATGAACACGCTGAAGTCTGTTAGTAAGGTTGGAATTTTACTGGTTAACGAATATCGCAGAATATCGCACTAGCAGATCTTTTATTATGTGCCAGTATGGTACTTTATGAGATTGTGTGGGGGACGGGAAAATGTCTGCCCGTCTGTCCGTGTGCCTGTACGCGCGATAACTCAAATACGCTATGGACACTCATAGATTCCCTAAACGATTATTATAAATATAAACACTTTGAAAAATGAAATAGGGGCTCACAAAAAAGTGGTGAGAATAATTTTATAATTTTTGAACATTTAAAGTCTAAAAATACTGATCCACTATTGTGTTCATGATGGTGATGATGATGATGATAACGAGTACTTACAGAAAGCATATTTGGAAGTACACCCTAGATATTAGAAGATATAATCAGCAACATACTGACATATACACGTACTGATCTAACACACATAGGCCTAATACGGCACAGTATTCTATTTTCATTTGTTAAGAAGTATACTCAACATTTTCAGATAGCTTCCAGCCTGATAGGTGTTTCAGGAGGAGCCGTGTTAGGCCTGTTTTCTTTCGGCTTATTTATCCCAAGAGGAAATTCAAAGGTAAGTACATTTTCAATTTCTTATTAAACAAAAACAAAAAAATGTTTTCACTAAAAGTATTGCTCTCCGACACATAACATAAAGATACCAATATTAGCACAAAAACTAATATAAAAAAGCATGTACTATAGCAGTCTACTGTATATTGCAATAACCCTGACGAATTAATAGACTATACCCTGATTAATAGAGAACCTGTAATTAATTTTGTGATAAAATGCGTTGTTATACAAAGATGTGTTCAATTTTTTTCTTAAATTTGTAATCATTGGAAATCTTATAATTGCCGAACTTTCAGGCAGGAGTACAAGCGAACAAAACATTATATAATATTTTTGGTGTGTTTGAATTACACATGGTGACAATATTGTTATGGTCAGGCTCGGACTGGCCATATTTTTACATCCGGAAATGCCCCGGTGCGCCCTCTGCGCAGAACTGGCGCCCCCTTCAAGATAGTAAAATGAATTAGGTAATACAAAAGCCTTTTCAGTTCTGGTAATTCACCTTTGGCAGCCAACATCAGTTTTGTTTTTTACCTTACTTTTACTAAACTTAACTAACGTACTTTAGGCTTATAGAAGCATTTCTTAAAGTATATTGTAGGCAAATAGTGCGACTTTCATGCGCAATACGTTTCCGTTTTGCGTATAAACACAATGAGGGTGCCCTCTGTGAATAAAATCCCTCCAGATGCCCTCATCGCGACAATGAAATAAAATTTTCTTTATCATGCAGGGTGAGCGGAACATTCTTATAACAGTCATGAGTCAAGAGTAAAACTAGTAAAATTTACAAACTATGTGAAAAGAACTCAAAATGAGGCGACATTTGTGATTTAATCCATGAAGTATTTTTATGAATGAGTCATTCGTCAAGTATACTATTAAATGAAAGTTGTTACAATAACTGCTGATAGTAACTCTTCAGTACTTTCCGTACCTATTACTGGTGTATTACTGAGCTACGTGAAATTAAATTTTACTACTCCAAGATTTTTCATTACTTCCGTAATAGCAATGGCGCTTTATGATCTCCTTTTCCACCGAATTCTTGAGGACGCCATTCCAATCCAGATTATAATTCATTTAAAATTTAATAATGAAACTTAATAGTGAAACATATAAAAATGGTTCTCCCCATATCCAATAGGACATGCTCCTAAAAGGAGAGGCAAATAGTTCTTTTAAAAACCCTTAAGTAATACCTTAAAATTTTTCTTGACCCACAATAATATGCTGAACTGAACTGTTTCAAGTTTGGTTAAAAACTTTCACTCTTTATCATGAACGATTGAGGGTAACGCATGATTGAACCTCCGCCGGAAGGAAATGAAGATCAAGTGACAGGTTTTGACCCATCTTGTTCCATTTCGGTATGGAATTATTGTAAATCAAGGATGATTTTAAGGTATTGGATTACTTTCAAACCGATCATTTTAGATAGGTTGAAAGAGTCACCTCAATTTCTTCTGGTTACTGTGAAGGTATTCGTAGTGATAGAAAGCTCCTATTTACTCTGAAGTATGCTGGATATCCAATCAAAATCCAACAAAACGTATGTGAACTGTCTGCAATTCATCTTGATTTTATAGACGTGTTGCAACTATTAAATTTCCAACCTTCGTATATCGTTTTATCATTACAATTGACCATTATAAGTTGCAGTAATGGTAGGAGCATTTCACTGAGTTATATACGACTTGTAGAGGTATTTTATGCCTGTTTTCGACTTCTACAATCTAAAAGCTTAGTTTATTACTTACTATAAAAGATTGAACTAGGCTATACATTTGTAAGGCCCGCTAATGTCTAATTCTTTTCCAGGGAGCTCTAGTAGGAAGCATAACCAGCTTACTCTTTATGGCTTGGATGGTATTTGGTACTCAAAAAGCTATGTCTGATGGTAGATTTAGACATCCGACTTTGCCTTCTTCGACAAATGGTTGCAATGTTAATGAAACAGGAGTGAATTCTCAGTAAGTATGGTCGTTCTATAGGACAATATACGAATATAAACATACACGTGCCAATTAAAATCATATGTGCAACGAAAAGGACACTAGTTCAGCTTTAATGTTTAAGACATATAAACCGTGTACGTAAATTGTTGTACGTATAAGTATTCTGTATAGGCCCTACTCCTTCGATCACAATGAAATTTAAGGTTCTATTTTGCTTAATAATTGCATAATATGTTTATTCATAATAACTGGAGTAGCTTCAAAAATGAATATAAAAGTCAAGGCATTTAATTTTTTACTTATTATCCGGAAGATTAACCAAATTTTACTCTAGGGTATGTGAAGATTATACCTATCCAAGATTAGCCAGTTAGAGCAGAAACTGGATAGCAGGAGTGATTTAGTGACTCAAGAGATGTTCATACTACTGCCCTTGTAGTATATGAGTACTAACTTTTTTTATATACTTGAACAGTGTATTTTTTTATTATGTATTTAGAAGGGAAGGTTACTTTTTATAGGAATTAAATTAATTTTTTCTGAACTTTTCAGGTTGGAGAAGAAGAGCTATAAAGAAGATGTCTTTATCCTTTTTAAATTATCATTCTTGTACTACTGCATGTTAGGAACATTTATAATGATTGTAGTTGGTATAATAGTAAGTGTATTCACAGAACCACCAAAACTTCATGAAATGAATCCAGCTCTTTTTTCACCTGTAGTGAGGAAGTATGTAACGAAGAGAACTGGAAGATATGATGTATGTACGCAGGCTGAAATGGAAGAATTAAACTCTAAATCTTGAAAATGGCATTGTCAAATACCTTACTAGATGTGTTCAATAATAGCATTTCCCACCATTGTGGGTTGCCACAAAGGACAATAAACTGGGTTTGGGCATCAGTCAAGGGAATTTTTGTTCTTGAAAATGTGGGATCACTTTGAAATATGTAGGCCTAGGCCAAAATCTAAAGGGAGGCCATGGGATGTCCTTATAAAGCAGATCAGGCCTAGGAATTCTAGATATAAGGACGGATCCTATATAAGATGGCATTTCGCCACTTTAATTTACTGCGAGACCGGTAGTGGGAAGCATGAAAACACATACCCCAACCTATAAATCTCGAAGTTTATGGACATTTCATTTATTGACATTACATAAATCCTGCTCTTTTAACACCTGTTGTGAGAAAATATGTAATAAAAAGAACTGAGTGATACGATGCATGTAGACAAGCTGAATTAGGAGAATGTAATTCTAAATCATGACAGTAGTGTTGTTCTGCTACACAGTGTTTATAATCTTGTCATTATAATCTTCACATAAATATTACTCATTTACCACTATAATATAATAAGTGCATAAGCTCGGAAATACATTGAATAACAGTTATTCATAAACAGTATCAGTTTATTGTCCCAGAAGTTACTGTTTTCTACTCATCTGAACCTTTTGTATCCTATAAAAATTCAGTGTCCGTCAAGCGACATTCACAATCAGGTAAACTGATATAACAAAGTGAATGCTTTTGTTCAATCAGTGATAAGTTAATTGCAATTATGATTGAACAAAATAAGTTATTTTTGTAATCTATCTACGTGTTAAGCTCCAGATCGATTCATCAAGCAGGGCTTGTGGAAGAACATACTTAGGCCTTTCCTTAATTCAAACTCGTAATCACTGATATAAGGAATTCTTAAAATATGTCAAAATTTCACAAAATACACTGGCGAAGAACTCCACTTAATTTACGTAGGCCTAATTATTTCACAGTAATATACCTTCTGTATATAAACAGTATTCAACTTGATCAACGAAATAAAAATTTGACTAGTTTGATAATCAATTGCTTGTCATGGATAACTGTACTGCAAATTCCAAAGCCGTATATGATCAGTGTAAAACAATATGTTGTCAGGATAACCGATTTACATTTGTTAAATTCTTTCTAATATATTACTATAAAATAGGCACTAAATTGTGCATTACTCCGATACCGGTCAACCGACTTAGTCAGATATCAATAGGTTTCTTCCCATGGTCATTATAAACGTGTATACCAAGTTTCATTAAAATCCGATAAAGTGTATTTGATTTATCGCGCCTTTTGTTATATATTACCACAAAATAGGGAATTACTCCGATACCGGTCAACCGATTTGGTCAAATATCAATAGGTTTCTTCCCATGGACATTATAAATGCGTATAATGAGTATCATGAAAATCCGATAAAGCGTATTTGAGTTATCGCACGTACAGACAGATAGACAGACGGACAGAGATTTTCCCGTCCTCCACACAATCTCACAAAGTACCATACTGGCACTTAATAAAATCACATGAACTGAACAAATTGCCAAATGCTTTTGTTTAACTAGTCATAACTGCATTACGATACGCAGAAAAAAACTTTATTTTTGTAGTCGATCTCCGGTTTAAGCTCCAGATTGACTCATTAAGCAAGACTTACGGAAGAACAAAGGTCTAAAGTTTGACAACATTTGTGAAGGAATTAGTGGGTATCAATAGTGTTATTTGTCAAAGATAGCTGTATTGAATATGTCGGTATCATTAGTGTTACTTGTCGAAGCTAACTGTATTGCAATTTCCAAGGCCGCATATGAACACTATAAAACAATATGATGTCATGAGAAGTGATTTGCATTTGATAAATCAGTCTAAATCAGGGGAAGACAGAAGCTTGCTCTGTGACGTCACTGCCTACTGCTCTACTGCTCGCGTTATATCTCTGCGAGGAGCATGTGAAATGTAGGCATCAGTGAACAGGGGGGAAGAGAGGGGCTTTAGTATTGCGGGCAGCGGGAATTTAGGGGGTTAGAACTTACGTAATACGTGTTTCCGAGTTAATGAAACATCAACCGATTTTTTTGATAGTTTATCGGTTAATTACAGCGCAGCAGTTTAACATATTATAAATAATTCTATTTTTATATTCTGTGAGAACAATTGCCTTTCCACAAAATCTATGCTCTTTGACAAAAATAGACAATAGGCTACTATCATTTGAATTAACATAATTCACTACAGTAAAAATGATAAAAAAAAATGAACTGAATTAATTACCATACAAGCTCGTCTGCACCTTAGATGATACAAGATTACAGTAACAATATTCTGACTTTCCTTTCTCTTTGTCTTTAACAAGTGTATCAATGTTGGGACGTAATGTTTGAGCAATATTTAATCGAAGACTACATTTAGGTTGTGATTTAACAATGTACTTCTTGATTTGAGCTTTGCACATTTCATTAGTGAAAAAAATTGTTCGGCCACATATGTCGATCCAAAATTACATAATATTCGTGCGGCAAGTCTCGGGAATCTGGTTTCAGAGAAATTTCTGTAAAAGTTACCCAAGACCACTTTACGTTCGTATTTGTCCTTTAACAGATCGTCGCATTGTAAGTTTAGCAGTTCCAATTGATACCGACAAGGAACGTCTTTGACATTAACTGAATATGGGGTAGCAAAAAGTTTAAACATTGGAGAAAGGTTTTCCACATCCTGAAACCTCGATTCGAACTGAAGAAGAATGTTTTGCAGAACTAACACATGTTCTGCAGAGGGAACACTATCAGGATCGCGTACTTGCAATAACTTTGAAAAATGCTCCGTATTTCCAAGCAGAAGTTGTTCTACCCACAGAGCTAAAGTGAATAGGTCCTCTAGTACCTAGCTCTAGCGTACTCTAAACACCCCTACTACCGTGCGCTCTTGCTGACGTCACACACAAGGGATCCGCATGCTCTTGCTCCACAAACGTCATCACAAGACGTAGTTGACTTCCCCTGGTCTAAATACTGTCACAAAATAGATTCTAAATTGGGCAGTAACTTACTTCGGTCAATCGATTTGGTCAGAAATCAATAAGCTTTGTCCCATAGATGATATAAATACGTATACCAAGTTTTAATAATCCGATAAAGCATATTCGAGTTATCGCTCTTTTAGAAACTAGGACAGACAGACACAGACAGACGGACAGACATTTCTGACCAACATACAAGCCATTTTGGCACTTAATAATATTCGTACAGCGATATATGTTTCCGACCGCCTATTACTAATAATCTACTTTATAAAAGAGCAAATGGATATTATAAAAATTACTAAACATTGGAAAAATATAGAGCACTAACATACCTATTAGAAAGGCCGTACTACGATGTCTTCCGACAATCGCTAGGACTTACCTGTAACAGAAAATAACACACATTAGCAAGGATTGTGATAAATATTGCTGTAGGCCTATTTCAGCTATATTATTTTAGGCCTATCACATCAATTTGATATTGAATTGTGTTGAAAAATATCATATTTTTCCCACGAGGGATATGATTTGTGTTTAAAATGTGTGTCATTATAAAAGTCTCCACCTATTCCCTCGTATTTTATAACATTTTTCTTGTTATTCTATGAGTTTAATAGCTTTGCATATTTCTAAACTTATATGCTAATTTTTACATGTGTCTATCTGTAATGAAGGCTTATCGATATGCAAAATTTGAGAACCGGTTTCGACATGACACCCTGTACGGTTCCCTTGTAAGTACAACTTATTGCCTCCGAATTATTTTTAATAACTTTAATCATTTAAAAATATGCAGTTATTTTTAGATACATCTATTTTAGAAAAAATAATTAGTTATCTGCATTACTGTTGAATTTCTGAATTTAAATGCAAGTGACTGAATTTTGGCTTAACGACTTGTGAATCACCTCTGTAATTTAATGTTAATGTTAAATGCTAATATAGACCTATAATATAGAGTAATTCTCCATTTTCAGTATTTATAAGTTTAATTTCATGACAAAACTCGTAAATCTCCTTATTATATTAAAAAAATGTAGTTTGCGGTATATTATTTTTAAATGCTATATGAGCCACGTATACTAAGAAATAATATCGTCAATTTTCAGCGATCTGACCTACTTGAACAAGTTATCCTGAAAAATACAAGCTACTAATGTCAATACCGGAACTTAACAAAAGTAAATACAGCAAGATGTTCATATTTTTTAAAAATACTAACAAAAGATTTCAATGTATATAAACATTAACAACCACAGCCTACTATTGAACATACTGGCTGGGATATATATATAATTTTTTCGGAAAATTTATATCCGCTTTTAGGTTTTCAGAAACAAATATTTTTCGAATAATTTCTTTTTAAAAATAATATTTTGGTTAGAAAAAAATTACTTATGAAGATTATAAATTATTTATTAATTTTGTTAGCGAATCTTATAATGTTAAAGAAATAGATTTATTATCTATGTAACATAGCCTGCAGTTACTTGAACGCACATACCTACATTCGAAGTCTGAGAATTGTATGGTTTGGTTTGGTACAATACGTAGAGGGGTTCGGTGGGTTGGGAACGACCCTAAGCACGTAGGCCACATTAGCGAGCCCTTTGTGTCAGTTACCATTTTCAATAAAATCCAAAATAAAGCTTAAAAATGCCACCTGTTTCAGCATTGTGAACTGAAAGAACTGATCAAGTCTGAATTAAGTATGAGGGAAGCTTGTTGAAAGTGTAATTGAAGATGAACCTATTTCTTCTCTCCAAAACCTTTCATTAAACAGAGATGGACCTACTTCTCCTCTGCAAAACCTGTTATTAAAACCTGAACTTTTTCAGAAAAAGTGACCGGCCGCATAACTTACACAAACTTGGACCAACCGCAAACGCAACGCACGCAACTGCAACGTCATGAAGGGGAAGTGGCTCGGCGATTCAAGAATTCCAACGGTTTTAACTAATTTTATGGTTCTTTGCTATTAGACATATCCTGATGAGTGATGATAGTATGAAGTAATACCAGATAGTGTTATTTATCGAAGCCCTCTAAAATATAATACTACTAAGATAATTATATAGAATAAGAGAGAGTATTTAAAGGTTTGAACATAAAATTACCACCACAGAATAAATTTAATCTTAGGAATCTACTAAATCATCCACGATCAGGCATTTATCGGAAAGACTGTCAAGACTGTTATAAAGTTTACATAGGATAAACTAAGATAAATTTAGAAACAAGAATGAAGGAGCATTTAAGGAATGTCAGACTATTGCTTACGGCCCCAGTATATCACGCTTATACATATGATCATCATATTAAGGAGGATTTCAAATTATTAAAACATGTTAAACAACCGTTGGAATTAAGGGCATGGGAGAGGATCTTCATCATAAAAAATGGAGAGAGGGTCATGAATTTTTAGATCCCTACGGTGGACGAGATGTTTAGTTTAACCTTGAAGAGGACAGGTGGCAGCACCACGTCGACTAAAGACCCATATCAACCTAGTGCCAGTCAACCATCAGCTGAGGATGAGGGAATCCTTCCCTGGAAACCAGTTCTGCGTGAATAATGTAAGTGGAGCAAGAAGTGTTTTTAATGTTTGACTAATTTTAATTTTAAATATATAGAATAAATTTACGAATTCAAACGTAGAAAAGAAGTAATGCATTTACAAAGTATAAGGAACAAGAAGTTTATAAGAACAACCTTTAGAAAAAAATACAAAAACTACTAAAAATAATGTGTGTACTCAATTTAGCTCTATAATTAGTGCAATGCTATTAAGAAAAGTTATGTAAGACGAATGATTTATGTCAGCAAAATGAAAGTTATCGCACTAAGTTAATCTTCAAATGCATTAGTCCTTTAATAGTACTCAAAATAGCTAGAGCCATAGCTTGGAATCTTGAACCAGCGTGCAGAATACTGTGTTAAATAGCAATCGATGTTTAATTTGTATTCAAATAGCCTATTAGTTTCATCGTCTAAGTGTAAGTATACTTAAAATAGGTTTGTTCGACCACACTAAAATACACGTATTACGTGTGACGAAACGGTATCATACTGTGATATCCATAACGATACAGATTTTGATTATAACACAGCTGTGGTAGTGATTATATTATCGAACACAAAACAATCCCGAAACCTTGAGAGTGCTCAGTAAATAAAACTTCATAATAATCAATCTGTATTTAACTACTGAACGCTAAAAATAAGAAAAAACTAGTTCCACTAGGAATGAACAATATAAGTAAACAATATTTAAAGCTTCTAAAAAATAATACAAATGGATCTATTATTAAAATTGAGGATTTAGCATAGGCCTAATGAAAATGCATTACTAGTAGGCCTAAGCATAGACATAACATGATTTACTACTGCTTACAGAATGAATACCACTGAAAGTTCTTTCACTGAAAACCACGATGTGGAAGTGGCATTTGGTTGGATTGACTTCACATTATTTGTGACCATGATTGTTTCGTCAGCAATTATTGGTACATATTTTGGAACTTGTGGCAAGAAAGACGATAGCCAAAACGAATATCTTCACGGTGGAAAATCGATGGACAGCTTTGCGGTAGCTGTTTCGCTGATTTCAAGGTTGTCACCTTCAGAATATTTTCAGATATTCATTTATAAATATAAATTCTCACATGAAAATGATTGTACATTTCTCAGAAACTTTCAATTAATATACAGTATAATAAATATTTAAAATATTTATATTTCGTAGCAGATCTTTCACAATTCACCGTCATTGGTAATGTTTTGTAATATTTTTCCAATATTTTTAGCACATTATCAGCGATTGCTGTAATTGGATTACCAGCAGAGATTTACCAGTACGGCACTACGTTCTGGTGGTATCTTGTACCTCTTATCTTTGCTGCGGTCGTTAATTATTATTTCTTCCTTCCTGTGTTCTATGAACTTCAGCTTACGTCCATTTATGAGGTATTTATTTTAGAATAAGTGTACAGAAGAAGTAATAACAAAAATGAGAATAATTATGCACAATGAAGAGATGAATAGTTGATTTTAATATTGTAACCAATATTTTGTTTTCAGTATCTGGAAATGCGATTTAACAGGAGTGTTCGTATAGTGGCATCTGTTCTATGCACTATTTGTGCTCTATTATATGTACCTTTGGTCATATATTTACCAGCAGTGGTCGTGAGTCAAGGTTAGTTCTTTCTCCAGGGCTTGGATATAATTAGTAATGATTTGTGAAATACATAGACTGTAGAGGACTAACTGCCACATAAAATAGAAAAGCAAACTGCACGAATATCTGAATATTCTACGAAACAGTACGCACTTAAGAATTTATATAGCAAAAAATCAGATCTTGATATCTCGGCTCACAATAGGACACTGTAAGAACAATCACAGCTAAAAAGAGGTGAACCCCCTGTTTGTAACCTTTTATATGTTTAAATAACATATAGGCCTAATTTTGAAATATCCGCACAACCACTGATGGCGACAGAGGAACAGAGTCCCAAGTGATCTTCAGGCGACACTGAACTCACTATCATTATGCCATCAAATATTAACGTCTTGAGGGACTCAATACTGCTCAGTGAAATCTAAAATATACAATAATTGATCTACTGTAATGTTTTCTTTCTAGTGTAAACCGATGTTACATTTTCCTACAATTATAATGTACAAGGGAAAGAGTCTATTATTATACCGATCAATAAAAAGGGAGATAGGGCCGAATGTAATAACTATCGAGGAATTTCTCTCTTATCAACATCATACCAAATTTTATCTAATATACTGCTGTCAAGATTAACCCCATATGCAGACGAAATCATAGGAGTTCACCAATGTGGATTTAGGCGAAATAGATCAACCATTGATCATATATTTTCTATTCGCCAAATCTTGGAGAAAAAGTGGGAATATAATAAGCCTGTTCACCAGCTATACATAGATTTTAAAAAAGCATATGATTCAGTTAGGCGAGAAAAACTGTACAATATCCTCATTGAGTTTGAGATACCAAAAAAGTTAGTTAGGCTGATCAAAATGTGTCTAAATGAAACCTATAGCAGAGTCAGGGTAGGAAAATTTATATAAGATAGATTTGCCATTAGAAGCGGCTTGAAGCAAGGAGATGCACTATCATCTTTACTTTTTAATTTCGCTTTGGAATACGCCATTAGGAAAGTTCAGGAAAACAATGTAGGCCTAGAATTAAATGGTAGTCACCGGATTTTAGCTTATGCAGATGACGTTTGCTTATTGGGCGATGACGTAAACACAATCGAGAGAAATGCAGAAAGTCTTTTCGAAGTATATGGTCATGGAACGTCAAAATAATGCGCCACAAAATAATAGAATAGCCGGTAAATCGTTTGAACAAGTGGAGGAATTCAAATATCTGGGAACAGTAATTACTGAACTAAACTAAACTCCGTGGCGCTATATCCCTGGAGGGACTTGGCCTACCACCCCACCGCTGCGTCATCTCCCGTAGGCAGATGGCAGGATTGGGGGGCATGTGGTCAGCATGCCGACACCCACGGCCGTTAATGGTGGTTTTCTTGACCGGAGCCGCTACTTCTCTATCAAGTAGCTCCTCAATTTTGAATCACGAGGCTGAGTGCACCCCTACCAGACCTCCCTACCTCAGAAAAATCCGAGGAGGTACCGGGAATCGAACCCAGGCCGACGGATCTGTAGTCAGCGACGCTAACCACAAGACCACGCCGGCGGACGAACAGTAATTACAGATACAAATAATATTAAGGCAGAAGTTAAGTGTAGACTCAAATCAGGAAATGCTTTCTTTTATGCAGTTCAGAAACTCTTATCGTCTCGTCTTCTGTCTAGAAATCTAAAAATTACGATTTATAAGACTATTATCCTGCCTGTTGTATTATATGGATGTGAGACATGGCCGCTAACTGATCAGGAAGAACATAGTCTGAGAGTGTTTGAAAATAGGGTGCTTCGAAAAATATTTGGGCCCAAGAGGGATCAGAGGCGTAACGAGGGGGGGGGGGGTTTGGGGGTTTGAACCCCCCCATTGGTTAAAAAAAGGAAAGTTGTACATTTTTTTTTAAGTCTGCTTATAAATTACTTAATACGAGTATAAAGCGTGGGAAGCTTAAAACTCGTTACTGTGCATCTTAATTTTTTAAATTTCCGGGGAGGACCCCCGAGCCCCCCCCCAGATGTTATAACCCCTCCCATATGGTCGGCCTGGTTACGCCTATGAGAGGGATGACAATGGGGACTGGAAAAAATTGCATAACGATGAGCTTCAGGACATGTACGCATCATTAGATATAGTAAGGGTAATTAAATCGCGAAGGATGAAATGGGCTGGACATGTTGCACGCAAGGGGGAGGAAAGACATATCTCAAAAGTATTGACTGGGAGACCCGAAGGGAAAAGACCACGTGGAAGACCTAGACATAGGTGGGAGGACAATCTTAGAACGGATTTATGGGAAGTAGGATTTGTGGGGGATGATTGGATGGAGTTAGCACAGTTTAGGGTTGAATGGCGGACTCAGGTAAGCGCGGCAATGAACCTTCGGGTTCCATAAAATAGATAATATTCCTTTACCTTGCTTAGGAATTTTCTATTGCCATTGAGTAAGTAAGTAAGTAAATAAGTATATTGTACAATTCGCTATATGACCACTTGAGCTAAAGAGAATATAAACACCCTAAAACAAACCAAAAATACTTTCCTAATAAATTTTATTTTACTTCAAGATAAATAATACATCCGAGTAATGAAATCCAGAAGAAACCGAAATATAAAATATGTGATAATTGATCTATTGTAGCCTAATGTTTTCTTTCTGGTGTAAACTGGTGTAACATTTTTTTACAATTATAACGTATAAGTCGCGAAATGACCACTTGAGTAAGATACTATAAACACCTTAAAACCAACAAAAAAATACTTTCCTAATACATTTCATTTTACTTCAAAATAAATAATACGAGTACATCTAGGTAATGAAATTCGAGGAGCAAAAGTAACGGAATACATTTAAAATATTTATAACTTATCGTTCCTTCTTGTTGTTGTGTTGATCTTACTTTGCAGGCAAGGATATTTAAATAAATTGCAAATTTTAAAACGTAGTTTCAATTTCAGTGAGTGGATTGCACGTCCATCTTGTCTGCCCAATCATATCTGCGGTTTGCATAATCTACACCATGTTGGTAAGTATGCTTATAATATAGGCCTACAATAAATAGGGACCATATGTTTTGGTAGCAGCGATAAGCACGAAATTTTCCAAAAAATTTTCCTTTGTTATACTTAGTTTCATATAGGCTTAAAATATCACTAATAATAACATTTAGTACATTTACATGTAGGATTCAGATATTCTCTCTTACCTATATACATTCCACACTATATCCCTACTCTGACTGCGAATCAGTGAAGTGTGTGATACGTTAATAAGAGCACTGGAAGGTGAATGTAGTTATTCTAGCAAAAAGGTTGGTGGTTACTATCAACCACCAACCCTTTTGCTAGAATAACTACATTCACCTTCCAGTGCTCTCATTAACGTATCACACACTCCACTATTGAATGGTGTGAGGCTAACTAAGATGTTTTTAACGGTCCGTACAGTATGAACTGGAAGGGAGCATCACGTGCTGTGAAGGTCAGGAAGGTCTCGATTATGGTACATCTTAGTAACCTACTTCGCATCCGTTTGTTTGGTTCAGGTCTTACCGATCGAGTTATACAGAGAGTTGTTGGCAACTCCGTCCCGTATTTCCGCTCTGCTCCTGGTATCTGCCATGAGATCTCTTTGCTTTCGTCTTACTTGTCCTAACATTCTCTACAATTTTCGTAGATAATCTTTAGATGAGCGAATTCAAAGTTTTTTTTCGCAAAGTTGGGTATCTACAAATGTTTAAAGAATTTCGGACGAACAAATGTCACAAGGCCGCATAAAATGAACTGGTATCGAACGGCTACAAAACAGCACACTATTTTATATCTACCACTTGCAAAGTGAATAACATTATAATATTATGCACTCCACCGAAATGTACGGCTGCCGATTACCTTAACTACATTACGATATTCTAACAGGCCTCTATTTTCACTTTAAACGCTCCCCACTTGTATGAATGAAACAGGCCTAATGTAAATTGTTCTTAATTTATATGGCTGCTCTAAAACAATAGCCTACACAAGTGAATCATACCCTTATAATAATCACTGCCAGTGCATTATGTGAAATCTTCACATATTTATTCATATCTTATGTCAGTATGTACTAGTGCTTATAATCTTAGATCTTTCAAGGTTAAGGAAGGAATAAATGTGGCGCTTTAAGGAAGCAATGTTAACTATTGCAAGTTGTTCCATGCGCTGTTCGCAAGAAAATGTCTGACTACTTACTTTGGTCCACGTGAATTTATGAAAAAAAAAACTAATTTTATGGTCTCTGAAGTTCTTCTGGATTACCTTAGGATTGATCTACTAAAATAGTTAGATAAAAATGAAAATAATATTATTACATCATATTCAAAATTTTGTAATAGGGTGGCCTGAAAGCTGTGGTGTGGACTGACTTCCTCCAGGGTGGAGTCATGCTCGCTTCAACTCTAACTGTCGTCATTATTGGACTGTTTCACGTCGGAGGATTCACGAACGTGTGGGAAAGAAGTTGGAATGGCGGAAGAATAATTTTCTTTGAGTGAGTAATCATCTGAGTATCAAGTATAGACTCGCCAATTTGCTTTAGCTGCTGCTAAAAGTATATTCCGAAAAATTTCACTAGATATACAATATTCTATGTTAATTCTTTCAAATATATTTTTATTAACGGGCTCAAAATATAATGGTAGAGTACCAAATTATACTGCACGGAATATCCTGCAACATAAAGTCGGGGATCACTATGGGATCAGTATGGGGAGTTTGCTGGTTACACCTGCCTTCAAGTTCAACCCGACTGTAGACGCTTATTATATGTGATGTAACAATATCTTAATGACGTCAAATAATGTTCAGATTTTCATTATAACGCTAATGTAATACCAATTAACATAGAACACGGAACAATCTTTGAATCCTTGAGAGCAGCAATTGTGTAATAAACAACCTGTAATTAAAGTAAAAAAATTCTGTTCGTGTTCATTTTGATATTAAACTAAATTCGCATCATTTCATCTTTTTAAAGTATCTTGCTTTGGCATTAAAAAGTCAGCAGCAGTTCGAGTTCCCGTGCGCAATCACCTACCATCTACCGCAGATGAAGAGAACTACGAAAACTTACTAACAGCTGATTACAGAGATCAGCCGTTTCCGCCTGTTTGATGAATCTACAACCTCAATACTTAAACATTTAAATATGGTCATAGGAAAACAGTCATACCTTATATTACTAATTTCTTGACTTTAAAATTAGTAAAACTAAAAATCTTTATTTATCAATTAAAACATTTTATTTGCAAAACAAACCGAATTACACCAAATATTATGGATTAAGTGGAATGCTACCGCCTCATTTTCTGATCAGAGTAATACTTTTCTTTTTTGTATAGCTTAATTAATTGCATTAATAATGTCACGCATTAAGTGCTTCTATGCAGATTAAACTAAATTATATATTATGCAGAGGGTACGCCGTAGCGTAGTGGTTGAGGCGCAACGCTACAAACCGGAAGGTCACGGGTACGATCCCCGATGAGATCGTTGGAGTTTTTCAATTAGCTTAATCCTTCTGGTGGCACTATGGCCGTGGGGTCGACTCAGCCCCCAACAGAAATGAGTACCGGGAGCAATCCTGGGGGAAAATGCGGCCGGTGCGTAAGGCTGACAACCTTCATGTGCCAATTCTAAAAATCTGGGATCCTCAACCTCCTGGAATCCTCTGGGCCTCCATGGCCTGTAATAGGGAACACTTTAATTTACTTTATATATTATGCAGTCCAAGAATCGAATTAAAATATGCGACTTCCACTAAAATCTGGACGAAATTATAGAACAGCCTTTAATACCCTTTGAAAATTTTGAGGCTACAACACTGAATACACCCTGTACAGAAAGATAATATTTATTTAATGTGCTTACTGAAGATCAGAAAATCATTTAATTAGGCTTGATGTCATATCCAGTCTGGTTATGCTCCCAGCAAACCTAAAGGGAAGGGTCAGGATGTTATTAAAGAAATCAAAACTGAAATTACTATGGTGCATCCCACCATTCACATTTATTTATGCGTATGTTTGTTTTCTGACGTTTTCAGTTTCATGTTCTGCTTACTTCGAATTTAAAATATTCAGAAATTAAGATATTTAATTATAAAAATTGTATTACCGTACCTCTGAATCATATTATTCTATAGAAAATATGTAATCAAGTCAACACAGGAGTAGAAAGATTAATTATCATCTGAAAAAAAATTTAAATCTTTTAAATTTCTATAATTCCAGTGCGGATCCTTCTCCAGCTAAGAGGATGACTGTCTGGAGTGTACTGATCGGAAATTTCTTTTTCTGGTTAAGTTTTCTGATAGAGCAAGGAACAATACAGAAGTTTATGTCGCTCTCAACAATGTCTAAAGTGCGCAGGTTGGTATTTGCTTTTCAAACGTCTTCATACAATTAAAATAAATTCCTTTACTGTCCACATTTAATTCTCATGATTTAAAGTTAAAACTTCAGGTTATAGCAATTGAATACAGTACAGACTGTATTAAACATGCATTTAACTGGAAATATAGTTAAAACCCATTTTATTTAAAAACTTACATTTTACTTCCAGAACGCAAATTGCACAAGTATGTGGGATATCAATTTTCAACTCCATTACATTCTGCATAGGCCTCGTGATGTATTCAACTTATCATGACTGTGATCCTCTAAAGGAAAAGGTACGTATAAGTAATGAATAGCTTTTGAAAAATTTTGTACTATATGCTTTATTTCAAATTTTTAATCTGTTACGTTTCCTTAAATGCTTGACTCTGGTCAATCTGTGGGTCTACGATTTTATATCATCACTTTCCTATTTTACATATGTCTGATTACTCTAATATATCTGATGATGAAAATGATGAATTTCGTCGGGCTCCCCGTGTGTTCTATGAAAGAGGAAATCCAATGAGAGAAATTAGTGAGAAGAAGTTTAAATTGAGGTACCGCTTCGGAAAAGATACCGTGGAACAGCTAGAACTAAGGTTGCGTGATGTTTTACTTAAGCCTACCAGGAGAAACAAACCTTTATTTCCAATGCATATGCTTTTACTAACTTTGAGATTATTTGCCACGGGTTCTTTTCAGATGGTCGTTGGTGTTTGTTGCATGCAGAAGTAGCGACAGTCTGCAGAGCTATTCATCGTGTGTCTTATCTTATTGCTGCACTGAAAGACGCGTATATCAAAATGCCTTCCGAACAAACGGAAGTGAGGAAAACCATAATTGATCTCCAGTCAGTGATGTTTATACTCGTACAATCGGCCCTAAAAGTCTCGTACTAATTACTATCTGAAACTATATCCTTCTTGAGTGCATTCTTATGATGAAATAACAACATTTTATACTTTCAGGGGTTGAAGTCTGATCAGTTAGTGACCCACTATGTTATGGATGTGACTCGCCCAGTGCCTGGAATTGCAGGATTGTATTTAGCCGGTGTCTTAAGTGCAGGGTTAAGGTAAATTTTATTTAAATTTTAAATTACCTTAAATATTATTTATTAATTAATATGCATCCAGATATTTTTTATTCATGGATTGAGCACTATCTTCTTAACTTAATAGTGGATTGGTTATTTACACAGGGTGTGTTGCATATAGATGTAGAAGCAGATCCTGGATAATAGTGACAACCTCTCGACTGGTCATACAGAGTAACGTGGCACATAATATCCACAAAAAGGGAAAACGCAAAGCTGAGTGAATAATTCTTGTAAAAATTTGCAGGAAAGTAGGAGTATTTGCCTTTTTAATCACTATTTAAGGCAGGAAAGTATGAGACCCTCCGCAATCACAATGTGAAAAGATGGACACAAATTTCATTAGAACTCTGAACATTAACTACTCAGACAAAGCAAGTGAAAGGAAGGATATTTTCTTATAAATTTCACGAGAAGATAAATTTTTCAGTGCATACAACATTAGAGCCATATTCAGCAGAAAAATGATTCTGAAATAATTAGTAATAGAATAATAAAATTATGTTCATCCAAATGAAATAAATACAATACTAAATTATTGAGTAATCAATTAGTGTCTTGTTAAACAGCATGGACGGAACATATTTTCCATTTTAGTACTTTTATATTTGGAGTCATTGAAGGGGTTTTGGAAGGGTTGAATGTGATGAGATATTTTGAGATTTAGTTAATTTCCAACTCCATTTATGTTTTATATTTTATATTACGCAAGGTAATGTTTTAAAAATAAATTTCGGTATATTTGTTCCTACCAACTTGGTCTCCGGATTTGTTCTCTATGATTACATGATCACAGGTTTTCGTTATTCCAATGAGATTTTAAGCCAAGTGATTTTCCACCTTCATAATATCCATTTTTGTATTTTTGGTTGGTTGAAATTATATCTTACCGACTCGGTACTGGCCTTGTTTGACTTATTATAAAGCTCGCTTAGCTGACAATTATGATTTCCAGATGAAATATTTTCATTAATGATTAAACGTGATTAATTTATATGTGTAAATATGTCTAGATGGAACCAACACAAAATTATATGAGCAATTTAAAGATAAATTTCTTGTTCCTGTCGATCCCTACAAATAAGTCTATGGCGACTTGAAGTAGGAGATAGAATTACTGGCGGTAATTTCCAAAACATGGACAGTGTTCAAGCAGTTTAGAGAACTATGATTAGAATACTTCTCCCGAAGCCAATCTATAAAAAATCCCACCAAAAAGCGTACATGAAAGGCTATTATTCTACTTATGATATTGCATATGTGTTGCAGTACAGTTTCCAGCAGACTGAACTCACTAGCAGCAACAGTGTATGAAGATTTCGTACGACCTTGTATAAGAAAAGACATATCTGACAGAATGGCAAGTAATATCATGAAATTGGTTGTCGTGATATTCGGTGCCGTGTTTGTTGGCGTAATTTTCATTATAGAAATGATGGAAGGAATTATAAATGTAAGTTCAAATATTATTATATTAATTGGTTCATTATTGTTATTTTTGTTATTCATTTATTTATTTATTTAATCTGGCGAAGGTAAGGCCAAACATCATTCTCTTCTACTCCACCACTAAAACTACAGGCCTACATATTACAAATAGTAATATCTGGAAATTAAAACTAAAAATGTTAAAGAGAATAAAGTGATAATCATTTAGTTACAAATTTGATAAACTAAAATTAAATTAAATCTAACTAATAATAATGCTAACCAACAGATGACAAATGTAATGAATATTCAGTTTATCTCTAAATTATGATACAATTCTGCAAACTCTGATAAGACGAGGCAATGAATTCCAAAAACAAAAAGATGAAGAGTAGCTTTATGCTGTATATAGGGAATAAGCAATAGGTTTTGGTTATGCAATCGTAATGTCAAAATGTGATTAAAAAGAGGTTAAAAAAAGGAATTAATAATATATTGAAAAGAGAATAAGAGAATGGGTCATTCTTCGTTGTTTGTTGCGCAGCCATGTTAAGGTTTAAAGAAGACGGCGTCACATGGTCAAATCATCTGATGTTACAGATAAATCTAACACAAGCATTATGAACACGCTGAAGTCTGTTAGTAAGGTTTGAATTTAAACAGGTTAATGAATATCGCTGAATATCGCACTAGCAGATCTTTTATTAAAAAAAAAAGCATTTCTTTTATAAAGGGGAAAAGGCATACCTTTCTCATCTGCACAGCTACCTGGCATGTTCAACTCATTTAAATATTAATATTATTGAGGCCAAGACCCAGTATTACAAAGCTAAAAAGAATATTCCATTGCAATTAAACAAGCCAAGTGTGAATTTAATGCATATTATATAAACAAATCTGCCAACAAATGTAAGGCAGCTTGGGAGGTTACTAAAATAGCCCGTAACAAAAGTGGGTGCCGGTGCGACCTTGATCTGAGTTCAAATGATGTAAACAACTTTCTTGTTACTTCTGCTGAACATATCGATGCATCAGTTGATCAGTCTCAACGCATAGCCGTGAATCATGCTCAAAATCCGAATTTAGTTTTGGATAGTAATTTTGTCCGGAAACCAGTAAATCAAGAAGAACTAAGAACAGTTTTCTATTTGAATAGCTCTAAGTGTAAAGACTTATGATATAGAAAATGAATGATTAAAACAGCTTATTTATTACATCAATGAACTTTTAACTTTCTGTATCAATCAGTTTTTCTTACTGGTAAATTTCCACAAACTCTTAAGACATAAAAAGTGATTCTAGTTTATAAGAAAGGTCATCTTTCTAAATACGAAAATTACAGACTGATTTACTAACCTTCTCTAAGGTTATTGAAACTATAATGAAAAATCAGTCATTTTTCAGTAAATCACAGTTTGGTTTCAGAGCAGGACATTCAACTTTAGATGCCATTGAAAGTCATGGCAAATACAATCATGGGTTTCGAGAATCATTGTAGCACTATGACAGTTTTGTGTGATTTGTCGAAAACATTTGATTGTGTTAATCATGATCTACTCTGTCAGAAATTTCATTATTGTGGCATAAGAAAAAAAGAATCAGAATTAATTAGATCATACCTGTCAAACCGTACACAAGTTACTTTTATAATGGGAGCTTTCTCGAATTCAACTGAAATTAATTTTGGAGTCCCCCCCAGGGTCTGTTCTCGGCCCACTTCTTTTCTTGAATATGATAAATGATTTGCCATTTAGTATCAAAGATTCAATTCTGTTTGCTGATGATACTACCCTTTTGTCTACCTTGCATGATCTGTATGACTTTGCCCAATACATGGACTAGGCTTTACAAGATGCAGCTAATTGGTTTGAGGCAAATGGTTTCAAATTGAACGAGAAAGCTCAACATGTAATGTTTTCTTTGAAGCCTCTTAATGATATAATGCTCACAAATGGTAAACTGGTTGGTATAATGTTAGATTCAAAATTAACATGGAATGACCTTACTGCTCATGTCTGTAATAGATTGTCTCGAGTTTTATATTTACTTCGGTACTTAAAATCTTTATTGCTCAATGATTATTTAAAACAGGCTTATTACGACTTCTTTCACAGCATTCTATCTTATGGAGTCCATTTATGTGGCAACGGTGATAATGTGAGTAAAATACATATCCTATAGAAGAAAGCTGAACAAATGATGATCATTGTCGTCCATTATTCAACAAATTAGGAATACTCACAGTTTCTAAACATTGTCTTGTTGCCGTGAAGGTTAATTTGACTGACTGACTCTGTCCTATATCCCCAGTGTCGGGGCGAAGGGCCTCCAATTGGAGGTTTCTGATACCTATGTGAATTTTGTTAGGCTTATTTTCCGTGAGAGAGCAGAGGGACAGGTGTTAAGCCCATCGCCTCACAACCCCCCAGGAAACTAAGGTATTATTTGGACGTGAAAGGCCGGGAAATTTTGTCCAGAGGCTCTAATTTAGGCTTGAAGTCTTTAACGTAAACTCGACACGGGCATCTCAGCTTAAAGTCCCTCACGGAGAACTTCGTGCCCGGATTTTATCGTCCGGATAAATGAACAGGAGTATTTTAATGCAAATGTTAATTTAATATTTATTGGTCCTATTTCATTTTAATCGTTTATTATCATTCTGGCTTATGTATTCTTATGTGTTTTTATCTGTGTCATGTGTCTACATTTTATTTGTATCACGTAGCTACTTTTAGGTAGTACTTGACTAAATGTTTGAGCATTTGTATTTGTACTGACAAAATCCAGTAACTGTACAATATAGTTTAAAGGATTCAGTATAGATTAATTGATTGGTATATCAGTAATTTACATGGCAGAAAACTTGATTTCTAGGAGTGTAGAATATCATGTGTAGAACTATATAAAGATATGGTAGATATGCACTTGACATGCGAAAAAAGAATATAAATGACAATAATTCTAGCCGAATTTACGTCAATATGCACATCACCAGTCAATTAGGACAATAGTTACGTTATAATAATAAAATCAGCTAAACAGATGTAACAAAATGCCAGAATACTTTTGCTTAGTCAGTGATAATTTAAATTATGATATCCAGAAAATAAGTTACTTCTTTAATCAATTTCCGGTTAAGCTCTAGATCGATTAACTAAGCAGGCTTATGGAAGGACAAAGATCTAGTTCGATAAGCATATGTGAAGGAATATGTGGGTAGTGTTATTTGTCAAAGCGCAGTGTATTGCAAGTTCCAAAACATATATTAACACTGTAAAACAATATGTTGTCATGAGCACTGGTTTGCATTTGATAAATTCTTTCTGATATATTACCATAAAATAGGCACTGAATTGGGAATTACTCCGATTTGGTCCAATGTCGATAGGCTTCTTCCATGGAGGTTATAAATGTGTATACCAAGTTTCATGAAAATTCGATTAAGCGTATTTGAGTTATCGCGCGTACAGGCACATGGACAGACGACAGACGGCCAGACATTCCCGTCCCCCTCACAATCTTATAAAATACCAGTCTGGCACTTAATAAATTATACCATGCTAGTAAAATAGTTTACAGAATGAGATTTCTAAGATCGATTTTATGATATACCGGTACAAGAACTTGTTGAATTAAAAGCACGACATTAGACAATAGCTACGCGAACAATCTTGTGCACGAAGAGAGCCATAAACCAACAGAAATGGATGGACCATTAGGCCTAGAAAAATGGACATTCATAGATTCCCTAAACGATTATTATAAATATAAACCCTTTGAAAAATGAAATAGAGGCAGAACAGGATAAAGTGGTGAGAATAATTTTATAATTTTTGAAGATTAAAAGTCTAAAAATACTGATCCATTTTTGTGTTCATAATGATGATGATGATGATGATGATGATGATGATGACGACGACGACTAACAAGTGCTTACAAAAAGCATATTTGGAAGTACGTCAGGGTATTATATTTTATATATGACACCCTAGGTATTAGAAGATACAGTGAGTCCATTTTATGAGGAAACATCGCATCACTGCATCATTGCCGCGCTAGCATCGCATTGCATCGCAGTTGTACAAAGCAAACAAGCGGTTAGTTGTGTTGTAGTGACAAGCTTGTCTATTGTTGTCGTGTGTTACATAAGACAATAATTGAAAATGTATACGGTGGAACAGCGAATTTATTTGGTGGAATGTTACTTATTGAGAAATAACCATAGAAGGCGCGTTCGGAGATTTTCTCGTAAATATCCTGACTGTACCAGCCCTACAAAATCGTGCCTTTCGAAGTTGATGAAAAAGTGGCGTACAACAGGTTCAGTTTGTGACAAGTCGGCCTATTTTGATAATAAATTGGTTGAGATATTCTATTTTGTATTGTTTCTAAAGTCTTGATTTGCCGGTAGTAACAGAACACGGTCCCCGTCGGTGCAAGCACAACAGCGGGGAATGTGTGAGCAGGGGCAAAGCTGTTAAAAAGTTTCCGCATAAAATGGCATCCCTGTATAATCAGCAACTACTGACATGTAAACGGACTGATCTAACACGCATAGGCCTAATACGGCACAGTATTATCAATTTTTCATAAGTTAAGAAGTATACTGTACATTTCAGATAGCTTCCAGCCTGATGGGTGTTACAGCAGGAGCCATGTTAGGCCTTTTTTCTTTCGGCTTATTTATCCCAAGAGGAAATTCAAAGGTAATTACATTTGCAATATCGTATTAGACAAAAAAATTGTTTTCACTAAAAGTATTGCTGTCCGACATATACCATAAAGATACCAATATTAAGCACAAAGGCTAATACAAAACGTATGTACTATAGGAGTGTACTGTAAATTGCAATAACCCTGACGAATTAATAGACTATACCCTGATTAATAGAAAACCTGTAATTAATTTTGTGAAAAAAATGCGTTGTTATACCCTACAAAAAGTGTTCAATTTTTAAAAAATATGTAATCATTGGAGATCTTATAATTGCCGAACTTGCAGGCAGGATTAGTAGTGAATTCTCTTCGATCTAAGATGAGAAATGAACATTATGTCATGTTTTTCACGTCAACGATTCAAGGAACGATACGGACGTGATATAATATTTTTTATGTGTGAATTACAAATGGTGACATTATTGTTATGGTCAGGCCCGGACTGGCCATATTTTGACATCCCGGTGCGCCCTCTGCGCAGAATTGGCGCTCCCTTCAAGATAATAAAACGAATTAAAGTAGCATAAAACCATTTTCAGTTCTGATAATTCACCTCTGGCATCCAACATAAGTTTTATTTTTTACCTTCCTTTTACTAAACTTTTACTAATGTACTTCAGGCTTTAGGAAGCATTTGTTGAAGTATATTGTGGGCAAATAGTGCGACTTTCATGCGCAATACGTTTTCGCTTCGCGTATAGGAGGGTCTTATTTTAGCCTTTTGGGCAGCTTCGGCCTGGGCGTGGGCTTCGGCTCTCTTAGCCTCAGCTTCCTCACGGGCCAGGGCGAGCTGGGCCTGGGCCTCCGCTCTCTTAGCTTCGGCTTCCTCACGGGCCAGGGCGAGCTGGGCCTGAGCCTGCCTTTCTGCAAGTGCCTGCTGGGCCAGGGCCTCCGCTCTCTTAGCTTCGGCCTGGGCCAGGGCCTCCTTGTCAGATAAGGCCTGAAGAAATTTACACAACTGAGAGTTGCCTCTGGAAATGACGGCGTCGACTTCTGCCCTATAGGCTTCTTCAGCATCAGAATAATCCACACCGTCGATTTCAGTCTGCACAAGGTCGAACTTAGCTGCAAGTTCGTCTAACTTAGACTCATACTTTTTGAGTTCAGGATATGTGACATCCTCAATAGCTAAATTACTAATGACATTAACCTGCCGCGTAATCTGGGCCTTAATGGGAACTCGCTTGGCTTTAAGAGCCGTCAAACCGTCTGGACTCGACATAGCGACTTGCTTATACAAATGTCTGAATTAAATAGGTTGCCCGCCTAGAGCCGGTGCAACAATGACAAATTAAGGTTTGTTTATAAGAATGGAGTGAGTTGCCCGCATAGGAGCATACGAGTAGACAAAGAAATAGTGTGTAGCTGTACAGGTGTAAGTACACAAATGTAAATGTTTACACTTTACAAGAAAGTACCAAAAACTTAATTGAAATCTGTCAGAGACCTCCCTCAAACGCAATGCGGAGGAGAACCACAGATACTTATAGCAACTGACTTTAAACTACTTATTACTGATGGCTACTGATGGTAGCGTCTCACACCGGCGGCAAACTATACCGGGAGAACAAGATTGATATATAAGAATGACTAGAATTGTGGCTAATCACTGAGGTCTCTGTAATAAGTGACCAAGACAAATTCAAACTGTTAATTGAATAGTTACTCTACGTTAATTATAGGTCACTAACTATCAATGCATCTTCAACCATAGGCCTCTGGGTCATATCCAGGCCCGGAGGAACCACAAAGAGATGTTCCCGCTCCCACGGTAGCTCGCAGGCGAAATAGGGACACGGGGAAACCTCTCCGGTTTGAAGGATGCTACACTAAGTCAAGTTTAAATACATTTATTGAGCCCCTTGAAAGATACAAAGAGCACAATGGACAAAATGATAAATAGACCCTTTAAAATACAAGATGGAATTTTGTATCTTGCTTTACAAATAAATTCCTCTTCCTAGCGGTGCCGAAGAAGATGAAATGTTGATGAAGTCAAGGGGAGACGACTTAGTAAGCTCCTTCTGGAAAATAAGGCATGTTTGCCTTATAAGACTGATGAATAGCTCGGAGGACCAGAGCAGAGCAATTTTTATAGTCGCGCTTGCTCGGACGACTGAGAAAGAATTTCACTATTCTTGAAGTGAATGCGCACTATCAGCAAATTATTTTAAGGTCGACTTGCTGCTTCGACCGAAAAGAAGAACCTTTAGATGTTGCTTCGACACTGCAACTAAAATTAAGCACTCTGAAATATTCACTTCACAGCAGTACTTACAGTAAATCCTTTTACTTAATGAGTTACGCATTCAAGTCCATACGGTTTGATCAGGGAAGTAAAAAACTTGGCTTCACACATTTGTAATTAAATCACAAATAAATTACCTTGATGAATGTACTAAAATTGCGTCTCTGCAATAACTAGGGCTGGGAAACTTCAAATTCCCAGCTCGACAATAATAACTAGATTCAGAATTCTGAACTGAAAACTAGCCTGGCGAAAACTTCGAACGAGTGAATAAGAATGAATAGCAAGAATGACAAACGTCACGACATGTGACGTAAAGCAAGAATCCCATTGGCCAAGAAAAACAATAAATAATCAATCTTGGAAATAAATCAATTAAGTTACATTAAAATACTAAAACATAAATAAGAGAATTAATAGCATTACTTCAAAACTGAATTGTTTCTTTAAAAACACAAAATTATGAATAAAATATATTAAAAAATAATCAGACTGAAACTTTGGGTTGGAGATTATAACATGACTATCCAAAAAATGAAAGATGCGACAGTCAAATGTCATTTCTGATGCGAATTGATGGGAGAAAGAACAAACAGATAAGTAAACATATTTAAAATTATATTGAAGACACAACAAGAAAATAAAACAAACGAAGACACAAGCCTGTTGCCATAGCAACACGGCGAATGACCTCGCGAAACCAGCTAATGCCTCAAATCCGGCCAGACACGAATGCTGGACGGAACATAGAGTAAGCCGCCATTTTGAATATTTATAAGTTTAATTGTATGAAAAAAAATAAAAATTGCCTTATTATATTAAAAATACAGTATTAAGTATATTATTTTTAAATGCTATATGACCAAAGTATACTAAGAAATAACATTGTCAATTTTCAGCGATCTGATCTACTTGAACAAGTTATCCTGAAAAAAACTAGCTACCAATGTCATATTGAAAATTCTAACAAAAGATTTCAATGTAAATAAACATTAATAACCATACTATTGAACATACTGGCTGGGTATATTTTTTCGGGAAATTTATTTCTGCTTTTAAGTTTTCAGAAACCACGATTTTCAATTAATTTCTGTTTAACAAAGAATATTTTGGTCAGAAAAAAATGACTTATAAAGTATAATAAATTATTTATTAGTATTGTTAGGGAATTTTATAGTGTTAAAAAAATATATTTGTTACCGATAGAAGATATTAAGCAGTTACTTGAACGCACCTAGCTACATCGCTGAACTTGGAGAATGGTATGGTACGGAACCTCACGTACGGGAGAGAGGCGGGTTGGGAACGACACTAAGCACGTAGGCCACATGAGCGAGCCCTTTGTTCCAGATTTAAAAAAAGGCCTTAAAAATTCCACCTGTTGCAGCATTGTGAACTGAAAGAACTGATCCAGTCTGAATTAAGTGTGAGGGAAGCTTGTTGAAAGTGTAATTGAAGTTTTAAATAAATGAAATCCAAACTTTAAAATTTACAAAAGAGAGGTGAACATATTTCTCCTATCCAAAACTTGTACTCAAAATTAGGTGAACCTATTTCTCCTCTCTAAAACCTATAATTGAATAGAGATGGATCTATATCCTCTGTAAAACCTGTTATTAAAACTTGACCGTTTCTCAGAAAA
The DNA here is from genome assembly GCA_964059195.1 of Ectobius pallidus. Taxonomy (NCBI): domain Eukaryota; kingdom Metazoa; phylum Arthropoda; class Insecta; order Blattodea; family Ectobiidae; genus Ectobius; species Ectobius pallidus. The sequence goes on from CAXKWD010000006.1 coordinate 110,351,670, forward strand.
AGTGACCGGCTGCAAAAGATACACAAACTTTGACCAATAGCAAACGCAATGCCCGCCACTGCAACTTCATGAAGGAAAAAGTGGCTCGGCGATTCAAGAATTCCAATGATTTTAACTAATTATATGGTTGTTTGCTACTAGACCTAACCTGATGAGTAGGAACCGGATTTTTAGGTTTTTAAAAACACTGTTTTAGGTTTTCCATTAAGTGAAATAGTTTTTTTTAGGTTTTTTCTCCAAAATATCGTTTTCGGGTAGAATAATTGGTTTAATGAATTTAAATGTGCTACATAGCATCCAATACATAATACTTTTAAAGTAACAAAATTGACTTAAATTTGTGTAAACTTGCTTTAGGACAATGTTATACAATTGAAGAAAGAAAGCATAAACAATCAAAAGAAGCAGTGAAAATAAGATTGCCTCATATTTCTGGTTACAGTAAGGAATACGCCGGTACTCTTACACTTCCTCTCTTGATACTGTCCATCCTAGACGACAATGGGTTGAACGAAACGCTGGTGGTATTAATTTCAACCCGACAAAAATTATTGTCTCTCCGCAATATGTCAATTCCTCAACTGACAAACAAAAAAGACAAAAAAGTAGCCTAAAATAGATATTTTAGGTTTTATATCCCGTTTAGGTATATTTAGGTTTATATACCCCATTTAGGTAATTTTAGGTGCCACAGAATTAATGTGGGTGAATCCTATGGACATGATTCGAAAAAGTGTATGAGCGCTTTTTGTTTTGGAAGTAAGGAAAAAAATAGGTAAAAACCTAAGAATCCGGTCCCTACTGATGAGTGATGACAGTACTATGTAATACCCGATAGTGTTTTTATCGAAGGATAATTATATAGAATAAATTTATGAATACAGATGTAGAACAGAAGTAACGAATTTACATAGTATAAACAACCGGAAGTTAATAGGCAGAGCCTTAAGACAATAATAAAAAAAACTACTAAACCTAATGTGTGTACTCAGTTGACCTCTATAATTAGTGCAATGCTATTAAGAAAAGTTATGCAAGAGGAATGATTTATGACAGTAAAATGAAAGTTATCGCACTAAGTTAATCTTCAAATGCATTAGTCCTTTAATTGTACTCAAAATATTAGTCCTTTAATTGTACTTGAGCCATAGCTTGGAGTCTTGAACTAGCGTGCAGAATACTGTGTTAAGTAGCAATGGATGTTTAATTTGTATTCAAATATTTTCCTCGTATATGTGTAAGTATATTAAAAAAAAGTTTGTTTACCATACTATAAAACACTTAAGCCGAAACGGTAGCATAATGATATCCATCATGATACAGATTGTCATTATAACACAGGTGTGGTATCTATTATTTTCGAACACAAAACAATCTTGAAACCTTAAGAGCAGCAAATGAAACTGCGCAGTAAAAAAACTGCTTTTAAATTAAAATCAATCTGTTCATGTTAATTTTAATACTATACTAAATAGAGCTCATTTCGTGTGATCTTAATGTGCGTTGTATGACGTTAAAGCGTTCAGAGACGCCCAGCGGCCTGCATGCCTTCTAGTTGGCCATCTATCAGAAGAAAGACGAGAACTAATTGCTTCATCAATTACGAGGTATCCTAAAAACCCGAAACTTAAACATTTAATTATAGTCGAACAAAAATAGTCGTAAGTAACTTGCCTATAATGGTAACTAAGAGACTCGTATGGAAATTATGAAATTCCCTTTGCTCGTTTCTTAAAAAAATATATTCGGGATAATAAATGCCATTATAGGCTTATTGCAATTTAGAACGCTCAAATCAGTTTATCAGATATTAATTATTTGTCATCATTGCTACAATTTTCCTTTGTGAATTGTTACTTTACACAACATTCTGCTTTAAAGCTTATCTCTTCTCTATATATATAAAAGGCTTTGTCCTGACTGACTGAATGATTGACTGACTGAATGACAGGAATCAACGTACAGCCTAAACTATAACAGGTAGAGACTTGGAATTTTGACAGTACCTTCGTTTCATAATGTAGGTGCTCACTAAGAAAGGATTTTGAAAAATTCTGATTCTAAATGCCAAAAATTAAATGTTTTTGAAATTACTTAATCCCTTTTTACATAGAATTATCAATTCCAAATCACAGAATATATTGTTGCCAAATTTTATATGATGGGCTTGGAAAAAACAATTGAAATGCACTTTTGACAAATAAGAGAAGTTATCAAAATAATTCATGTTATAAATAAATATTACAGAATGAAATCCACTAAAATAATGGAATCACATAACTTTCTCTACCCTGGACATAGAGAAAACAAAACGAGGTATGGTAATGTGTATATTATTATATTATATCGCAGGTTTTTGGAGAGAAAAGTATGAAAGTGATAATGCTTTCTGTTTAATTTCATCCCCAAAAAAAACTTTATGGTAACATAAGAGTGGGAAATTTCCCGCCTCGATATTACAATTTTATGTTACAGGAATTTCTGTTTCTTCTTATTTAAACCCCTACCAGACTTGCTGTGCACTGTACAAGCGACGGGATGCAAAATTCTAGATCCTCTATGAGCCATAAAAACTATATCAAGCGTTTTATGAGGGAATAGTTTGAGTGTAATAAGTCGTTCTTCCTATTTCAAATTATAAATGCCTATATAAGGACCTAGAATTTAAAATTGAAAATCCTTCATAAGTTAATTTCCAACTACAAAATACAAAACCCGGGCGACGCCGGGTCTTTTAAGCTAGTCTCTATATATAGGCCTATAAAAGCCCAAACCCCCTAACTGACTGACTGACTGACTGACTGATCAAAGTATCTCATAAACTACACAGCCTAGGAACGTGAAACTTGGTACACATATTGCTCATGAGCTCTAGAAGCGCACTAAAAAAAGGTTTTCAAAATCTTTGGCGCTATGGGCCAAAATAGGATTTCAAAGTTATGTAATTTCTGAATTCACCAAAAGGAATGCACACTGCATGTACACAATCCCCATGACAACATCATTTTTTAGACTACACAGGTGGCTTTGCATGATGCTGTGATTTCATGTAGGCCTAATAGGTAATGATGAGAAAAACTATCGACAGAACTTCTATAAGTGATTATAAACTATTTTGTGATACGAAGTAAATTTAGATGGTCCTAGGTTCTATTCTTAAGAGTTGAACTGTTTTCTTATAGTTAGCCTAGTTTATTATAAATTAACCTACATGAAATAATACGAATATTAAGAACATACATTCTTTTTTTTAAATCCCATGGGTAATGGCAAGAAATCAAACATACCAGGTTAGACGTAATTAAAATACACTTAGGCCTACGTAATTAATCAACTCTCAGGAAACATACTTGTTGTCTATTCAGGAAGAAACACAAGATTTTAGATTTCAGGGCCGAGACATGCGGCACTGTAAGTTCCAATATTTTACCCCTACAATAGCCCCCTTCTATTTTCCTTCTACCTGCCCCGCTAATAGTCCCATAATCTACCGGTTAAAATTGTCTCTGCCTTCTGTAGATCGAGAGTGGTGGGGTTGAGAGGGAGGGTAACTTCGCACTTCCAGTGCCACGCGTCCGGGGACTATTTTATTGTATTTCTGACATAAAACTGAGCATCTCTTCAATTTACATATTTGAATACTACTGAATGCTATAAATAAGAAAAACTACTTACAAATGAATGAATAAAGCTTCGAAACAGTAATATAAATGGGCCTATTATTAAAATTGAGGATTTGGCATAATGAAAATGCATTACGCGTTAATAGGCATAGAAATGTTGATTTACTACTGCTTACAGAATGGTTACCACTGAAAGTTCTTACACTGAAAACCGTGATATGGAAGTGGCATTTGGTTGGATTGACTTCACATTATTTGGGTTCATGATTGTTTCGTCAGCAATTATTGGAATATATTTCGGCACTTGTGGCAAGAAAGACGATAGCCCAAAAGAATATCTCCACGGTGGTAAATCGATGAACAGTTTTGCGGTAGCTGTTTCGCTGATTTCAAGGTTATCACTATATGAATATTTTCTTATATTAGTTTTTTAAAATACATTATCACATGGAAATGATTGTAAATATCCCAGGAAATTTCTATTAATACACAGTATAATAAATATTTAGAATATTTATATTTAGTAGCAGGTTGTTAATATTTCACGGTGATTGGTAATATTTTGTATTAATATTTTTTTCTAATATTTTAGCACATTATCAGCAAATACTGTAATTGGATTACCAGCAGAGATTTACCAGTACGGCACTACGTACTGGTGGGTTCTTGTACCTCTTATCTTTGCTGCGGTCGTTAATAATTATTTCTTCCTTCCTGTGTTCTATGAACTTCAACTTACGTCCATTTACGAGGTATTTTTCTTAGAATAAGTGTACATAAATAGTAATAACAAAAATGATAATAATTATGCACATTGAAGAGATTTTAATGTTGTGACCAATATTTTGTTTTCAGTATCTGGAATTGAGGTTTAACAGGAGTGTCCGTCTAGTGGCATCTGTTCTTTGCAGTGTTTTTGCCTTGTTAATGTGTCCTTTGGTGATTTATGTCCCATCAGTGGTCTTGAGTCAAGGTTAGTTTTTTTCCCCTCCAGGGCTTGGCTATTATGATTTGTAAAATACGTAGTTTTTAAGGTATAAAGAATGACAGGACATATAAAAAAAAGAAATACTGAATGTAATAAAATTGAAATCGTTAATCGGGATAGGGCTATTATCATACTACATACTGCAAAGTAACCATTGCAAATTGGATCTATGATGGTAGGAAGTAGGAAAGCTTACTTGTTGTAGTATAGGCTGGGGCATAATACCAACCGGTTTTAAAGTAATTTTAACGCTGGCTGTGTGCTTGGTCGAAGCTACATTCTAATCACGTTGGAAGATCAAAATCGCACATAGTTTAACGTGGAATGGTTATAGTGATGACAAGAAAAGTCGAGGAGAGATTTTAAAAAGAGGTCAGAATGAATTCGGGGTCTCTGTAATGGTGCAGGCTGGAGAAACTAACTTTTGGAAGTGGCCTGTGAAGACTGACAGATTGCTATATTCACCTAATCAGATTATGAACAATAAAACTCCCTACACTAGTAAATTCAAGGGACAGTACCAATTTCAAGATATTATATTCGGAGGTGTGATGCAGGGAACAAACAAACAAACTACAGATCTACATTTGATTGAACTTAAAATTAATGGTACTTAATAAGAGAAGTCAAATAGAGTTTTCAAGCCAAGACCTGAGGCTGATTTTTTTAGGATATTAAAAAAATTCATATTTTCTGTGATGCAGGGGACACTAGCGCGAAGATGCAGGAAAGGGAGTATTAGAATGTTTTGTGTAAGGTTATTGACATGTTTCTATTTATGATAATACTTAGTTTTCTTGTGGTTTCATCATATGTACTCGTTAAAAAGATACTGTGAATAGCTATTTTGCTACACATGTTAATATATTGAGTATAAATTGACATTTTTCTTTCCTCTTGTGATTTAAAAATTTAGAACTTTATTACTACTGTATAATAGTAAAATATTAAGTATGTTTTAATTTTTAAAATAATTTAATACGTGTTCTTCCTATTCACAAAAAAGTAATATATTTATTGCAATTTCAAAATTTGGTCCCACGGTTTCACTTTCCAGAGACTTGCCCTAAAGAGACTATAAACTCCTATAAACAAAAGCTTACCTTAATAATCATTTCACTTCTGTTATCGACTATTACTGTTATAACATTTTTCATATTAAACTTTAAAATTTGGATAGAACTTAATTTTTTGTTTTTACTAAAATTTGAACAAATAAATTGTTATGTATTATTGTTGTATTGCTTCGTACCTTTGCATTGTAAATAGAACATGTTCTAACCTTTCATACATAACATTTTGTCATACTTCTCCAAATTATGCATTTTTTTTAAAGTAATTGTTTAATATAAGTATTTCTAATATATAACTGAACCACCCCCGAACACAAGCTCTGCTTCTTCGGGGGGTGTATCAACTTTTGTATATATTTTTCGTGTACTTTGGAGTAATAAATTGTAATTGTAATTGTAATTGTAATTTTACTTCATTATAAATCATACATCTCAGTAATGAAATCTGAGGAGAAGAAACCAAATTACATTTAGAATATTTAAAACTTATCATTCCTTCTTGCTGTTGTGTTGATCAGGCATAAACTCAAATCTCCGTACTTAAAAGTGGGCATCTAGGCGCAGGCAAGGGGGTAAATTGCAAATTTTAAAACTTTGCTTCAATTTCAGTGAGTGGATTGCACGTCCATCTTGTCTGCCCAATCGTATCTGCGGTTTGTATAATCTACACGATGATGGTAAGTATGCTTATAACAAAGGCTTAACATAAATAGGGACCACTGGCTACAGCGATAAGCGCGAAATTTACCAAAAAAAGTTGTCCTTTACTATAGTACGTTTTATACATACTCAAAATATCACTACTAGTAATATTAAATGTACGAATTTTTACGAAATGTGTTGGACTGAGTTCCATTATTAGGATCGAAACCGCATTCAAATGCTGGTAATTTTTGTCGATCATCAATTATTATTTTTGCAAATAATGTGGCCAATAATAAGCACGATAGTAATATTTTTCAAAGACAGCGTGCTTTCATATATTTCCTTTTCATCTATCATGATGGAAATACGAACTTGCTACATAAAGTGCCGGTAATACAACGACTTTATGAGATATAGTCACATATGATAAAGTTCACAATTTCGGTCTTACCTGTGTCTTCACTTCCATTTTATTTCGTAATACTGATTTATGAACTAATTCACAGCGGTCAACTAAAACCCGATTACGTGTGCAGTAATATTTAAAAAGTCACTAACTTTAAGAATTGGTATGAGTGTATGTAGACCACTATCTCGAAGAGTTTTTGTATGCAATTATTGGGCACTTCAATATTTTCATGTACTTGTTCCTATCACAGCAAAAATAATAGACTATGCGATACACGTGCGTTAAGTGTACTGGAGAATCTTGAAAATTTATCCAATGACAGACTTAAAATCCACATTTCTCAATAAACTATAACTTCATTATATTTTGTATTTTAATTATTTTCAATGTCTTTGTATTATGCTCCATTTTTATGCTATTTCTAAGTCTACCGATAAGTTAAGAGTTACTTGTGATCTAATACTGCAAGGACGGAAGAATTTATGCTGTTTTACAGGATTGGTATTAAATGGACAATGGTTGCTAATAATGCTATTTATTGAAGTCTATCTTAAAATGCTTTATAGTTATTTAAGTTCTATTCTCACTATTTTTGAGTAGGTCTGTTATTGTGAAGAAAGCAGTAAAATTTATTAATAACAAAAGCAGTATAAAATAGCGTATTTCCCGAAATATTTACTAAAACAGAAGGGATTTATCAAAATTAGCCATTTTATTTTATCAAAATATCTGGCTCTTAACAATGAATTGCACCAATTCGTTCAGTACCAAATCTGTTTTCCAATAGCTCATCTACAGCGAGTTGTTGACAATATTATACTTCATCTCTTATTTCCGCTATGTTCCTGGTATCTGTCATGAGATCTCTTTGCCTTCATTCTACTTGTCCTTACACTGTCTACAATTTTCGCAGATTCTTGAACGATTTCAAAGTTTTTTTGCAATGATGGGTCTGATGCAATGATGCAATGATGTTTAAGGAATTTCGGGCGAACAAGTACCATAAGACCACATAAAATGAACTAGAATCGAACGGTTACAAAATAGCGTAACACTATTTTATAATTAGCACTTGCAAAATGAACAACATTCCAATATTGTGCATTGTACCGAAATGTACGGCTGCTGATTACCTAATCTACATTACAATTCTAACAGGCCTATATTCTCATCACTTTAAACGCTCCTTACTTAGCCTATATGCAAGAAAATGGCCTAATGTAAATTGTTCCCAACGTAATCACTGTTCTAAAGCTATAGTCTACATCAGTGAATCATGGCCTTAGATAATTAATGTTACTTGGATGATGTGAAATCTTAACATATTTATTCATTTCTAATGCCAGTGTTTATAGTCCTAGATCCTCCAAGGTTAAGGGAAAAAATGTAGCGATTTAAGGAAGCAATGTTAACTATTAGGCCTACAAGCTGTTCCATGCACTGTTCGTAAGCAGATGTCTTATTGGCAATACTTATTATTTAATGCGTGTTCCAAGTGTACTTATGAAAAATAAACTAAAATGAAATTTTATGTTCTCTGAGATCTTTCTGGATTACCTAGGTTTGATCTACTAAAATAATTAGATGAAAATAAAAATAATAATATTAATACATCACATTCAACTTTTTTTATTAGGGTGGTCTGAAAGCTGTGGTGTGGACTGACTTCCTCCAGGGTGGAGTCATGTTTGCTTCAACTCTAGCTGTCCTAATTATTGGACTTATTCATGTCGGAGGATTCACGAACGTGTGGACAAGAAGTTGGAATGGCGGAAGAATAATTTTCTTTGAGTAAGTAAATATCTGCCTTTAGTTGACAAATGATATATTCCGATTAATTTCATTAGATATACAATATTCTATATTAATTCTTTCAAATATATTCTCATTATTGGGCTCAAAATGTGTGTGTAATAAAATTATGCTGCACGGAATATCCTGCAACGTAAATATGGGATCACAGTAGGATCATTTTGGTGAGTTTCCTGGCTAAGCCTGCCTTCAAAAAATATTTTTGTTCAACCATATTATAGACGCTTATTATGTTATGTGACGTAACAATTTCTTAATGACGAACAATATAGTACAGATTTTCATTATAACGTAGTATCGATTAACATAGAACACGGAACACCGTTTTAAAACCTTGAGAGTAGCAATTGTGTAATAAACAACCTGTATTTAAAATAAAATAAAAACTGTTCGTCTTCATTTTAATACTATACGAAATTCGTTCATTTCATCTTTTAAAAGTCCCTTGCTTTGGCGTTAAAAGACCAAGAGCAGTTCGAGTTCCCTGTACGCAATCACCTACCATCTATCGCAGATGACAAGAACTACGAAATTACAGTAGTTTACGGAGATCAGCTGTGTCCGCTATGGTAAAATTAATATTTAGTATCATAATTAGGTTTTTTACAAATAAAATTTATAATTGATAAATATACCTTATTTAGTATTTACTAATTTTAAAGTCAAATTGGTAATATAAGGAATGACTGTTTTTGTACGACCCTATTTAAATGCTTAAGTTTTGAGGTTCTAGATTCATCAGACAAGGTCTATCAAGATGGTACGTTACTAGATCTAACAAGATGGCGGTGAATCTGAGTGCATTGGACCTGTATAAGTCAGCGGAAAATGAACTGTATTCTGTGGCAGAAAATTTTACGAAAGACAAAAGATGTGACAGGAATTGGTAAGACAATGTCTGTAAGTCATTAGAAATTGTTAGAAAGGTTCTAAGCAGTTACCGTATAACTGCAGTGTGAGCTAAGAGAACGCACGTCCAGATCCCAACCGTTGTATTCTGAAGCTGTTCAGAAGCAACTCTTCGAAACCAAGAACTTTCATGGAACCGAGAAAAAACTAAAACATGGTGCATTCCACCATTCACATTTACGTTCGCAGATGTTTGCTTTCTGTTGAATTCTTCAGTATTATCTGTGTGATGGTTCCAGTTTAATGTTCTGCTTACTTCGACTTTAAAATAATCAGAAACGAAATTATTTCATTATAAAAATTGTACTAGATTCATATATATACTGAACCATATTCTAGTATAGAAAATATTTAAACAAGTAAACGCAGGAGTAGAAAGATTATCATCTAAAAAAGTCTCTTGAAGTCGTTTAAATTATTACAATTCCAGTGCGGATCCTTCTCCAGCTAAGAGGATGACTGTCTGGAGTGTACTGATCGGAAATTTCTTCTTCTGGTTAACTTACCTGATAGATCAAGGAGCAGTACAGAAATTTATGTCGCTCTCAACGATATCCAAGGTGCGCAGGTTGGTATTTATTTTTCAAACAACTTCATACAATTAAATTCCTTTACTATCCACATTTAAGATTAAAAACTGTCATTTCTACTTCCAGGACGCAAATTTCACAAGCATGTGGGATATTAATTTTCGACTCCATTACATTCTTCATAGGCCTCTTGATATATTCAACTTACCATGACTGTGATCCTCTAAAGGCAAAAGTGCGTATAAGTAATGCATAGTTTTGAAATGTTCTGAACTAGAAGTTTTAGTTCATACTTTTAATATAATCTATTATGTTTCCTTAAATACATGGTTGCCGTCAATCTTTGGGTCTAATTCACGATAACAGTGCCTTTATTTGTGATATGTTTATTTCAAAGAAATTTACAGTCTTCGTTGAGAGGGCTACTTTGAAAACAATGCTTCTAAACAATATAGGCAAATCAATCGAAACAGAAGTGAATCTTCATATTTAGTTGGGCATGAAGTTGATCAAACCCAAGTAGGCTATGTATATGTTTGAAAATTGCTTCATGCAATATTTTCATAAACTTGTTCTCAATTTGTATGTCTTGGCATTTTTTATTTGCTTCTTTATTTTACGTTGAAACCATCTTTAAATACTCTAAATTCCCGAAAAACCGCAACGATAAAGTGAACCTATTCACGTACAGGCTTATACGATAGAAGGGGTTTCAGACCCATATAGATGACTGCTGACGGAGATTAAGGAACAAAAAATAATACTAAAGATTCGACCTAAAGCGAATAGATTACCCAGAAATAAATATTTAGTGACGAAAGTTCTATGTGCAATATTATTCTTCATATATTTTGAAAGTATATTAACGTATTTTATATTCCAAGAAGAAAGTATCGCAATGATAAGTGTTCAAATTCTCCTCATAACAAATGTAAATAAAAATGTAAATAACAAATGTAAATAAAATTCATTTAAAATACCAAGGACAGGTTATGGTAATGTTTCAGTGGCCCAGAACAATTTTGTAAAGCATTGAAAACTTAATTGCCATAAACAAGAAAATTTTAAATCTATGAGTGGTATTATTCTAGGTATAAATAACATTAAATCACTGGAAGTTATCGTCTTTCCTGATATAAGATGTACTCAATCACGACATACATTCAAACGCTTCTAGAATTTCTTCTGCGACCCGTTGAAATCTTCTTTTAACCTTTCCTACATCGCGATACTGAGTTTCACAGATGTGGCGGTGGCAGACGCAAAGACGGAGAATAATGCAAGCAAAGTATCCTAAGAGGTACCCTGTGCATTTGTATAAACTTTTAAAAGTGTCGTACTAATTACTCTCTGAAACAATATCCTTCTTGAGTGCATCCTTATAACGAAATAACGTTTTATATTTTAAGGGTCTGAGGTCTGATCAGTTAGTGACCCACTATGTTATGGATGTAGCTCGCCCTGTGCCTGGAATTGCAGGATTGTTTGTAGCCGGTGTCTTAAGTGCAGGGTTAAGGTAAGTTTTATTTAAATTTTAAATTATCTTAAATATTATTTATTCAATAATATGCATGCAGATATTATTTATTCATGGAATGGGAACTTTCTTCTTGATTCATAGTGGACTGACTGGTAATGTACAGAAGGCATTGCATATAGACGTAGAAGCAGATCCGGGTTAATAGCGACATCCTATCGTCTAGTCATATGGGTAATGTGACACATAATAACCACAACAAGAAGGGAAAATCTATAGCTGAATGAATAATTCTTGTAAAAATTTGCTGGATAGTAGGAGTATTTGCCTTTGTAAACATTATTTAAGGCAGGAAAGTATGAGAACCTCCGCAAAGACAATGTGAAAAGATGGACACAAATTTCAATAAAATTTTAACATTAACTACTCAGACAAAGCAAGTGAAAGGAAGGATATTTGCTCATAAATTCTACGGTAAGATAAATTTTTAAGTGCATACAACAGTAGGACCATATTCAGCAGAAGACTGATTCTGGAAGAATTAATAATTAAAGAATAAAATTATGTTCATCCAAATGAAATCAATACAGTAACCAATTAATGTCTTGGAAAGGCGAAGTCCGACAGAAAAAAATCAATGCCATAGCCAGGATTTGAACCAGGTTCTTCGGCTCTCCGTTTTGCTGCTCTTGCCATGGTAGCTCAACTGGCAATTAATTTTTCAGTCTGACTTCTCCCCTTCCACGACCAGTGTAAAAGAATTATCATGCCAATTAGTGTCTTGTTAAACAGAGGGAACGGAATATTTTTTTCATTTTAATGCTCTTGTATTTTGAGTCAATGAAGGTTATTTGGAAGGGTTCAATGTGATGAGGTATTTTGTGATTTAATTAATTTCCAACTCCAATAAAGCGCAATAAATTTCGGTACATTTGTTCCTAACAACTTGGCCTCCGGATTTATTCTCTATGGTTAGATGATCACAAGTTTTCATTATTCCAAAGGGATTTAAGCCAAGTGATTGTCCACCTTAATAATATTCATTTTTGAATTTTTGGTTAGACACGGTATCATACACGGTAGGTATTGGCTTTGTTAGACTTATTACAAAGCTTTCTTAGCTGACAATTATGACATCCAAAAGAAACAGTTGACATTAATGATTAAACGTGATTTATTATATATGTTTAAGACGAGACTTCTAGATGGAACCAATGCATAATGAATGGGATCAATTTGAAGACAAATTATCGATCCTTACAGTCCATGTGCCAGACCCCCAAAATTGACCAAGTCATTACAATTTGGGGGCTGAATCAAACTTATATCTCGTGTTCCTGGGGTCATGTGTAGCAAAAAAAGTCCGGGGGGCCATCTTGATCCAAGAAACACGTGGTAAAAGTTTCATTCATTCCCCTCAAATTATATTATCTGATGGGTCTGTCACATGAACTACTACAAATAGGCTAAGTCTATAGTAACAGGTAGAATTATTGGCGTTAGTTGTCAAAATATGCATAGTGTTCAAGCAGTTCGGAGAACAATGACCAAGAATACCTCTGCCGATGTCAGTCTGCAAAAATCCTACCAAAAAGCGTACATGATATTATTATACTTTAATGATTATGTGTTGCAGTACGATTTCCAGCAGACTCAACTCACTAGCAGGAACAGTGTATGAAGATTTCGTACGACCTTGTATGAGAAAAGACATATCTGACAGAATGGCAAGTAATATCATGAAAGTGATCGTCGTTATATTCGGTACAATTTTTGTTGGAATCATTTTCCTTATAGAAAAGATGGAAGGAATTGTAAATGTAAGTTAAAATACCATTATTTATTTTAATTGTTTTATTATTATTTATTTATTTTATTTATTTATTTAAACTGGCGAAGTTAAAGCCAAAAATCCTTCTCTTCTACTTCATCACTAAAACTACACATGTTACAAATAATATGTACAAAATTTGATAAATATTAGAAAATAAAACTAAATATATTAGAGACAATAAAGTTACAATGATTAAGTTACAAATTTGATAAACTGAAATAACATTAAATCTAACTGATAACAATGCTAATCAATTATTGACCAATGTAATGAATATTCGGTATATTTCTAAATTGTGGCACAACTCGGCAATCTCTGATAAGACGAGGCAACGGATTCCAAAAGCGAGGAATAGACACACTAAAAGATGACTAGAATTATGATGTAGGCCTACGTCGGGGAATAAGCACTAGGTTTCGGTTATGCGTTCGTGAGGTCGATAGGTGTTTAAAAAGTGATTAAAAATGAGTTAATAATATATTGTGAAGGAGAATAAGAGAATGAAATTATTCTTCGTTGTTTCAGGCGCTCTCACGTTAAGGTTTGAAAATACCGCGTCACATGGGCAAATCATCTGATGTTACAGCCAAATCCAAACAAGCATTATGAACACACTGAAGTCTGTCAGTAAGGATGATATTTAAATTGGTGAACGAAATCGCAGAATATCGCACTAGCAGATTTTTGTTTTCAAACCAAAAGCTGTTTTTATAAAGAGAAAAGATATATCGGTAACTTAATATGGCAGAACATTTGATTTCCTGGTAGTGTAGATCGTAAACTATGTAGAACTGTATAAACATATGCTAGATATTCACTTGGCCTGTGAAAAAAGAATGTAGGCTAAATACCAAGAATTCTAGCCGAATTTACGTTAATATGCACATCATAATTACGTTATAATAATAAAATCAGGTAAACTGATGTGACAAAGTGTCAGAATGCTTTTGATTAATCAGTGATAGTTGCAATTATAATACGCTGAAATTAAGTTTTTTGTTTAATCGATTTCCGGTTAAGTTCCAGATCGACTCATTAAGTAGGGCTTATGGAAGAACAAAGATCTAGTTTGATAACCATATGTGAAGGAATATGTGGGTAGTGTTATTTATCAAAGCTCTGTTTATTGCAACTTCCAAAGCTGTATATGAACACTGTAAAACAATATGCTGTCATGAGAACTGATTTGCATTTGATAAATTCTTTCTAATATATTTACCATAAAATATACACTAAATTCGGCATACTCCGATACCGGTCAACCGATTTGGTCCAATATTAATAGACTTCCTTCCATGGATGTTATAAATGCTTAAACTAAGTTTCATGAAAATGCGATAGAGCGTATTTGCTTTATGGCGCGTACAGACACACGGACAGACAGACAGATGGACAGACTTTTTCCCGTCCCCCATACAATCTCATAAAGAATCACTCTGGCACTTAATAAATTACATGCTAGTAAAATCGTTTACAGAATAATGAGATTCCTACGATCGATTTTAGGCTACACACGAACTTATCGATTTAAAAGCATAGATATTAGACAATAACAGAGATATTAGATTTTTGACAATAGCTACGTGAACATTCTTGTGGGCGAAGAGAGCCATATACCAATTAGTGGATGGACCATTAGACCTAGAGAAATGTACACTCAAAGATGCCCTAAACGATTATTATAAATATAAACCCTTCGAAAAACGAAATAGAGGCAGCTAACAAAGAAAATGGTGAGAATAATTTTATAATTTTCAAGATGGAAAATTCTAAAACTACTGATCCATTTTTGTATCTTCATGATGATGATGATGATGACGACGACTAACGAGAATGTCTATATACGAAAAACATATTTATTTTTAATAAGTTAAGAAGAATACTGTACATTTTCAGATAGTTACCAGCATAGTAGGTGTTTCAGGAGGAGCCATGATAGGCCTTTTTTCTTTCGGCTTATTTATCCCAAGAGGAAATTCAAAGGTAAGTAGGCCTACACTTGATATTTCTTATTAGACAAACATATTGCTTTCAGAAAAATTATTGCTGTTCGACAGCAATAATTTTTCTGAAAGCAATATAAAGATCGAAAGCTCAAATACGTTAAAATTAGCAAATCCACCGAAATCTTGAGGTTGCCAGTCCAATCCTGATTATGGTTAATTTAAAATGAAATTTATCAGCGAAAAATATAAAAATGGCGTGAATTAAGACGTATCGACTAGAATTGAAGAGTTTCCAATTAATATAAGTACACATTTTTATGATAAGGCAGGGCTGGTTCAAAATGGTTAGTCTAGGGATTCGAAAACGTCCTCTTCAAGTGATGGCACACGAAATAATCTAGAGCAGTGCACTGTCATGGAATAATCAGATCGTCCTCCCCATCTCCAATAGGAAATGCTCCTAAAAGGAGAGGCAAATAGTTATTTTAAAAATCCTTAAAATTCAATACCTTAAAATTATTCTTAATATGCAATAACATAATGAACTGCTTCAAGATTGGTTAAAAAAATTTTACTCATTATGATGAATGACTTGATTGTAAAGCATGATTGAACCTCCGCCTGGTGGAAGTGAAGAACAAGTGAATGGCTTTGAGCCATCTTGCACCTTTTCGGTATGGAAATCAAGAATATTTTTTTTGGAATTGAATTATTTTTAATCATTGGCTTTCTGTAGGATCCAAAATTCATTTTAGGCCGTTTAGAAGAGCCCCCTCAATTTCTCCTAGTTACTGTGAAGGCATTATAACGATAGAAGGCTCCTATTTGCTCTGAAGTATGCGGACATCCAACCAACATCCAACAAAAGCTATATGATTTTCCTGTAATTCACCTTGCTTTTATAGACGTGTTGCAACTATTAAATTTCCAACCTTCGTATATCGTTTTGTCATTACACTTGACCATTATAAGTTGCAGTAATGGTTGGAGCATTTCACTGATATAATATATCAATATATATTACATACATTATATATAATATAAATATTATATATTACTTGTAGAGGTATTTTAAACCTATTTTTACTTCTACAATCTAAAGACTTGGTTTATTAATTATTATAAAAGATAGAACTCTACATTGGTAAGATCTACTAATGTCCAATTATTTTCCAGGGAGCTCTGGTAGGAAGTATAACCAGCTTACTCATTATGGCTTGGATTGTGTTTGGTACACAAAAAGCTTTCTCAGATGGCAGATTTAGATATCCGACTTTGCCTTCTTCAACAGAGGGTTGCAATGTTAATGAAACAGGAGGGAATTCTCAGTAAGTATGGTCGTTCTATAAGACAATATAGGGATATAGGCCTGCAGGTGTCAATAACAGCATATGTGCAACGGAAAAGGCACTATACTTGATCGAAGAAGTATACGGAGCAAATGTAAACAACAGAGTATGAAAGTACAAAGCACAGGTCACAATAGTTCGTTTTTGAGACTGTTCAGTCGATTACATACTGTAAAGTCGATTAAAATTTCTTGTTTATACTAAGCGCCGATGGTCGATTCCCAATTCTGCCATGTGATTTTTATTTGTCTTTGATTTTAGTTTAAATTTTTATTTGTCTTTGATTTTAGTTTAATTTTGAACGGTGACTTGACAGCTCCTGTACTCCTGTAGATCTGTATTCTTTTAGGACTCTGATACCGTACTTGAAACTACTCCCACGGATGACGCCTCTTTCGCTCCCACATCTTGCACGGATGCTTCAGCATTTTCCTTTAACATTTTGTATACATTTGCCACCTGTATCTTCTCGCCGCTGGACAAACCTTTTCCCACAGGTTCTTTATTGGTGACTCTCAAGGCCCTGGTGCGCAATTTTCTTCTATAATACAAATTATTAGAGGTTATGCCTATTAATTTAATTACAATATGTGGTGTACCTCATCACATATTAAGTAAATGAAAAGTACAACGAGTTAATTAATTATGTTTTAAAATACGTCCTATATTCAGTAACATATGTCACTTTTTCAGAAGCAACAAATTTGCCGGGGCAACGATATGCTACAAAACATGTAAGCCTATGATATAAATACGAAAGCGAGAACTCACTTAACAGAACTTATGTTTTCACAATCCATAAGATATAAATTTTACGATGTGTGCAGAATGGAAGTAAACATCTAACTGAGCTTGTCGCACTATCGTGAAGTATGCGCTGGTGCGATCAAGCAATAAAACGATAGGACACAGTCAAAGCAAGTCTGTTGTTTACTTTTGCTCCGTACACATCTTGGAACAAGTATAGTTCAGCTTTAACGTTTAAAATTATATCAACCATATACGTAGATTGTTTACAAGTATACTTTATAGGCCCTACCCCTTCGACCACAATATAATTTAAGGTTCTATTTTGGTTAGTAGTCGCATAATATATTTCTTCAGTTTAACTGGAGGAGCTCCAAAAATAAATATAAAAGTCAAGGCATTTAATTATTTATTTGTTATCCGAAATATTAACCAAATTTTACTCAACGGTATATTAAGGTTATTATTTTCTAAGATTAGCTAGTTAGAACAGAAACTGGCGGAATGATCCAGTAACTCAAGAAACATGCATTCTATTGAATTGGTAGTACACGAGTAGTAATTTACTTTATATACTTGAACAATATCCTTTCTGTTATATATTTAGAAGAGAAAATTACATTTAAAATATGGATTAACTTTATTTTTTCTAAACGGTCTGTTGCTATGGATAGGGGTACGCCGTAGCGTAGTGGCAGAAGCGCTGCGCTACAAACAGGAAGGTCGCGGGTTCGATTCCCGATGAGTCGTTGGAGTTTCTCAATTGGTACTATGGCCCTGAGGTCGACTCAGCCTCCAACAGAAATGAGTACCAGGAGCAATCCTGGGGGGTAAAGGTGGCCGGTGAGTAAGGTTGACAACCTTACCACCTTCACGTGCCGAATTTCCAAAATCGGGAAGCCTCAACCTCCTGGAACCCTCTGGGCCTCCATGGCCTGTATAGGGATCACTACACCTTGCTACGGACAAAGGAGTAAAATTTATCAATATCAAAAGCAGTATACAGTAACTTATTACGCGAAATATTCACCGACACTGAAGGAATTTATCAAAATCAGCCATTTTATTTTACCAAAAAATCAGGCTCTTAACAATGAATCATAAATTCGTTCAGGAACAGATATGTTTTTCATTAGCTCACCTACAGCGAGTTGTTGACAACTCCATCCCATATTTTCTCTATGTTCCTAGTATCTGGCACGAGATCTCTGTGCTTTCATCCTACTTGTCTTAACATATTTTTGAACAGTATACTTTCTGTTATGTATTTAGACGAGAAAATTACATTTAAAATAGGAATTAACTTTATTTTTTCTTAACGTTTTGCAGGTGGGAGAAGAAGAGCTATGAAGAAGATGTCTTTATTCTTTTCAAATTATCATTCATGTACTACAGCATGCTAGGAACATTTATAATGATTTTAGTTGGTATAATAGTGAGTGTATTTACAGAACAACCAAAACTTCATGAAATGAATCCTGCTCTTTTTTCACCTGTAATGAGGAAGTATGTAATGAAGAGAACTAGAAGTTATTATGTACGTACGCAGGCCGAAATGGAAGAATTAAACTTTAAGTCTTGAAAATGGCATTGTCAAATGCTAGATGTGTTCAATGAAAGCACTTCCCACCATTGTGGGTTGCCACAAAGGACATACTATACTATAGGCATACTATACTGGGATGGGGCATCAGCCAAGGGAATTTTTGTTGTTTTTGTTGAAAATGTGGGACAAATTCTAAATATATAGGCCTAAATCAAAGGGGAGGCTATGGAATGTCCATATATAAAGCAGATTAGGCCTGGGGGTTCTAGGGGGTATATGTAGGCCTAAGGTAGGGTGGCATCCTATGCAGTCATCTACATATGATGGCATCCCGCCACTTTAATGTATTGCGAAACCGGTAGTGGGAAACATGAAAACACATATGCCCAACCTAAAAAAAAAAAAATTATAGACATTTCATCTAACCAAAAATCCATTAAATAAGTCCAGCTCTTTTCTCAGCTGTAGTGAGAAAATAATATGTAGTCTAATAAAGAGAAATGAGTGACACAATGTAGATAAACAAGCTAAAATGGAAGAATGTAATTCTAAAACATGATAATAGTGTTGTTCTGCTACACAGTGTTTATAATCTTGTCTTACTCTTCGTTTAAATATTGCTCATTTACCACTATAATATAATAAGTGATAAATTCGGCAATATATTCAATAACAATCATTTATATACAGTATCAGCTTATTATCCCATCTGAAACTTTTGTATCCTTTAAAAATTCAGAGCTTGTAAAGAGAAAGACGCTACTGTAACAATAATGAAATTAGGTAAACTGATATAACAAAGTGCCAGAATGCTTTTGTTTAACTAGTGATAATTGCAATTATAATACTTAGAAAATAATTTAATTTTTGTAATCGATCTCCGAGTTAAGCTCCAGATCGACTCATTAAGCAAATGGAAGACAAAGGTCTAAAGTTTGATAAAATATGTAAAGGAATAGGCCTATGTGGGTATCAATAATGTTATTTGTCAACGCTAACTGCATTGCATATGGAATAAGTCGGTATAAATTGTGTCATTAATCAATGTTAACTATTTTGCAACTTCCAAGGCCATATGTAAAACATGTAAAACGTGTAAAAGATTATGTCTTGAGAAAGTGATTCGCATTTGATAGATCAGTCTAATATACTGTCACAAAATAGGCTCTAAATTGGGAATTACTTTGGTACCAGTGAATCGATTTGGTAAAAAATCAATAGGTTTTGTCCCATGGACGATATAAATGCATATACCAAGTTCTAATAATCCGATAAGGCGTATTCGATATATCGCGCGTATAGAAACACGGTCAGACAGACACAGACACACTGACAGATATTTTCTGTCTATAATCTCAGAAAGTACCATTCTGGCACTTAATAATATTCCTACAGCGATATATGTTTCCTACCGCTTAATGCTGATAATATATTTTTTAAAAGAATAAATGAATATTATAAAAATTACTAATATTAGAAAAATATAGAGCACTGACGTACCTATTAGAAAGGCCGTTTGCTACAGATGGTATAATAAGTTCTTCCGACTTACCTGTAACAGAAAGTAACACAAATTAGCAAGGATTGTGATAAATAATGCTTACTGCATCAATATAATTTTATCATAGGTAATCCCACGAGAGTTGACGAGTTTACGACAGATTCGCGACTGATGAAACTCAACTCAACTCGAGTTGGATTTATTAAGACTATTCCATGAATAAAAGTGTAACGGACTATACAAATAATAATTACTTTCATGCTTTGCTGTATAAAAACAAAACTAACAGCTACGAGATCACGGCATTTTATGCATCAACCATCCATGAATCGATTCAAGTTACCATGTTGTGACAGTGCTACCAATGGTGCATATAAGACATAGTAAACTTCATTCAGGTAAGCTAACAGCAGAGCAGAATAAAAGCACACCAACTGGCTTGCACAGAATCAAAATTGTGTTTCAATCAATGTATATTTCTATTATTTCAATTTCCAAACAAGTTATGTTGTATAAAATCATCTGTTTTCGTTTTGCTTAAATAGCAGTGTGTGACGTATTAATCACTGCACACTGAAGCTTACTTGTCCAGTAACGAGCACACGGTATTATCGATAAAACATCATGCTTATATTAATAGCAAGCATTTTATAAGATAAACGATCGTGATAGGTCTATAATTGAGGAATTGCTAAACGATATTGGTCAATATCAAACACGCGGAATATGAGTGGAATAGGCCTAGTCACAAAATATGAACTTGTTATTGGATTGTGTTATTAAATTTCATATTTTTCCCACGCGGGATATAATTGTGTTTAAAACGTGTATTGTATAAAAGACTCCACCTATTCCCTCGTATTTTATAGAATGTTCTTGTTATTCTATCAGCTTAATAGCTTTGTAAAAAGGAAGTTACTCCTCTGGGTCGCGAGCGACCCCTGGGGATCCCGTAAGGGGATATTCACAGCGGATTTGTTACCGGGGTGCGCCAGTCCCCTACCTACTTAAACCTAAGGACACATACACACACCCAGTCCTGAACCCGAGAAAGAAATTTTTCACTACTGAAAAATCCCCAACCCGGCCGGGAATCAAACCCGGGCCGCCGGAGTGGAAGGCAGGAGCGCTACCGACTCACCCACGGCGGCGGACTAATAGCTTTGTACATCACTAAATTTAACACACTGTTATTGAACATACTCAAGAAATAGCTGCCGGTGTAAAGGTAATGCCAATAAATTAACTTTGTTCAGTAAAACAATACCAAAGAATTCTGTGTTCTAGAACTTACTGCTATAAAATAATAATAATAATAATTATTATTATTATTAATTTGTTATTAGTATATTATTATTATCATCCTGATGGTTACCATAATGTTATCAATCGTCCAGTACTATATGTTTTAATGCTATTTCAGTATCTTTTTGAGAAACTTAATAAACTGCATTCAACTTGTAATTAATTTTGAAGTAATAAAAAGAGTTCTTTCTGAACAAAAATGCAGGTAGAAAACATTCTAAAAAACGTCCATGTATGTTTTATTGTTATAAGCAATAGTTCAGCAGCATATGTTTCTTCTTCAATCATGGGATTGGTCCAAAAAATGCAATATTTTCTATACCAAACATGTTAAAATTAAGTAGACCTCCTTATAATGTACATCTATTAATTGTGATAAATTATTTCATACGAATTTCCTGGTTTGACTAAGTACAGCTTTCTACCTTCTAAAAATTGGTTGTTAAAAATAATTTTAAATCATTTAAAAAATAATGCAGTTATTTTTATACTACGTTTATTATTAGAAAAAATAAATAGTTTAACTACACTTTTTTTTTTTAAATTTCTGAATTTAAAAGCAAGTGGCTGAATTTTGGCTTAACGAGTTGTTAATCACCTCATTAATTTAATGTTAATGTAGGCCTATAATATAGAATAAGCCGCCATTTTAAATATTTATAAGTTTAATTGCATGACCAAAAGTTGAAAATTGCCTTATTGTATCTAAAAAGAATGGTTTTCAGTGTATTATTTTTATGTGCTCTATGAACCACGTATGCTCAGAAATAATATCGTGAATTTTCAGTGATCTAATCTCCCGGCTTGAACTATACATATAGGCCTATATATTTCTGCTTTTAGGTTTTTAGAAACAAAGATTTTTCAATTAATTTATGTTTACAAACATTAATTTAGTTAGAATAAAATTACTTATAAAGATTATAAATTATTTATTAGAATTGTTAGTGAGTCATATAGTGTTAACGAACTTGATTTATTCCCGATTGAACTTAGTCTGCAGTTACTTTAACGCACCTGTGAACTTTTTTTTATCTTTTTTATTTTTTATATAAATTTAGCCGGCCATAGACCATTTTTCCTTAATTTCTTTTTCTCTTGTATTATCGTTTGTTTTACTTTGTTTTATCGTTTGATTACCTTTGTTTTCCGTAACACACTCAAAAAACCCATGCCCAAGGCGGGACTCTAACCCACAGACACCTTCGCGAGGACAAATGAATAAAATAAAATAAATATAAATAAATAGCAATTTTGTCCAAGCTTCAGTAGGATAAATTTCTTCCACCCGACAACAGGATACGATGAGGAGATATTGCTGGACTGCAGGAATTCTCGGAGGAGGTGAAAATCACTCACTATTAAAACAGCAAATTGATTAAGCTATTTTCATAATGCAGATTTAGATATAATAAGATTCATGGAGATTTTGATCTTTGTGTAGATGCGAGAATATGAAACTAAACATGTGTTTCCATACTTACAATCCCGTATGCATTTACATAAAAAAACGTGTTGTATATATTCCTGCACAGGCAAGGTGAGATAATATGATACGTGGTAGGAATGATAAAACATAGCATACAATATAAGTTATATATAAGACGAATGAGACAGCAGGCAAAATAGAACCGAAAATTTTACTGTCAATGCCTGGGACACCAGGGATGTCGTAGTTCACTGGGGGCGAATATATCGGTAAAAACATATGAGGAGTTCGGAGTCCTTTTAATTTACTAATTTTCGGCGAATGCCTAATATTTCCACAATTCATGAAAACATTACCACAATATTTTGTTAAGACAGTCTCATTAGTTCCGAGCCTTCAACGTAGTAATATTCAACAACTTTTCACTGCATTAAACTCAAGCTTGATTCTATACATGTAAAGTCAAGAATGATGGTTCAAACAAAGCAATGCTAGAAAGGAACTTTAATACCTCGTGGGAATATGTTTTATATATTAAATTATTGTTATTATTATTATTATTATTATTACATATTTAATACAAGTAAAAAAACTAAAACCAAACATTCCCCTATATGAGCAACGCTCGTGTTTAGGGGATATAAGAGATTAAAATAAATATAATTACATATCACTGCACAGTATACTATACACGAAAAAGTTCTAAATTTATGAGTACATAATAATAAAAATACTTTTTTAGCATTAACCAGTGGTTAAAAATAGTATTTACAACAAAAAATAGAATAAATTGAACTGAAACATTGAAAGACCAAAAAAATTAAAGTGTGTTATTAATATTATCTCATAACTTTTTTATTTTACTCCTAAAATGTTTAAGATTGTAATTTACATATTCAGGGTACTCAGAAAAAAAAAAAATGTTATACAATTTCAAACCATAGTTTTGACCATGTAATTGCCCCTTGGTCGTCTTACATTTTGATTCAGCGAAACGAAAGATGGCGTTTCTTCTTGTATTTTGACAATGACTGTAGGAAATAAATTTAGATCTTTTTTTATGATAATATATTAATAATTTTAACTTATAAAGCTGTTCGATTTTCATAACGTTGATTTTAACAAAGGCTATAATAGTTTTGATGGGTAATCAATAGGTTTATTTAAACACAATATTTATAAAATGTATTAAGTAACTATTTGTAAAATGTGCATATTACAGTTTTAATTTCGATAATATTGGCCTACGTTGAATATATTTTTTTATTTTATACCATGATGAATGCCTGCAAATTGTGAAGTCATAGATTTAATGATTGGTGGTAGGAGTAATCAGATAACGGCAATCTGCATTGGGCAAGAAGTAAAATAATAATGATGAGATTATGTCCTTTTGGACCAGAAAACTTCAGGTCAGCCTACCTGAAGTTTCTACTTATTTCTGAAGGCATTGTGGGTTTAGACTAGGGCGAGACTATGGTAAGTGTAAGGTCATTTGTGACATGCAATAGAACAGATTACAAACCTAAACAGGAGGTTCTCTGCCCACAGTAAGGTTTGCATGGAACAATTTTGCAATTAGCTAAATCTGATGACCTTCACTGTCTGCGCTCTCTATTTGACGCCAGAAACAGAAGCCTTGTGTGTAAAGATGTAGCTATGTGAAAGGGTGTTGTGGATATTAAGAACACCAATCGTTTGTATGTAAAATTAGAATTTCGTAAACAGTTACATAAAACTTCTGTGCAGTCCTACTCATAACAGGTAAGCTATAACATTCCAATGTAAATTACATCCATACGTTGCCTAAACCATTGGTAATTTAGAAGCAGGGTCATTATTTCATTTCAAGGGACCCTACCCAATAAAAAAAAAGTTAAATTAAGATAATCACCCTGTGGGTTATAGCACTCTGAGCCAAATGATCAAGGAACAAGAAACCAACCCCAGTTTTCATTCTCTCAGGCCAGAAAAGTGTACAACAGTTTGAAATTTGCACTTGGTGTTAGTAAAGAAGAAAGTTAAAACTTAACTTGACATGTTGGCACTCCTACAGACTTACTTAGAGGTTGAATATCTATGCATTGTGGATATTCTGTCTTAAGAAACTTTTGATGTACTATTACACATAATACAGGTAAATGAATTTTATATTCTGGCAAAAACAAAATTGAATAGTTTTATCACACCCGCAACTCAGAAAACAGGGGCCAATTTGTGTTTCAGTAGTTTTTAAGTTCTTCTTCCTCATTACAACTTCATTGTATTTAAACAACATTTAAAATAAAATTTTATTTCTTTTTTGTTTGAAATTAAACTTATTAATGTAACTGTGTCTTTATGTCACACCCGCAACATAAAAAAAAACAATATTTTGTTGTATTTTGGAAGTGACTATGAATAACAGTGATAGTATCTTGTATTGTTTTACTCCTTCCTTCATAGTAGAAACAATTACTAATCATCCTGATTTAAAAGAAGAAGGGAAATGACTTAACACCATTAAAGTAAAGTTTTGTCACGCCCGGAACACTTATTCATGAATTTTTTAAACAGGCTCAGCCCAAAATTAAAGGCTGTAATTTTCAGATTAAATTTATAACATACTATTCACGAAATTAAATTCTGACACTTGAAGTTGGATAGGCCATGGAAGTAGGCCTACTGATTGTCAATTATTTCTATTATTAGTGTATTTTATTAAGTAAATTCAACTGATAATTTAAATGGAAATTATACAGGATGAAATGGTGAGGATGATTCATAGTATGTAAATATCCAATTCGGATATTACCACCAGCCTTTTCGACTGGGGAAACCATGGAAAAACCTATGTCAAACTGGCCGGACACTGGATTTGAACCTGGGACCTCCCAAATGCGAGTCCAAGACGACACCTCATTCGGTTGTCATGGTGTTGTGATGCCAGAAATCTGATCTCCGCAATAGGAAAACGCATTTAATTCTGTACTGGTGATGTCGCTCCACGGAATACCTTAAACGACAGATAGGTAGCCTATTGCAGTTCAAAGACGAAATGCGGCCAGTATCATGGGCTCCTTTCCAATGTCTTCCTCCTTGCATGAAGTTTACATTTAACATCCTTTCCATCCCCGAATGATTTAAAATGTTGTATGTGACTAATATTTTCTCATGTATTTATAAGTAAATAATTTATTATTATATAAAAATTGAGTAGACTTGGAGATCATCAATACAATAATAGATTATGTGCAATATGTAAGACTATGTATGGAACCAGTTGGAAGGGACGTTAACATTAAACTGAATCGACCAAATTATATCGAAACATCAGACATTAGAGAAAGACAGCAAGGGACAGGAGGAAAGTACTGTTTCGTGAATAGAATGAATATAATGATTTCATTTTCCTACTAAGTTGATGGGGATTCTTTCCTCAAGTGTTAAAATCTTCCGGAAATCTCAAACGGGGCGTTGAATTTAAAATAACAACAGCTTATGGCTTTTACAATCGGAATCTTGAAGATTATTAATCAAAAGTGTAAGGTTCTTTTTTTATCTGGGGCTTTGTTAAGTTATTGTGTTTAACCTTTTCATTGCTACTGCCATATAAATTCGTTACCTTAGGATTGTATAAAAGCATAGATATAAGATCGATGGAGTGTTTCTTGATATAAAATGTGGGGATATTAATTTCATTTAGAAGTTAGAATTATCATTTACGGAAATTAGCAATTCCAATGAAATTTTCCATAACGTTCTCAAACTAAGAGCCCACTCATGACCGAGTACAAAAAGAGATATAGAAATTCAGCTCTGAAAGGGTTCATTAAATTATTTAATAAATTTCGTATGATACATTCATTGTGGTTATATTTTGTAAAATTTAAATCCATTTGTATTATTAATTGTAGGGTAGGAATTGTACAATTGTATAATAATGTAGACCAGGGTTGCCATACGTACGACTATAGTCGTACACATACGAATATAGTCGTACACATACGACTATTTCATACATTTGTACGACGTACGACGCAACAATGAGTCGTACGCCTATTTGTACGACTATTTTTAACATAGAGTTTTATATTTTTTAACCAGTGAACTGTGGAATTTTAAATTTTGATATATATATATATATATATATATATATAAAATACAACTTGTTTATTCATGGTTTTTTTTGTAAGTATGTAACTAAAAATCAATATGAATGGAAAGCAGTCCTTTTCCTTTTGCAATAATTACAACACTGTGGCAACTACTGTTTTTTAATTTTATTGTATATTATCAAATTTAACACATCGGAAGATAATGAAACACGTCTAATCATTTAAAAATAAGATGATTTATTAACAATTGCATGACATTTATGTAAGGTGTAAAATTCCGATTATGAATTATTATTATTATTATTATTATTATTATTATTATTATTATTAACGCAATACGTTCATTACACTGAAAAATTACAAAGTATACGACAGTTTTGACTAGAATACGACTATTTTCGAATATTGGTACGACCGTTCTACGTTTCTGATCTGGCAACCCTGGTATGTGCTGTTAGTAAATAAAATCGTTGGAGCGATTGTCGACAAAATCGCAAAATACATTTTCTCCACATACACTCTCTCTCTAATCTGTGCCCCCATGTTGGGGCGAAGGGCCTCCAAGTGGACGTTTCTGTACCTATGTGAATTTTTGTTACGCTCATTTTCCTAGAGAGGGCAGAGGGACAGGTGGTAAGCCCATCGCCCCATAATCCCCCTCCGGAAACGAAGGTATTACTTGGACGTGAAAGGGCCGAGAAATTTTGTCTAGAGGCCCTAATTTAGGCTTGGAGTTCTTTTACGTGCCATAAATCTACGACATGGGCTCCACATACACTGACATTGTTATAAGAGTAAGGGGAAGTCATCGACGGACTTCGTGTTTCTCCGTAAGATTCTAAAGGGACCTGAAAATGTGAATAATACTCTGCATGGAATTTCAGGTTCAAATTAGAAATTAACAAAAAGAATTAGATTTTAAACGCTGAAAAATAACTTCGATAAAAATCCCATTTGTTTAAAATAAAAATCTGAAACTATTTTTTAAAATGAACACTTAAACTAATAAATTTATCGTTACTTGCTAGAGTTAATTAAACATTCTTAAGATGCTACGCGGGATATATGGGGAAGAAAAAATGTGTCCCTGAAGTGGATGGCAACAGAGGCCGTTGTCGAAAGGTTAATTGTGTTTGGGTGATATCTCAAAAATGTTTGTCAACACTGATAAATAACAATCAATGGAATTTCCTGCATTGCTTTTTTAGATTTAATTTATAAATTGTCGATTCATTAATGTAATAATTAACAGGTGGAAATGTATTTATTTTGTAGCACGCAATAAATCTGTGAAATTATGTAGGCTAGTATTCTATTCAAAGTCTAGAAAAAGCAGATTTCAGAGATTTCAACTTAAGTGGAATGTACCACATTAAAAAATTGATTTTTTTAAACTGATTATAGAACACACAGCTGCTCGGACTACCGTAAGTCTCTCAATTAGACAAATTTAGTAATCTCCTCCCAATAATTAGGATTTTCCCTGAAGAAATTAAGCCGAGAGTAACGGGCGTAAAAAATGGTACTGATGTCGTTTCTTTACATGGTTTGGCCCTTTCCTTCGACATTAAAACAATTTTAAATATGAGGGAACTACGATTTACTTGACTATTTTTAATTTTTCAATGCTTCATTTTGTAATTTTTACTCTTTTTTTATTTTTTTTTATTTATTTATTTTTTTACTAACGACCATGGACACTCCCATTGGCGTATTGCATTAATTTTGCGTAAATTAATTAAATTAACTTAGTTCTTTTAAGCACAAGTAATTAACTGAAACAAAAGAGAACACAATAACGAAGTGTGATGTTAGTAAGGATGAACGTAGGCCTACAGTATTCATATAAAATAACTCATGTAATCTGTGTGTGTGTGTATATATATATATATATATATATATATATATATATATATATATATATATTCTTATTATTAATCACCTAATTCATCGTATTGGCGGTGATACATCATATTACGTTTGAAGTTGTTTTTATTACTAATATTGGGATATTAAATAATCCGACAGTATTCGAAAACAGGATGCTTAGGAAAATATTTGGGCCTAAGAGAGATGAAAATGGGAACTGGAGAAAACTGAAAAACGACGAGCGTCATAACCGGTACTCATCACCGGATATAGTAAGGGTAACTAAATCACACAGGAAGAAATGGGCTGGACATGTAGCGCGCATGGGGGAGGAAGCCATATCTCAAAAATATTGACTGGGAGACCCGAAGGAAAAAGTCCATTTGGTAGACCTATAGACGTAGGTGGGAGGATAATATTAGGATAGATTTAAGAGAAGCTGGATTTGAGAGGGATGGTTGGTTGGAGTTAGCACAGAATAGGGTTGAATGGCGGGCTCAGGTAAGTGCGGCAATAAACCTTCGGGTTCCATAAATAGATAATATTCCTTTAGCTTGCTTAGAAATTGTCTATTGCCATTGAGTAAGTAAGAATTGGGGTATTAAATGTTGTAAAATTAAACAAGCCCTTGGAGTTCCAGAGGTTGAGGCATCATAGTATTTAGTTATTCGGCACACTAAAGGTAAGGTCGGCTTTGCGCACCGGACTCCTTAACTACAGGATTGTTCCGAGGAAAAATTTATGTTAGAGGCTAACAAAACCCCAGGTCCGTACTACCACGAGAAGGATTAGGACTAAGCAAAGTGAAAAAGAAACCCAATCTCCTCATACCCGCAATATCCCATCGGTGGCGCCGTGCCTTAACCACGGCGTACACCACTAACACATTGCATTATTTTATTAGTACTATTAAATTAATATCAAAAGAACTAAGAACGTTCCTATTTTCGAGTAGCCCTATTTCGCTGCATTTATTTTATTTCTTGTGTAACTGGGAAGATTATTGAAAGAAGAAAAGTCCTGTGAGATAGACGAGAAGCTGTTCTCTCTAATCATCAAGACGAACTGTTCCCTTCTTCTTTCTTCTTTGTCGTAGTTTTACCTCTCTCGCTTAACGACCCTAGCCGCCCGGGCCTTACAGGGCCACGACCTGTCGGGAGAGGGATTATCTGTGGATCGCATACATACTTTTTTGACAGACAAGGACATGGAGGGCCTCTCCGGATGAGTGATCAGCCCAATCTGATAATTCCTGATTCAGGGTGCTTAAACTTTTTGGATGTTGTTGCGAATAATTAAGTCTTACTGAAATGATAAGTATGGGATATTTCTGTCAAACCAATGAAGTCAAGATACATAGAGTAAACCTTGGAAACTTGTTTTTCGTAGGTACATCGAATTTATTTTTCGTTCTCATCCCAGGAGTCTGTATATTGATATTCAGACAGATAATTGATTAAAACAAAGTGAACCAACTGTTATTTCCGGATTTAAGCCGGTCAATAGCACTTAGAGAAACAAAATTTAAAAAATAAGTTATGTACATGTTGCTAAGTTATTAGGCTACTAAATTCTTATACGCCATCAAAGAATTTTGTTGCTAAGAGATCGTTGTTCATTTTCGGCGTGGATCAAAATTAGTAGTGATTTGAGAAACATTTCTGTTTCTCAAAAGCATATAAAATGGAATCTCCGAAGACTTCAACTTCCGAAACCACACTCGCTAGACTTAGAATTAAGGTATTTATAGCCTGTGGTTGTTGTCCTGGTTTCTTATATAACTTCGGCATGAGTATTGTACTTTTGTGTGGGTTTGCAGATGTGCTGATTTGTGTATTTAAATAACGTTGCAAAATAACGTTTTGCGAACATAGAAAATCTCGTTTTCGCCACTTGTTTTATAAATAACTATTATTACACTTGAATTATTGTATAAATACCGTATATTTGTTCTTAAATAATAATAGGCATATCTATGTTTTAATCCCTTTTTGCAAAGAACTCCAATGAGATTTCTTATTTCTTAAAATCATTCAAGAACTCATTTTTTCATTATCTCTAACCCTAATATACCTTCGGGTGAAATAGGGTTTAATCCAATTTTGGATATTCAATTTAAATATTCAATATTCAATGGATATTCAATAAAAAATAAATCCCTTTTTGCAAAGAACTCCAATGAGATTTATTATTTCTTAAAATCGTTCAAGAACTCATTTTTTCATTATCTCTAACCCTAATATACCTTCGGGTGAAATAGGGTTTAATCCAGTTTTGGATATTCAATAAAAATAAAATATGTTTTCTTATGGAGGCTAGTAGTAGCGGCTCCGATCATGGAAACCACCATTAACGGCCGTGGGTGTCGGCATGCTGACCACATGCACCCAATCCTGCCGTCTGACTATGGTAGACAAATATGATACCATATGTAATTCTCCCCTCTGTGTCTAGGTCCTCAAAAATTGCACGAAACTGTGCTGTTCGAGCTACGAGTTCTGCCCATCCATGTCTACGTGATTATTAGGTGTTAGGCTTTATAGAAGTTGAATTTCATCACTAAATGTGTCCTTCATTCCGTTTTCATTCATCTCGTTATTGTCTGAAAATTTTTCTCTGTAGGTCTACCTTGTTCTCGAATATTATGAGTGTTTTGTTCAGAATCGTCGAAAACAGAATCTAGTTTCGCGCCTACAGAGGATTACTCATATAATGATTGTTTTACATAACCCAAATTTCAGATCCGTATAGAGCCAGAGAGGTTATATGAGCTTTGGATGGAGTTGCCTTGGATGGAACGACGAAGGATAGCGCGAGAAAGGAGAGAGCGGCTCGGGGTAGAGAGGTGTAGAAGTCATCAGGAGGGGAGACAACATTTTGTTACAGACCAGCAGAGGAGAGAGCAGTATGGGATAGCGCTGCAGAGGTTCCAGGATATAAGGATAGCGCGGCAGAGAAGACAGCAGAGTCGGGAGTGGAGGCAGCAGAGTCGGGAGAGGAGGCAGCAGATTCGGGATAGGAGACAGCAGAGGAGACGGCAGAGTCGGGAGAGAGGACGGCAGAGCCGGCACAGGAGACGGCATAGTCGGCAGAGGAGACAGCATAGTCGGCAGAGGAGACAGCAGAGTCGGCAGAGGAGACGGCAGAGTCGGCAGAGGAGACGGCAGAGTCGGAGGAGGACCCGGTGTAGGGGACGGTCGAGGAATCGGCAGGGGAGTCGGCATAGGGGACGGCCGAGTAGTCGGCTTAGGAGACGGCAGAGGAGCGGCGGAGGTGATGGCAGAGGAGAAAGACGCAGGTGAGAGGAGTCAGCAGATTAGGATAGTACGGAGGAGATAGCAGCTCATGATAGATCAGCGGAGGAGGTAGCAGTTCATGATAGAGCAGCGGAGGAAGTAGCAGCTCATGATAGAGCAGCGGAGGAGATAACAGCTCATGATAGAGCAGCGGAGGAGGTAGGAGTTCATGATAGAGCAGCGGAAGAGGTAGCGGCACATGATAGAGCAGCGGAGAAGATAGCAGCTCATGGTACAGCAGCGGAGGAGATAGCAGCTCATGATACAGCAGCGGAGGAGATAGCAGCTCATGATAGAGCAGCGGAGGAGGTAGCAGCTCATGATAGAACAACGGAGGAGGTAGCAGCTCATGATAGAGCAGCGGAGGAGATAGCAGCTCAAGATAGAGCAGCGGAGTAGATAGCAGCTCATGATAGAGGAGCGCGGATATAGTAGCGGTGGAGATAGTAGCTCATGATAGAGCAGCAGAGGAGATAGCAGCTCATGATAGATCTGCGGAGGAGATAGCAGCTCTTGATAGAGCAGCGGAGGAGATAGCAGCTCATGATAGAGCAGCGGAGGAAGTAGCAGCTCATGATAGAGCAGCGGAGGAGGTAGCGGCTCATAATAGAGCAGCGGAGGAGATAGCAGCTCATGGTAGAGCAGCAGATAAGATAGCAGCTCATGGTGGAGCAGCGGAGGATATAGCAGCTCATGCTAGAGCCGCGGAGGAGGTAGCAGCTCATGGTAGAGCAGCGGAGGAGATAGCAGCTCATTCTACAGGAGCGGAGGAGATAGCAGCTCATGATAGAGTAGCGGAGGAGATAGCAGCTCATAATAGAGCAGCGGAGGAGATAGCAGCTCATGATAGAGCAGCGGAGGAGATAGCAGCTCATGATAGAGCAGCGGTGGAGATAGCAGCTCATGGCAGAGCAGCGGAGGAGATAGCAGCTCATGGTAGAGCAGCGGAGGAGGTAGCCTCTCATTCTACAGGAGTGGAGGAGATAGCAGCTCATAATAGAGCAGCGGAGGAAATAGCAGATCATTATAGCGCAGCGGAGAAGATAGCAGCTTATGATAGAGCAGCGGAGGAGGTAGGAGTTCATGATAGAGCAGCGGAGAAGATAGCAGCTCATGATAGAGCAGCGGAGGAGATAGCAGCTCATGATAGAGCAGCGGAGGAGATAGCAGCTCATGATAGAGCAGCGGAGGAGGTAGCAGCTCATGATAGAGCAGCTCATGATAGAGCAGCGGAGGAGATAGCAGCTCTTGATAGAGCAGCGGAGGAGATAGCAGCTCATGATAGAGCAGCGGAGGAGGTAGCAGCGGAGGAGGTAGCAGCTCATGATAGAGCAGCGGAGGAGGTATCGGCTCATGATAGAGCAGCGGAGGAGATAGCAGCTCATGGTTGAGCAGCAGAGAAGATAGCAGCTCATGGTGGAGCAGCGGAGATATTGCAGCTCATGGTAGAGCAGCGGAGGAGGTAGCAGCTCATGGTAGAGCAGCGGAGGAGATAGCATCTCATTCTACAGGAGCGGAGGAGATAGCAGCTCATGATAGAGTAGCGGAGGAGATAGCAGCTCATAATAGAGCAGCGGAGGAGATAGCAGCTCATGATAGAGCAGTGGAGGAGATAGCAGCTCATTATAGAGCAGCGGAGAAGATAGCAGCTCATGATAGAGCAGCGGAGGAGGTAGGAGTTCATGATAGAGCAGCGGAGGTGATAGCAGCTCATGATAGAGCAGCGGAGGAGATAGCAGCTCATGATAGAGCAGCGGAGGAGGTAGCAGCTCATGATAGAGCAGCGGAGGAGATAGCAGCTCATGGTAGAGCAGCGGAGGAGGTAGGAGTTCATGATAGAGCAGCGGAGGAGATAGCAGCTCTTGTCACAGCAGCGGAGGATATAGCAGCTCATGATAGAGTAGCGTAGGAGGTAGCAGCTCATGATAGAGCAGCGGAGGAGATAGCAACTCATGATATAGCAGTGGAGGTGATAGCAGCTCATTCTACAGCAGCGGAGGAGATAGCAGCTCATGATAGAGCAGCGGAGTAGATAGCAGCTCATGATAGAGCCGCGCGGAGATAGTAGCGTTGGAGATAGCAGCTTATGATAGAGCAGCGTAAGTGATTGCTGGATCGAACAGCGGAGGTGATAGCAGCCCAAGATAGTGTAAGGGATGGGATAGCAGTTTATGATAGAGGAGCGTAGGAGATAGCAGTTCAGGTTAGAGCAGGGAAGGAGATACCAGCTCAGGGTAGACCAGGATGGAGTGGTTATAAAAAATTAAGAAAAAATAATATTGAAATTAATGTTCAGTTTTCCATATACTAGAGAATCGGTGCCAACAACAAGGGTTTTAACCGTATAGTTTGAAAATTTTTGTAGACTCTCTACCATCATTGTACACCTTACAATAAAGAAATTGGATGATTGAAGTGGAAGTTCTTTCATTTTAGTCTTACGATTAACTTCGTTGTTAAACTGAAGTCTAGTTGACATCTAAGTTACTTCAAGAGCATAAGAATTCAACCATAATATTACTGAAAATAAGCTTATTTTATCATTTGGAAGATGCTCTTCCTTGGAAATCTACTCCCAAAAGAGAACCATTGATCAAAAAGTCGGATAAAATAACTGTAAAAGTATATAATGCTGCTCAGCAGAGCTAGGAATATATGAATAAAAGACAAATATGTATTTACATAGAATTCCTAGCCCCGTTGATCAGCGTTTATATCAATGCCGTATAAATATTACGTATATCATTTGATCAGTTTCGATTTCTATCTATATCCTACTTAGAATATTAGCATTTATAGAATAATAACTTTTGTATTGACTTCCACTCAAACTTATTGGAGTAATTATATTAAGGTACAGAAAAGCGGTCTCAGAACACAAATTCAATAGGTCAGCCTTCAGGTAGCCTCTGAGATGATAATGACGGCCAGATGATATCCGGGGTCCACAAGGGCCTAAAGGTACCTCACATTTGTCTCACAGTTGAGGGGAAAACCCCGAAAAAAAACCTCACCCAGGTAACTTGTCCCGATCAGGAATCGAACCCGGGCCCGCTGCGTGAGAGGATCGAACGCATCCCCTGAGCCACAGCTGTGGACTTCTTTCCATTCCACAACATAGAAATAAAAAATACGCGAGTAGCTTGAACCTGATCGCGAGACAGAAAAAAACATTATAAGAATATTACTTTGTGTGGATTTTATTACTTTGTGCCTCTATAAATGCAGTATGTGCCAATTTGAAAAGATCAAAGCAATTAGCTTCAAGAAAAAACAAAATAGGGGTAAGGTGCCATACAAATAACAAACATATTCCAGTAGTAAGTCGTTGAAAGTACTTCTTTAGTTATTTTCAGTGGTGAACACAGGCCAACAGGCGAATATACGAAAGTCGTGAGCAACATTTTTTCACAACCTTAATCTTTATTCGTAGGTGAAACAAAGTATATCATCTCACAATCTACAGACCTTTCTTTCACTTTTCCAAATAGTTTCCGTTTGTTTGTTTGTTTGTTTGTTTGTTTTTTTTTGCAGAAGTTTCCCATTGGGATAGAATTCCATTCCAGCTTTTAAAACTTTAAATCATATGCATGTCATATTATTATGATAACAGCTCAAAGAAATAACATGCATGATAGGATGTAAAAAGGAAAGTATAACATTTATTTATAATTCTTATGGATAAAATAAACTCATTCAAATATTTAAAAATAACATGCAAGTAACGATAAAATTACATTAAAACTATAATACAAACACATTAAAATACCGATTTCAACAAAATCACAAGAAATAAATAAGTTTTAAGAATAATTATACCAATAATAAAACAAAATTATTACAAATTACAAAATAACAAAAATAGAATTTTACATAGGAATATTCAAATAAATAACCATATTTAAGTATGGGTAGGCTACATAATATTATTAAAATATGTCCACCGCTGTGGCACAGGGAGTGCATTCGCTACTCGCAGCAGGCCCGGGTTGAAATCTTGGTCGATCAAGCTACCTGATGTCTTAGAACACGGTTTGTGACACAAACATCGCTTGTGGAACGTCATTACTGTTATTATACGATTTGCTCTGTAGTCTGTACACTCGCTTACCAGTAAAATCCACATATATTTGTAATTGTCGGTTGTTTGTGAAGCTTGGTTACAACACTAACTGGGACAAAGCAAAATTGTGGAATAGTTGTGTACACAAAGATGCGGGCCACCATCTGATTGAAACAAGGCAATGTATATATAACCACATGTACACAAACACAAACATACGCACATAGAAGACAAGCAAGCAGCACAGGCAGTAAATGGGAGACGTTGGTTTGTTGATTTAGAGGACAGGCAGTAATGATGCATGCCGCACATTAATTGCTGGCAGTAATCTGTTTATGTTACTAGTATCACGCTCCTACATCACACCTCATATCTATAGAAGTTCTGCAATATTTAAGAAATGTCTCTAAAATTCTTCAACTATTCATTGAAAGTTACGTTAATGCACATGCGTTATTTAACCTCAATTATTTTATACTGGCACCAACTCATATCAATATGGCACACAATACTAGGCCTAAAAGTTTATAGAACATTGCATTTTATTCACCAATGTCCATATCTCTAACAAAATAAAAACCTTGCCAAAATAAAAATAAACTATCTGAATATCTAAATTTTATATATAGGCCTATAGCCTGTATATACATAATCTAGGTATTCAGATAGTTTATTTCTATTTTGGAAAGGTTTTTATTTTGTTAGAGATATGGACATTGGTGAATAAAATTAAAAAATATATATATATATAATGATGAAGTATTCGGCCCTTAGGCCGGTCCTGCCCTGGGACGGAGTCGTGGGGGGGGGGGGAGGCCCACGGCCCGACCGAGGAACACTAGGCCGGATGGCCAGTTCCTTTCGCGGGATGGGATAAGGATACAACACCCAGTCTGACCCAGGAAGGAAACTTTACATCTCTATAAAATCCCCAACCCAGCCGAAAATCGAACCCGGGCCACCCAGGTGACTGGCAGTCACACTACCAACCCATCCATGGCGGCGGACGAATAGTCTGTTCATTCAGCCCAGTTAAAGTCTTAAAAAATGTGCTGTGCATTCAACGTATGATGGATGGGTCATAAATAATGGAAATTTTCATTTTTTTAAAATGTGGGATCATTTTGAACTTTTGGAATATATGTAAATGAAAAGTCAGGGTACCCATGATGCAGATTATGGGTACTAGATGAAGGGTTGAGTGGGGAGCAAACACCCATATACATGCATACATGACGGCATCGTGCCACTCTTCTGCAGTAGTTGTAATCATAAAAGAACGCCCAACCTATAAAATCCTCCAAGTTCGGTACGGAAGTTCGTTATTTTCAAAGCTTACACCAGCTACCTGTGGCATTCTCTGGAATTTTCGCTCTAAGAAAGAGCAATTCTGACATAAGAAGGTGTTCATAACCTGTCACATCTATTCTACACGGCAGCCGATTCACAACTTAATCCTTCTGTGCTTTGAAAAATAACATCAAATTACGCGTCTCTATGGAGTGAATTACGATTATCTGCATAGTTTTTATTTTCTGTGAAACATTCGAGGTGGGATGAGTGGTTTACAACTACTATAACTACCCTTTAGAGTTTATTGGGAACATTAAAATAAAGATTTTAACTCTTAACATACGAAAACTAAAATTCACTTCATGTAAGCTAAAGTCGTAGTGAAAGTTAATAGAAAGTCGTTGCCACGTTACGTGTAACATCCCCAAAGGAAAGAACTCAAACAAAATCTTATGTAATACACTCACATGACGTTCTCTACCCTAAACATAAGCAATACAATTCACAAGCAATTATTATTATTATTATTATTATTATTATTATTATTATTATTATTATTATTATCATTATTATTATTATTATTATTATTATTATTAGCCCAATAACATCCCAGTGCGGGCTAGGTGCCTCCTGTTACAGGGTGGCTTTCAAAAAAGTGCCTCGGACCAGCCTTTTCCGTGACACTAAAAACTTTCACACAAGTTTCTTAATGCTTGCAGCTTCTTTCCACTACACATACAATAATAGGTCACATACAATAAAGGTCATAATGCAGGGACAGCGTATTTCAGCTGTTTTAGCCTCACAGAAAGCTGATTGTTCGCCTCAGAAGGCTTAGGAACCTGAGATCATAAAAATAATAAAAGTTTCATCTCTATCGAGTGAAAAGTTATTCATTTGAAGAAATATAGATTTCCGCCAAAATAACGTAATTGTGTAAAATAGGCCTCATTTTAATTATTTATGACTTCACATTTGACATCACGAGAAAGAACGGAAAATTCTCTATAAGACAACGCAGTTACATTATTACATTTATAATTTTGAGTTCTCGGAAAATTGGCAACATTGGTGGGATAGAAAATGATGAAGCTAATTGCATAACCTATAATTGCAAGTGAGATGCAAATACTACA
Organism: Ectobius pallidus; assembly: GCA_964059195.1. NCBI lineage: Eukaryota > Metazoa > Arthropoda > Insecta > Blattodea > Ectobiidae > Ectobius > Ectobius pallidus. The sequence continues at coordinate 110,390,547 of CAXKWD010000006.1, forward strand.
TTTAACTCAATGCGGTCTTTTGAGGTTGGGACGATCTATGAACAAAATCAAACAAAATAGTCTGAACCTTATTGGGGAGGGGGGATAGCGAAAAATGAAATTTTCTTCATGCAAAGTGGAATTTGGGATAATATTAGTGGATAAGTAATGGCAATCTTCAAGTTACATCCGCAAATATAACTAATCAAAATATAGAATTTCGGTTTTGAAAGGCTTTTTGTTGTTGAACTATACAGCCCACAGAGACACAAACGTAGACATGTTTCTGAAACAGTATTTCTTTATTCAGGTGATCTCAAAATATGTATTTTTGCTGAAAACACACAGAATTCCAGGATCGAATACAATGGATTTCCTCTATCTATAGGCCTTTCTCTACCCTGACTACAGGCGTTCCTCTACCTATACTTGTTTTTACAAGTGGAGAAAGTATAAAAGTAAACAACGGACATCGAGATTCTTTTTCAGAATTTCCAGTATACCAGCCAGAAAGGTCAAAATACAGTTGTATGAGTCAAAATACACTTACGCATATAAATAGGCCTATGTGTGTTTGTGCATGTGTGAAATTTACTATTGCTTCATTCCAGTCCGCGCAGACTGTTAGGCGAGTTCCGTGAAATTACCCTCTATAGTAATAATTTTTTTTATAATTCTGTCTTAAATGCATGATGATGGACTTTCTATGAAGCATAATAATTATGATTTCTGTCTGAGGTGTAGCTATGCTTCCATTATTTGTGTGTAAAAATTAAGAAAATCATAGATCTCTACGAGCCTTAAACATAAAATTAAACATCCTGTGCAAATAGTGATGCATTCAAGGTAACGTGATTAATAAAAAAGAATGTATAATAGAGTAGTAAACAAGAATAAACAGAGTTGTCTTGACAGCTGTAAAGGTCAAATACATTGGAACGGCTTAAGCTATTAAGATGATTGCATTCTGTCTGAGTGGTAGGCCTATATAAAGCAATTACTAGGTTATGAAATTGGAATTAAATTTCGTACTGACTCTATGCTCAGAGGAGTAGGACTTTTGACAGTGACAACATGAACAATTTTCTTTAAGGTCGTGTTCACTAGGTTTTCGGGATCATGCATAAGAAAGTAATTAGAAAAAGATATAATTAGATAATTGATTAAATATTTACAGGATATCCACTCAGATTTATCTACAATATACTGAAGTTAGGAGAGGAAAAATATTCGTACCGTAATACGTAAGTGAGTGAGTAAGAAGAATCTTTCAAAATGCAGTTCTCTTTTTCTTCGTAATATCCTATACAATGTAGCCCCGCCTTGTCTGTCAATTTACGAAATTATGAACTGCTTATATCCTGTTAGTCCAGACCACCGTGGGCATTATTCCCCTATTCTTCCCCTTCTTCCTCGAAGAACTGCTGTTTTGACGTAAGAACGCTGTTTACGCCTTGTCGCATCTATTCTGCATGGCGGATGACTCACAACTGAAATACCATCGCCCCTGTGTGTAATCGTATGACACGCAGCCATCAAATGACATGTCCAAATAAGTTACTACAGATTCTACATACAACATAGAACAGTAATACACAACGTGTCAGGATAAGAAAAATAGCTGCAGCTATTTATGCCCCGTATATGCAATTAGTATAAAGTAGACAAAATCTTTTTAGAGATTTTCGAGAAAATTTCGAAAATAACTTCAATATAAAGTAGAAGTGTAAAAGAAGGTTGTCAACATACTTCGTGTCACATACTTAACCAAAATGTAACGAATTGCTTTAATAATTTTGAGTTTTCGTTTTCGCTTTCGAGCTAAGCTCTTCAAAGAAAACCTAACGCAAAGCCATGCTTCCGGAAAAGTCCCTTTTCTTTGAACTCAGGTGCCTTCAAACCTGGTATTAATGCCAAAAACTTGACATAGAATTTCAGAATTATTTAGGCCTTCGTCCTTCGATTATGGAAAGATCACGATTGAGAAAGTACATATTGGGAGTGGATGGATAGGCCTATATGATTTTACAGGGTCACTCTTCGAGGGCACTGGACGCTTGAAAGTGCTGTAGATCCACAATACGAGACCAACGACTTTACGTCAGACGTTATCCACTAACTTTGAACTCACGAACCTTCATACTTCATGGCAAGTATCTGACCACTCAACCAATGTGCCTCGTGAAGTAGTTCAATGTAATCGCGCCGGTGTCATTTTACGGTAGACACTAAAACCCACAAGAAACTGCGTCACCGTCGCGTCGACCTGATATCTGAAGAAATGCTGAATAATGAGTGTATAATGATAAAGTGACGCGCAGATTTAAGAAATAATTTATTGCATTCATGTTCTACAAAGAAAATTTACACAGAAATATTAATGAAACTCTTTTCTTCGAGATATCGCATCATATCTACTATTCCCAAATAAACAATTCACCTTATCTCCCTAGGAATATTGTACCACTATTTTAGACCTTTGATATGATGACAGTGTGATTTTGGACGCGGTGTAAGTGAGTGGGACGTGTTCAGTCAACATACACGCATGTGATTAACTTCAGATAAACCTCACATCAAAATCACATTCAGGTAATAAGACTTTTATTAATTTATTGAGACAAGCAGGATCTTCTTGGAGCACGAATGAGAATTCCTTGTAATTAAATAATTTACTTCGAACTGGAAGTTTTAAAGCTTTATACTTTATTTTAGTACAATCACGACGTGAAAAATGATGTTGTGGAGAAACTGCATTCCTCTCATTTGATTAGTTTGGAGTTATTAAAAAAGGTAAAATAGTTTGCACTACTCCAAGAACATCGTGTTTCATAGTGTTTCAATAAAATGACTGAATCACTTTACCAGGAGAAAGAAACAAATTTCGAAAAATATCCATTAGTTTTCCTATCTGTTTTACGAAAGTAAAAAAAAAAAAAAAAAATGATCACTGAATGAAAATCAGAGTTAAGTTCAAAAACCCCTCTATCCCACTGCTTTAAACTTCAAAAAACACCTCTATTTATGAATGTCGTTTAGGGGGTTTTGAATCTAGAGGATTCATATCTCAAATGTTAAAGATTTATGCTCAATCCAAGAAGTCTATGGATTGATATGTGTAATAAGGTTGAGTATCGATGGCCGATGTTTTCATGTCGAAGATCGATGTTTTCTATATCAATGGAAAACAACTTATGTTTTTCCTACATCGATGTTTCTTCCCTGACATCGGTGATTTTAAATATATACAGTATTTTCTACATTAATTTTTATAAATTAATGATGAATTGACATACTGGGTCGTATTGACAGAATATTGCTTTCAATAAAACATCGATAATTTTTATGGAAATATTTCAGTTTATTTAATAATTATGCCTAAGTTTCTGAAGCCATGACTTTTAAAAGTACAAATCGATGTATTTTGACAGAAAACAAATTTCAGGTCGATATTATCGTCACATCGATGGTGAAAATCGATGTTTTAACTGTCGATGCCCATTCATAATGTGTAAATATCTGAATTGCCAGATAACTGGAGTTGTGTTAGGGACCACTGTCAGTCCAAGGCCTATTTAAGCCTACATAGGTTTATTAAAAGTCACGCATCATGAGGAAGCATTCACGACCCACAGTGTTCAGTTACTATTGTTAACGTCCCTCACTTCCCCCATTGCAATACAAATTTACAGTAGATAGCCTACTTGAAATTATTAATCAAGCTGCTAACCTGATACAATTAGTTAGCCTAATATGATCAGTAATAACCCCTCTCGAAAGTGATTAGCTACATGGAGTGTTGAGATAAGCGGTGATAAGTGTCAATCATTAGGCCTTACTATGTACTGAGAAATTACCAACCTATTGAAATTTACCAGCCCATAAGCTTGATGAGAGTGAGATGAAAGCATGTGTAAATAATTTGACATAAAATTGGAACGCTGAAAATCCTAAACTTAAAATTCATCGTAACGGCTTAAGAGAGATGTTATTCAAGGGGAAAAAATAAAATAAAACAGACATCACATTGATAAAATGATATCCTGAAAAAAATACTACTACTTTTTTTGTAGTAGACCCTATATACTACTACTTTTTTGGCCCTCCACACTCCCGGAGTCCTCAACCTCACTCCGGTCCAAAACACTTTTCGGCGCTTGTGTTCTATTGCTCTATTTTTCGCTTTTGTGTACTTTAAGCTTGTAGGTAATGTGTTTTGACCTAGCTGTTTGAATCAGAACTAATAGAACTGTGTAACTCTGTTTGTGTTTTGTCATCTGTCTGCGTGATAAAAACCTCTAAAAACCCCACTCGGATCGGCTGCTGCGAGAGGTTCCCGCAGCAACCCGGGGAACTACCCATAATGCAGTGCTCGGTTCCACTACTTCCAGTCCTCATTTTACGACCACCACCAAATAAAATTAATTTTGATGGTTAAAGTAACTTGAAAATTTCATCATGCAACTTCTCGCCGTCATAACTGCAGTGTTAAAAATCGTACAACAATATTATTGCATAGACTAAAGTTTTCTACCATGACCTCGCGGCTTCCTATGCAAAGAAATGACATTTTGAATTAAACTCCAACGAAAGTGGTTAAAGTAAAAAATAATTATAATGACAAAGATTATGATGATGATGGTGGTGGTTGTGTGGTAAAAAACCCTAAGGCTTGCTGGGTCGGTGGACGAAATCAGGGGATAGCGACCACGATCTGTTCAATGCGTACTTGAAACCCCAGCGTTTCTGAAAACCCCAGGCCTCCGAAACAGAGTGTAATCGCGCTAACCACTTGGTGACGGACTATTTGTAAGATATGAAAGATTTTTAATATTTCCATTAATGTTGGCATTATTATTTACACGCTTGTTTATAAGTTTAGGGGATCAGCCTGTGAAATTTAGAAATTCTACATTTTTTCATGCGATTTTCTTAATTTTCTACCTGTCATTGGAAGCATTTACTGAAAAAATGTGAAAATTTTCAGAGCTGTAAATGTAATGGTTCTTGAGAAAACAATATTTCGTTATTTTTAATAGTTTTTTTGACAAAACGGTGCAGTTTTCAAATTTTTGGAACCAAATTTCGGGTTTGATGTCTAGATGTCAACTAAAAAACTTTCCGACAATTAAACATCATTTTACTTACTCTTATTAAGTTTGAATCATAAAACAATACGTTTTAAGGGCATGAATACCTAATTTTTAAATTAAATATCACTTCGTAACTTTTATTTTGTAAATAATAATTTTCTTAGAGTAATAAAAATTAATGAAATTTTTAAAATACCGGTACACATATAATCTAAAAATTTTCACGGAAAACGTAATTTGTGTTGTTATAATAGCATAAACAGATTATCAGCAAGTGCACAGAAACCCTGAAAGTCACATTATATTTAAATGATCCTGAGCTAAAATGTGTTACATTCTTTGATTAATGATTATTAATGATTTTTAGTTATTTTATTTAAAAGCTGAAGATATCAATATGTTTGCCACTTGAGAATAGTTAAATGCAGGAATTTTATTAGGATTTTCTTTTTGTATTTTTCGCTATTTTGGAGAAAAAGTAATTTTCTACAGTATTTGTTTAATATTATAGGATTTTTTAGTTTCCTAAGTTTCAATGAAGCGTCACAAGTTCCTTCCCAGAGCCATAATTGGTCTTGAAAATCACAAGTGTAACTAGTCCACTAAAAATAAAGAGGAACGTTAGAGAAGGATATTAAAATATTCATGAGGATGAGTACTTCGTTTCTCAGATGTTATACAATTTATTTTGTTGGTGATATACTCCCTTTTCCAAAGATTGCAAGGTTGCAAGCCCTAAGGTTGGGATCTTGATCTTTCATTTTGTTTTTCCTTTTAAATTTTCAGGTAATTGCTGTATATCCCTTTAACTGTATTATTTTACAGTAGGATTACATTTTCGTTTATCTTTTATTAATATCCATGTTATAATATTTGCAGACTTATTATAGGTTTCTGATGTCAACTACTATACAAGGCCTTTTGTGTTTGCGAAGCTTGTTAATTATGATATTTAATTGTAGTACTTCTGCTCTGATGTAAGATAATTGCGAGTGCTTTCTTCCGGACTTTAAGAAGGATTCTATAGACTATAGAAACATTACTATGCCTTCTCTTTGGAATTTTGTTTTGCTTGTTGAAAAAAAGAAAGAAATATTGGCATGGAACATAATCCTTATATTCACCGGGTGGCATTAAAATGGTCATCATCTTAAATGGTGAAACATTTCGAAACAACTACTGTTCTATATTTTTTCCAGGTATAAACATATGTTTATATTTGATATATGTTTAATATGTGTAAAATATGTTCATTATATGGATATATTTATAGGTATTGTTCTAAGATTTTGAAATTCTATAAGTTTATTGTATTTGTTCTTAGCTTTGATTGTTTCAATTCTTACTTTATGTTTTTGTAATCTTGTTGTAGTGTATTTATTTTAAGCTTTGTTTATGTTTCAGTCATCACTCAATTGTTTTGAATATATATGACTAATATTGGTTGCCGCCATTCATACTATTTTTTTTTGTCCCAATATGAGCTTATGCTCAGGGATTATACCTTCAAAAATAAATAAATAAAATAAAATAAATGTTCTTGCAACATTTCAGGTATATTAAATGAGTAGCTTTACGTGAAAGAGTGACAGACAAGACTCAGAGAAACCATTATAGTTTTACTAATTTGTATAGGTAACTCGTAAAGCATTCAGGAAATAAATACTTAGGATATATTTTATTATTAGACGCATTGCGAATTAACACTAGACATAATGTGATATATGGGCCATTCTTTCGTTTAATTTGTAATGACTGTAAGCTTATATGATTTTACAAAGCATTTTAAACCCATACGTTTGTCTCTAGTGACTTCGAAAGGATATTTTATTGGGTATGCAATAAATCTGTATAAATGTTTTGACAGTATCCTCTTGACGGTTTGCTTTACTCCACTCTTAACGCTAGAATAAAAATTATTTAAAACATCCGGAGGTAATGCATCTATCAGAACGCTCTTCCACCTGTGGGAATTCTAGTTATTGAAGGAAATGTACACAAATATGTTCTGAAATATGAATTTATATTGGATACTAAACAACATAATGCTACGTACGAAGTAGCCTTTATTGAGCCTCCTGTGCATTCATTTATTACTTTTTAAGCATTTAAATCTACATATTTGTTTATGTTTTAGCTAATAATTTTCAAAACATTCCAAACCAAAATTCAATTAAATTATTTCCTAAAAACATGTACTCCTACATTATAACCAACTAAGGGCTCCCATAGAATGTAACCATAATATTCCCCATATTATGGTGAACTGATCAATCAGTGATTATTTCACTATATTTGTGGAGACTATAACGTCTACCGATCTTAAAATTAGGGATTCAATAATTTAATTCTCTAACACTATGAGGACTACACTAGGGTCAGTTACGGTGAAGTCCGCATATAGGTCGGGCTGTCATATTTAACAATAATATATCAGTCACCCACTTCGATGTGGGCTCCATCTTACGTTGAGTGTTTATATACGTTTGAAATTTTTGAAGATTAACAGTCATTAATGCCATCATATATCCTCATTTAAATGATAAACAAAGGCCTAGCGAAACAACTGTTTTTAAGTCTCCGCTGTCTATTTCCCTCGCAATATTTAATTCTATGTGAGCATTTCCTGTTTGCGTCGTGTAAATTCTAGTTATTTCAGAGTCAACAATTACTAAATTTAATACAAATATATATATAAAGGAAATTATATGGCGGAATACAATGTTGGAAGTAGGTAAATCTCTAAGTTTGAACATCTATAAATACGTGTACATTTTAACATATATCCAAAATATTTAGGCCTATGTACATTATATAAGAAAATGAACGCTGGAGTACCCTTTTTCACAACATGTATTGATTTTGAGGATATATCTAGTACGTTTCCAACAATGACAGTTTGATTTTCTAGCACACATAGAAAATAGTGGTATCAAAAGAACCATTCTCGAATGTCCTCATCATGTGGTCAAATTAATAACTGAATTTATTTCGGGTAGTGCTTCTATAGTTTCATCTTTTTATTTTAACTCCACACAAATATAGCTGTACTGTTCCTTCCATACATTATATCTGCCAACACTATCTTTGGCTTGAACGTTTTAATATCGTACAACAGTACAACTAGTAGACGAAGATAAAATATTGAACTTTCAATTGCAAAACAATACAACAAACTAGAAATCACTTAATAATGAAGGTAGAAACGAAATATGACATGTAATATAGTTTCCACATTTCACCTTTTTCAGACAAAATGAACGACACAGAGGGAGTTATCGGGGGTGTGAATATGCTGCTTTTTGGTTGGATCGACTACAGCTTCTTCATTCTAATGCTGGTACTGTCTACACTGATAGGTATCTACTTTGGTTTTTGGGGGAAGAAGGGAGATACTCCAGAGGAATATCTGCTGGGGAGCAAATCAATGAGTACACTCCCTGTTGCAGTATCTCTAGTAGCAAGGTAAGTCGAATGGAATGCAGCATCCTTGAAGAATGTTTTGTTTTAATGACAGTTTTTTCTCGGCGTTTAAGACTAAGAACCCTACCTAGCGCTTCATTAAGTGTTTAAGTTTGTAACTCCATACCCAGAAATATTTCGCAAGATTAATTATCATTGTGCTAAATGCAGAGAAGAATGATTAATTTATAACAATTTGAATATATTGTATGGACATGGAAATTAATATAGCCTACATATATGCAGCATCAATAGACCAACATAATAGCCAATCAATATATTAATCAGTCAGCTACACAACCGTCCAAAAATCAATCGACAAACAAACGGAACAATCTAGGCATCGGTCCAACCAACCAAATACGAGGGTGGATCCAAAAGTAACGCACAATATTTTTTTTACAAAAAGTTTAATAGTAACTTACAATTACAAACAAATACACACATGAAGGGACATCTTTTGTCTATTTTTCTGTATAGTCGCCAAGTTTCTCAACACATTTCTCCCATCGTGATACTAGTATCAAAATACAATTCGGTTCCGTTTAGTAGAATTCGAGAAATATATACAAAGTTGATTTCTGTAGGAAAAGAGTCAGTATTTAATTCACTCAGCACAATTTAACATATATCTATTTTATGGTCTTCTGAGTTTATTAATTAAGGAAAATGAATTGATTTGAAATTTCAAATGGATATTTCAAATGGAAATTTCAGACGGATAATATTCCTTCTTATACTCTGAAATGTATGGTCAAATTTGTTACAAAATTAACCAATGATTTGAAGTGACTTTTATGAATACATTTCTTTAATAGTCTTCAATATCTGACAATAGATAAATTTAATAAACAGGGCTACGATATATTATGAAAGTATGTGGACGAGACACAATAGAAAAGTATTATACCGATAATAAAATTTAATGCACTTTATTGCTATTGTTTAATTCTGCCATTGAATCTATAACAGATTTATTGCAAAGATACTACTATGCCCAATTTTATTAGTAGAAAGTTAAATAACATAACTAAGCACGTTAGCATTTAAAGACAATGCATTCAGTTAAACTGATATAGGTTAATGTAATATATTGCATATACTGAATCTTCTCTTTGTATTTTTAACTAATAGACCTTTGTGATATTCTCCCTTGATCACATGTAGGCCTACATGCAACTTCAGAGGAGTGAACTATGAATGATTTGTATTAAATATTGTATTTTTTGCTAAAAACATGATAAATAGAATTGTTATTATTAAGATTATTTATGTCTTTCACAGTCTCGTGTCAGGGATCACAGTAATGGGGGATCCTTCCGAGGTTTATACCTATGGGACATTATACTGGGTCGGATGTTTTGCAGCACCATTTGTTGGCATCCTGAACAACTGGTTATTCCTGCCTGTATTTTACGAACTGCAAGTGACTTCAGTTTATGAGGTAAGACTACATTCCCGCTTTTAATTTGAGCACTACATTCCATAGGCTACATACAATGCAGCTCTCTAAGTCAAAATTCGTTGTAGGCTTAGGCCTATAAAGTACCCCCACAATTGACTAAATGTTTATCGTACCTCTCTAATAGGTTCGGTTAGGTTAGATCGAGGTTATAGCCTATAAAAGCTTAATATTTTTCTTGTGCCTCTCATTGTTTTGAGAGCTTATTCCGGCCGGAATTTGTAGTATCATTACTCGCTGAGGCAACTGCCAGTTTGGAATTGATTTGATTGACATTAGACATTAGAACAGTACAAATCAGGCCAAACGTCCCAACGAAGACGTGAAACCTATAACCTTCAAGAAAAAAATAATTTACACAAGTTCAATACCCTCCTGTATCTTTCGGACCAGTCAGATCTAATAATGACTTCAATTTCCTTCCTATGTTTTGTGTACATTACATTATAGTTACATTGTAATATGTAAATGTGATGCATTTCTAGTTATGCAATCAATTATACGAAAAAACTATTGTTACTGGCAAAACATTTCCAAATATTTGTAATATGGTGTGTCAATTCCGTTATTAATATCTGTTTTTATTTTGTTCTAGTACTTACAGTTACGCTTCAATAGAAGTGTTCGTATAATGGCTTCCGTATTGTGTACTGTGGGATCTTTGCTGTACGTACCAATTGTAATGTACGTTCCGGCTTTGGCCCTCAGTCAAGGTTAGTATTAAATATGGAATTCCTACATTAAATTGCAAGTGAAAGGCGAATTATAGGTATATATTTCTCAAACGGATAGGATCAAGGTATTAATTTATTAGAACTCAGAAGGAGACCATGACGTAAAAGTTATGGAACTTGACTCAAAATGTAGATATAACGTATTAATTTTATCAAACACGGTTGCAAGGTACATTATTGTCGAATATATGACCCAAAGACATAACATAACATATCTAACTCATTTTCCTCACTTTATTTTTGGTCTGAAATATACTTTATCCCCAAAAAATATTTTCTTCAAGGGTAGGTTCCAACTAACTTAAAAAAGCTCAAAATAAAAGCAATTGATTCCCGTAGACTGACGGATTAAATTATATGAACTACAATAACAGATTTGTGCCAGTTAGATTAATTCATTAATATTATGTATAGAATGTAACTTTTATAAACTACTTTTTCTGGGAACAAAGCAATTAATATTACAGAAATTCAATTCAGGAATATTTTATTATTATGGAAGTTGTTGTTTATTACACAAGGGTAGAAACAGAAAAACCGGAACGAAAATTCAAATGCAAAACTACATGCTACTCACCACCTATAGTAGATGTATCCATTGTGAAATAACTTATGAGGATCTAAGTTATATGAACAGTCTGTGCTTTCCAATTTCTTTTATTAAATTTAACGTAAGTAATAAGAACATCATGCTATGTATAAATTGTGTTACTTATGTCCATTTTAATGTTTTGTTTTGCAGTAAGCGGTATGAATTTGCATTACATCACACCCTTAATATCAATAGTTTGCATCTTCTACACCATGTTGGTGAGTATTTGAATTACACATTACTTCATGTTTGTATTTATGTTATAAGCTACGTCATTTATTTTGTTCATTATTTAAACAACACCTCAACAGATTCGGATTAGTCATAAATATTTATAAGTCAAGATCTCTCACAATAATACTAATTTGCACAATCTCTAGGCCTAAAACGTTTCTCTAACGTGAACTTGATCGGTTTAACATTCTACTACGCCACCAAGTTATCTCTGCATGCAGAAAATATGTTAGGAATGTGCCTTAAATCTCGATCTCCCTCCTTTGACGTTGCCACTTCCTATTCACTGCGTTAAGTCGTTTGGTTACAAGAGGGGTGCTGAGAATTCCTGTGTTTTTAAATGACCTCTCACCTTCGGCAATCGCCGTCGAAATGAATAATCTGGCAACCATGTCCCAACTGGGGAAAATGACCTGTCCCTTCTTTCACCCCCGCCGCCACGCTGCCACTTCCTGTCCACTGTGTTGTGTTATTTGGCTGGAAGAGGGGGGCTGAGAATTACTGTGTCTTTAAATGACCTGACACCTAAGACAGTCATTGTCGAAATGAATAATCTGGCAACCATGTTATGATCTTTCGCCACCTGCTTCCCCTACATCCCTTCCGTATAGTGGTAGCTGGACGACACTAGCGCTAAAACACTTCCCCTAATGCCGTGCAGATTTAACTTGGTGGCATAGTAATAGTGTAATGAAATAAGAAACGAATACTAATTGAGGTCTCCCAACTCATGACACCACCACTCTGAGAAACAATACCTAAACGGTAATTAGTATGAGCATTATGCTTTTGAAACTATTTAGCCCAAATGGGATTTTTATTAACATTATCAAGTAGGATAATAATTTTGTTCGTAATCAGAAAATAAAAGAGCGGAATAAATGTTGTACCAGGAAATTTATAGCTTATGTTGATAAGGTATAAAGCTGCCTGTACATTAAAATATAATAATATAGTTGCTTTCATGTAGAGAGCAAGATGTAAATAGTAAGGAAGAAATTATCGCTGAATTGTTTTCAACTGTGGACACAGAAATTTAAGAATCCTTGTAAGATTAAGTTTCAGGAGATAATCCAACCACACTACCAGCTGCCTGTACATTAAAATATAATAATATAGTTGCTTTCATGTAGAGAGCAAGATGTAAATAGTAAGGAAGAAATTATCGCTGAATTGTTTTCAATTGTGGACACAGAAATTTAAGAATCCTTGTAAGATTGAGTTTCAGGAGATAATCCAACCACACTACCAGCAACGTAGTCTACTTTCGTCCTGCCTGTAACCTTAAGCTCTTACATAATCTTAGTTCAAGTCAATTTAAGCCAGGTTGTTCTCAGGTTGTTATATTTAAAATAATTGCTCTAGTTCGAAAGAGTTAGTGAATCCTTTCTAGTGTCTTACGGTTCGTTAAGATAAAAAAAGACCCTAGTAAGGGTCGTGGTCAATAGGCAAGCGCTTCTTGGGAACGGATTACATCCTAACAAATTATTACACTTTTTAAAAAAATTTCTTCGTTATGATTTTTCTTTTACCAAGTTTCAACGTTAAGCTCTTTTATTTTACCTTTCTATCATCCAAACCTCTTTCTTTAAGAGGTATTTCATACCTTGTATTTGATGTCTTGGCAAATCTTTTTAATTTTATAAATAGCAAATAAACTAAATATCTCGCTGGCAATTGATACGAGATGTTTCGTAATAATTTTCAAAATATAGGGAATTATTCAGCAGATAAAAAATGTTAATTTAGATTAAAAGATCGATATCTATCGATAGTTTTATAATATATAAAGAGGATGACTCAAATTCAGACAGCTCTATTAACCACATTGCTTCTTAACTGACTTGTGAATCTTGGATTAGAAGATCGTTTCCTTGGGCATTATGATTTTATAGTGATATTAACTTTCATATTCATCACTTTATAATGTTACATAATTATTTTAACTCATTGAAAGTTTTTAATCAGTTCAGAATTTCCAGCATGAATTATTTTAAACATTTTGGATAAATAACTCTACTGACTTTGTCAATACAAAATTTTCTTCAGCTGTGACCGCCTTCACTTCAGGATTGATTCAAGTTATTGGTTCAGTCAGACCCGGATCCCAATGCCACCAGAAGGATAAGGGAAATAGGTCAATCCAACAATTATTTTAATTCAACAAAACAGCAATAAAATACACTAGAACAATACGCAGAAAAATAACAAATTATCTGCGTCAGAAGGCCATCGTAAATTGAATTATTGGACACAATAGTTGAACAAACAGTCTTCAGCAAGCAGAAGAGACATCTCTGACTCAACTGTTACTCGCAACATAATCATAGAAAAACGTGCTTTACAATGAAGAACCATAAATGCATTAGTTTATGTTTAGTGTTGATTAGAATCCTCCTCCTTGTGTTGAGTGAATTGGGGCTGGATGAGGATTCCACAAAATAGCTAGTTGTGCAAAATTAATAATTTTAATAATACTAATATTAAGAATTGAGTATGTGAGAGGTCAATATAATGTAACACTGAATAACACCCCGTCCCAATGAAATACATTTACACAGTAAAACTCATTTCACAGTCCATGCGCTATAAAAATATCTTGTAGCTAACCAATTAAATGGCATATTTAAATTTTGAGTTTGGAGCAGATTTGATTGTTAACGCAGAACTAATGAAGAGACTGTTCAGCTGTAAGAGATCACTGCACTTATGCTAATACTGTCGTTCCTGTGCAGGTCCTTATATTATAACATTAACCTAACATTATCTAGGCACTCCACTATATTAACAGCTTTCATTTATGTGGCAGGGTGGAATAAAGGCTGTTGTATGGACAGATTTTCTTCAAGGCTTCACCATGGTGTTGGCAAGTATAGTTGTCATTGTGCTTGGTTTAAATCACGTGGGAGGATTTGGCGTAGTTTGGGAGAGAAGCAAGGCAGGAGGAAGAATAAAACTCTTTGAGTAAGTACCATTGAGTAAGTAAGTCTTCTCAAATATTTCAAAATTGGCTAAACTATTACTTCTTCCGCCACATGGAAATGCTGATGTGGAAAGAGTGTTTTTCCATGATGACTTACATTAAATCTAAAAAATGGAACAAACTGAAACCTCAAACTCTGCATGACCTCTTAGGAATGAAAATTGAGATGCAAAACAAAGACAATTGCTGTATTTCTCATCCAATAACTGATGAACATATAAATCAATTTGGGAAATCCATGTAAAATTTTTCAAGAAGTGCTACAAAAGTGACAACAGAATCTACCGGCAGTGATGAGTAAAATACTGTAACCCCTTGGATCTTCAGTGATTTACAGTGATAGTTAATAATTTGTTTTATTATACTTTATTAAGCCCTTGATATATTTCACTCAAGTACAGAAACATCAATATCATCATCACTATTATTCCGTCGTCTTGGTCATCTGGCACTTCACAGAGAAAGTTATGTCATATTTAAAAATAATAATAATAATCATGTTTTAATTTTTGTAGCGTGATACAGCAGAATTTTGTTCGGCATGTAGCGAGATTTAATGTTTCTGGTTGGCAACACTGGCCTACTTTTATTTTGCATTTTTTGGCATTTTATTCTCTATTGGTCATTTTGTAGAACATTTTCATTCTTTCGTTGCATTTTTCCCTATTTTTTCTTCAGAATGGACTTTTCCAACAATAAGAACAAAGCATCTCATAGCCTAATTCATTCCTTACCTATGAGGAATTTAGTAGTAAATACAGTCAACATATCAATTATAAAAAACATAATAGTAGTAGTAATACAAAATATTCAAATCTTGTCCTTTGTTTATTATTATGTATTAATATACTACTGTATATTCGGACACATGAAGTCAGAATGAAAAATTCAATGCCATAGCCGGGCCTACACACGGCCAGTGTGAAAGAATTATCATTCTACTGTATATTCCCTTTTTAAATACACAATATATACAAATATTAAATTTTTTTCTCAATATTTCAGGTTACATTTTCATAAATTTAAGGTCATTTATAGGCATTTTAGGTCATCAACTTCCGAGCCCTCTTATATAAATCTATAATTTAAGCTATTAAGAAGTTAATGTTAATTCACAAGAAAAGGGACAGAAGAACACCTTTTAATAACTGAATTATATATGAAAATAATGATAATATTTTGTAATTTATTTTTAAATAAACAATTCAAGGGATGAAAATGACAAGGGGATGAAAACCATTTTTAAGAAATCAATTTATTAGCACAAAATATATCTAGAATGCATCCTCCATATATTGGTGTGCGAATGCTACTAGAGTACTTAATACAGTATGTCAGTAAATCAGAGAAAAATTGGATAAGCAGTGCATAAGCAAGCAGAATGATCATAATGGAAAAATTGGTGTGGATAATGAAAATAATTAGTGAAATGACTAGCTGAAGCTGTGATATCTTTAATTTGTTTTAATTAATTAGTTAATTTAACTCTAAAACATCTGATGTAGGCCCACATTGAAACAATGTAATTAAAATTAATCACATGCCGGTACTGGGAGTTTTATGCTAAAAAAAAATCAAAAGTATGATTGAGCGTAAGAACTGGATAAATCCATTGTTTTCAGTCAATAAATCACTTACGACTATAGGCCCTATTCACTTTAATAATATGAAATGTTAAAAGAGGGTCTTATATGCACAATTGGTAGCACTGGTCACAAGGTAACTCGAATCGATTCATGGATGGTTGAGTCATAGTATGCCGTGATCTCGCAGCTGTTAGTTTTGTTTTTTATATAACAAAGCACGAATGTAATTATTATTTGTATAATCCGTTACATTTTTATTCATGGAATAGTCTTAATAAATCCAACTCGAGTTGACGAGTTTCATCAGATAAATTTGCTCCTGCTCCGCAGTCGCGAATCTATCGATAAACTCGTAAACTCTCGTGGGATCACTTATGATAAAACAAATAGAAAATAATACAATACTATGTAAATTACAGTTAATATATAAAAAATAAGTAAGCGTAAACGAGTCTTTATTAGAACAATTATTAGAGTATCGTCTTCAGCTAAATTTCATACCTTGTAATATAATTTTTGGTAGTAAGTTAACGAGTTTTTATTTATAGTGAAATTATTGCAGTGTGAATTACGTATAATAACTTATGACATTCTGTTCCCTTTTAATTTGATGAAGTTAAGAACGATATTCGGCTGCTTCTAACGATTTACTACGACATTTTGAAGCAAAGGAAAATGAAAATGAAGTTGTATTTGTCTCGGTAATGAAGAAGTTACGTATAAAGTATTAATATGCAAGAGATGTCGTTGATATTACTTTATTAATTCTCTTTCAGGATGAGTCCATCCATTTTTGATAGAATGAACATCTGGAGCGTTGTTTTTGGTGGCCTTTCAGGATGGCTTGCAATGCTATCAGTGAATCAGGCTATGGTCCAAAGGTTTCTTTCACTCTCTACCTATGCTAAAGCCAGAAAGTAAGTCTATTATCATAAATGTTTCTTTCATTTCCTTTGAATCGTGCATCTACTTCTTCCTCTTTCCTGGCCTCTTTTCCCTCATGACTTAGTATTAAAATCCCATAACTTTGTATTCTCACTCCCTTTCATGCAGTCATCATTCCGTTCTATCTTTTCATTCTTACCTGTAAATGTCTGTTACTGTCATTGTTGTTATTGCTATTGTTATTATTATTATTATTATTATTATTATTATTATTATTATTATTATTATTATTATTATTGCCATCATCATCCTCATCCTTATAATCAACATTATTATCATTAAATACACACAACACATTTCCACAAGTATCTGAATATAAATACCACTGTTACGCTGTTATTGGAATATTAAGTGGTAATAGGAAATGGAATGTCAAGAATCAAGATTTTAATGGGTTATTTAAGGACGGCTGTGCACTGCAACTAAGGGCAGCAACCGTTGATGCTATGTCGTGATTTTTTCCTTAGGAGTTCTTTCCTACATTCCAATAGCATGCAGATATGGGATAGTTGCATTTACAAACGCATTAATGTAGTAAACATTCCACTTACGTCTTTGACGGGATCAAACCCTCCATCTTGAGAACGGAAAGCCAATATCAAACTATTTCAACCAGCCCCATAGATTTATTTTTCAGCATGGATTAAGCATACTGTAGTTCTTTCGGGAATTGCTTTCAATGATTATGCACTATGCTTATTCTCAGAAAATAAGTTCAAAATAGGTGATGTAGGCCCTATAGTTTGTATTCTTCATACACTATAGAAACAATACACGAGGGAGAATCAAATGAAAACCACAATTCAATTTTTTCCACTATTTTTCTGCAGGAAGAACGCTTGCTTGCACATCATTTTCTACATAGACCCTTCCCAGTTCAATACACTTGCGCAATCGGATAGGAAGTGCTCTGATACCGCGTGAGAAAAATTCTTCTCGTTGACGCTGTAGTCACTCACCTATTGGACGTCTTCATTAGACTTGAACTTCTCCCCTCCGGTGCTCCTTTAATGGACCAAAGATGTGGAAATCTGATGGTGACAAATCTGAGGAGTATGGCGGATGTGGGAGGCATTTGAAGCTAATGTCAACGATGATTTTCATGGTTGCACGAGCAGCATGAGGACGGGCATTATCATGTTGAAGCAAAACACCTGCACTCAGCAATCACCTTCGCTTTGGCACCATCAGCCTTCCACATCTTTGGTCCATTAAAGGAGCACCTTGGAGGGCAGAAGTTCAAGTCTGATTAAGACGTCCAATCGGAGGAGCACGAGTGGCTACAGCGTCAACCAAAATCATTTTTCTCATGCGGTATCGAAACATTTCCTATCCGATGGCGTAAATGCATTGAACTGGGAGGGGACTATGTGGAAAAATAATATACAAGCAAGCATTCTTCCTGCAGTAAAATAGTAGTAGGCTACCCTCGTAGTAACCTTCGACTAAACCTAGTGTTTTACAGCTGACCCTTCAGTTCAATACAGACTGTTTAGCATACTTCAAAGAACAATATAACCATACGTTTACTTATTATAATATAGTATTATAGTATAGGTATTATTATAGTACCTAAGATTCCTATTATCTGGTACATAAAGATCTATCTATTAATCCAGTAAATAAAGTTCCAAAGCACACGGTAACTTTTGATAGCTATCCTATAACAAGTATTGGAGG
Organism: Ectobius pallidus; assembly: GCA_964059195.1. Taxonomy (NCBI): domain Eukaryota; kingdom Metazoa; phylum Arthropoda; class Insecta; order Blattodea; family Ectobiidae; genus Ectobius; species Ectobius pallidus. The sequence continues at coordinate 110,409,297 of CAXKWD010000006.1, forward strand.
ACTTATAAAATGAATAATGATGTGTTACTCTTCTCAGGTCATTGGTATTTCTCGTCCTTGGAACACTATTAATTAAGTGTATTTCCTGTTTCATGGGACTTCTCATATATGCCACGTATTATGAGTGCGACCCAATGAAAGCTAAGGTAAGTGAAAACGATAGGCCTGCTCTCTTATGATGCAGTCCGGGATGTTTTATAGTCAACTTAGCTGAATGTTTCGCTTAAGGAAACTATGACCTCTGGTTAAATGCATATATATATATATATATAGAGTGTAAAAAAAATCCGTATACACACTTGGAGGGTTTGTAGAGGAGATAAAATGATTTTTTTTACGTGACAAAGATCTGACAGGTTCTCCGTTTCCCCGCTAGGGGTCCTTAAAGGGTTTGGCAGTGGATGGTGTGACTATATTCAACCTGCCATGTGATGAATGTTTTACAGATTTTGTTGAAAATGTCGCCCGTTTACATTAATGCACAGCTGGTATCTACGTGGAAATGATTGTCTCACACGTTCAAAACAACCAGGTGTCTCACGAATAATTGCTGCAGCTTCAACCACACTGACAACCAGCTCTTCTGGAGTATATATTGGTGTTTCGTACACCAAACGCTTCATCTCCCCCCACAAAAAGAAATCCATAGGACTGAGATCAGGAGAACGTGGTGGTCACTATACTGGCCCACCCCTTCCAACGGAAAACATGTCATATATTTGTCACATAAAAAAGAGTTTCATTTAATCTCCTCTACAAACACTCCAAGTTTGTATACGGATTTTTGTTACACCCTGTATATATATATATATATATATATATATATATATATATATATATATATATATATATAATCAGATAATCATTCCTCACACATCGAGAATAAGAATATTTCATATGGAGATGGGCTTAATAATGCTTTATTTTCTTGCTCGAGATAATTTTCTACAACTTTGTACGACACGCAAGCTACAATTTCTGCATGCCATAGTTCACATTGAAATCACAAGTGTCGAAAACATAAGAATCACAATGTATGGAGTACAAGTTACTTCCCTATGTTTGATTTCATATTATGTTCTAGATTGAAAATTATATTATCCCCTAAGTCGTTATTTCACAGATATTCATATAACATCTCCACTGTAAAACTACTAAGTTTTTATTATTAAAAAGAATCGTTTTGCCACCGAATTTAGCTCTTGACGGAAGACTGTGATGATTTCCACTTAAATAGAATTGACTGAAACCAGAGGAATCAAAAGACTGCTGCAGTTGCACCACCAACAATGTGTTTGAATCTCGAGACAGTCTCTACAGAGTCTGGCCGATCTAAGAAGGAAACCTCAAGTAAACAAAAACCAGTACATCAGTCTCACTCTAGCACATTACTCGTATGACTTAAGAGTGAGACAGACATACTGGTTTCTGTTTACTTCAGGTTTCCTTCTTAGCTCGTCTCAGGTAGGGTAACAAAATTATTACTATTCATTTCTAATATGGAGATATGAATTCATGCTTCCACAGATTAGTGTTTCTGTTAACTTGAAAATATGTGGGGAGGAATCTTTCTCTTACATATTCTTTTATTTCTAATATCCTAGGTTATTACTCGAGTGGATCAACTGTTGGCGTATTATGTAATGGATATTGCTTCTGCCCTTCCTGGTCTACCTGGCCTCTTCGTAGCCGGCATCTTCAGTGCAGCTCTGAGGTATGTTCTCTGTGTATAAGTAATTTAAAGAAAATGTTGAAATGGATCGATTATTATGTCAATTAAAATTTCACTAGATAGAAGTTTAACCATCAAGAAGCAGCGTCGGTGCAACGAACCAATATACTTATTTTAAGATCGGGGTTCTCAACTGGTGTGCCGCGAGATTCGGCATGTATGATGGAAATTTACGAGGCAATGTTACAATGAAGGCGAAAAAATATAAGTAACATAATTGAATACTAACTTTTAAAAATGAACAAGATAAATATTCAACAGACCTAAAATATATATATATATATAGGCTATATATACTTTCCAAAAAATGTTCAAGAATGGACACTAGTAATTAATACGAGATTTGAGCTTGTCGTTTTTAACCCAGTAATTCAATTCGTGCTGAAATTGATGACAAACTCACACCGATTTATGGATCAACTGAGAGAAGTCCCTCATGTTTCCCCCCCCCCCCCATTTCGGGGGGGAAAAAGTGTGAAAGGATGTTCACTGCTTCTCCTATTTATTCATACAGCGAAAAATTGGGAAACAGTAGCTCATCCCAATTCGGATGGCGAGTTGCTCACGTTTCTGCAGACGGAGGACACTGGTGGACTCCGAAGACATGAGCTGAGTATTGCGCACCCAGTCATACATAGCAATAGTGATGGAGGAAAAATAATGTGGCGCGAGTCCAGTCAACAAATGAGGCAGTGCCGCCACCAAAATAATGTTGAGAACCTCTGTTTTAAGATGACTAAATGCATCATGATAGCAGGACACTCTCTTTCTGAGTCTCTGATCGGACTATTTTACAATTAGAACGGGACTCTGAGATATCACTTTCTTCCGATAAGGACTTAAGGACCGAGTAACCACAACAGTACAAAATATATTCTATACTTATGCATCAGTTTTATCAGATTGATTAAGACTATCTGGAGCGCTAACATTATTTTACATGTGGTAACATGTTCTCAGATCTGAAAAAAGGATGTTTCGAAAGATTAGATCAACAAATATCCGACTATTGAATGAAAATTTCAGAAAATTGTAATCCTTTAAGAGCAGAGTTTACAGGCTATTAATATGAACAACCATCAAGTGTACATAAAATAGGCCTAGGGCGTAAATTATTTTTTTTAAATTCAAGCTTCCTTTGTAAACCTCTATTCTAAGAAAAATATTAATAAGTTAAACGTTACGTTAATTTAGTGAATTTATGTCACACCTGGGTTCGAAGAAGGACGCGAGATTTTCATGTAAAAATTGGGAAACGTTCTACTAAATCGGGACTTCTGGGAACCCTGGTTAGAGTGCAGTGAATATTTCCATACTATTTACCAGTTTACAGAGTTGATTATTTTGGCCATCCAGTTTTCAAAAATAAATGCTTTAATGTCATATATGTATATTCTGTTGTCTCTTTCTGCATCGTATTTTCTGGATCTTTCGGTAGTAAAGAATAGGATTAAGAAATAATGAAATTTATGAATAATTCCATGGGGAAATAGCTGAAGATGATAAAACCTCCTGAACCATGTTCAAATTTAAAAAAAAAAAAAACGACTGGCTTGCATCGAATCGAAATTGTTGTATCTAATCTATTTACTTCCATTACGAATGTAAAATGTTTGAATAGTTCCATAAAAAATTCAAATAATCTATCAACTGTTTATTTTACATATTATTTAATTGCTTCAAATATTTTTCCCCAACAAGATGTCAATGTTTAATAATACAAAGATGGCTTGATAGCAAATTTCCACTGCGCTGCTGCTGATACATAATACATAGTAACTAATAACCGTTGCTTCACAATGATTAATAAGGAAATATAATATAGGAATATATTAATATATTAAAATATTTTCTTGCAGCACAATGTCCAGTTGTTTGAATTCATTAGGAGCCACACTATTTGAAGACTTTGTCCGGCCATGCTTAAACGTGAAAATCTCAGATAAGAATGCCAATACTATCATCAAAGGCATAGTCATAGCTATAGGAGCGGTCTGTGTTCTTATGGTATTTATGGTTGATAAAATTGGAGGAATTTTACAAGTAAGTACATTATTTTAACAAATACATTTACATTACACTAACAAATAAGACCTATAGCTTCCACCACAGTTGACAGCTCAATTGTCTTGTTTTTTGTTCTTTATTATTTTTTACCTGTGTTTTTTTTTTTTTTCATTTTTATCACTCATAATGTTTACGTCTTGAGCCTTCACAAGGGTTATGAAAATATAGAAAATTGAACACACATTAGAAAACAAAAATTTATGTAGAAAATCTTCTCGGGTTTGCAGCCAGGTGAGAAGTTTGTTGTGGTCCAACGTTTCCGAGGCTGACGCTCAGGGATTCCCTGAGGATGGAGGCAGCGTCAGCCTCGGAAACGTTGGACCACAACAAACTTCTCACCTGGCTGCAAACCCGAGAAGATTTTCTACATAAGATTCGCCAGGAAAGCCTCAAATCTTACACAACAAAAATTTATGTTCGTGGTAAGATTAACATATGACCAATTATTAGGCCATGGTTGAAACCTAAAGATTGGTTTCGATACAGTTGAAGAATGTTCTGGTAGCCACCGTTTGAGAATGATAGCCTATAGTTGCATTCGTTGCAAGAGAAAAGCAGCAAGAACAAGTCTGCTTGCTTCATTTAGGGTTAGAAGTTCAGTACACTTCATTCATTTCAAATGTTTTGCATGTAAAATAGAAAATACAACATTCTCATACTGTGAAATGAAAAATACGAAAAGGAGGTTCGTTTCTTGTTGCTCATCAATGAAAACTTTAATTAATTTATTTATCTTTTTCGTCATTAATGTGCTGCAGCCATGGAGGTTAAGACTGACTTCTTCATTATTAAGTCTCACGTTTAACAGTAGAATATTTAAAGGAAAATAATATTTCACATTAAGTACCTGTTTGTGAAAAAAGGAAATCTGTTTCAGCTCGCAATGAGCACCAGTGGTGTTGCCTCAGGGGCCTCTTTCGGCCTCTTCGCCTTCGGGATGTTTTATCCAAGAGGAAACGCAAAAGTAAGTAATCATAGAAACTTGTCGGGATCCTACATTCATGGATGGCACATGAATCCCCTTACGTACAGGGTGTCCACGCTAGAGGGATCGAGAGTAGTAAAGAACCTGTTTCTCGGAGTGTTCTGTCCCATTGGAGAATCGCTTTATGACCAGGTGGATCCACATTCCACGTACGACGAACACTGCATTGCACCCGAGTAACAGATTTTTCTTCTGCTAGCCATAACACGCACTGAATTTTCTGTTGCGGTGTCCACATTTCGAGACAAAAGCTCTTGACGCGCATGCGCATGCGCGTGGAGCTGTCTGAAAACAGTGTTGCATAATCTCGGAGAGTTTCCCTTTCCTGTCATATGCAGAATGCAGCAATATCCTTATCTCGTTTTAACTGGCGAGCATTTATTTCTCGATCCCTCTAGCGTGGACACACTGTATTTTTAGTAATTATGATGCTTTCACTTTTTCACTGCTACTGACGAATATATTCGTCAACTTAAAAATGTATAAAAATGTGGATTCAAAACCAATGGAGTATTGTTTTATATCAATTGTGATACTATTTTACTCGTAAGCTAGGACTGTCTTTACAGAAACCATCTATTCCAATAAAATTTTCCTCATTTATTTCAAACTTAGAGCCCGCTGATGATTCCACTTGATGATTACAAATATTAATACAGAAATTCAGATCTGAACAGGGTTGCCATACGTACGACTATAGTCGTACACACACGACTATTTCATAGATTTGTACGACGTACGACGCAATCATGAGTCGTACGCCTATTTGTACGACTATTTTAAACATAGCGTTTTATATATTTTTTAAATAAATTTACTGACGAATTTTAAATTTTGATAAGTAACCAGCTTTTTGTTTTCTTATAGTTTTTGTTGTAAGCATGTTGATAAAATCAATATGATTGGAAATAATTAAGCTATGGTTTGTCTACGGCGTTCATCGCCGGCGATGACCGCCGGGGTCAGCGATCATCGTCGTAGGGGTGGTTTGTTTACCGGCGTTCATCGTCCTCGACACTGTTGCTATCCATAGTTATAGTTGGCCATGTCAAACAGCTCGGTGTGGTGGGGGGACATGGAATTTGGAAATTTGTTAGCTTTCATAACCTCAACATAGCCTATAATATTATACTCACTCACGAGAAAACGCTGACAGGAACAAAGGAAACTCACTTTTGGTGAACTAAATGTTAAATGGATCGATGAATAATAAAATAATAAAACCGGTAATAATATATCGAAAATATTTTTACTAATAAATCAACTGGTAATTTTACTATATGTTACATAAATTATTGTAATTACAGATAACAGTGTTTTCTAACAATTTATCTACCATTTGGCACACATTTTCTTTTGTGTAGCTATCTTTATGGTCCTTTAAGCTCATATCATACAGGGCAATGTGTTTAGACAGGAAATCTATAACATTTCGTCTGCAACTTAGGAAAAATGACAGTACTTTCTGCAAAATGGCTGTCTTCTGCTTTTCTTGACCTACTACATACATGATAATCTGCGGCGTTCATCGCCCTGAATATGCCTCAGAAGCAACTGCCGGCGGTCACCGCCGACCCCGGCTGTCATCGCCGGCGTTCATCGTCGTAGACAAACCAGGTGCATTGATTTACATGGAGAGCAACAGGCAGCGATGACCGCCGGCGGTGATCGCTGGCGATGAACACCGTAGACAAACCATAGCTTTACAACACTGTGGCAACTACTGTTTATTTAATTTTATTGTATTTAATCAAATTTAGCACATCGGAAGATAATGAAACACGCCTAATCATTTACAAATAAGATGATTTATTAACAATTACATGATATGTGTAAGGTGCATAATACCGATTATTTTTTATTTTTATTATTAAAAATTATTATTATTATTATTATTATTATTATATTATTGACGCAATACGTTCATTACACTGAAAAATCACCAAGTATACGACAGCTTTAACTAGCATACGACTATTTTCGGACATTGGTACGACTGTTCTACGTTTTTGATCTGGCAACCCTGGATCTGAAATGGTTAAGTTCCTATGACGCTATGACATTTTCTTCACTTTCTTCTACTTCTGTTCTTTTTTTCATTGATGTTTTCAATTTCCATTTATTTTGTCATTTTTTATGTTCTATTCTTCCTTGAAGTTCCTCACTTTTTAATTTTCGATAGATAAAGGAAATAAGAACAGTAAGGAATATTAGCGAACTATTTTCTTTGCAGGGCGCTCTGATCGGAAGCATAACAGCTTTAGTGTTCATGGGTTGGATCGTGTTTGGAGCTCAAGCAGCACTTGCTAAAGGAACATTAAAGTATCCTAAACTTCCAACATCTGTCGAGAGCTGCTCTTACAACATTACAATGGAAGAATCTCATGTGTGAGTATTTTCATAAAAATAAAAAAAAAACGTAATCACCCAGTTATGTTTCCAATTTCACTTGATGTATCAACCTTCTGTTTTTGTTTACTGATGTACCGGCAATATATTGGTCAAATACGGTATTTAATATTTGTCAGTTTAAAAATTCATTATTCTTTGGAATAATTAATCAGGTGGTATTTAATGTTTCTGCTGTCGAACCCAACCACTTCTCATAACGGAGGAATCTATTTCTGGAATTTAGTTCCGTATCTAATAAGTATTTCCTATAACTTCTGACATAAAATTGGAATTTTCTATCGTATATAAATGAAAAATTATGTGCCTCTTAATAACAAGATAATATAATTTAAATGTTTTCATTGTCTTTACAGATCTGAGGCTCCGAAAGAGGAAGCTTTTGTACTCTTCAGGATATCCTTCATGTACTACACAATAATGGGGTTCGTGGTAATGTTCTTTGTGGGGGTTATTGTGAGCTTGCTTACGGAGGCGCCGAATATGGAAGAAATGAATCCTACACTATTCAGCCCTGTGATGAGGAAGTATATTATAAGTAAAAAGAAAAAATTCGAAATGAAAAATATTAATGATAAACAACAGTACAGTATAGCTCCATTGGATGAAAAGCATTGAAATTATTGCAGAGACTACCATGAGGAAGAAACATTTAGGGGTAGTCACTTCTGAGTTCCTGACATCGTTATCTAATCATATCGAAGATCTTCATTCTCTTGAGATGTCAACGTAATTAAGTCCTATTGTTGTTTTCTGTTTCTGAAGAAGACGATGAAGGATGCACGACCCTTTCAAATGAAAGTTGTTATATAAATAATCTGAGATTTTCCTCAGAAACATTAATTGCCATTTTAATAGCAATCTTATTTATTTGTACCTAATTTGAGATATGTTTTGTTTCCATGGCGTATTCAGATGGAACTGAGTACGATGATAGTGTTCACTATGCTCAGCATCTTCGCTGAATGCAAATTTGCTTAGGCCTATAGTGTTCTTCAACAATTTTCATCCAGTGTAGTGTAGGGTATTACTTAGGTAATAGAAAATCTTATGATGGCAAATAAATTAGTAAATCACACTTAACTGTTTTGTAACCTTCGTGTCTCATGAATAATTGTTGAATTTCATTATAGAATTAATAAAAATCATCATTCCCCCTTTGGTTGATAGTTGTGAATTAAGAAGAGGTTAGTATACTATTCACGAGAGTGCATTACAATAGCATTCAATAGGCCACGATACCGAAGAATCAACAAAAATGGAAGACACTTTATATTAAAAAACCGACCAGAACTTAGGCATCTCTTCTCCTAAAGAAGTACGTAACATTATTAAGGGCGACAAAAAAAATTAAATCTGTATACATGGCATTTCATATATTACAGTATGTTATACAACACATTATGTGATGTGCATTTCATTAACATATTTTTAAAAATCATTTTCGCCATTTCTCAGCTGATTGGAAAATGGCAACTGTCATTTCGACCTTCAACCTAGATTGCAGCTAACGTTCTGAAATTCTTTCAAGTTCCACTTCTAGAATATTTATAAAAAAAAACCTAACGGCAAAAATATAAGATTTTATTCCCGCAAGGATAATATTAACCGCCTAAATGAACATTTGGATTTCTAGCAAACATTCAACTCTTCACCAGTTATTTATCACTTGTTGCTGAGCTGATCATTGAAGCTTTCAATCAAGCAACTTACACATGCTCACAACTCATGGACTCTGAAAAGGCTTTCGACGGAGTTTGGCATCTTGGGCTAATGTACAAATTACAACAGATTTCCTGTTTATCAACTTGGTTCTCTTTGCTGATGACCAGAGCCCGGATTCTAATGACATGTCATCTTTTTATTGATGCTGCATAGACATTGACAACTTGTGGATAAATCCTAATCATGGTCTCTAGATTATAGAAATGCATTTTTATTAGGTCATTTTTTGTCATTTTATGCCATTATATATTTTTAGGGCATTTATTTCAATTTTAGGTCATTATTTTGTCATTTTCGTGTCATTTGCTTCCTTATTTAGTCATTTTCATGTATTTACATTGAGTGTATTAATTTTTTTTCTTTGAAGTGTTGTTTGTTTAATGCAAGAAGGAAAAATTCGGCGCTAAAGTGTTGATATGTCTCAGTCAGAAGTGAGAATCAAAGAAACGACAAAATTTCGTATTATATTACTATTGTTATTAGATTGACTTGGCACCAGAGTCTGCCACCTGCTTGGATTTGAGAGTGCAAACTACTGTTTACCCTCAATAAACAACAATATAATCCGGCAGACCACAATAGGATGTGCCGAATTTTGACTCGCCAGTGCTTCAGTGGCAGTAATAATTTCCGTGAGAAAAGAACATTCACAACATTACAGTTATTTACAGTTTTACAGTACAAACTAGTCTATAACTTTCTGTGTACAATAATAATTTTTTATAAATAAAATATAAGTTTTTAGGTCATTTTTTATAATTATTAGGTCTTTTTTTAAAACTTAGGGTCATTTTATAGGTCATTTTTCAAACAATTTTAGGTCATCAGAATCCGGGCCCTGCTGATGACACTACTTTACTTGGCTTCTCCTGCTCTAGATCTATGAGCCTTCCAATGCAACGTAATATCAAGTAACTACACTGATTCTTAAGTAAATGGAAAAAATGGAAAAATATATCACTTCTGTGTTCAAGGCTAAGACAACTTGCCAGCAGTAACCTGGGACTTTTTGAAACTCTTCTGCCTCGGGAAAATTATACTTGCTACCTTGGTACTACTTTGGACAATAAAATAACCTGGAAACATCGCATCAACAATGCTGCCAGCAAAGCAAACCAAAACATTTTCAAAATATTTCCTCTTATGAACAAAACGTGTATGCTGTTAATTGGTAATTCATCACTACTATAAAAAATGTTACTTTTACCTTTATCTTTTTTCAGACCTTTGCTGCATCTATACGCTATTAGGCTAAGCAGCCAAAACTTGCCTACACAAAATAACGCCCTGTGCACTAGAATAAACTGTTCTTATAATGTCAGAAATTTCACTTTTGATAGCAATCTGAAGATTTAATCTACCAGTTTGATAATTTAAGATACATCAGGCAATTTAGAACTTGTACGGATAACCATCCCCGTTATAAGATATATCAACGTTTACACCAAGAACAAAGATACAAAGAAAATTACTATAAAATTCCTCAGAATGTATTCTTCCAAATAGTTAACTATAGCTCTATTCACTCGAAGATAAAATAAAAATACAAGATCTGTGTTGAATTCAGCATTCGTCTTCGGTCAAGCTTAATACCAACAAGATTTGGAGAAAGGCACTTCAGCTCTACTCTCCAGAAACAATAACTACATCCTCAATATGATATGCGTTTATGGTATTCCTCTGTCTGTTTTCCTATTGGCACCAGTGATGGAGCATCTAAGTGGAGGTTTCTGTTACCTGGGTGAATTTTGTTACGCTATTCTCCGAGAGAGGGCAGAGTGATAGGTCGTAAGTCCATCGTTTCACAAATCCCCTCCGGAAACTGAGGCGTGAAAGGGCCGAGGAATTTTGTCCAGAGGCTCTTATTTTGACTTTGAGTTATTTTAAGTACCGTATATCTACGACACAGGTCCCCCAGCTTAAAGTACCTCCCGGAAGACTCTTTCCCGGGATTTTTCCGTCCTGAAAAATCCATCGACCACGGCCAAGTTAGATCCAGCGACCTTCGGATCTAGAAACGGCCGCGGCCGACTGCCACGTATATGGTAGGATACTAGAAACTAACTGACAGTGCTTAAGATTCGATACCATTCCGGAAAAAATATATATGAATATTGACTTAGAATCTGCATCTAATTCATATCGTTTCATGAATACTCTTAACGTTATCAGTGTACTCAGATCAACTTGAATACGCCATATACACATAACTGTAATCACAGTAATCTGGGAAAAATCTATAATATGGAATAAAATATATTTCTCTCGTCTTTAGGGTTTAATTAGAGTTAAATCAAATGAACTCACTGTGATTCAATACCTTGTCTCTTGATTGGAATTTTTAGCGCTTGGATTATTTTAGTAACATCAACACGTAATTTATTCTTGGTAAATAGTTTCCTACAGGACTGATTTCTATAAGACAGGAGACAAGAGTTGAGACAGCAGCTGAGAAATTCATAGTAGATAAATACAGGGTAAACGTAATGATAATTTGCTTTATTCTGAATTAAGTCATACCAATGGAATTTGAACTACATTTTAAGAATCGATTTTAAGGAGTACTAAAAAAGTTCAATATTTGGACATATGAACATATTTCGTAGGGATGTAAGAATTGAATATATGAAAGAATATAATACAACCGTCAACAGAAGGTTTATTCGTTTTCATTTTACTTTATTTGCCTTTATCCACTGATCCAACCAGTAACGTTGCCACGTTTATTCCCTCTTTCCGACCAATAGCACCCGTCATGTTTTTACTGATTATTATACATGCGTATTGAAACAACTAAGATACATTTGCTTCGGCCTTGCATGATATCGCGGAATTATGTTGTCCTTGTAATAATCTCTATATTTAATTTGCACAAGAACTGTATGTTTTATTGAAGAATAAATTATGGAAAGAAATTATCCCTTGTTATTTCCTTTTCTGAAGTAAAAAAAGTAGATTATATATACCGGTAATTCAAGTCGAGTAAAATATTGTTAAAGATTTGATATAAAATATTTCTCTCTGATAAATGTACTCACCTAAGATAAAAATGGCATTTGAATTGTCAGGAAGTGTCTGCTAAAATCTGTACAGTTTTAGACTCACTCCACCTTGTAAACATGAGAATGGTTAAGACAGAAACTCCTGGGACAATGGGCCTTGAACCCGGGACCTTCAGCTGTCCATACTGACGCTCTACCAATTCAACCAACCCAATCTTCCTTCTACAATTACCAGTAATAGTTGACCTCACTGAACGTATACTCATAGGAGAAATATCTCATCTGCCAAAGTATCATAATCTCCGGCTCGCGCTGTTAGCAGAACGTCACAATGGACAACTGAAGGTCCCGAGATCGTAACCAGATCCCAACATATTTTTTCTCGTAAATCTGTTCACTTTCTAATAAACTTTCTAATAAAATTTTGTCAACCTGAGTATATAATATTTAATGGCGTGTACTATATTTTTTCATGGTGGCCGGTGTCAACAATATGCTGTCGTCTTGGACGGGTTCATGTAATACTGTACAAAGAAACGAAGGGATGCAAGCGTTCGTTGCATGTGCATGTGTTGCATGGATCAGTCCGAAATGACAACACATTTTGTTGACACCAGCCACCATAAAAAAATCTGATGTATTTATTTTTGCTACGTCTGGCATTCTGACATACCTTAGACCACAAAATGCAAAATTATGGTGATATGAAATAAAAAGTAAGTAAACTAAGCCTAAATATCCGATTCTTCTCACAAATATTGGGTAATATGGTTGTTTGCAAAATGTGACTATCATCGACGGAAGAAATATACAAGTAAGTAAGGGGTGTCCATACCCCCAACTCCCGTAGCTTCGGTTTAATGAAAAGTAGGCTTAAAACCCCCGATTTTGAAAAAAGATCCCCCTTACGAACAATGGAATAACAGTAGGTATACTTTAAAACTTCTTCCCAAAGCAAATGTATTGTTTTATTTGAAATAAAAACATGTCAATTAAAAACTAAATTTACTGAGGCTACTTCTCATGTTATGTACATATCTGATAAAAAAATGATTGTACAATATATTCTAAGACAATTTTCAGAAGAACTGAGTGTTTTAAATTCTCACCTCAGTGATCGATTTCATGGGCCGACACTTGGTTACAAGTAATGCGTTTCGCTGTGATTACAACTTCAGGCCCACTAGTTGTACAGTATATTTTATTCACTTCTAAAGAATTAGAAGAGTTTTTATTACCTTTAGAAGTTTGTTAATAGTTGAAAAATTACTTCGAGTCCTTTTTACATTTGATGTGTTGTCCTTTTACTAAATTTCAAGTTACCATAATATGTAGCCTATTTTAGATATTTCACTTCCTGTACTACTTACTCAATATTAATGTATTAATCTTAATACATTAATCATTGTGGTTGCTGGTGGCCCTGGTTATTAAAAAGCGACCTTAAATAAATAAATGTTTTTAAATCTTGTTTTTTATTTTATTTTTAGCACATAAAATGATAATTTGGGTGCAGTCACTTTCAACCTTCCCCCACAAATTTAAATGTCACATTCTGCGTCTTAACCCCAGTGGGCACCCCTGAGATGTCTGTGGATAAACTAAACTATTATTTTATCTTCTTCAACTTTCTACTTTTATTATAGGAACGAACTGCAGGGCCAAAAGTATTAAGAATGTAAATACGCATACCTTGGAAATGCGTTCACACACCCACAATATGGACTCAAGAAGCTGTCTGATCCAATTCAAGCAGTTTGTCACACTTAAATGGAACAATTTTGTGTCATCAAGTATAATCAGATCTTAACCTTGACTGATTTTCATCAGGACTATGAAAGACTTTGCCATTACTCAAATTGGTTGTGTTTCTAGATCATGCTGCGGTCGGTCGTTCTTATGGTGTGGTGTGTGTTCATAGGTAATATATTTCTTCGATACTAAGAAAACGGCGTTTTGAAGAGTTAGTATCTATCTGACGGGATATGAATTTACTAATGTACTAACTACACTTGGTAAGTCAATAACCTATGCTAAGATGTTCAGAAAGCATACTCTTAACAAGAGAATACTCATGATTTAATAAGTATGCCTATAATGAAAATTATGTTTTTTATTATAAGAGGTAGACACTGATCTCAGAGGTACATACATATTCATGGGTGAATAATTTTGATTTTGATTTTCGTTATGTTACTATTACTGACTTTTAGTTTTATATCTGAAAACATTTGAAAACATTTTTTAAAAACCTATAAAACTGATCAAGTTTTACAATAAAATGTGTTAGTGGTGGTTCACTGACGATTTCCTTTACCAGAACAATGGGCACATTACAGATGTAAGTTGCTAATGACAGTGAGCAATTTGACAAATGTAGGCAGATATTTAACAAGTAATTTTTGGTCGAACATTAATAACAGATTAATTACATAGGTTATTATTACTGTAGTTTAAACATTTATCTTATCTTAATTACTAAAGAATTAGAAATTTTTAGTTTTTGACGTCTTATTTAGCCATTTTTAGGTTTTATATAATTGGATTATGTGTCTGCCATGACAATACAGTGGATAATTATTTTGAAATGTCACATTTAGCTAACAAGGAACAAAATAGTTTAAAACCTAAGAATCCGGGACCTACATATTAACATATGGACATCGCACTGTACATTTAAATATGGCCACAGCATGAAGGGTAAAATGTTATATCATAACATTTCTTTTTACTTTTGTTTTTAGTTAAGCTATGGATTCCAGAGAGGAAGATACGCAAGGGGAAGTGAGGCTGCTCTTTGGATGGTTCGACTGCTTTATATTCGGACTCATGCTGGCTTTGTCAACAATGATCGGCATTTATTTTGGTTTCTGTGGTAAATCACAAGATTCTCCAAAAGAGTACCTGAATGGTGGCAAAACAATGAGTATTCTTCCAGTAGCAGTCTCACTCGTTGCCAGGTATGTAAAATTACAGTGTAGAGCTAACTTAGTTTTATAATGTAAAATATTCCGAAAACTAAAGTAAACTCCGTGGCGCTACATTCCTGAAGGGAATCCTGCGTCTTCTGTCATAGGCAGTTGGCAGGGTTGAGGGACATATGGTCAGTATGGTGACACCCACGGACGTTAATGATGGTTTTCATGACCGGAGCAACCACTTCTCTATCAAGTACAGTAGCTTCTCAATTTGAATCACGAGGCTGAGTGCTACGCGCTCCAGAAAAATCCTAGGAAGTACCGAGGATCGAACCCGAGCCTACGGATCTGTAGTCAGCGACGCTAACCACAAGATCACGCATGTTCTATTGTTTTGATGAAAATGGAAATAAATCTGAACAGATTATTTTTTACAGACGTAGAAAAAATTGAAATTACTGCTTGTTGCACATATTAATTAATTAATTATTATTTTTTTTTTAATAATCCACAAGACCGTTGAGTGTATTTCAGACTAGCTCGGAGCAAAGAATTTGAATAAAATAAATCAACTGAAAAATGAAGCCCAATTTAAACATATAAGCCTTAAATAAACTTAAAGAAAACAATATTTGGTCATGAATTATAATGCGATAATTGAAAAATTTCCAGTGTAATCTGTTTACTTATAGGAATGTTATTTGGCAGTTTTGTAGTTCTTGAATAGACGATTCGAATATTAGATTAAATGAACAGGAATATTATCTTGTAGCAATCGATGACATGCAGTTCACATGTTCTGCCAAGATGACACAAGTTATTCACACATTTAAATATAAATCAGTTGAGATTTTAACAACTTGAAATTTGATGGCTTAGGTTATGAGAAAACTTATTTAACTTTTTTCAGTACGCTATCTGGGATCACTGTCATGGGAGTGCCATCGGAAATATATACGTATGGGACACTCTACTGGGCCATCTCTATATGCGGACCAATTGTTGGACTTATAAACAACTACATCTACCTTCCCGTTTTCTACGAACTACAACTTACTTCCGTATACGAGGTATCATTCATATAATACTTTTTCTTATGTGAAATGATTTCAGTCAAGAAGAAAGAATGCTTCATGTCTATAACTTTATGAATGGAGACATTCTTCTCGGGTTTGCAGCCAGGTGAGAAGTTTGTAGTTATTTGGCGTTTCAGAGGCTGACCCCAGAGGATGGAGGTAGCGTCAGCCTCTGAACCATCAGCCGAACTTATCTGGCAGCAAACCCGAGAAGAATTTTCGCATATTTTACGCCAGGAAAGCCTCAATCATATAAGTTTATGAATGTTACAAAATTTATGCATAACTTATAATCTGACTCTATATTGCTCTAACACACACAATGATATTTAGCTTACTACATAGTACTTCGTGGAAAATAAGTTATTCTAAATTAAATTACAAAAGTAGGCCTATGTTTTAGCTAGGAAAAATAAAACGATATCCTCACAAATCTGCCTACCAGACAAAATTATGCCTGTAGAATGTTTAATACTCTCACCTAAAAACTTCAACATGCTCAACAAAAACAATATTCTGTGGTTTCACGAACACGTGTCAACCTCATCATCACTATTATCGAATTTAATCTGCAAGTGAGACAACTAAGAATGGAACAGGCCTAGAGATATAAGGGAGAGAGCATTTTATTGGAGGTGTATAGGTATCAATCGGCCGTGTCCTCCTCTAGATCCGAAGGTCGCGGGATCAAACCCGCCCTTCGATGGATTTTTCAGGACGTAAAAATCCTGGGCACGGAGTCCTTCGGGAGGGACTTTAAGCTGGGGGGGGGGCCGTGTCGTAAAAGAACTCCAAGCCTAAATCAGAGCCTCTGGACAAAATTTCTCGGCCCTTTCACGCCCACGTAATACCTTAGATTGAGAGGTGATGGGCTTACCAACTGTCCATCTGCCCTCTCTCGGAAAATAAACTTAACAAAATTCACATAGGAAACAGAAACCTCCACTTGGAGGCCCTTCGCCCCAACATAGGGGATATAGGAAAACAGATACAGATTTAGATATAGGTTTCAGGTGTAAATAGGGTGGTGTATTTAATATTGTTGCATGCTCGATAATTGTGTGTTTGCGGGTTTTGTGGCGAATCTGTTGATTTGCTAGCGAGTTTGTGTTTCTACTTGTACATAGTTATAGAACAGACTGCCTAATAGCCAGTGGAAAGAATTACCGGTAATTGGAATGTGTATCTAATTTTAATGAAATAAACTGCCTAGAAGGATAGGCCTATAACAATAAAGGATAGCCTTCCGTCCTAAACATGACCAATCGTTATCTAACGATCGTTTGTGCAGAATGAAATAAACCTGCTTTTACGATTCAATTCCCCTCCCTATTATAATACCCCTATGCAATCTGTTTTTGCAGTACTTAGAGAGGAGATTTGACCAGAAGGTTCGGATTATGGCATCAATGCTCTGTACCATCGCTCTACTGCTTTATGTTCCCATTGTAGTCTACGTACCAGCCCTGGCGTTTAGTCAAGGTAAGGCTGATTACTATTTATGCAGAATTTGTTTAAAATAGACCATTTTTTAATCATCACAATTCTAAAATGAATTTTACTTCTTATCTGTCTATCGCTGATCCGATAAACACAAAATACACGCCTTCGTCTAAATGTCTAGGATGACAGGAGGAAGAAATTTTATTAAGTTTCAGATACTGAATGCACGTTAAGCCATTTAACTTATTTATTGTTGTAGCAGGCATCTGAATCTACTTAATAATGTTTAATATTCTTAATGCAAACCTACAAATCCTATGCTGAAATCGGATAACAACAACAAAACTTCTTTATTATATCATGGGATGGATATATATCAGATATCGAATTCCAAAAAGTATACTATAACTAATTTATAAGTAAATTAAAAAAGAATCTATTAGGGAATATGAAATTCTAAGTTATAAAGCATTAAAATGTCAGTTATAAACTGCTATTAAAACTTTGGTTATCAGTGTATTTATATATATATATATATATCCGCTGCGAGCTCAAATGAGAAAGTAATAACAACTTTTGCAATTGTAAAAACGGATGTTTACATTAAAAAGAAATAAGATAGCCTATATAAATATATTTTTAATGAAGGTACTCCAAAATGTATAAGCATTACTCAATGATAACTTAGGCCTACAATAGGCTAATACACGTTTCCTTTAACTTCCATCATCTTCAATTCTATAAATAACAATTTGGTAAATCAGTCCGATATAGAAGAAGTGCTTACACAATTTTTTGAAAGCCTAAGTTTAATTATGAGGAAATAAGTTGGCAATTGACTTCAAGATAATATTGTGTTCCTGAGAAGTTTGTAGCCAAAGCACTATATAAATACTATTTTAATAGTTCAGTTAGCTTGCTTAAAATACTTTGATAAATTAAATAATTTATTAGAATTCTTTCTAAAAAATGTTTACTGTTACCTCTAGTATGTTGAACTCAATTCATGCCCTCAAATCACTTAGAAAGAGGGCTTCTCCCAGGTAACTTGTACGTGAACTTGATTCGTCAATGCTTAGGTTTTAAGAGAATTTATACACTACCCAAGACTAATAAATATCTACTGATCTGACCTTCCCCGCACCACCGCAAACTTTGCATGATACGAGACAGTAGACTAAGGATAATTTATTTCTTCACTGTAATCTCTATTCTGTTTCAGTTAGTGGCTGGAATATCCATTACATAACACCTGTAATATCGGCCATCTGTATATTTTATACGATGCTTGTAAGTATATCAATTTGATTATTTGTGTCCATTATTCCTTTCATATGACGTTATTTGATATTGACCAATAACGTATGGCAATGCTTCGGATATATACCAATCACAGTCATTTATCTTACAATATACTTGCAAGGACTGAAAGAATGCTATTTTATCTGATAAAACGTCAGCTCGTTATAGTTGGTGCGACAGTGGGATGCGTAGCTATTGTCGCACTCTAGCACATCATTATTCGAACCTACTTTTAAGAGAAGACAGACATAGGCCTACTAGTTTACTTTAGGACTGGTTCTAGAGCGGACAATACCTAGCCATAGCACTGTCTGAAAAAATTCAGCGCCGACTAAACTGAACACAAGGTATCAATATGGAGTGATTAATACGTCATATATATGTATTGCTGCCAGAAAACAAGATAAAAATACATTATTTTATACAACATAACTTATTAGGAAATTGAAACTATTTAAATTTGCATAGAATAAAAACACAATTTCGATTTGGTGCAAGCCACTTCGTGCATTTTTATTCAGTTAGAATTTTAGTTTAAATTACTTAGATTCTGCCAGAAAACAATATAAAAATACATTATTTTATACAACATAACTTATTAGGAAATTGAAACTATTTAAATTTGCATAGAATAAAAACACTTCGATTTGGTGCAAGCCACTTCGTGCATTTTTATTCAGTTAGAATTTTAGTTTAAATTACTTAGATTCCGTCGCCTTGGGTGAGTCGGTAGCGCTCCTGCCTTCCACTCCGGCGGCCCGGGTTCGATTCCCGGTCGGGTCGGGGATTTTTCAGTAGTGAAAAATCCCTTTCCCGGGTTCAGGACTGGGTAGGTTAAGTCTTAGGTTAAGATAATGCACATTGTGCTCGATTCCTTAATTATTAACTACTTCTCATTTCTACAGTTGATAGCATTGGTTATTATCTAGTAACACCCTCGATAACTGACTGTTCATTTTTTATTATGCCGTGATCAGTAAGTTTATTTTAAACAAATTGCATTAGAAACATTATTATTTATATGATCTGATAAAAATTTATTTACGGATAATCGTCTTAATAAAACCCACTCGAGTTTCATCAGATAACGCTCGCGAATCTATCGATAAACTTGTAATCTCTCATGGGAATGCCTATGATAAATAATGTTCATATTGCTAAAGGTATTGTGTTCTTCTTCTAGTAAGTACATTTAGTAAGTATTATTATTAATGCCTTCTTTAAAATATTTTGTCATATTTTCTGCCAACTTACAATACTGCACAATGTGAAGTTGCACTCTATTTTTAAAATAAAAATAATAGAAATAACTAAGGAATAACAATTAAATGCAATACCTATGAATAATGTGCACATAAGTCAGTAAAGGAACATTGCGATTCCATAACAATTAAAACTATTAATTACCGGAGCAAAAGTATAGGGATGTACCATCCTTCCGTCAGAGATGAGGTTCGTACCTGGAACAAAACAAAATACAGACGTTACACAATAACCGTTCAAGTGAACTTATGTTTAGTCTTCTTGCTCAAGTACTTTCTTATAGTTTTGTGGAACACAATTTTATCATTATATATATATATATATTTTAAAATGTAGAATACATTTGGGAACGAAGGATTGATTAGTATTATTAAAGAACCACGAAGTTCTAGGTCATATTATAAGGACTCATATTCAATAAATAAGCACACCTTAGGCCTATAAAATAAACCTTGCACTTAGGATTAAACTAAATTATTTTAGTTCTCATTAGTTTTGCATGGGTTTCCGGATCTTGTACATACAGGCGAATGTTTTACATATATATATATATATATATGGGTGTGTTTATGTGTGAATGTATACGTCACTTGGTAAGGTTAATATAATTTTAACTCCTCATCCTACCGGCATCAAATTGTGCTATATTTTTCTCCTGAACTTGCCATGAGTGAATACAAGTTGGAATAATAATTATTTCCTTTGAAAAACCAGATAAACTTTTACGAAGATCTTAGCGAAGACTGAGTAATTCAATTACATATATTATGTAAGATAAATTATTGTTATCTACGAGTAATCTTGCATTTTATGTTCCACATAGAAGAATTAATTCATTGAATAACAGGTGAGCGGCTTTCTTCAAAAAAGTTGCCAAAAGACGCAGCATAACAATAAGTAACTTAGAATGAGAATTTATATGAACGAAAGCAATTTTACTTTAAAAAGGAACGATATTACTTATATCTCTTGATCTAAACACATCGCCACAGCAATTTTCAGTTTAATAATATTAAATTCAGCGAAAGGTTATTTTTTGAAAAGAATTAATTGTTTTTGGTGAGAAATTCGAAATAATGGTGAGTTAGGCTACTTATCGTATTTTATTTTTTAGGGTGGCATAAAGGCTGTTGTGTGGACCGACTTTCTGCAAGGTATGGTTATGGTTGCAGCAAGCATTGCTGTCATAATTCTGGGTATTATACACGTTGGAGGTTTCACAACTGTTTGGGAAAGAAATGATGAAGGAGGAAGGATAAAGTTTTTTGAGTAAGTGAACTTATTTTTAACGGATTATACAGTATACTGAAATCATACAGTAATACAGAGACCGGATGCGTTAACACACATCTGCTTTGCAATAAGGAGGAGGAGGATCAAAGTGAAAATTTAAACACATTATATGATAATATTGTAACCAATGACATTTCTTCATTTTGTACAGAATGAATCCTTCAGTATTTGAACGAATGTCACTTTGGAGTGTTTTGATTGGTGGCGTAAGTGGATGGGTAGGTTTCATTGCCGTGAACCAAGTGACGGTGCAAAGGTTTCTGTCATTATCAACATATGGCAAGGCTCAGAAGTAAGTCAGTCATTATCTATATATTTCATTTTCATTAAGAGTTATATGTACAAGTAATGTGTTTCCCATTGAACCCTCAACATAATATTTATGATAGGCCCAAGTCTGTCTGATATTCATCAAATCTGCTAAAACACCAAATTCACAGATAAAATCTTTGTGATACAATGTCAGATAATATAAAATAACATTTCTCCTAAAACTAGTACAACATACTCGTCACGATATTAAGTATTACTGTTCACTCAAGCTATAGGTTCTACTAGCATTTTTCTACGTATCTAGTATGAGTGTATATTCAAATGTTCCGCTCAATGTAACATTGCTGAATCAGCTCTCTCAGCGCATTGATATTAGTATAATTCCGCCTATTTCTGTGAATCCCCTTTCATCGGCAGGTGCAGATTTAGCGGCAGCATGACATCACAGCGTCATGTTAGAACTCAGTTAGCTCCAAGCATCCACGCATGAGAGACGTGCTGGATCGCTCGCGAGAATCCCGCCTATTTCAGACAATAGAACAGAGGTTTTCTATTAAGTCGCGAATAAATACATAATACTTCCATTTACAAGTATTATCGTGTGTTATTAATTAATCTACACTAATTACAGTAGATTCAGTGTTATCGGCTTCTTAGATCAGTCTAAAAGTTCGTGTTTCAGTGCGGCAACGTTGTGCAACCAAGCGTTCACAATAGTTCGGCTATAAAGTTCATTAGAGTCAAGATTTCAGTGTGAAATCATATTATAAGTAATATAGCGATCCTTACGATCAGTTTCATATATAATTTACATTGCTGGGATAATTAACGAGAAATTATCACCACGTGTGTATCAAGTTCGCGCCAAATTCATATTCCATTGTGAAGTGCAAGTGCACCTATTTCAGATTCATTATACATCTTATTACAGTGTTTCTATTAGTATTTCAAGTGCATTATTTACCTATATGTTGTGAGAATAAATGTTACATAGTTTATTACATGATACAGGTTTCACTCCAATATTACATCCGAAGATCCCTGTTCCAGCACCTGCGATACAAGTTCACTTAGCTCTACTCATTTTATTATTGTTTTAAGGCAATAATTGGTCCTCCAGCTCCAGAGATTCTTTCTAACATCCTTTCCCATCTTTTCCCTCTACGGCAGGGTCATAAGCCGCTCTTGTCCCCAACATATGGTCCTTATACCGGTGCCGGATGTAATTTGGACAAATCTCGACATCTCACACATATACGGTTTCATTTCGGTATTGCTCTACCAGCGGAACGGAATTCAGATTCCAATCGGTTTCTCGGGTACGCCCAATAGATCATAGCAACCGCGTATCGGACGTCAGAACTTCATACATTGAATTCATGGTCCAGCGGACATTAAGTTGCAGTGCCCAAGCCACTCCAAAGAAGCAGAAGTAAAGCTACAAGACATAAGCCTACAAGCAGTGAGCTGCAGTGTGCAGTGAGAAAAAGCTATCATCCAACGTGCAGTGACTACTAGCGGTGATCAGCAAAGCTCTTCAGAGCGAAGACATCACAGCATTCTACATTCGCAAGTATTTCTTACTACATCCAGCATGGAACAAGAGATTGAAGTACTTACGAAAAAACGGAATTTTATCAGACGAAAATTCACTTTAATTCGGAAGTTTTGTGATAGCATTTCAGAAGAGAGTGATGTGTTTCGACTTAAAGCTGAGTATGACAGTCTTCAGGAGCTATGGGTCAAATTTGAATGTTTACAAGCTCAAATTGAATCTCTCATCGAAGCCGAAGAGGAAATAGATTTTTTTTTTTTTTTTTTTTTGTGTGCCCACCCTTTCCCCCGGAGTGCCTAGCAATGAAGCCAAAAACTCCGGTCAAACCAAATTTTGTCATATGCAATACTATGAAGACGTAAGAAGCAATTATCAAGTGCTTAAAGCTAAAATTAGTGTTCTTATACATCAGCATGAACAGCCATTTCGTAGTGCAAGTCCAGTGAACAGTGAACAATCACAATGCAGTGGTACATCACATCACACAGTGCATTCCTGCAATACACAGAGCAGAATCATCCCACTACCAACTTTAGAATTACCTGTCTTCAATGGAGATGTTACAAAATTCAAACATTTTCATGATACCTTCAGCAGTCTTATCGTGAACAATGAATCTCTAGATCCAATACAGAAATTCCATTATCTTGTATCAGCTCTTAAAGAAGAAGCGAAAGTGCTAGTCGCAAATCTTCCTATCACCAGTGACAATTTCCCAGTAGCCTGGAAATTGATTTGTGATCGCTATAATAATACACGGTTAATAGCTACATCACATGTGCAACAACTGTTATCATTGCCAGAAATGAGAGCAGACAATGTGACAGAACTGAGAAATCTTCTGAACAGTTTTCAGAGCAATTTAAACGCAGTGGAAGCTCTTTCTCTAGAAGTTCCGCTACATGAAGTTCTTTTAACACAGCTTCTGTTAAACAGCTTAACAGACAGCACGCGCAAAGAATTCGAGAGTAAAATCGATTCACAGCATTTTACGTCTCTACAAGATCCCATACAGTTCCTAGAATCTAAAACACATACTTTAGAGATTTTAGCAACTTCCAACAACATGTCCAGCCCATCACCTGCAAGAAAGGTTGAGCTGAGATCGCCACAATACACTGTCCATGAGTCGCGACAGTCGTATGAAGGTACAGACAGATTATCTTGTACCTATTGTCAACGAAATCACAAGCTTTACCATTGTGATGAATTTAGGCAAATTCCAGTCAACGAGCGATGGAATTTCGTCAACTCTCAGCACCTGTGTGTCAACTGTTTCTCATCGAATCATAAGGTACAACAGTGCAAATTAGATTCCTTCTGTAGTTGCCAAGGATCAAAACACAGTCAGCTCCTGCATCGTGACATGAATAGGGTTTCTTCCCCTATGAAGCCCCACTTAACGACAGACGAGGAATCAGAAATGCATTCTTTCGTTGTCACGAGCAAATCTACACATCAGCAAATTTGTCCTCTGTGCAAACTAAACCACGCTTTACACAAGTGCCACAAATTTCGCAAATTCACCATGCAACAGCGATGGAGTTGCGTGCGATCCAAGAAGCTGTGTTTCAATTGCTTCTCTTCTAAGCACAAGGTACAAGAATGTAAACTAACGTCTTTTTGTAAATGCAGTTTCACACATAGTAAGTTATTGCATTTTACAACTAAGCAAGTTCAGTCCAAAGCATACGCCCTAACATGCTTTGATATCAGTCGAAGTCAACAGAGTACTTCACATCGTAGCAATTCTAAACAAGTTAGAATTCAAAACAACTCAAGCAAGGCCTCTTATCACATGCAGAGCAAACGCTTCGAGACAAATAGACCCAGTGCAGCGGTCACACCAGTTCGCAATAGCTTCGCTTCCTGCAAACCCAGGAACGAACATTTGCACACATCCCTTCACAATAAATCTTTCAACAGTCAAGGAAGATTTAGAGTAAGTGACAGTGGAAAGTCAAGATGTAAAGTAGATCCTTTCTACAGAGCTTTACATTCGCAAAGCAACACTCAGCAGTGTCTGTCTTCAGAGCGAAACAACACTCCGCAGTGTCTGCCTTCATCGAAAAACAACACTCAGTGTCTGTCTTCAGAGCGAAACAACACACAGCAGTGTCTGTCATCATCTAAAACCAATACCAAGCAGTGTTTACCATATTAAAAATAGTGAAAAGCTATACTTGCATCATCTGCATATATCCAGTCGGAGAGATACTATGTCAGCAAGAAATCTGATAGATAGCCAAAGCGTTACGCTGTGATATATGTAAGAAAGTAACTCTTTAGCACTGTTTGTGTTATAAACTCACTTAATGGTTATCCAATGGTCTTTCTCCATTATGTCAAGATACCATGTTATTAATATAAGATCATCAGCTGTGCACTGAATGATATACAGAAATCACCACGCATTTCTTCAACAAGTTCTACAAATTGTATATCAACAAGCCATCTGATCTACACTACATGTTCCTGATTCAGCTGTTGTGCACAAGTCGAAATCTTCACTTATGGATGCTACAACAACAGTTTGGATTCCAGCCATCATTCACCTAGACCTTCACAACCTTACGTGTGTTACCAGTCTAAATAGTGTAGAGTCAGTGCTTTTCGTGTATATAGAAGTGTTTTATTTCATTATAGCTTGCATTCCTGTTATATCCTTTTATTGAAGTGATACTTCAATGGCGCGGAGTTATGTTCACGCAAGCTATAGGTTCTACTAGCATTTTTCTACGTGTCTAGTATGAGTGTATATTCAAATGTTCCGCTCAATGTAACATTGCTGAATCAGCTCTCTCAGCGCATTGATATTAGTATAATTCCGCCTATTTCTGTGAATCCCCTTTCATCGGCAGGTGCAGATTTAGCGGCAGCATGACATCACAGCGTCATGTTAGAACTCAGTTAGCTCCAAGCATCCACGCATGAGAGACGTGCTGGATCGCTCGCGAGAATCCCGCCTATTTCAGACAATAGAACAGAGGTTTTCTATTAAGTCGCGAATAAATACATAATACTTCCATTTACAAGTATTATCGTGTGTTATTAATTAATCTACACTAATTACAGTAGATTCAGTGTTATCGGCTTCTTAGATCAGTCTAAAAGTTCGTGTTTCAGTGCGGCAACGTTGTGCAACCAAGCGTTCACAATAGTTCGGCTATAAAGTTCATTAGAGTCAAGATTTCAGTGTGAAATCATATTATAAGTAATATAGCGATCCTTACGATCAGTTTCATATATAATTTACATTGCTGGGATAATTAACGAGAAATTATCACCACGTGTGTATCAAGTTCGCGCCAAATTCATATTCCATTGTGAAGTGCAAGTGCACCTATTTCAGATTCATTATACATCTTATTTCAGTGTTTCTATTAGTATTTCAAGTGCATTATTTACCTATATGTTGTGAGAATAAATTTTACATAGTTTATTACATGATACAGGTTTCACTCCAATATTACATCCGAAGATCCCTGTTCCAGCACCTGCGATACAAGTTCACTTAGCTCTACTCATTTTATTATTGTTTTAAGGCAATAATTGGTCCTCCAGCTCCAGAGATTCTTTCTAACATCCTTTCCCATCTTTTCCCTCTACGGCAGGGTCATAAGCCGCTCTTGTCCCCAACAATTACAAATCACAAAAATCCCTAGGTTATAACACTGTCATATAACTTAATTAAAATGTTAAAACCTGGCAGGTCTATGTAAAGACCTACTTCACTGGTGTTAAAACGATGAGCATGTTTTACAGTCGAAGTAGGCCATCTTCAGTCCTTTATCAGTTGGATCTATATAACCCACATGATTCTAACATAAAGAGAACAGTAGCCGAAATCCAGAACAATGTGACATTTTGCAATATGGATGTGACTCATAAAGTCATTTGATATGAAATTCCCACAACATAAAACTTATACAGTAATTCATTACAATGATATCTTAAGAAAATTTAAAATACATGCATAAAAATAAGGCCTACATTTTTAAACCGATAAATTGCTTTCGGAACTGTAAGTACATTCTGAAAATAGATAGGTCAAATTTTCCAAATTTACCCAAGAAGACAGAAAACTGACTATCTGATATTTCCTTACATCAAAATATGTTTATTTTAAATTTAATGAATAAGATTAAAAGTATCATTACAACAGTACACGGAGGATGGAGCATAAGCCATGGCAAGTATTTTTTCTCAAACAAAGGCGATGGTACCATGAGATATGTGAGTGTAGCATCTCTAGTATATGGACGCATCATTTATTAGCATTGTGATTTACGGTTATTCGAATAGATGAACGTAGAATGGAAGTGAAGGATGTGAACAGCTTTCTAACACGAAAAGCGTCACTATCTAAGGGAGAAATGCCAGAGAATAGCAAAATGAGCTGATGGAAGCTTTGGGGAATAATGCCCATCTGCACCGAGCTTTAGCCTAAGGGATCATGGAGTGGGCATGTGTGCTTTCATCCTTCCAACTACCGCAAAACATTAGAGTGGCACGATGCAATCGCACATGGATGTTATGAGTGTCTGTTGCCTTTAGCATCCTACATGTAGTATCCATACTCTGTCCTTTCATTTGTTTATTTCAAAATCATAAAATGGTGGCACATTTTCAAAATAAAAAATAGTTGCCATGACTTATGACTCATCCCTCGTATTATGAACAACAACTATTAGTAAGTTTATACTATATGGGTCTGATTTATTAGTTTACAATTTCGACTTCACTAAAGATGAAATAACGAGGCATTATCTGTTTTCAAATGTCCCCATTTCTAACGAAGTAAAAGCCATGCTCGTAATCATAGAAAATGATTAATTTATTTATCTACTGAGAAACTATTGTGTTAAAAATATATAGGCTACATTAATAAACTATGTGCAAAAATAATTATTTATAATACTGCCCCGTTTTATCTAAGACGTATTGTTGACGTATTGAATCTAAGAGTTGAGATTATAAGGATTTGAGAGGCTTAGATCACCCAAGTGTGCTAAAATATGTAAATATAGTTCACAGGCTTTTCTTGTGATGTTGTTATATTGACTTCTCCTTTTAATTTTCAGGTCTCTAATATACTTCGTGATAGGGATCATATTGATAAAATCAATTACTTGTTTCATTGGACTTTTGATATTCGCCACCTATCATGACTGTGATCCAATTAAAACTAAGGTAGGGGTAGTCTATTTCTAATATTATTATTACTGTTATCGTTGTCTCTTACAATTAACGCCTAATTTAAGCTTTACATACCATAGAATAATTTATTTACATATTACTATCACACAGTAAAAATATGCTCTCCTTTACAAATACTGTAAAATAAAATCAGGTAAACTGATATAACAAAGTGTCAGATGGAGTTAATAGGTCATATTGCAGAAACTATTGAGTTTTAGAGGACGGTTTCTTGAGGAAGTTTGATAAGCATATGTGAAGGAATAGGTGGGATAGCAGAAAGAAATTACAACAAATACCTCAAATCGAAAGCGAGACGTGATATAATAAATTTACAAACAACTGACTGCATTGTAGTCAAGGCCCTCAATGATAAGCAATGCGGCGTAGTAGTTGCCTGTGATCTTTAAGTAGCGTTAATCCGTTACCGGTCAACCGATTTGGTCCAAAATCAACAGGCTTCTCCCACTGATGTTATAAGTGCGTATACAAAGTGTCATGAAAATCCGATAAACCGTATTTGAGTCATCACGCGTACAGACCAACGGACAGACGGAAAGACATTTTCCCGTCCACCAGATAATGTCATAAAATATCATTGTGGCACTTAATAGAACCAAAAAATGTTGTTACACGGACACGTATGTTTGTACAACACAACGTTGTTAAGTGCCAGAGAAATTTTGAGGGTGATTCAGAGTTGCCTCCTATCTGAACCCAAAGTCGGGGATTAGGCCTCTTTCTTTTGGTAAAAGATCGGAACTTTTTCTGTAAACATGATTAAGCATAATTATTACCTGAAATTGATAGCACCACATTTGACGAAAGAGAGTAAAATATGTAAATTTACATTTTAGTATTTAGTTTGGTATTTAAAACGCGAGATTAAAAAATTTTGTTTTAAAGGATATTAGAATATATATTAATTTTAGAAAGAGAAATTATATAAAGAAGATATTTTGACATGAATCAATGCAACTTCAACTCCGGAATACAAAACACAATGTGGCATATAAAACTTATTTATCCACCAAAAACTAAATTTGTACTGCTCTAATAATACGTTATTAACAATTTTGTTGTTTTGCAACGAGAGTTTCGTGAACAAGATTAGTATTAACAATAGAAGAATACATTTTTCAGTCGATGAATTATTACTCAGTGAGTCACCCACACGTGAACAGAAAGGTTTGCAGTCTCTTAGCTAAATTGACTCATCAATCTATAGGCCTATGCTGTAATAATAATTCTTACAGCGATTAATTGTTTTATTTCAGGCTATCTCGAGAACAGATCAGTTGCTTTCATACTACGTCATGGACATAGCATCGGCTGTTCCGGGTTTACCAGGTCTCTTCGTAGCAGGCATTTTCAGTGCAGCTCTCAGGTAATGGATTTATAGGTGAAGGTACACATGCGCGAAAAATAAAATATCTTTAAAATATGCCGATAATGGGATGAGATACATCATGGTGCAGTTGGTGCAGGTAGCGAGTTCGTTTCCCGATGATCTCATTCAGATTTTTCAATTGCCCTAATCCTCCTGATGGCGCTATGACCCCAGGGTTGACTCAGCCTTTAACAGAACTGAGTACCAGGAGCGCTCTTGGGAGTAAAAGCGGTCGGTGCATGAGGCTGATAATCTTTGCACCTTCATATACTGAAAGTATAAATATCTGGGACTCTTAACCTTGTAGAACCTTAATAGCCTTTACGGCCTGAATAAGGAATACTTTAACAAACTCCCGATTATTATCCATAGTGTTAAATGGTTTCTGCAACACCGGAGATGCAAATTTTGCAAATATTAGGTATGTATAGGCTATTGTGATGAGCTTCCAGCGAGGTAGCTATGGACAAAGTAAAAAATTTTGCACATTGTACACGTCAAATACATAAGAAATTATAAACATACTACAATAATTAAATTATACTGCTGTGATCAGAGTAAAAATATTTTTAACAGAATAAAAGCGGTTATCTAGTAGCCATTTGAGAAGAGAATTTTTAAATTCAGTAAAGCGATTAATGTAACACTGCTGGGGAAATTTATTAAACATAGAAATGGCAATGGAATTAGACTAACAAAGTCTAAAAACTGATAGCCTATAACATATGGTTCAACAAGATTAAAATTCTTCCTAGTAAAAAAACCGTGTACAGAAGATATACTCTTATGGATTATGAAATTATTTTTTATATTTAATAGACTTTTATATATAATCTACAGAATGTTAAAAAAAGGGCAAAAATCAACACGAAAAAGCTTTTGAAAATTTTCACTTATAGTAAGGGCCTATAGATATAATTATGACTGAATAAACTAAAGTGTCCTGCACGTTTTTCGAATTGCTATTTAAAAAAGCCAATTGTTTCTGTTATCTCGTGTTAAAAACTCTTTCCTTTCTTCTACTCTAAAACTTAAGGCCCACTCAGAAAAGGAGAAAGTAAAGAAGACACCAAAATGGTTAATCCGTCCGCGGATAATCGGGCGTTTACTGTGTTTCACTATACTGATCATAGAATAGAATACAAAGAATTGTAATACGTTGTACACAACTGTTGATTTCACAAATTACAGTTTTATTTTGTATTCATCCCCTTGTGAAACACTAAGTTTAGTTAATACATGAACAGAAATCGTAATAATTTGAGGAAGTTATATTTGGTTAATAAACAAAGTTACCACACGTGAGTAAACCATCTTAGCCGTACCTATTCGATTGTAGACTTTGGTTTAGTTTGAAGAAAATCTAGGTGAAGTATATACTTTGTTTAGATGGAATAATCCAAAATACATTTTGATACACATAAATTAAGAGGTAACTTAAACTTCTAAAGTTTTATAAATTAAATGATAAATATACGATTATTAACTGAAATAATTAGCGATATGTATTGTTTCAGCACCATGTCCAGCAGTTTGAACTCGTTAGGAGCTACGCTGTTTGAAGATTTCATTCGTCCATGTGTAAAAAGTAAATTGTCCGATAAATGTGCCAGCAATATCATCAAAAGTGTGGTCGTAGTCGTTGGATGCATTTGTGTTGTCATGGTATTCATTGTTGACAAGTTGGGCAGTGTATTACAGGTAAGATAACGATCGTTCTATGCACTCGCACCTTTTGATTGCATTGCATGCAACTTTGCGAAGTTTGTTTGTTACGTGTTTCTATGATACTGATTAAACCTGGGTGTGCTTACATAGGAATATGTAGGGATGAGTTTCGAGACCTCCAAAACTTTCGAGAAACTGGTTGCGCTAAACTGGAAAATTCAACAACCACAGTCAAAGTTCTACGAAGTAATACAATGCCGCCAACATTTGAGTGAGTACCTGCATACTCTGCACAGCAGGTAGCAGAGTAATTTATTTACGGAATAACAAATCCAGTGTGATATATTGGCTCGGTGCTTAATTCCGTGAATAATAATAATAATAATAATAATAATAATAATAATAATAATAATAATAAACTTTTTGAAATGTTAGTTTTACCGAGAGCCTACGGCAATAATAATATTGTACAATATTGTAATATTATAAACAATAATAATTTTGTACTTTCTGATATTGTTACCATATGACGGATAAGGCAAACATTTAAACCATATTTTGAGTGTCCTTTGTAGTTACTGAATGCTTACAACAAAGTAGGTGGTGGATTCACTGTCTTTTTAAATAATATATCTACTGTTACCTCCGACTAACATCAAATTTCTCCTTAATTCGTTTTCATAACACATAATTATTTTTTTATATCAACAAGTTAAGTTATTAGTTTTAATAAATACTAACGTAGTTATTAGTATTAATTTGTATTATTTTCAGAATAAAGAGATTTGTTTTCTAACGCATATTTTGCCTTAAAACGAACATCTGTCTAGCATACTGGGAGACCCTGAAGGACCAGAAATCATAACATTATTCTTTACATTTAACTAACTGTTAAACCCTATTCAAATCATTTTGTTCTGTATATATATAATAATTTGCACATCGAAAAGATTAGAATAAACTAAACCATTTTATTTTATTGCAGCTGGCTATGAGCACTTCAGGGGTTACATCTGGTGCTATGCTTGGATTGTTTACATTTGGAATGGCATATCCAAGAGGAAACGCGAAAGTAAGTTCAAAATGGATGATAATATTCGTTTTTTTATTGCCCTTATAGGGTCCAATTATTCATTTAGAAATAGGCTTTAGTTAAACTCAATAAATATAACACAGAACTCTGAGAGGAAATCAATCCTTAGAAGGTTTTCCGCCTATATACTAGTGTTATCTTACCACATTAACGAATCTAAGTCCGAATTTGCCAAGATTTGTGATGTAAATATATATAATTTTATTATAGATTCTTGTACATAGTTTAATAAATTTACATAATTTATTATATCCCTTCTTTACTCAAAATTGTAGTTTAAAATTTTTACACTTATTGAGTTAGATTAAGGGAGAGGTAAAACTACGAGAAAGAAAGAAAAGAAAGAGTTAGATTCAAAGTTATTTTTTAAACTTTGAATCTAACTCAATAAGTGTAAAAATTTTAAACTACAATTTTGAGTAAAGAAGGGATATAATAAATTATGTAAATTTATTAAAGTTATTTTTTAAACTTTGAATCTAACGCAATAAGTGTAAAAATTTTAAACTACAATTTTGAGTAAAGAAGGGATATAATAAATTATGTAAATTTATTAAACTATGTACAAGAATCTATAATAAAATTTGATATATTTACATCACAAATCTTGGCAAATTCGGACTTAGATTCGTTAATGTGGTAAGTTAACACTAGTATACAGGCGGAAAACCTTCTGAGGATTGATTTTATACTATACTAGTTGAAATTTAGCTTAGCTTCATAATGAAGTTTATTAATAATCTGAGAGGAAAACCAATACTTGGATAGCTAGCCAATTCTAGGACTGCCTTAATAACACAACCTGCCGATAAATCTACAAGACACTTTTGAATAACAAACAAGAAAGTGAAAAGAAATATCAGCTTATTTTACAAAACGAAAATAGGATAGCCGACCAAACAAGATTTAATTTATTCTCTATTCGATCTTATAAAAATTATTCTGTAAAAATGTTCAATGAGTCACGAATAAATTGAAGTCCCATAGGCATTGTCAAATTTAGCTATATCCAAACCGTCAAACAGTAAAGTTAGCGATCACTCGACGAGCATAAAAAGTCAGACCAAATACTTCACAACTTAAAATTTGACACTTATTTTTTAAAGAGACATGTAGGGTTCGTATTTTCTTTTCTGTATCAATTTCCTTAATTTGGCCTAAGTTCTTCTGGAACCGTACTGTAGGGTTCAGAATGAATCCCTTGCCTTGCTTCCTGCTTATTATAAAAATGTCTGTTCTTTTGATGGAGCCAATGGTGGAGCACTTACTATTTTCTTCAAAAACCTCGTACTTACCTGCAGCCCTAAACGAGTTAGCAATGGCTGTCCATATCGTGTGCTAGGCCTATCTATTGTTTCTCAAAAGTTTTCCCTTCGCTTATGAAGTTAAGCACATGAGCGATGACGCCATTACTGAAACAGCCTTACCTTTTTTAGATGTAAATCTACAAAAAAAGATTCCCTGATGATGGTTCCATGTAACCGAAAGGCCTAGGCAAAGTATAACAAACTTTAATTATTTTATTAATCGAGCTCAATGGTAAACCGACATGACTTTTAACCTTTCCACTGCTTGCTTACTTACTCATTGGCAACAGACAACTCCAAGACAGGAATATTATCAATTTTATGGAACCCGGAGATTCATTGCCGCGCTTATCTGAGCCCTCCATTCAACACTATTCTGTGCTAACTCCATCCACTCATCCATCGCAAATCCTACTTCCCTAAAATCGATTCTAATATTATCCTCCCAGCAACGTCTAGGTCTTCCCAGTGCAATTGGTCTCTTCTCTTCGGTCCTCCCTGTCAATATTGTTTAGATATGTCTTTCCTCCCCCATGCGCGCAACATGCCTTGCACATTTCATCCTACGTGATTTAATAACACTCAATTTATTCGGTATAGAGTAAGCTACAGGTTATGAAGCTCGTCAGTATGCAGTTTTCTACAGTCTACATCTCTCTCTTAGATCAAAATATTTTCCCTAAGCACCTATTTTCGAACACTCAGATTAAACCTTTTCCATACTAGTGTAAATGTGTTAATTCGAACATTTGCTAAAGAAGATATACAAAGTTAATAGAGCAGTGGTTTATCTAAAACGTGAGGAATCTTATTCCATTGTTAAATTTATTATACACGGATGTAAAATATTGAAACGAAATTTGTTTAGATGATTTCAAACATAGAGCTCACTGGTGGTTTCACTTGATGATCTCTTATATACTTCTAAAAATTCAGCTCGGAAAGTTCAAAGGTTTAATATGTTGTTCCATGTTGTTCAACTTTTCCTTTTCCAGAACATTACGTACTGCGGACAACACGCGGACAACACACACACATAGCTACATTATGTGTGTATAAATATATATATGTTTTTTTTATATTCCGTGATTTGCTTTCACTTAAGATAATACAAACAAAAATTATGAAAGATCTGTGTAGATATTTAGTATGGAACCTTAATGCTACCATTCTGCAGCAATATTCCAACTTATTATATATAACATATAAATTAGAAAAGTATATATAAAAAATTGTATCCTGTATAATTGATATGTTTTAGTTTATTAATTCATTCAATATCTTACAAACGCCCTAAACTTAGAAATACATAGCCTAATTCAACCCACCCTATCGTTGTTGCTAAATATGTTTCGGTATTCAAATATAACGTAGCGTATATACCAAATAGGACTATATGGTATTTCAATTAAACCTCAAACGTGGGTTTTGTGTAATTCCGACGGAAACGGTAAATACAAAAATAAAATAAAATAAACAATATAATGGTTGATAAATGAATAGTGCAGTTTTCGATGGGTCTAATTATACATAATTTGTTGTGATTATTGTACTTCGAAATTCAAACACAAGAAACATTTAGGTATGTTTTTTTTAATGAAGCTAGATCCCAACCTGAAAATTATCCTGGAAAACCGCGAAGTTTAGCCATTCATTATAGGTAATGAATTGATTTCTTACAGGGAGCTTTAGCAGGGAGTTTGTGCTGTCTTGTCATAATGGGATGGATCGTGTTTGGCTCCCAGATGGTTATTGCTGAGGGAACATTCAAATACAAGACTCTGGCAACGTCATCGCATGGATGCCTGAATATTACAGTAACCGAGACAATTACGTAAGTTTTCCATAATAAAGGTATGTCCAGATTTAACTAATGATGCAGGTCTGCTTATTATGAGTCTTTACCGATTTGTGAATGCATTCGGAGAGGTGGAGAAAATTTCTTCGGAAAATAAATATTGTTCAAGGCCCTGAAAATGCAAGGCATGGAATCTGGTTCTCCGTTGAATAAAAAAACAAGAAAACATTTACGTCCGCTTAATAAAGAGAGGTAAATGAAATAGAAGAGAGATTATGAAAGCATCAGAATCGAATTATGCAAGAAGGAAGGTGTCCGTGTAGGCCTAAACGCGAATGTACTAAGACAAATGTGTGGTGCTGAAAGAAAGGCGCTTCTAGCACCTGCTACCTGTGGCCTGAATTTATTATACAGATTGTGGATTGTTGTACGGCCTGGAACCTTTAGTCTACACATGGGAATCGTTCTGCAAATTGTATTTGCACTTGGCGAGCTTACTGCGTTAACACAAAAGAATCATACATAAGTATACAATAAGTAATAATAAACATAATGATCTATAATTGTGGCTAACTGAAGAACATAATAATAAATAACTCGTAACAACTGCACTACACCGACTCACACTAAACTTCCCCACATCACGATGAACGCAATATTGCACAGCAGAGAAGTCCAGCGTCAGTGGCATAACCATTATCGCAGTAACGGAGGGAAACACATGTCCACACGCCCAGTGGAAAAACACGTATTTGGTTCATAGTTCGTTGGGTCTCCTTTTAGTATTAAGGAGGCATTGAAATGGTATAGAGAAACAAACAGAGCTGTATTTTTTTATTATAATCTAAAAGACACTAGTAATTTTTCAAGAAAATTAATAGGAAGCAAAGAAAACCATAATAAAAAATATAAATGTTGCTTTTCTTTAAATTAAAAAATGTAAGTCACATATACATACACAATACATACACAATGGCATATTCTAACTGTCCTTTGAAGTAGAATCCCAAAGAAACCACCACCCGCTGCCAACGATGTGGAAGGCGCGAAATACTCTAAGCCTTACCACGATAGAATCTTCTGATATCACTCTCATTACCATGACAATGTTTTCACGTGTTCGAAAGAGTGTCCCTCATAATGGCTCCATCAGTTTTTGTGTGCGGTCGAAAGCACATATAGGAGGCCTTTTATTTATTACTTTCTACAATTAATACAAATTGCCTGAACTGAAAAAGTACAGAAGAAACGAATTAACAACAAATTTATAGACCTATAACAAGAAATAAAAAATATGCAAAAAATAGTAATTTACAGAACTCTGTGCATTTAATTAATTAACAATGATTACGTGGTGTAAAAATGAGGACAAAACATTTCAATAGAGCCTTTTATCGCTGAAATGGGTATATCAAAATGAACTGATTTACATATTATAATTAAAGGAACAAAATTTGTATGGAATGATTGTTTTTAATTTGCACTTTTATTCTATGCTCTTAGAACCTCTATGTTGTTCAATATTCATAGTTTAAACGTTAGCATTATATATCATCATCTTCTAATTGCATATTTTGAAATATTTTGCCTAACCTAAAATTATCATGGAAAATAGAGTAACTCCCGCATAATATACGATAAGCCTATATTAAAAGTTAGGCCAATGATAATTCAAAATGTGAAATTTTACAGCCGTTCAAAGTAATTTCCATATTACTTGCTAAGTAACCCAGAGGAATAGAAGGGTGAGTTATTTTCATGTACCATTGAAGATAAGGACCGTGAAATGTGATACAATCTGGTCTATTTTCCAGGGATGAGGTTTCAGAAGAGGCAGCATTCGTGCTCTTCAGGATCACTTTCATGTACTACACGCTGATGGGTGTAATCATTGTGTTCGTGGTGGGCATAACAGTAAGCCTGCTCACCGAGAAGCCAAATCTACAAGAAATCGACCCAGTCCTTTTCACCCCTCTGGTGAGGAAGTATGTGCTCAGAATGAGGGAGCAATCTAATGACCACTTACAATCTGTAGACCTACCCTCATCTAACTAACACCAACATTATTAATAAACTTCTTACTTAGTAGGACTAAGCCCCCAAAGTTATCAACTAATTCAGAGATTCTGTGAGTTTTTTTTTTAAATATAATAAATGAGTTTGATTAAACGTGGACGAATGTTACCCTACTCAGCTTTTATATATATTTTTTGTTCGACCATAGGCTACTATAATGTGCTTATTATAGCCTGTGTGACGTAACAGTAGCCTACTTTCATTACACCCAATGAAGTACAGATTTTAATTATAACACTTGTGGTGGTATCGATTATATCGAATGCGGAAGAATATTGAAGCTTTGAGAGCATCAGATGAAAATGTGGAATAAACAACCTATATTAAAAAAAAATAGATATATATATATTCTGTTTCGTGTTTATTTTAATTTGTATACTAAACTGAGTTAATTTAGTGTTTTAAGGTCCGTTAGCTTCAAGTTAAAATGACCAAGAGAAGCTTTGACTTACCAGCACACTATCAGCACCATCTATCTCAAAAGATGAGAACGACGAGAACTTACTAACAGCTAATTGCCTAGATCAGCCTCGTCTGTTTGTTTGATGAATCCACAACCTCAAAACTTAAACATTTTATTACGGTCGTATAAAAACAGTCGTATGCAAATTGCCTATAACGGAATTAAAACACCCGTATGAAAATTATTAAATTCATGTCGCTCATTTCATAAACATACTCGTGTCTTAATAAAAGTCATTATAGGTTCGTTGCATAATGTTGCACTATTATATAAAGCACATAGAGAATGACGTATAAATAAATAAAAACTCATTTTAATGGTGGATAAGTTATCAAATGGAGATAGCTTTCTTGAATTTCATTTTATAATTTACTTATCCCAATATATGCCTGCTATTTCCTACTTAGACCTTCTTACAACGATCTAAGATCAAGAGAGAAGAATCTCCCTTACAGGATGGATTAATGACGAGTAATGGAATCAAATGAGGAAGACCAAACCCCATTAGATAAATGACTTCAAGAAATTTGCAGGAAACTTATGGATAATAAGTCTCCATGAGAGAAATACATGGAAACGATTAAAAAGACAGTTAACACAATGACTCAAGACGCAAGACCGTATTGTATGGACAATGCGTTAACACTTGGTGCAATTCGACCTGAGGTAAAGTGAGTTGTGTAAGTAGGGTGCATAATAGTACCTTAAGTAGAAATATCAGTAGTTAATTTAGATAAGAAGGCGTGGTTCTTAGGATTTTCTATCCTGATGAACTTTAAATTGAGGTATTCCCACCTTTGCTTAAACGATTTGTGAATCTCTTCAGTGTAAAACTAAGCAAACTTTGGTCAGAGTCTTTTTAGACAGTGGAATGGGTAGATATTGTCCGCCGTAGAAGCGCTCTTAAACTAAACAAGTAAGTCTGTCTCACTCTAGCACATTAGTCGTAAGAGCGACATAGATATTCTTGATTACTCTAGAGCAAAGACTATCTACTCAGTTCGCTGTATCAAAATACTATGACCAAAGTATATTATGGTCAGGAAACTTCGAAATAATTCGCTTCAAAATACTACAATAGCCGGTAAAGCATACGAACAAGTGCATCGCAGGAATTGAATCACGTATAGCCTATATTATATCTTATGGAAGTGCTGTATGTAACTTAGGCTATATATGTGTACACATACAATTAAGTGGTTCTTCTGAATACACAACCCTTGTGGTGTATTACTTAAGATCGAGCTTGATGACTGACTGCTCGTGTCACATTCAAATTCCGAAACTTATTTAAAAATCAAATAAAAATAGCATTTTTATAGATCTTCAGTGATTCATGTTGTGAAATTTCTTCTTACTGTGTGCATTTTATTGTAATTTTAAAAAGCTTCTTTACTTTTTACTTAACATTACGTGTTCCAAGAATTCTTCAAGGATGAGACTCTACTTCCGTCCACACTTTATGCAGGAATTAAGGTAAAAACAAATACATATTTGTTGCACGCATAAAAAATAGAATAAAACAAGCATCTTTCGAATATAAAGGATGTAAGCTTTGATCATAATAGATTGTATAGGAATAGAGAAATAAAATTTTGTAGTGCATGTCTTTTTTCTGTCCTAGAAAGCGTATGTACCCCCTTAATATCAATCCCGTTATTCCATTATCTAGGAGTCTGCGAAAGGGGAAGAAAATAAAGGGTATTCGTTTATAAATATAAATCCATTAGTTTCATTTATTTTACTTCTAGGGTGCAAATATATTTTTAAAATATTCAGTGAAATATTCTATATTCTGTTTGCAATATTAGTACATCGACAATTTCACTGTTCAGTATGAGCTCCATATATTTAATATTGGATAAATGATATTTTTTTTCCTTTCTAGAGTTATTCTTTCATATGCTTATAGATATGTAGGGACAATACTCTCTCATTTACGCTCAAATAATCCTAGACCTAGATCGGGCTCAAATTCGCGAACCTCAGAAAGGAAAACCAGTGCCTTGTCAAGAATTTCTCGCAGGCCATTATTAGCTTTTAAGATAGTAAAATGTTCACGTAGAATAACTGCGATGACCACCAGTGGACATCTAATAAGAAAGTTTATCAAAACGTGATGTCAATAAAAAGAGTTGAAAACAAAATGAACAAAGAATTTGGCCCCATATAAGTAGCAATTAAAGTGGACCTAAGTCATAAATTTTCTTCAATTAATTTGCCCTGGCTTGTACGATATTATCTTTTCTTAACCTCAGAAATCTAAATTAAATCTGATCAATTTATTCATTTATTCAGTTTTTTGTATCATGCTGTAAGCAAATAACATTGTACCTACAATTAGGTAAGATCCCTGAATCTTATAAACCTGAAAATTGGATATTAATTATTAAATTTTCTTCAACCTATAACCTTAACAATAGAAAATCTTGACAACATACAGGGTGTTAATGAATAACACCGAAATATTTTACCTGTGTATAGAGGGGACATAGACAAGCAACTTTTATTAAGAGATTTTTGCTCTATGGATTCAATTTTTCCAGTTACAGCATAAAATCTCCCAGGGCTTGGCCGCCACTGACTTCTAACATTAGAAAGAAAAGCAAAACAAAGGAACTTCGTTGTTAAGACTGTAGTCAGTAGTTATGAATAAAAAAAAAGACTAATGCAGGGTGACCAGTAATGTGATTAGTCTGTAAATATTGCAGATTATGTAAACACTACATTATGATATAGCTGTTGAAAAATGATTAAAAATCAGGTTTTTATTTATCACTAGGAAGGCATGAAGTCAATTTAATGAACATTTTAACCCTATTTTGCTACATTATTGAGTTATGAGCACCTAATTATAATGACTTTAATGCCCTGCAGCACACACATTTTACGCCATAAAGCAAAAATCTCCTAATAAAAGTTGCTTGTCTAAGCCCCCTCTTTATACAGGTAAAATATTTCGGTGTTATTTATTAACACCCTGTATATGCGATAAAGCTTGTGTAACATGATTTGCATAATTCATTTACTGAAATAAGGTTAGTGAATCATATGACAGTGCTGTGTTTACATACAAATTAAAATAATTTTTCCTTGTTGTTCAATGTATAAAAAAATAAGGAAAATGACAATACCTGAAGTTAAAATTGTTTCCTGTTGTACTTTTATATTTTAATATACTACACCTACTGGGAATCTTGTGCCTATTTCCTTCAAGGAAAGAATTTTCGATTTCGATTTGTTTTCCGGAACTCAATGGTCTTCTCATGAACGTGTCCCATGTAGGGCAAAGGCCTCCTAAGAAGGGTTTAGCTCCTCTTATCTAGCACGGCGAGCTACTCCGCGCTAGTGAAGTTGTTTGTGATTTTGAACGTCTTGCACACTTGAACTTTAGCACTTAGTCTTGCGTATTGTTCAGGGTTTTCCCCAGTTCTTTCCACTCCTTTCTTCTTTTGGCTACCATGGTCCATTGTTGGCCCAC
Organism: Ectobius pallidus; assembly: GCA_964059195.1. Classification (NCBI taxonomy): domain Eukaryota; kingdom Metazoa; phylum Arthropoda; class Insecta; order Blattodea; family Ectobiidae; genus Ectobius; species Ectobius pallidus. The sequence continues at coordinate 110,450,815 of CAXKWD010000006.1, forward strand.
CTTATCCTTGAAGAGGTCCTCCCATCTCCTTTTTGGTCTGCCGCGCAGCCTTCTTCCTTGTCTGGGGTCCCACATGGTACAGTGGTATTAATCAGAGGCGGCAGCCAGATGCGCGTGAGAGAGGTGACACATGTAGGAGGAATCATGGGGAGGGGGTAAGAATGTTGAATTGCACTAGCGAGAGAGGAGAAGCGATTGTAACAAGGACTCTTGTTTCTTAACTGGATTATACGATCTTACCGCACTGAAAGCAACGACACAACTGACCCATACACCCCTCCATGCAGTATGAACGTTTATTGGACTCGTCTGCATCTAATGCGCATCCATACTTGGACTGCCACGTCTGATTAATACCACTGTACTCCTGTAGGTCTATCTGTCGTCCACCAACCTTGAAACATGGCCGCCCCATCTCCATTTAGTGCTGGCTGCTAGGTGAGCGATATCTGTCGTTTTTGCTGATTGGTGTAATGTAATATTGGAGATTCTGTCCTTCAATGTTGTGCCTAATACTTTTCTCAACATCTTCCTTTGGCATACTTGTAGCAACTTTTTAAATCAGTGTTCAGTGTATTTTAAATCTTCCATGATAACAGTGAGTTAATGACAAATTCAGATATCTTTAAAGATATTCTGAATTTTTAGTGTTTCTAAATATAATTAACCAAGCCCCACGACTAAAAACAACTCTGTCGGCTAGGGAACAATTCTTCCAGGTTGTTTAAAGAAACTAAATTTACAAGAATGTACACGAGAAAATCCTGCTTTATGAAGCACATTGAGGGGTTTCTTTAAATAAATTAAATGTTAATGAAACGAAAATAGTTTCTATAAAACAACAATAGAATATGCTCTTTTCTTAGGAATGACACTGCAATAAATGTAACTGAAATGTAACATTGTAAATAGTTATGTAACATAGCCTATTACATTAAAATTACTATTTCATTCAAGGTCACAAACAGTAGGTCATGTGCGCTTACAGAAGTTGAGATTTTTCATCCATAAATTACTTTCTTCTTACAGCAAACAAACTTACATCACCTGAGATTAACATTAATTTTGCATTGAAATTGAGTTCATAGTTTGAATGCAGGTACTTCACTTGCATCACCGTTTTTTCCATCACTGTCATAGAACTCACGTACGTAAAATATATATCCGCTTAATCTTATGTTGTGTATGTTTTATTTAAGTTAACCTGGCGAGTATTTACAGTTTTATTGCAGAGAAAAAAATGCGTCTTTATGAAAGAGAGAGAATAATAATAATTATAGCTGCCCTGTCCGAGGTTACCAGAAGATACAGCCTACCAAGATCAGTCTGTTAAATACTATTATTACTTTATATAATAATTTACAAATTATAAGATAGATTCCTTGTTAAAAGTTTCACATGTAAGATTTCTCTACATAATTTAGAAGACATATCCGTTGATACAATTTTAGAACTTACTAGACTAGTTCAACTGAAGAACTTAAAGATTTTACATTACGAACAGTACTATAATATTTATCGTAGAAATTGTATTTTAAATACTGTCCCTTAGCATAAAACCACATGCCTAATTGAATGCTAATGGCTAATTGAATCCTCAGGTCTATAGGTGCCTAAGTGACACTATTTGCAAAACTGAGTTAAGTAGATGGGAATCGTATCATTATAAGGCATTGAAATGTAGCCTCAAGTGGCAAGAACTGACCATGTACGTGACTTTTGGGAGTATTCAGCCCAAGCTATTTCTCTTCACAATATTTTTTTATAAATATATATTTGTATAATTAATAGTTTCTATGGGATGTTTCGTTTTAATACTAAGATTGCATTAAGAATGTAAGAATAGAAGAAACAATTAAATTAATTTGTGATTATATATGCATTCATGAATCACAGATTATGTCTCAGTTGGACATTACATGAGAATATTATAAAAGAAAAATTCCTTTAACACTGGGATTTGAACCTAAGACCTTCGAATATCCGTGCCACTGCTCAATCAACTGAACAAAGCCAGAGTTCACTTCACAGCGCCAGACGGAACCTCTCTCCTATGACTGATTTCCCTGAATGTTAGAGTAATTTTTTCCCTCTCATATTCTCATAAATTAATTTAATTCGATAATTATTTTCATTGTGAATGTAACTATATTATTTGAATAAAAGCGTAAAAAGTTAGATATAAATAGTCTTCCAAAAAGAAAGATAAAAAAACGAAATGGTATTTTAAGAAACGTTTTATAAAATCAAATGAAAAGTCTTGAAGTTAACAAAAGACATAGCCCAGTCATAATCTGAAGTTAATGCTAACCAAATTATTAAAAGCAAAATAAGTTTTGCCAACAATCCGAAGTACATAGAAATAAACAAGCGCTAAGTTATTATTTTGATATTTCACGAAACATTGGCAATGCATTAAGTCTTTTTTAAGTTTCCTCAAAACTTAGTCTGTTACTTTGTCCCGATTAGTACTTATCAACTGATAAATTGGTGGGGTGTGTTATGCCAATTGATTAGAGCTTTATCAACTAAGGGCCGTACTTTGTTTACTGAAAGTACCACGATTTTCCCCTTTTATAAATAATAGCAATCAGTTTGCTCTGGTTTGTTCCATTATCACTTTGCTATCAGCAAAACCCGTTGTGTTTAAGTCACTATTTCACCAGTTAAAACAAAAGCAGGCCACAGCAATCAGAACTAATATTATGATGCAACTGAGTATTCAGCTCCTAGCAAACAATCAAGAAAATCGGTGTGTGCATACTGTTGAAATCTGGGAACAATTTGTTATTTTCACTGCCAAAAGACGGTGATTATTCATACAGTTCGGTAAATATGAATGTAAGTAAAGTTACCACATTAATAAATTACATAAGTAATTACAAATAATAACCAGCCTTTAAATAATAACCAGCATTTAAGTAGAATACAGACAGATTTATCGATATTTATTTAAAGGGTTAACTTAACATAAAGACTGACTACAAACGGAGTGGCAATAAAAAAAATTATTCAAATTTTCTAATAGGGGATAATGCTCATTAAAATAAAAAAGTGCAATATACATGGGTCGAAAAATTAATATTTCGTACTAAAGAAAGGCTCTGAATTAAAGATAATAAGAAAAACATAATTTTCTAATGTGAAATCAAGTATCGTAGAACGTATTATATTAATTCTATAATCAATGTATATTATATTTTTCTCGTTCCGATAAACATCATCACCCATCAAAATATTCAATTAGGCCTAACTTCCTTGACCGTTTTTCTTTCATGAGCCACATGATCATACAATGTTAATTTTAGGATCCATGTTTGATAGAGTTTTTCTTGTTTTTAACGTAACCCCACTCAGTAAATTTAGTATTTTTCGGCTAGGCCAACTTTATGTTTTCATTATAAACACTTTTTGAACGTACTACAATACCATTTATTATTTGTGACGTAACAATATCTTTACGATATACGCTAAACTAAGTTGTCGTATTTTAATGTGAATTGCATTGAGGTTAAAATATCCAAGCGCAGCTCTTTCCCTGTATGCCTTTCTCATCTGACATCTACCACAACAAGACTTAGAACGGTCACAGAAGAGTCGTTCGTTTTATCAATTACAAGGTATTTAAAAAAACTCAAAACTTAGATATTTAATTAGTCTAACAAAACCAGTCGTATGCAACGTGCCTATGATGGTAATTAAAACGATCATAAAACATTTTATAAAACTTGTTATATCGTTTCATAAAAATACTCGCATCATAATGAATACTATCATAGATTCGTTGCATAATACAGTATTCTGATTTCCTATGCTTAGTCTTTCTTTGAAAAAACTTTGTACATTCTTCCTTTAGAATTTCCTGATTCTTTCCAAAAAGAACTAAGTGGGTTATATGACACCTTGTTTCAGCTAAAATGCTTCAAGTATCTTTTAACCTATTAATATTGATGTTTATGAGTTAACTGATAAATTGAATTCCGTAGTGGATAATATAGAAAGTATTCCTCAATATTCGTGCATGCTGTGTTTGTCACGCATTCAAGATAAAAGACTTAGTGACTTAATTTAGATATTCTATTTTTAGGATGGATACTAATTATACAATGGGTGACCCTGTTGTTAGAAAACTCTTCTTTGGCTGGTTGGACTTCACTCTGTTTATCCTTATGTTGGTTGTATCAACAGTGATTGGTATTTATTTCGGATTCTGGGGCAAGAAAGAGGACACGCCTAAAGAGTATTTACATGGTGGCAAAACCATGAGTACAGTGCCAGTTGCTATATCGCTAGTAGCCAGGTAATGATTGCTGTATCTTACCTACACGATAGGCTTGCTCTTACACAGGATGATATAGACTTGTGAATTAATATATTTACAATTGGTAAAGTATTAACCAGACAAATGTGCAATTTAAAATATTAAAATGTGTGCAATTAAAATATTCAAAACTAAAAAAAAAAATATTTAAAAATGTAATTATTTCCCTTTTAGGCCAACATACTGAACGATGAAAATTTAAAGTATACCTATATTATTAAATTTTCTGTATACTCTATTATGGAGTCCGTAGTCACTCCAAGTACACAGTTTTCCCTTATGGAATCCATTAATGTTACGAGTATATCAGGATTTGAGGATAACTGCACTAATATAATGTTATTTATAATGTTTAATGCTTCCAGTTTTATATCTGGAATAATGATTATGGGAGCACCGACCGAAATATACTTATATGGGACACAGTATTGGTTGGTATCCGCATCCATAATCCTTGTTGGCCTAGTCTCATACTACTTTTACCTTCCGGTTTTCTTCGAGCTACAACTTACTTCAACTTACGAGGTGAATATTAGTAACTAATTCCATAGATAATCCAAGATATTTACGTTTAGGAATATATTTTATAAGGCTATTAATTGTTCGGCTTTAAATCACCATGACCAACTTCTGGACTACCTTACATTATTCAGATTATTTTTTGTTTCAGTACCTGCAACTAAGATTCAACAGAAGCGTTCGAATAATGGCTTCAATATTATGTACTATAAGCCTACTTCTATACATACCCATCGTTATTTACGTGCCAGCGCTGGCTTTCAGTCAAGGTAAAGATATATAAATCTATAATAAGATTTATTACATCTAGTGCAATTGCAAATTTTTGAAGTTCATAGACGATTCTTGATTAACAGAAACTGTTAACTTTTGATGCTATCTTATGGACATTTCAAAAGTTCTCTTTATAAACTGCATTCAGTATATCGTAAATTTCTCGCGACTTTGGGTTTTGTCCATCATACAAGACTGTTTTAGCCTAAATGAGCCAACAGTTACATTTAGAACAAGATTTCCTTAGGTACTTTCATTTTTTCTGACTAATTGGTCTAGAAATTCCAAAACTGGCCAACTAGTAATGGAATTCTGATAGCCTAAATGCACTTTATTGAATTACATATAGATTTTATTAAATCTATACGCCCGAGCTTTGTATTTTGTAATTTGAAATTAACTTATGGAAGACTATCGATTTTGAAACTCTAGGTCCTTATATAATATGTATGTAGAACTTGAAATGAGGAAGAACGACTTACCACACTCAAACTATTCCTCAGAAAACGTTTTATATAGCTTTCTATGGTTCATAGAGGATGTCAAATGATGCATTCCGTTGCTCCTACACACCATGCCTGGGAGGGGTTGAAATAAGAAGAAACAGAAATTCTGGTTACGTAAGATTTTGTTGTCTTTACGGAAATTTTCTTTCTCCCTTTCATGTTACCATACAACCGTTTCGGGGCTGAAATAAATATTACAAATTAAAAAAAATGTACCGCTCTATTTTATCTTCTTTTAAATGCTTAGGGCCTATGACAAACATGTATATTTCTCAACTAATACAAAGCCTACAGCTATCAGTAATGTATGAGTGGATAGAATTTTTTACCGACTTCTGATATAGCATACTCGTTGGCACACACTTAAGTTGACCCTGCAATATGATCTCTTATTTTACATCTAATTGTGAAGTGAGAAAATGATATTTAATATGTCGAGGGTAGAGAAAGTTATGTGACTGCATCATGTGCTTTATTTTCGTATATTTCATTATTCATTAATTATACTCACCAATGTATTACTGTACCTCGATAGCATCAGAATTATTTTGTTTAAAGTCATATATTATGTAGTTTCAAAAGCCCTATGTAAACACTGTAAACAATACACTGTTGTCATGTGAACTAAATTGCATTTCATTTTTTTCAGCATAATATTCTCAGAAATTATATCAATTTTCAAGGGAAGGAGTGGTTTGTTTCAATTTTAATGTTGGCCGCGTTACATCCCGGGCTTAAGTGGGTATGTGTGCAAAATTTCGTGCAAATTGGTCAAGAAGTGTAGATTTGTATAGGGAACATACATACATACAAACACACTTTCGATTTTATATATTAGATGAGTGCATAAACTTGGTCAAATGTTTCTTCTTATGTTATAGACCTACTAATAAACCTTTTTCACTGCTACTGACGTATAAAATCGTTGCCTCAAGAACTGTATAGAAGGATAGACATAAGAATAGTAGAGTTTTTTTTATAGGTAAAGTGTGTGGAATTTTATTCAAGTGTTATATTAATAATGCCTCACTAATTGTCTATGGATACTAAATACATAATACTTCAAACCGGAGCTTGTAAAGAATCATAATTCAAAAGCATTTTAAAGAATAATTAATATTAGGTTTGTTCGCAAAGCAAATCCCTAACTGTCACGGACCACGACGCATGCGCACATTGTCGGTCTCGCTGCGCAACGTATGCGCACAATGTCATATATCAGCATATTCAAGATGTGCGCATGCGTCGCGGTACTTGACAGTACATGATTTAGCTTTGCGAACAAACCTATTATTTAGTTGTGAACCAATGAATGTAAGTGGCCGTGCTCAAGTTACACCACTATATTGAGTTCATCAGTAGTACTGCAAAGCGGATTAGGCCTATGTCATAACTGATAGAGGTACAGTATTCTCTCTCAGCTAAATTTACTGAAAACCCATGAAATAGTATCTAGGATGGTATTTATGTTGCACAGACATTGTGGTGCGTTATAGCACAGAACATAATTATACCCTTCCACACCTTCCGGGGCTTCCAGCTGCGCCTCGTTCCTGTCCATTCACTTATTTAATAAATGCTTTTATTTCTGAGGCTTGTAGTGGAAACATGCCCTAATATTTCGCATGCCGTCTTTATTTGACTCATAAATATATAAACACACACACACACACACACTGTTATAAAACATCAAAGTAGTTTCGGACATGAAAGGTTTGTTATTTCATTAGTTATGCAACATTTTCCCCAAGGTATAGAAATTCCTTAAAAATACCCAAACTTCGAGCAACAAACAATTTCTGCTAATATCCTCAAAGCATGTAATGCTTTTTGCGTAGTCCACAATTATTGAAGAACTTCTTTTCTTATTCGAAATGGGAAAAAAATATCATTTGAAAGTATCTTTAACACAAAGTAAATTACAAAACACATAGTCCATATACACTGCCCATGTTTTATCTCAAACTGTACTAGATCATCGATTTGCGTAATTATTAAATAACTTTACCATTAGAACTCTTTATGCATTTGTCAAACTCATATAGGCCTATAATTTTTTCTTTCAGTGAGTGGAATGAATGTGCACTTTATTACACCAGCTTTATCAATTCTTTGCATCTTTTACACTATGCTGGTGAGTATTGGCCAAAGAGGATTATCTAAATAATGCTTTCCTGCAGAATATACTCAACAGGGTTAGTTTACGCCACCTAAATACGAAGCGCGTCAATAAAGTAAGTTTCCCTGGGGCCGTCTAGAGAAACAAAACACAATTTCGTGGGCATATACATTCCAACAGATACAGCAAGTATTCAGCTTTTTAATCAACATATTTGCCACCGGAATTGAAACATTTGTCATACCGTGGAACCAACTTTTGAAAACCTGTGTCGTAGAAGTCTGCTGCCAGGGATTTGAATCACTGTGTGATAAACATCTCCTCTTCTCTGTCATTCCCTTTCATTTCTTGAGATGTAGGAAAAGATGAAAATCACTGGGAGCGAGGTCCGGGCTCTAGGGTGGATGTTCAAACACCTCCTATCAAGTCTACTGCAGAAGTTCGGCTGGGAGGTGTTTAAACATTCACCCTATAGCCCGGACCTCGCTCCCGGTGACTTCCATCTTTTCCTACGCCTCAAGAAATGACAGGGAATGACAGAGAGGAGGAGATGTTTATCACCCAGTGGTTAAAATCCCTGGCGGCAGACTTCTACGACACAGGTATTCAAAAGTTTGTTCCATGGTATGACAAATGTTTCAATTCCGGTGGAAAATACGTTGAATAATAGCTGAATACTTGATGTATCTGTTGGAATATATTTCTGGCCTCAGGGAAACTAACTTTATGGACGAGCCTCGTAACATTTGAAGCATATGGTTCAGTGACATGAAACTCGGTGTGTTGGGATAGCGTATGTATATGGGGAACTAAAAAACGTTATTATCGAGTTTTCCGGACTTTCGATTTAACAGGAAGTGACTTCAACTCTATTATTTTAAATGAAACACGCAGTGCATTTTTATATTTTCGAATAGAGCTCATTGAACGGTTTTCATAAAATACCCACAAGAATTAATTCTGTGCAAATTCATTGTTGCTAAACAGAAAAGTGTATGCAATAATAAAGTAATCAACTGCCCCTTTCTTAAAAAAAACCAAACAAACCTAGATCACTTGTACCTTCTTATATGTGAGTTTAATCCTCATATAGTCATGGCCGCGAGGAAAATTTTCTTAATTGTGCCCGCAGAGAGATTTGTGTTAAAAGGTGCAGATTATTATTCCGACAGTCAAATCACAGTAAACAAAAAAATTAGCAACAGTAAATTTCCACAGAAGTATCTTGTGTGGGTAGGTTCGAAAAGCGCTCAATGAACACTATTCGAAAATATAAAAAATATATTGGGTGTACCATTTAGAATAATCGAGTTGAGTTAACCGGAAGTCCACAAAATAGGTAAGAACGTTTCTGTGCTTTCCATATACGGATATATTAACAGACAGAGTTGCATGTCACTGAACCACATGCTTCAAAAGTTAATTAGACGATGCGGGATTTTTAACTAAGCATTAAATATGTATAGGCTACGCGATATCATAACAGCTAAGGGATCATTTCAATTTACATTTACATTTTTCACGTAACTCAAAATAAAGTTTTATTTTTTTACCAATACAAGTAAACATAATTATTTTATTACCATTCAGACTGTGAGAAGTAAGTAGGCCTATAGTAATATTTCAGGTTAAAATTGTATAAATCGATTGGATGATTTCCTTGTTATTATTTGGTGAATTTGAGAAATTAATTCCATATCCTCGATTCAATCACAAAAGGAGAAAATAAGTTGAGACTTTACAGTGAGAGATATTCGGGAAGGAGAAAACTGTTTACAAAATTTCTTTATACAAGTCCTCTTTGGTAAAATGTCTGTAGTAACTTCTTTTCGTAATTTATAGTGCTAAATCTAAAACTGAATTCTTCCTTCCCCGTAGGCGTTCAGAAAAAAATTGGAAGAACTTACCTTTTAACTTATTGCACTTCCTTTTGTTCAGAGAAAGGAAATCTGTATGTTACTTTGTTATTTCTTCCACGAACCTGTATTATAGCTGCATCATTTTACATAAATTCAATCTTAATTATTATTAAATATTAATATACGGAGAGATTAATTTAAAAAATCTCGATTTAACAAAGACCAAATTTACTCAGAAGTTCGGAATTGAAAGTGAAAAAAGTATGTAATGGTGTAAAAATAACGTAGTATTCCCATCTTCCCACACAAAAAGGTTGAATTTCTTGTAGCATTGTGTGTTTTACTTCTGTAAATAATGAAAACAGGTTTGAGAAAGTCTAAATTAAACTCTAATAAAAATAGTTATTCCGATAAAAGTGGTTAATTTGAATTTTACTTTGCGAGTAAATATGTTTGCAGGTCGGAAGAATAATCGTAACATGTAACTATTATTTATATGAAGTTAAAATCTTTTACTATCATATTTTATGTTTTTCCGGCATAGGGTGGAATAAAAGCAGTGGTATGGACGGATTTTCTCCAAGCCATAGTGATGGTTGTGGCGAGTATTGCTGTCATTATTCTTGGGAACGCATACATTGGTGGTGTAGGAGCCGTGTGGGAGAAAAGCTTGGAAGGAGGACGAATACGATTTTTTGAGTAAGAATAACTATTGACATTTCTCCTGTTTATAATACAGGATATTATCATTAATGTTATTTATTACTATATAAAAAGGTTATTATAAATACCATCTTTGCATGACATTATTTGCTTAAGATTTTCCATTTATATTAATTCAGTATTTCTTCATTTAGCATGAATCCATCACCTCTGGAGCGTATGACATTTTGGGTAGTAATGGTTGGAAATACCTTCAACTGGGTGGGAGTTACTTCACTGAATCAAGCTATTGTCCAGAAGTTCTTATCTCTACCATTATTTTCAAAAGCAAGGACGTAAGTTATACCTACTATCTTCTAATAATAATAATAATAATAATAATAATAATAATAATAATAATAATAATAATTATTATTATTATTATTATTATTATTATTAAATTATTTTAAAACTAATATCTACATTCTGTAGTAGAATATAAAGTAACATGCGGGATATTTAGGGAAAGAGTTGGCAGAATTTAAACACGAATTACTAAGGAGTCGCGGTATCTATGCGAGTATGGGTAACGATTGACTGTGTTATATTTTACCTTCAAATACAAGATGTAAGGACAAAGAATACCCTTATTAACATATCAGATTTACATATCTAAACCAATATTGTTTTTATTTGCTCCATGATAAACTCTGATATGTGGCATGTGGTAACGTCCTTGGAAATCAAAGTCACAGCTTTTCAGACGTTAGGCAGAACATGAAGTGGGCCGGACTCCTTAGCCAAGGCATGCTGCTTTGGAGCCGTAGTGAAGGAGACTGTGGGTTCGAGTCCCGCCTCGGGCATGAACGTGATACGGAAGGTAAACAAATGGTGAAACGAGACAAAAAAAAATCAGGAAAATTGGCCTACGGCCGGGTAAATTTAAAAAAGAAAACAAAAAAAAGTGGAATCTTTAAGTTCAATACAATGGAATCTTAACCCCTGAACGTTTCTTAGTACCGAAATCACTGGTAATCACTGGTCGAATAATTTAGGAGGCCGAAAAATTAGAATGTCCTCATTGGAGACACAGCACGAAAAATATAGCTTATAGTTCAGCGCCTCAAAGAACAATGCAACGACGAACTCTTCCTTCGCTTCTTCTTTGCTGGCTTAGTCTCATGGTTTTCGGAATTATGATTAGATAATATAATTCGTTACTTAATTTTCCTCTTTGTTCACGTAATACTGGTTTTAACTCTTCATTATGAAAGCGGTTATTATAAGTATTTACTGTTGTTTTGTTCTGTTATAAATCATAAATTAAACGAAGAAACCAAACTCAGATTTTAGAAAATACAGCAATGCTTGACTGATATAATTACCATTTATTTACGCCTTTCTTTGTCTACTTTCAGGGCGATGATATTATTTGTCATCGGTATGTTTTTTGTAACATCTATCAGTTGTTACACAGGTCTACTTATTTATGCAACTTATGAAAGCTGTGACCCAATAGATGCAAAGGTAAGAAAATACATGTTATTGTATACTGTAGTAAAGTAAAGTAAAGTAAAGTGTTCCCTATTACAGTCCATGGAGGCCCAGAGGGTTCCAGGAGGTTGAGGCTCCCAGATTTTTAGACATCGGCACATGAAGGTGGTAAGGTTGTCAGCCTTACGCACCAGCCGCCTTTACCCCCAGGATTGCTCCTGGTACTCATTTCTGTTAGAGGCTGAGTCGGCCCCAGGGCCATAGTGCCACCAGAAGGATTAGGCCAATTGAAAAACTCCAACGACCTCATCGGGGATCGAACCCGCGACCTTCCGGTTTGTAGCGCAGCGCCTCAACCACTACGCTACGGCGTACCCCATACTGTAGTGAAGGAAAGGAAATTTTTAAATAAATTATTCTAAGATTTTAATTAGGAAAAGTTTTGAAATATCTATATTCTATATTGTACGAGTATTAATTTCAGTATAGTTCATAATGCAGTGAAGTCTATTCAAACTTTACGGAAGTTCCGGCGTATTTTGACCCTCCGAAGTCATGCTGTAAGGACACTATATCGGCATTTTCTTTACTAGCTTTGAATCAAGCCCCTGATGTGTAAGGAAATGCGCCCTACTTTCTTAAAACAAAATTTATAATGAAATATGCCATTTTATAACAAGACTAGCTGAAAAGGCCCGGCGTCGCCCGGGCTTTGTATTTTGTAATTTGAAATTAACTTTTGGAGGACTTTCGATTTTGAAACTCTAGGTGCTTATATAATATGTATGTAAAACTTGAAATGAAGAAAAAGATTTATCACACTCAAACTATTCCATCAGAAAACGCTAGATATAGCTTTTTATGGCTCATAGAGGATGTCGAAAGCTGCATTCCGTTGCTTCTACACATCATGCTTGGGAGGATTTGAAATAAGAAGAAACATAAATTAAATAAGATTGTATTGACTTGACGGAAAATTTTATTTCTCATTCTCATGTTACCATACAACCGTTTCGGTTCTGAAATAAGAGAAATGCAGTATCACTTTCATACTTTCCTCCCCTAAAACCCGGAACATAAAATACTGCGAGCATAGGACTCAAAATGTTCCATCCCATGCTTAGAGCCTATGATAAACATCCTTATTTCTCAACTAATACAAAGCATACAGCTATGGATAATGTATAAGCGGAAAGGATTGTTTACCTACTTCTGATATAGCATACTCACACACTTAAGTTATCCCAGCAATACGACCTCTTATTCTACATCAAAATGTGAAGTGAGAAAATATTTCTTGTGTCGAGGGTAGAGAAAGTTATGTGACTGCATTACAATGTGCTTTATTCTCGTGGATTTTATTCAAGAATTATTTTCACAAAACGTTAGCATCAGAATTCGTTAAAGTCCAATAAATTATTATGTAGTGTCCAGAGCCCCATGTGAACTGTGTAAACAATACACTGTTGTCTTGACAACTGAATGGGATTTCATTTTTTTTGCATAATATTCTCAGAAATTATATAATTTTCAAGGGAAGGACTGATTTGTTTCAATTTTAATGTTGACAGCTATACTTCCCGGGCTTAACTGGGTATGTGTGCAAAATGTCGTGTAAATTGGTAAAGAAATGTAGATTTGTATAAGGAACAAACATACATACATACACACTTTCGATTTTATATATTAGAAGATTAAATATCAGTGCAACTTATATCAAGGGGTACCTGTACAATTAACCAATGGAAACAGAGTGAAATTAAATTCCTACATTCTCAGTCACAAATCATTTATTGAAACTTAATTGAAAACCACTATGAAAAAGAACACAATGCTTTTCCAGTCTATTCTAGTGTTGCTTGTTATTTTCAAAATGGTTACTGAATAATATGCAGTGTTTTATCATGACATAATGTGACGTAATTTGGTACAATGTTTCAACAGATCGTCAGCCGACCAGATCAGCTTTTACCTTACTTTGTGATGGATATTGCAGCCGCGATACCTGGGCTACCAGGATTGTTTGTAGCCGGCATATTCAGTGCAGCTTTGAGGTAAGTTCTGTAATTTATAATGCAAATAAGAATTTTGAGAATAATTTTTAATCTTCGGAAAAGAGACTCTTCAAGAGAACTTTTTAACACTCAAAATATCTTAACATTAACAGATATTTTAATATATAGAGCGGCCATATTTTACAGAAAAGACAAAAGCAGTTTTACGGTATAAGTAACAGTGAAATCCATAACCATGAAACCAGAGGAAACAACAACATTTATATATATAAATACAGATCATTGAAGTACCCCATACAAAATCTCCCATGCACACGATTAGCCTTGTTATTAATAAGTACCCATCATAAATAATTAATGTAAATGAATTGAACTCATTCAAAAGAAAACAAACATTATTTATGCAGTAAGATATATTATACTTTTAATTATTTTTTGTCATGACTTCAGGATTACTGTAATTTTATATTTTATCATTACTCTACTATTATATTTAAGCACTCATTATTTTTTTACATATTTATTGTTATTATCATTGCTCTGTATGTTTATTGTATTGACTGTCATATTGTTTTTACAAAGCAATTGTCTGTACTACTTTTGTCTATATCTACCCACACGTTGTATAGCTCACTGACGTAATAAAATACTATAATATAATTGATTAACCTAAAATTATCACATATTCTGCTCTTGTGAACCTCGTTTAACACACAAGGTTAATTTGCATGAAGATATCACCTATTATTGTGGATAGGCTGTACCGGTAGTGTCTGAATAGTTATACCCCGGTTATATTGTGACGATCGTATATGAACATATGTATAACGATTACGTAACGTTTATTAATGAACGATCACCTGCATAGTCTAGGTTAGTGTCAATGGCTACGGATCCGCAGACCCGAGTTTTTCCCCGGCCCCTGTTCGGAATTTTCTGAGGTAGGGAGGTCTGGAATGGAGTGCTCTCAGCCTTGCGATTCATATTGAGGAGCTACTTGATTGATAAGTAGTGGCTCTGGTCGCGGAAACCAACATTAACAGGAGTGGGTATCGGCTTCCTGACCACATGCCCCCACTTGAATTCTATGTAGCACGCTGCAAGTTCATTCAACCCCTTATTATAACGTACTAGCATGTGCCCGCGGCTTCGCCCGCGATAATAATTTCAAAAATTAAAAATTAAGAGCATAATAGTTAAATCATTATATTTATTAACACCTAAATCACGTGGACAACATACCACGATTAGATAGCGTCGCCTGGTAAAAGCGACCTCAGATTCGAGTTCCTTGGCCCAGAATACCCCTGTACAGTGAGTTTCGTCCAAATCGAACAATGTTTGACCATATTTAGGCCTATATTGATTATCCCTCTTCCGTGTAGGTTGAAAATTTCATATGTCTTCGGGCCTTGATATTCTAAACAAATGAATCGTCCAGGATGGACTTACAAAATCAAGCGATCGCCCGCGATAATAATTTCAAAAATTAAAAATTAAGAGCATAATAGTTAAATCAATATATTTATTAACACCTAAATCACGTGGACAACATACCACGATTAGATAGTATCGCCTGGTAAAAGCTACCTCAGATTCGAGTTCCTTGGCCCAGAAAATCCCTGTATAGTGAGTTTCGTCCAAATCGAACGATGTTTAACCATACTTAGGTCTATGTTGATTATCCCTCTTCCGTGTAGGTTGAAAATTTCATATGTCTACGGGCCTTGACATTCTAAACAAATGAATCGACCAGCGTGGGCTTACAACATTCTAGCGATCGCGATGCTTTTATTACCACGGTATGACAAAAATAGCCAAAGCCAACTGCAATTGATTTGACATTGAAATGTATTACTGAAATCTGATGCTTCGACAGCGCTAAAATCACGTTTTCTGCCAGTTTTTCACTCACAACTCGCGAACGAAAGCTAAAATTAAAAATCCGGCTTCGATGCGCATTCGCCCACCTTTCAGCCCACCTATGTTTAAAATTTCAGATCTCTGCGTTCAGTAGATAATTATTTCAAAAATTAAAAATTAAGAGCATAGGCTAATAGTTAAATCATTATATTAACACCTAAATCATGTGGACTACATATCACGATTAGATAGCGTCACCTGGTAAAAGCGACCTCAGATTCGAGTTCCTTGGCCCAGAAAACCCCTGTATAGTGAGTTTCGTCCAAATCGAACGTTTGACCATATTTAGGCTAATATTGATTATCCCTATAATAATAATAATAATAATAATAATAATAATAATAATAATAATAATAATAATAATAATAATCCTCTTCGGTGTTGGTTGAAAATTGCATATTATGTTTGCGTGCCTTGACATTAAAAACAAATGAATCGACCAGCGTGACCTACAACATTCAAGAGATCGCGATGCTTTTATGTCGAAGGTATGACAAAAATAGCCAAAGCCTAGTGTAATTGATTTGTATTACTGAAAACTCAGGCTTCGAAAACGCAAAAAATACACGTTTTCTGCCCGTTTTTCACTCATAACTCTCGAAGGAAAGCTAAAATAAAAATTCCGGCTTCGAGGTGCACTTTCCGACCCTTTAGTCAATCTATGTTTAAAATTTCAGATCTCTGCGTTCAGTAGATTTCGCTGGGCATCGCGGACAGACAAACAGACAGACGGAGGACAGACACTTCCTTTTATTAATATAGATAATGAAGTTTTGCACAACAAATTTAAAAAAACCTATTTCACTTAATGAAAAACCTAAAACTGTTTTTAACCCTAAAAATCCGGTCCCTCCTTACTCACGTGACATAACGGTATTATAATGACATCCATTTCGACACAGATTTTCATTATAGCACAGATGTGGTGGTGTAGATTATCATCGAACACGGGATGATCCTGAAACCTTGAAAGGAGGAAATCAAACTCCATATTAATCAATCTGTATTTAAAATAAAATAAATTATGTTAGTGTTAATTTTATATTACACTAAACTGAGTACAGTTTGTCTTGTAAAAAAAAATCCTTCGTTTCAAGTAGACGACCAAGAACAAACTTCGACGTAACCGTACTCCATTAGCTATCATCTCTCGCAGAAGACGACAACTATATGAACTTGCTAACAGCTAATTGGGTGCTCAGCCGAGTTATTTTCTTTTATGAATCTAGAATATCAAAACTTAAACTTTTTAAATTATAAAAACTAGACTCCATTACGCTACATTCCTGTGAGGGACTAGGCCTGTCATTCTACCGCTGCGTCATTTGCCATAGGCCAATCTTCTTTACCAAGAGGCTCATCAGTTTGTGTCACGAGGCTGGGTGCACCCCGTTTCAGACTTCTCTACCTCAGAGAAATCCAAGAATGATCGGGGATCGAACGAAGTCTTGCAGATCCGTAGTCAGCAACGCTAAACACTAGGCCACGCAATCAGTCAACCATTTAATTATGATCGAACAAAAACAGTCGTACGCAACTTGCCATTAATGGTAATTAAGGTACTTACACAATAATTAGTAAACTCGCTTTGCTCGTTCATAAACTTACTCGTATCTTAATAAATGCCATCATATGCTCGTTTCATAATGAACTGTATAGCATTTTGCTTTAATTACAGTACGATGTCCAGCAGTTTGAATGCCCTTGGTGCAACGCTATTTGAAGACTTCGTGCGGCCATGTTTCAAGGATAAATTGACTGACAGTACCGCTAACAACGCAATTAAATGCGTTATTGTCATAATTGGAGGAATCTGTGTGTTGATTGTATTTATAGTTGACAAGCTTGGAAGTGTACTGCAGGTAAATATTAGATTATTGTATGCGGTTATTACATCCCTTTGTTACTTCCAGTTTTTACAGGATTCCTTTCCGTTTTTGACTTCTTTCGTACTAGTGTCAATAAGGTACGAGTATAAAATAAAGATCGTGCACGAAATCAGTGGCGATGACGACCGTTACTCGCTAGAGAGAGACATGCTTTTATGCGAGAGAGAGAGAGGTAGTTTTGCCTTTACAAATAGAAAAAGATTCAAGCATGTAAGTTTTAGGGAAATATTTAATTTTATTATACATAAAGTACCATGTTTATATCTTGAATGGTTTACGAGTAATAGAGTGGTAATTACTTCAGGCGCTAAAGCTATCGGAACGGTACAGAGGTCTTTTTTTCTATAAAATAGGCCTACTAGCAATAACATAAAAATCCTTAAATATGTTAGTCGTAGTTTACAAGCCTTGGTTATAGGTTACAGCGGGTTATTAATGAAGATAGCATTCATGTGGGAAATAATTGCTGCCATGTTTTTTGTTCCTTGTGCATGTTGAAATATTAAAACAAATTAACGACGAGTTATGTTGGAAAGAGAAAATATGAAACAATGACCTGAAAAAATAATATAACGTTGTATGGTCTATTTTCCGGTCATGGAAACCACCATTAACGACCGTGGGTGTCGGCATGCTGACCACATGCCTCCCAATCCTGCCATCTGCCGATGGTAGATGATGCAGCGGTCGGGTGGTAGGCCTTGTCCCTTCAGGAATGTAACGCCACGGAGTTTTTAGAGTTTTTTGTATGGTCAATTTTGTACCTCACTATTATTAAAGAATAACTCCAAGAGAATTAATGAATAGCTTACTTTATTTTAAAGTTGAAGTTTCGAGTTGTCTATTACAATTAACAATTGACTGCAACCTCTTATTTACATATTATCAGTAACTAGTAAGCACAAATAACAAAATAAGTAATATTTATGAAAAAGATTCTACCAATGCAAGTTATCTTACTATATTATATCATCAAGATTAGGCCTAAATTAAGTGTCTACCTATTTATTGTTTGGATTTTGAATTGTCATTCTGTTTGTGATATTCAGCTGTATCTACTACAAAATTTTGTTCAATTTACCAAATTTGAATGAGAGAACAGTTCATTGTGCATAAAGACACAAGTACTAACTATTCAAACTTTCTAATAGATCCAGTGACAAGACATAGATCATATGAATTAGTAAAGTGCACCTACGTATGCACAAATATGCCCTCTTTCCCCATAACAGATTTTCTGAAGGAGAATTACAACATTTTCATGTACACAGCATACCGTAAGTCATATTTCGAAGTATGAATTTCCCCCCGCACGGCGGTACAGTCTGACTGCTAGCATGAATTTTGGTAACATTGCACAATTTTGATTGGTGTGCGTATCAAAATAACCGAAGGTCAAAACGCTTGTCATTGGAAAAGCAAGATAACTTATAACTGTGTTTTGTTATTTCAGCTAACAAATGCTGTGGCCGGAGTAACAAATGGCGCCATGCTGGGTCTGTTTTCTTTTGGCATGTTCTTTCCAAGAGCAAATTCCAAGGTATGGATACAAATTTTGACGTAAGTTTTATAATACACGAAATAATTATTTATAAAACTAGAGAGGGGTTTTAAAAATCATTAGATTATAACACTTCTCGTTATGTTATTGAGTAAATCAAGTACTAGAACCCAATCAGTATGTATTAACCAAAAAGAGCTATATTTCCGATA
This sequence comes from Ectobius pallidus, assembly GCA_964059195.1. Classification (NCBI taxonomy): domain Eukaryota; kingdom Metazoa; phylum Arthropoda; class Insecta; order Blattodea; family Ectobiidae; genus Ectobius; species Ectobius pallidus. The sequence continues at coordinate 110,470,088 of CAXKWD010000006.1, forward strand.
ATCATTTTCGAAGTTGTCATAAGAATGACAGTGCAACAACTTTGGGCATTCCTTAGTGAGTGTGCAGCGTAACCTGTATTTTCCTTAAAGTAATTTTTTGGTGTCGCAACTTTCCGCCACAGTTATATCATACTCGGGGCCGGCTCATCGAAATAGGCGAACTAAGCAGGCGCCTAGGGCGGAAATTTTTTGGAAAAATTTAGGGGTGGCTACACTTAGAAAATTTTTATCTATGGTGTAGTTTCTTGTTTGTTTAATGTGAATATAAAAAGTTATAATCTTTTCAATTAAATGTATTTTTTATTTAATGCACATACGGTACTACTTACATAGATATGTCAAAACGTCTTCTCAAATTAGGCCATTCCAGATCAATTTTATTTAAGCACTTAACAATACTAGGCTATGTTTAATAAAATGGTAAAGATTGGAATGATTGAGGTGGTAATTTAGGGGGGGGGCAGAAATTGTTTTTCTTCTAAGGGCCAAAATGCTTGAGCCGGCCTTGATCATGCGTTTCCTTATCCCAAACTGAAGTTCCTTACACAAATTACAACAATGAAGAATATATATGCTCATAATTTTTTAACATTGTATCATTTTAAAATAAGCACAATTTTTATAAACCAGGTTTCCTTTCTATACATTAATGCTGCGACCTGATAGCTCTAGGCATTGGACTTCATATAATAATAATGGGTAAAGGAAAACTAAGTAAGCCTGAAATATTTTCTAGCTCTTTGGAAAGTCCTCCAGTTAATTTATAATGTAAGCTGTCGCCGCCATATCGAAATGTAAGGAGTCCTAATTGAACGAAAGGGGGAAAGGAACTTTCAAAGAGAACCCTCGAGATCCAAGTGGTCTGTGATCCCTCATAAAATGTTAATGAACTGTAAGTTCACGAACCCCGTGGTTAAGTGTTTATGCTGAAAGAAGATTTAAAATAAGAAAATATTTCTCAACAAAATCAGAGACTAAGTTACAAGACTCATTGGCTTGCCTGATCTTACGTTGAGGAGAATCTAACTGTAGTCCTTGGGGTAAGATTAAGTGGATTCGTATATGTTTTCAGTCTGACACTAGACTGCTCTTACGTTCAAATTGCCTGATGAACAATCTGAGTTTCTTTTTTGAGGATATGTTGAACAAAAATCAAAACTGTTAACGTCTAGACAGGAAAATTGTCACCCACTCTAACATTACTAGTGAAGTATTTGTCAATTACTCTAACATTTTAGTGAAGTGTATGTAATTTACTCTTTAAATTGTTTATAAAAATGTGTACAAAATTCACTATAAAATATTTTCAAATCGCAAGAAACTCATAGTCTTTAGATTGGAGTAATAGTTTGAAACTGTTATTTCAACATCCTTGCTTTCAACTATACCACCAACACCATGGAAACCGAATTCGTTATGTTTCTGTCGAAATCGCCCTTCCTTCTTGTAACTAGTACGGTAAGTCACATATGGAGATTAAAATAATGTACTATCTATAAACTGGAGGTAATATGCCATCTTTTTCTAAATTGAGGTTGTGGCATATTTTTCAAGCTCTTTTTTTTGGAGTATAAGGTATTAGGCCTATTTCCCAAACATAATAATAAAAGTTACTAGTGGTAAGCGAACTATCTTCCATAATGTTATTTTTTGTTGCATATTCTGAAAAATAAGAATTTACTAAAATGGGCGATTTTCGTAAGTTCTTGTATCATGAGAAAACAATTCTTTCCCGCGTCAATAAAAAGAGCAACCGACATTAACTTATCTTAAGGCCAAGACTTCGTATTTTACACGTAGATTGCACATTGTATTATTAAGTGAGGAAGAAATGAATAACTTATAGATAAACTGTTACGAGAGATCAACAGTGATTTCTTGCATGAGTGCCTCAGGCTACAATGTTAAAAGTTAAAAGTTTTGTTTATTGTCTTGTATAAATGTTACACATGAATGATTTGTTTATATTTTTTCCACATTGTTATTTTCATGAAGACACCACTCAAATGAGCACATGGTCGTGATCAGGGGCAGTTCAGAAAGGAATATAAATAGATAAAAAAAATCCATTACAATAATTTACCGTATGGTACCAAAAAAGAAGAATATTTTAGAAAAGGGAATAAAGAAAAATGAAAAACAAATGATTACTTAATAAACTTGATTATTTTCTTAAATTTATAATTGTTCCGGTTAATTAAATCAGGTTTATTTTTAACAATGGAATTGAATAATCTAGAAATAAAACTAGAGTTGGGGTTTTTACCTGCAGATGTAAAACGTTTAGTTCAATGAGAGTTAGTAAATCGTTTTCATATTTCACTCAACTCTTTCAGATGTAGAATATTAATCTTTGATAATAGGTCGTATAATTTTATTATAATTTTCATTGAACTGAAATTATTTCACTGAATCGCGAAACTGAGTTTTCATCTCTATGAAAAATTTTAATGTAAAATAATTAGCAATCCGTTTACGTGAAAGATTTATGTTATGGATGAATGCCCCCCCCCCCTAGTATCTTGGCTGACAGACGAGAAGTGAAGGTAACACAAAAAGGGTATGAATATCAAACTATGTGAAGTAGAGGACGAATGTTATTACTGTCTGCTTTTAAGATAAGTAAGTATGCAATATACCACTTATATTTTCAATGTATAATGCTGTAATATATTAAAGGGTGCCCTCGCTGGAAGTATATGCAGTATGCTGGCAATGGGATGGATTGTATTCGGTACACAAATGGCTATGGCTAATGGTAGAATCAAACAACCTATATTACCCTCCAGAACAGACGGATGTGGATTCAACATCACATATCCTGATAACACAATGTAAGTAATTCCAGGATTTTTATTATATGAAGTATTAAATCTGTTTTATTTCTTGAAAAAGGGAATACGCCCTGATCTATTTTGTCGCTTCATACAGTAATTTATTAATAGTGCTTCTCTAACGACAAAAAAAATGCATAATAATTGATGGTTATATTGAATATTTATTCAAAAGGTTTTGATATTCATTTTGCCTCCTTTTCAGTTAGTGTAAGTAAATTATAGGCCAAATTATAATTCCCTTCTTTTTATTTCAGACCTGATTTCCCTCAAGAAGAAGTATTCATTCTCTACAGGATATCTTTCCTCTACTACACACTTTTGGGAATAATAATTATGTTTGTTGTTGGGACTATTGTCAGCTTGTTGACTGAACCTCCAGAAGAGAAGAAGCAGAATCCTAAGCTATTCACACCTCTCGTACGAAGATACATAGAGAGGAGAAGAAATTACGAGTGCACCCAATCAGCAGAGAAGGAGTTCTTGAATGCAAATCCACCACATAAACTAACATGATAGTTACACTAAATATGTGTAATTCTAATCGTCTAGAAAATCTGATGAGTTGACATATCTCTAGAAAGAACTCGTTATTTGTGATCCAGGAACGAACGTTAACTCAGACAAATAGCATATTTTCACGAATTAGTTTCACGTATTCAGTTAGGTCTAATGTTTCATCACAGGAAATGTAGGTAAATGCATTATCCGCATTACAAAAAAATCTGATGCGAAACTCACATAATTTCCTCTGCCCAAATAAAGTTTTCCTCTTAGTATAATATTGGTTACAAAAATGAAAATAATGCCATTACCACATCGAATCGCATCCCCGAAGGATACATAGCCCACCTAAAATCTGATGCATGCACTCACGTAACTTTCTTTACTCTAAGCATGGCCAATAAGTTACATCTTTCTCACTTCACATTCTGCTGTAGAATAAGAGGCCGTGAAAGAGCGCGTATTCAGTTGTTTCAACCTGATGCAAAGCTTTATTGTTCACCAGGAAAAACAGAGTTTCTATTAGAAGTGGGTGATTTATAATTAAAATTCAAAGAATTTTTACGAAAAAATGTTTCAAATATAAGTTTTAAAAGTCTTGGTATAAGCACCCCCGTACAAAATTTAAACAAAATCGTTAGAGTCGTTTTCGAATTTTCTTTATGTAAAGTCCCCTTAAAAATAAGAGAAATTTGTCGTCAATCTTCCTGCCATGTCCTCAGAAGGTACGTAACCTAAATAAAAAATGTTGTTTTCTGTTCTGGAGCTAGGCTGTTCACAGATATACAAACAAAATAATATTTTTTGTATTCAGGAATCCTCAAAATGTGTATTTATGTTAAAAATTCCTATGAATTTGGTGGTCGAAAGCATTACTTCCTCTACCTATAGTGCCTATGATACGGGCAGAGGAAGTAAAAAGGACTATTAGACCCTTCAAACATGGTTACATGTACAAATATTTTTACAGTTATGTTATACCGTGAACACATAAGGACCTTATTATTGCGGGAAACTTATAGATAATAAGTCTCCATGAGAGAAATACATGGAAACGATTAAAAAGACAGTTAACACACTGACTCAAGACGCAAGACCGTATTGTATGGACAATGCGTTAACACTTGGTACAATTTGACCTGAGGTAAAGAGAGATGTGTAAGTCGGGTGTATAGTAGTATCTTAAGTAGAAATATCAGTAGTTAATTTAGATAAGTAGGCGTGGTTCTTACGATTTTCTATCCTGATGAACTTTAAATTGAGGTATTCCCACCTTTGCTTATACGATTTGTGAATCTTTTCAGTGTAAAACTAAACAAACTTTGGTCAGAGTCTTTTGAGACAGTGGAATGGGTAGATATTGTCCGCCCTAGAAGCGGCCTTAAAGTTAACAAGTAAGTCTGTCTCACTCTAGCACATTACTCGTATCTACGTTAGAGCGACATAGATTTACTTGTTTACTCTAGGGCCGGTTCTAGAGCGAAGACTATCTACTCAGTTCGCTGTATCAAAAGACTAGGACCAAAGTATATTATGGTCAGGAAACTTCGAAATAATTCGCTTTAAAATACTATACTAGCCGGTAAAGCATACGAACAAGTGCATTGGAGGAATTGAATCAAGTATAGCTTATATTATATCTTATGTCAGTGCTGTATGTAACTTAGGCTGTATATGTGTACACAAACAATTAAGTGGTTCTACTGAATACATAACCCTTGGGGGACCTTAAGATTTCTTGAAGTTGAGGTTCTGACCTTTAGGCAATCGACACATGAAAGTGGTTAGGTTTTCAGCCTTTCCTTCCGGATTGCTCCTGCTATCCATTTCTGTTCGATTCCGAGGTAAGGGTGGTACCGGAAAAAAATAAGACCAATTAAAAACATTCCATTGACATGATCGAGAATCGCGATACTCCGGTTTGTAGCGCATTGCCTCAAATAACTGCATGAAGCCGTTTTCCCAATAAAAATAAATTAAAAGTAGGGATGGGTCGATACCAGATTTTCTCGATACTCGATACTTGATACCGATACATGATTTTTCCCTCGATACTCGATACTTCGATACTCGATACCTTCAACATTTCCAGTTTCAATAAATAGGTATATTGAAAATTAAAATTTGAGAGAACTGTGTAATATTAACTAAATTAAGTCTGCATATTTAATGAGACAAAATTTAATATCATCAGTAAGTAGCCTATGATTATTTTTAAACTCTACATTAAAACTAAAATTAATTTTTTAAACAGTCCACTTACAAGTTTTTGTTAAAAAATACTAACATTCTCACTTAATTGCAGAATTGCAGAATTACAAAAGTATCGAGCGAGTTTTCTGAAGTATCGTTCGATGCCGATACCATGCAAGTATCGAGAGTGTCGAGGTATCGAAAGTATCGAGGACCCATCCCAAATTAAAAGTTAAAAATAGTTTAAACAAGGTATTCCCAACTTTAGGTCAAGAATTTATATTCTTCCAATTACAAGCAATGACTGGTTTCGGTACACCACTAAAATAAAAAAGCAAACTGACTTGCTTTTGTTTGCATATACGACTTCATGTCACGTGACGTCACTACTGCCAAGGTTTCTATTATATAAGGATTGTATTACACGTAGGTAACATAGCCTACGTTGATATTTAACAACATTGCAATATTCTGCTAAAGAACACACACCTGTCAAATAAATATACCGATAGCGTAGCTTAGGATCTGTTCATGCAAAAGGTTACCGTGCAGTAATACAATCTGTACTTTTCACGTCATGAGGTTTATCATGAGTTATTTCGGTTATAAAGCAATGAACTACAATAGAAAATCTAATATCCTCTGAATAAATATTTATTCTCAAACAGTAAGCAGTTTCTACAGGTATTCACTACAAATTTCTAAGTTTAACGAAATACCATATTCTGTACACAGACTTCATGTGGATGTAATACCACCCAACACAACAAAATTTATCATAAATAAATTCAAGAAGTTTGTAATCTATATTGTAGAAATAAAGATCATCTACAGTGGAAGTAAAAGTTGACCTTCTATAACAAAATAGTTATTTATGAACCAAAAGGTAAAAAGTAGATTTTATTTTGCGAGTAGGTATGTTTTCGAAACGAGCCCGTAGTTAGAGAGCCATTAAAATTTGTGAAATAAACATTTATTACGTATCCCATAGACATCCATACGCGACTGCATCATGCCACTCTAATGTATTGCAGTAGTTGGAAACATGTAAGCATACATATCCACTCCATGATGGACATATTCCCTAAAATTTCCATCATCTTCTAGCGGTATATTATCTGGCATTTCTCCCGTTATAGTAACTATATTGTTGTAAAAAAACTGTTCACATCTTGTCATATCCATTATGCATGGCGGGTGACTCACAACTTAATTTCGATCGCATCTATTCGCATATCCGTACATCACAATGCTACCAAACGATGTGTCCATATACTAGAGATGCCACAATTGTTCATACGTATCCTAGGGCCTACTTAACTTATTTTTTAGTAGTGATATGTTACATATGTTACGGGAACCTCTGCAAATAGAGGAAAAGTACCAAAGTCTACGGTATAGGCCTATAGGCCGTCTTACTCTTTTTTTTTAAATAGAAAGCAAATTCCTTCACTACTTTTCCAAAACGCCTTTCCACATATTGCCTGTCAACACTCATGCCAAAGTGGTACTCCATTTGTTTAGTTGTTGGATTAATCTTAAAGGGTGCATTAGTGAATCCCTTGCAGGATATGCCTAGTCGTGAGAAGAAACTTACAGATTTTTTAATCGTTGTTAAAAAAAATTCAAAATTATCTAGTTCTCGGTAGAAGTTAGACATGTACAATTTTCTTCCAGGAAATTCACCTTTCAGTCTTCCAGTAATTCCCGAATGTGAGTCCGCATGACATAACCCCTTTGGCCACCTCTATCGGTTACAGAAAATTACATATTGATTGTTTCGTAGCCTTTGAGCATACAGCCTTGTGTTTGATATTTGAAACCCACTTATTAAAAAGTGGTTTTTAGACAGTTTGATTTAAAAGTAGAACTTCTAACACAAGACACACTACACAAGACATGGCACTCCATGGTCTGCAACTATGATTTCGCTCGCATGGAAAATACTCTTTTAGTTCAGAATAATTGCATATGATTAATAAATAGGCTCAGTTTGATAAAAATTGAAAATGCTAAAACTTATTACGCCTCTTTAAATGTTAAATTTCAAATGATGGTTGCAAAAATAGTCATACTTGGTTGTGAAAAACCTTGTCCACTCCTTCCCTTATATTGGCAGCCATGCACCAGAAAATCAATAACCATCATTTGCGAAGTTCACGGACAGCGGGAAGCCTATCAATATGGCTGCAATATCCAAGTGAAAAAATGATTGAGGGAAAACAGAATAAGAAAAGAAGTCCTCCTCACACTTCGTCCACACTTGATAAATATGGCCCGGAAATTCATACTCCATCAAAATACTTAACATGCATGCAAAGGTGCTCTAAAATTTGTGAAATATGCTACTGGACCAATGAAGTATGCTCTATCATTTAAGTAATTTAAAATGTTTACGTTCTGTTGTTAGCCAAATGACATTATGAATTGCAAAAAATAATAGTAGAAGATTTATAAATCACACTAGCTTAAAAGACCCGGCGTCGCCGGGGTTTTATATTTTGTAATTGGAAATTAACTTATGAAGGATTTTCAATTTTAAATTCTAGGTCCTTATATAGGCATTTATAATTTGAAATAGGAAGAACGACTTATTACACTCAAACTATTCCCTCAGAAAACGCTTGATATAGTTTTTTATGGCTCATAGAGGATCTAGAATTTTGCATCCCATCGCTTGTACAGTGCACAGCAAGCCTGGTAGAGGTTTAAATAAGAAGAAACAGAAATTCCTGTAACATAAAATTGTAATATCGAGGCGGGAAATTTCCCACTCTTATGTTACCATAAAGCCGTTTTGGGGATGAAATTAAACAGAAAGTATTATCACTTTCATACTTTTCTCTCCAAAAACCTGCGATATAATATAATAATATACACATTATCATACCTCGTTTTGTTTTCTCTATGTCCAGGGTAGAGAAAGTTATGTGATTCCATTATTTTAGTGGATTTCATTCTGTAATATTTATTTATTTCATGAATTATTTTGATAACTTCTCTTATTTGTCAAAAGTGCATTTCATTTGTTTTTTCCAAGCCCATCTGATACCATTTGGCAACAATATATTCTGTGATTTGGAATTGATAATTCTATGTAAAAAGGGATTAAGTATTTTCAAAGACATTTAATTTTTGGCATTTAGAATCAGAATTTTTCAAAATCCTTTCTTAGTGAGCACCTACATTATGAAACGAAGGTACTGTCAAAATTCCAAGTCTCTACCTGTTATAGTTTAGGCTGTACCTTGATTCCTGTCATTCAGTCAGTCATTCAGTCAGTCAGGACAAAGCCTTTTATATATATATAGATTACAAAACAAAAGAAGGTAAATGCAAAAAATAAAAATACTAAAAGGAAACTAATTAAATGGACCATCGCTTTAATATTATGCAATCAATTACAAAATCACTGGGCTACGTACTGTCAATAATTGTCCAGTCAGTTTACCTAGCCAAATATGCTGTAAATGTTTGAATTAAAGGATATGTTATGCACTATAATTAAAACCTTTCAGAAATGTGCCGTTAAAAACGTGAAAACTTATAAAATATGTGCAAATATTTTAATATCAAGCTATAGTCTGATCTAAACAACCTGCGACTTGTGACATTTGCTGGAAGTGTATGTTTCCATGGCTTTTCTGAAGATATGCGAGATGTTTGCAATTTGGAGTGTTGCTAAACAGCTGACTGAAAGTTCAATACAAGTAATACCCTCGTAATACAGCCCAGCTCTCCCACTTCTTCGCTTCGAGTGAACTATCACAAGTCGCAGGTTGTTTAAATCAGACTGTACTATGATGAATTTTCGCAAAACTCACAAAAAATTCAACGATATGCAAAATGTAACCAATCAATTTTTCTGTTATTTCTTCCATGTCTTCTACGCATTTGAACACTAGCATGCAAAAGAGTGCATTATTAAAAGTATGCTTTCATAAACTTCCGGGCCCTAGTGATAACAGATTAACTCTCTATTTTAGGGTAATGTGAGGCAATCTTTGCAAACAAATCACCGCACTTTAATTGTATAACTCCATTAACTTTGGAATGCGAGAAGATCACAACCATCTATTTAGATGAGAGACAAATTTTTCCGCTTCTAGACTATATCAGTAAACAATTCGTAGGTCATCTCTTATCGGTCATAAAGCCGAAGTTCCACTATGGAAACAATATTAGACTACTAATTTAAGTTGATACAAATATCTTATGAAGTTAGTGACCACTCAGGCAGTCAACATTTTTCATTGAAGAATTGTGTTTACTACTTAAGATCGAGCTTGAAGACTGACTGCTCGTGTCACATTCGAATTTCGAAACGTCTTTAAATATTTAAGTATGAAACAAAAACAGAATTTTTATAGATCTTCAGTGCAATAGATTCTTGTGTTGTAAATTTCTTGTTATAGTGTGAATTTTATTGTTATAATTTTAAAAAGCTTCATTACTCTTTACGTAACATTACGTGTTCCAAGAATTCTTCAAGGATGAGACTCTACTTCCGTCCACACTTTATGCAGGGATTAAGGTAAAAAACAAATACATATTTATTGCACATGCAAAAAATACAGTAAAACAAGCATGTTTCAAATATAAAGGATGTAAGATTTCATCATAATAGATTGTATAAGAATAGAGAAATATAATTTTGTAGTGCATGCCTTTTTTCTCGCCTAGAAAGTGTATGTACCCCCCCTTAAAATCAATCCCGTTTTTCCATTATCTAGGAGTCCCTAGTGTCTGCGGAAGAGGAAGAAAATAAAGGGTATTCGCTTATTAATGTAAAACCATTTGTTTCATTTATTTTACTTCTAGGGTCCAAATATATTTTAAAAATATTCAGTGAAATATCCTAAATTCTGTTTCAAATATTAGTACATTGACAATTTCACTTACAGTATGAACTTCATATATTTAATATTGGATATATGATTTTTTTTCCTTTTCTAGAGTTATTCTTCCATATGCTTATAGGTCTACAGGGGAAATACTCTCTCATTTACGCTCAAATAATCCTAGACCTAGATCGGGCTCAAATTCGCGAACCTCAGAAAGGAAAGCCAGTGCCTTGTCAAGAATTTCTCGCAGGCCATCATTAGCTTTTAAGACGGTAAAATGTTCACGTATAGTAACTGTGATAACCACCAGTGGACATCTAATAAGAAAGCTTATCAAAACGTGATGTCAATAAAAAGAGTTGAAAACAAACTGAACAAAGAAATTACATGCTATTAGATGCAATTTTAAATACGTCCAGAAGAGAAGAGAAGAAAGAAAGAAAGAAAGAAAGAAAGAAAGAAAGAAAGAACGAATGAGATGCCGAAGCAAAGAAAGCAAGAGAGTGAGAGAGAGGGAGAGCAGGAAATAAGGGATGTGACAACTTATCCCTTATTTCCATTCTCCTCTATTCTCTCTCTCTCTTTCTCTGTATATATATATATAGTTTATTTAATCCGTCAAGATGGATAGAAGACATCACAAAACAATAGCAGCAGATGCTCATGAATAAACAGTCACAGCAACCTACTGGTAAACCGAAAGATCCTATGTAAGCGATATTATCTATATACGTTCGAGCATGGATAAATAAGCTATATAACAACTATAAACCCTAAGAAAATAGAGGGCGTAAATAATTATTGGAACAAATCGGAATGGGAAAAAATGAAAATTATTAAGTTTATCAGAACTACGTAAGACCATAAAAACTGTCCCGCTTATAAATAGCAATTAAAGTGGGCCTAAATCATACACTGACTTCAATTAATTTGCACTTTCTTCTAAAATATTTTTTTTCTTAACTTCATAAATCTAAAGTAAATCTGTCCAATTTATTCATTTATTCAGTTTTTTGTATCATACTGTTAACAACCAATCTTTTCATTTATTCAGTTTTTTGTATCATACTGTAAACAAATAATATTGAACCTATAAGTATGTAAGATCCCTGAATCTTGTAAACCTGAAAATTGGATATTAATTTTTAAATTGTTTTCTTCAACGTAAATGCTCAAAAATACAAAATCTTGACACGTATGTGCGACAAAGTTTGTGTAACATGCTTTGCAACATTCATTTACTGAAATAAGGCCAATGAATGACAATATGGAAGTGCTATATTTACAGAAAAATTAAAATAATTCTGCATTGTTGTTCAATCTATCAAAAAACAAGGGAAATGATAACACCTGAAGTTAAAATTGTTTCCTATGGTACTTTTATACTTTAATCTACTTCACCTATTGGGAATCGTGAGTATTTCCTTCATTGAAAGAATTTTCTATTTCGATTTGTTTTCCGGAACATATACATACATACATATATATATATATATATATATATATATATATATATATATATATATATATACGGATGTTCTCTTTTGGAATAACTAACATGATGTAGCCTATAAACAATTTCTAATTTAAAGCACTTAATTAACAGGTAAAACAACATTAATTTTATACGGTATATATTAAATCAGTGTTCAGTGTAGCCTACTTTAAATCTTCCATGATAACAGTGACTTAATGAAAAATTCAGACTTTTTAAAGATATTCTGTATCGTTAGTTTTCCTAAATGCAAGTAACCAAAACCCACGACTAAAGATAACTATGTCTTCCAGGTTGTTTAAAGAAACTAAATTTACAAGAATGCACATGAACAAATCCTGCTTTATGAAGCACATTGTGGAGTTTCTTTAAATAAATTAAATGTACAAAAAACAACAGAATATGCTCTTTTCTTAGAATGAGGAATGATGCTCCAGTAAAAGTAACTGAAATGTAACATTGGAAATAGTTACACAACATTTTACGTTAAGAATTACTATTTCATTCAAGGTCACCAACAATAGGTCATGTGCGCTTATAAAAGTTGAGATTTTAAATCCATAAATCATTTTCTTCTTACAGCAAACAAACTTATATCACCTGAGATTCACGTTAGTTTTACATTAAAATTGAGTTCATAGTCTGAATGTAGGTGCCTCACGTCTATCACTGCTTTCTTCACCACTGTCATAGAACTCACGTACGTAAATATATTCGCTTAATCTCATGTTGTGTATGTTTTAATTAAGTTAACCTGGCGAGTATTTACATACAGTTTCTTTGCAGAGGCAAAATGCGTCTATATATTTGCAAACATCATATGAACATCATCAACATCATTGGAATATCTACAGTATATGTATTTTTTTTAATATTTGTTTTTAGATTTTCTTTTTCAATAATATATATATTTAAAAAAATTAACTATTAATGTTAAATTAATTATTGTAGAGAGTGTTGTTCATATGATTTAACAAATCACTCAGAGTAAATACTTAAGAATATTGATATTTCTGGTAGTTATCAAGGAAACGGCATTTCAGTGCATGAAACGTGGCTGCCATTTTGAAACGATAATTACCCGTAACTGTAACAGTTTGGTTATTTTTGAAAATAGTATGCAGTTGTAGAAGTAGTCAATAAAGAGTAAGTCAGATTGCAAGGTTGTAGAGTAATTCATTGCTGAGAAAAAAAATGACATTCACCTATTTTTCAGCTATGAATTTCACCCAAACATGAATGTCCCCTTTAACTTTATCAACTACAGAGCCGTACTTTGTTTACTGATAATACCACTATTTTATCTTTTTTCTGAATAATAGCAATCAGTTTTCTCGTGTGTGTTCCCTTATCACTTTCCAATCAGCAGAACCTATTGTGTTTAAATCACTATTTCATTATTGAAACAAAAGCGGGCCACAGCAATCAGAACTAATAGTATGATGCAACTGAGTACTCAGCTCCTAGAAAACAACAAACTTTCTGGATAAGAAATCATTAAACATAGTTATTCAAGAAAATCGGTGTGTGCATACTGTTGAAATCTGGGAACAATTTGTTATTTTTACTGTCAAAAGATGGTGATAATTAATATAGTCCGGTAATTATGATAAATGTAAGTAAACTTATCACATTAAAGAATTACTTGAGTAATAACCTGCCTTTAAGTAAAATACAGACAGATTTATCAACATTTATTGTAAAGGGATAACTTAACATAATCACCGAATACAAACGGAGTGGTAATTAATATTTTTTGATAGCGGATAATGCTCATTAAAATAAAAAAGTACAATATAGGCCTACATGAGTTCAAAACTTAACACTTCATACTAAAGAAGGGCTCTGAATTAAAGATAGTAAGAAAAACATCATTTTCTAATGTGAGATCAAGAATCGTGTCACGTATTATACTAAACCTAGGACTCATGTATATTATAACTTTCTTCTTCTGATACACATAATCACATCCCAAAATATAAAATTTTCTCCCTTGACCGTTTACTTTTATTAGCCACATGATGTTACAATATTAACATATCTACAAATGTTAATTTTAGGATCCATGTTTGATAAAGTTTTTCTTGTTTTTAACATAACCCCACTCAGTGTATTTAGTCTTTTTAGTGCTAGGCCTCCTTTATAATTTCATTATAAACACTTTTTGACCATACTACAATACCACTTATTACTCGTGACGCAAAAGTGCTTACGTGCATTAAACTACAGTTGTTATGTTTTAATTTGAATTACATTGAGGTTAACATATCCAAGCGAAGCCCTGTCCTCGTCTGCCTTTGTCGCCTGCCACCTATCACAAGAAGACTTAAACGGTCACGGAAATGAGAGAGTCGTTTGTTTGATCAATTACAAAGTACTCCAAAAACTCAAAACTTAGATATTTAATTAGTCTAACAAAACCAGTCGTATGCAACGTGCCTATGATGGTAATTAAAACGATCATAAAACATTTTATAAAACTTGTTATATCGTTTCATAAAAATACTCGCATCATAATGAATACTATCATAGATTCGTTGCATAATATAGTATTCTGATTTCCTATGCTTAGTATTTCTCTGTACAAACTTTGTACATTCTTCCTTTAGAATTTCCTGATTCTTTCCAAAAAGAATGGCACCTTGTTTCAGCTAAAATGCTTCAAGCATTCTTTAAACTATTAATATTGATGTTTGTGAGTTAACTGACAAATTTAAATCCGTAGTGAATAAGATAGAAAATCTTCTTTAATATTCGTGCATGCTATGTTTGTCACGCATTCAAGATAAACGACTTCTACAAACTTGTGAATTACCTATGGGTAAATTATCCATGGATAAATTAGTCCCATTTCTACCACAATGATATAATGAGCAAGGCCTTGGAGTTGTACAGTTAATTTAATTCAGAAGGCTTTGATTCTCATTGTTACTGATCCTACAAAGAGGTTAAATTTTATCCAGCCATCCATGAAAGGATAAATTAACCCGACGATTTACCCTTGGAAAGATCTAGCCTGAGTTTGTATGAACATTTCTTCTGTCATTTTCATATTTACTCAGAGGACATTTATCTAGTGTATGTGATTGCTATCTTTAAATTATTTGTGTTTGTGTGGTGTTATTCTTGTGTAAATTCTGTGCATTGGGTAATTTACCCATAGGTAATTCGCGAGTTTATAGAAACCGGCCATTAGTGACTTAATTTAGATATTCTATTTTTAGGATGGACACTAATTCGACAATGGGTGACCCTGTTGTTAGAAAACTCTTCTTTGGCTGGTTGGACTTCACTCTGTTTATCCTTATGTTGGTTGTATCAACAGTAATTGGTATTTATTTCGGATTCTGGGGCAAGAAAGAGGACACACCTAAAGAGTATTTACATGGTGGCAAAACCATGAGTACAGTGCCAGTTGCTATATCGCTAGTAGCCAGGTAATGTTTGATGTATCTTACCTACACAACAAGTTTGCACTTACACAGGGTAATATAGACTTGTGAATTAATATATTTACAATTTGACAAAGTATTAACCAGACAAATGTGCAATTTAAAATATTAAAAATGAAAAGAATTATTAAAAATGTAATTATTTCCCTTTTAGGCCAAGGTACTGAACGATGAAAATTTAAAGGATACCTAAATTAATACATTTTCTGTATACTCTATTATGGAGTCCGTAGTCACTCCAAGTCCACAGTTTTCCCTTATGGAATCAATTAATGTTACGAGTATATCGGGATTTGAGGATAACTGCACTAATATAATGTTATTTATAATGTTTAATGTTTTCAGTTTTATATCTGGAATAATGATTATGGGAGCACCGACCGAGATATACTTATATGGGACACAGTATTGGATGGTGGCCGCATCCATAATCCTTGTTGGGCTAGTCTCATACTACTTTTACCTTCCAGTTTTCTTCGAGCTACAACTTACTTCAACTTACGAGGTGAATATTAGTAACTAATTCTATAGATAATCCAAGAAATTTTCCATGTTTAAGAATATATTTTATAAGTTTAATAATTGTTCGACTTTAAATCACCATGACCAACTTCTGGACTACCTTACATTATTCAGTTATATTATTTTTGTTTCAGTACCTGCAACTAAGATTCAACAGAAGTGTTCGAATAATGGCTTCAATATTATGTACCATAAGCCTACTTTTATATATACCGATCGTTATTTACGTGCCAGCGCTGGCTTTCAGTCAAGGTAAGAATATATACAAATCTAGAATAAGATTTATTACATCTAGTGCAGGTGAAAATGTTTGAAGTTCATACACGATTCTTGATTAACAGAAATTGTGAACGTTCGATGCCATCTTACGAACATTTCAACAATTTGTAATATCGTAAATTTCTCGCGACTTTAGGCTTTTTATTTAGGTTTTGTCCATTATACAAGATTGTTTTAAATGAGCCAACAGTTATTACACGTAGAACAATATTTCCTCAGGTACCTACATTTCTAATGACTCATTGGTCAACAATTCCAAATTAGGCCAACTAGTAATGGATCCCTCATAGCCTAAATGTAATTTATGGAATTACGTATACATTTTATTAAGTACGAGTGCATAAACATGGTAAAATGTTTCTCCTTATGTTATAGACCTACTAATATATCTTTTTCACTGCTATTGACGTATAAAAGCATTGCCTCAAGAACTGTATAGAAGGATCGATATAAGAATAGTAGAGGTTTTTATAGATAAAATGTGTGAAATTTTATTCGTGTTATATTAATAATGCCTCACTAATAATTGTCTATCGATGCGAAATACATCATAACTGATAGAGGGTACAGTATTCTTTCTCAGATAAATTGGCTGAAAACCCATGAAATAGTATCTAAAGTGTTTTGCAGATGACAAGCCGTTTGTCTTTCTCCTTGCTTAGATACGCGGTCTAATCAGAGCCGGCGAGACGGAGGGAAGACTCTTACTGCTAGCGGCACGTCGTTAGCTCGTACACGTGATTGGCGGTGAAGGAATTGGCTTCTCATGTGAAAAAAATACTCTAGGATGGTATTTGTGTTGCACAGTCATTGTGGTGCGTTATAACACAGAACATTATTATGCCCTTCCATACCTTGTGAAGCGGAGCTTCCAGCTGCGCCTCGTTCCTGCCCATTCACTTATTTAATAAATGCTTTGATTTCGGAGCTTTGTAGTGGAAACATGCCCTAATATTTCGCATGCCCTCTTCATTTGACTCATAAATATATAAACACACACACTTTTATAAAACATCAAAGTAGTTACGGACATGTAAGGTTTGTTATTTCACTAGTTATGCAACATTTTCTCCAAGGTATAGAAATTCCTTCAAAATACCCAAACTTCGAGCAATAAACAATTTCTGCTAATAAATAATTGTGCATAGATATTTCTTACACATGTAATTGTAAAGGGGTACTACCTAATTTGTGAATACGACTCCATTATGCCACAATGTGTTAGCCAATACTTTTATATCTTCAAGTCATGTATTGCATTTTGCATAGGCCATAATTGTTGAAGAACTTTTTTCTTATTTGAAATGGAATAAAACTATCAATTGAAAGTATCTTTAACACAAAGTAAATTACAAGACACATAGTCCATACACACTGCCCATGTTTTATCTCAAACTGTACTAGGTCATCGGTTTGCGTAATTATTAAATAATTTTACCATTAGAACTTTATTGATTTGTCAAACTCATATAGGCCTATAATTTTTTCTTTCAGTGAGTGGAATGAATGTGCACTTTATTACACCAGCTTTATCGATTCTTTGCATCTTTTACACTATGCTGGTGAGTATTGGCCAAAGGAGATTATCTAAATAATGCTTTGCTGCAGAATATACTCAACAGGGTTAGTTAAACGTCCTACACAACCTAAATATGAGGCGCGTCGATAAAGTAAGTTAACCTGGGGCCGTCTAGAGAAACAAAACACAATTTTATTCCAACAGATACAGCAAGTATTCAGCTGTTTATTCAACATATTTGCCACCGGAATAGAAACATCTGTCATACCGTGGAACGAACTTTTGAATATCTGTGTCGTAGAAGTCTGTCGTCAGGGATTTGAATCACTGTGTGACAAACATCTCCTTCTCAACATGTATAAGCGATACCATAAGGATCATTTCAATTTACATTTACATTTTCATGTAACTCAAAATAAAGTTTTATTTTTTACCGATACTTGTAAACATAATTATTTTATTATCATTCAGTCTGTGAGAAATAAGTATAGTAATATTTCAGGTTAATATATAAATTATATAAACCGATTGGATGATTTCCTTATTTTTATGGTGAATTTGAGAAATTGATTCCATACCCTCGATTCAATCATAAAAGCATAAAAATAGGTTGAGACTTTACAGACAGAGATATTCGGCAAGGAGAAAACTGTTTACAAAATTTCTTTTTACAAGTCCTCTTTGGTAAAATGTCTGCAGTGACTTCTTTTTGTAATAGTGTTGGATCTAAATCTGAATTCTTCCTTCCCCGTAGGCGTTCAGAAAGAAGTTGGAACGCACCTTTTAACTTCTTGCACTTCCTTTTGTTCAGAGAAAGGAAATCTGTATGTTACTTTATTATTTCTTCCATGAACCTGTATTATAACAGCATCAGTTGACATAAATTCAATCTTAATCATTTTAAATATTAATATACGGAGAAATTAATTTAAGAAATCTCGATTTAACAAGGAGCAAGCAAGTTTACCCAGAGGCTCGGAATGGAAAGTGAAAAAGTCTGCAATGGTGTAAAAATAACGTAGTATTCCCATCTTCTCACATAAAAAGGTTGAATTTCTTGTAGCATTGTCACGGATTAGTAGCATTGTGTGTTTTACTTCTGTAAAAAATGAAGACGGGTTTGGGAAAGACTAAATTAAGTTATAATAAAAATAGTTATTCCGAAAAAAGTGGTTAATTTGAATTTTATTTTGCTAGTAAATACGTTTTATATGGATGTGAGACATGGCCGCTAACTGATCAGGAAGAACATAGCCTGAATGTGATTGAAAATAGGGTGCATAGAAAAATATTTGGGCCCAAGAGGGATGAAAATGGGGACTGGAGAAAATTGCATAACTACGAGCTTCTGGACCTGTACGCTTCACCGGACATAGTAAGGGTAATTAAATCGCGAAGGATGAAATTGGCTGGACATGCTGCACACATGGGGGAGGAAAGACATATCTCAAAAGTATTGACTGGGAGACCCGAAGGGAAAAGACCACGTGGAAGACCTAGACGTAGGTGGGAGGACAATCTTAGAACGGATTTATGGGAAGTAGGATTTGTGGGGGATGATTGGAAGGAGTTAGCACAGAATAGGGTTGGTTGGCGGACTCAGGTAAGCGCGGCAATGAACCTTCGGGTTCCATAAAATATATAATATTCCTTTAGCTTGCTTGGGAATTGTCTATTGCCATTGAGTAAGTAAGTAAGTAAGTAAGTAAGTAAATCTGTTTGCCAGTATGTAGGTCGGAAGAATAATCGGAACTATTATTTACATGAAGTTAAAATCTTTTACTATCGTATTTTATGTTTTCCGGCATAGGGTGGAATAAAGGCAGTGGTATGGACGGATTTTCTGCAAGGCATTGTGATGGTTGTGGCGAGTATTGCTGTCATTATTCTTGGGAACGCATACATTGGTGGTGTCGGAGCCGTGTGGGAGAAAAGCTTGGAAGGAGGACGAATACGATTTTTTGAGTAAGAATAACTATTAACATTTTTCCTGTTTTTAGTGCAGGGTATTATCATTAATGTTATTTATTATTACACACAAAGGTTCTTATAAATATCTTCTACGCACGCATGTTGTATGCTTAAGATACCTATTTATATTAATTCAGTATTTCTTTATTTAGCATGAATCCATCACCTCTCGAGCGTATGACATTTTGGGTAGTAATGGTTGGAAATACCTTCAACTGGGTGGGAGTTACTGCACTGAATCAAGCTATGGTGCAGAAGTACTTATCTCTACCATCATTTTCGAAAGCAAGGACGTAAGTTATACCTAGAACCTTACAATAAAACTAATATCTACATCCTGTAGTAGAAAATAAAAGAACGTATGGGAGAAGAATTAACAGAATTGAAACACGAATTACTATGGAACCATGGTAGCTATGTGAGTATGGGAAACGATTGACTGTGTTGTATTTTACCTTCAATTACTGATGTTTATACAAGATGTAAGGCCAAAAAATACCCTTATTAACATATCAGACATAGTAAACCAATATTATTCTCTTTCCTCCATGATAAACTTTGATATGTGGAAAGAGCTAACGTCCTGGGAAATAGGTCATAGCTTTTCAGATATTAGAACATGAAATGGTAATCTTTAAGTTCAATACAATGGAATTTTAACCCCTGAACGTTTCTTAGTACGTAACGAAATCACTGGTAATCACTGGTCAAATAATTTAGGAAGCCGAAAAGTTAGAATGTCCTCAGTGGAGATGAAGCACGAAAAATATGGCTTATAGTTCAGCGTCTCAAAGAACAATGCAACGGTGAATTCTTCCTTCGCTTCTTCTTTGCTTGCTTAGGCTCATGAAATTGGGAATTACCGGTATAATTAGGTAATACGATTCGTTACTTACTTTTCCTCTTTGTTGTTGTAATACTGATTTTAATTCCTCATTATGAAAGTGGTTATTATAAGTAGTAACTATTGTTTTTTTTATATTTTATACTTCATAAATGAAGCAAAGAAACCAAACACAGATTTTTGGAAATACAGCTTTGCTTGCCTGACTTATGCCTTTCTTTGTCTACTTTCAGGGCGATGATTTTATATGTCATCGGTATGATTTTTGTAACATCTATCAGCTGTTACACAGGTCTACTTATTTATGCTACTTATCAAAGCTGTGATCCAATAGACGCAAAGGTGAGAAAATACATGTTACTTTGTACTTTAGTATCGGCACAGTAACTAGAGGAAAATTTTCAATGAATTATTCTGAAATTAATTGGGAAAAGTTTTGAACTATCTGGATTTTATAGTGTATTAATTTCAGTATAATTCATATTTCTGTAAAGAATATACAACATATTTCTTGAATTTAAACTTTACGGAAGTTCCGGCATATTTGGATCCTCTGACTGGATGATTACTGTGAGGAAAATATATCGGAATTTTCTTTACCAGCTTCGTACCAATCCTCTGATGTGTTAGGAAATACGCTGCACTTTATTAAAACAACATTTATCTTGAAATATGCCATTTTATACCAAGAATAGACGCAACTTATATCAAGGGGTACCTGTTCAATTAGCCAATGGAAACAGAGTGAAATTAAATTCCTACATTCTCAGTCACAAAATTATTGAAACTCATTTGAAAATCACTATGAAAAAGAACAAAATGCTTTTCCAGTCTATTCTGATGTTGCCTAATCTATGGAGTAACAGATACCATATTTTCAAAATGGTTATTGAATAATGTTTGCAATGTTTTATCATCTACCTATGTGACGTAATTTGGTTCAATTTTTCAACAGATCGTCAGCCGACCAGATCAGCTTTTACCTTACTTTGTGATGGACATTGCAGCCGCGATACCTGGGCTACCAGGATTGTTTGTAGCCGGCATATTCAGTGCAGCTTTGAGGTAATTTCTATCATTTATAATGCAAAAAAGAATTTCGAGAATAATTTTTAATCTTGGGCAAAGAGACTCTTCAAGAGAAGTTTTTAAAACTCAAAATATCTTAACATTAACAGACATTTTAATTTATAGAGCGGCCATGTTTTACAGAAAAAACAAAAGCAGTTTTATAAGTAACCATGTAATCTATAACCATGAAACCAGACGAAACAACAATATTCACATCTATAAATACAGAACATTCAACAATCTCCCATGCACACGATTAGCCTTGTTATTAATAAGGAGCCATCAGAAATAATTAATGCAAATGAATTGAACTCATTCAAAAGAAAACAAACATTATTTATGCAGTAAGATATATTATACTTTTAATTATTTTTTGTCATGACTTCAGGATTTCTGTAATTTTATATATTATTATTATTTTACTATTATAGTTAAGTGCACTCAGTATTTTTTACGTATTTTATTGTTATTATCCTTGCTCAGTATGTTTATTGTATTGATTGTCATATTGTTTTTACAAAGCAATTGTGTGTAACTTACTACTTTTGACTATGTCTACCTATACGTTGTATAGCTCACTGACATAATAAAATAATATAATATAATATACTTGAATAACCTAAAATTATCACATATTCTGCTCTTGCGATCCTCGTTTTAACACACAAGGTTAATTTGCATGAAAAAATAGCCTATTATTGTGGACAGGCTGTACCGGTAGTGTCTGAATAGTTATACCCCTGTTATGTTGAGATGGTCGTATATGATCATATGTATAATGATTACATAACGTTTATTAATGGTCTCAAGGTTAGCGTCAATACCTACGGATCCGCAGGCCCGAGTTCATCCCGGCGCCTGCTCGGAATTTTCTGAGGTAGGGAGGTCTGGAGTGGAGTGCTCTCAGCCTTGCGATTCAAACTGAGGAGCTACTTGATTGATAAGTAGCGGCTCTGGTCGCGGAAAACCAACATTAACAGGAGTGGGTATCGGCTTGGTGTCGTGCACATTGGCACAGTCGCATTTTCGTGCACATTGGCATAGTATTTTTATCTTGTAATATTATCGTGCTCATCGCCACACAACCCGTTGAGGCTAGGGGTGGACATAGAGACTCAAACCTACAGCCTCCTTCACCACAGCTCCAAGGCAGCACCCCTTAGCTACCGCGGCTAAGGAAACCGATTGTAGATATCGTAGATAGGTTGTCAGGTTAGGTTAGGTTAGGTTAGGTTAGGTTAGGTTAGGTTAGGTTAATTCAAAGTCTCATTCAATCGCAGGCAGATACTTTATGAATGATTTCTAAACAATTCAATTATAATATTAATGTACACAGTATGTATCTATAATAATAAAAGGAAGTGTTTGTCTTTCTGTCTATCTAGCAGTTACTGTGAACTCCATTGCATTCAATTCGATAATGTAATTCCAACTTTGTCTCTATGTCCACTCCTACGAAGGGGGTGTGGCGATGAGCACGATGATATTGCAAGATAAAAATAATATACCAACGTGCACGAAAATGCGATTGTGCCGATGTGCACGTGTGCCAATGTGCACGCAACCATCGGCTTCCTGACGACATGCCCCCACTTGAATGATATATTATGACTTATAACGATGTTTTGGACAAAAACCTTAAAAAAAAACCCATTTCACTTAATGAAAAACCTAAAACAGTGTTTTTTGAAACCTAAAAATCCGGTTCCTCCTTACTCATGTGACACAACGGTATTATAATGATGGGCCTATCCATTTCGACAAAGAGTTTCAATATAGCACAGATGGGGTGGTGTAGATTATTATCGAACACGGAACGATCCTGAAACCTTGAAAGGAGTAAATCAAACTCGATATTAATCAATCTGTATTTAAAATAAAATAAATTCTCTTCTTGTTAATTTTATATTATACTAAATTGAGTTCATTTCGTCTTGTAAAAAATCCATTTGTTTCAAGAACACGAAACGTGACCGTACGCCATTAGCTGTCATCTCTCGCAGAAGTCAACAACTACATGAACGTGCTAACAGCTGATTGCGCGCTCAGCCGATTTCTTTCCTTTTATGAATCCAAAATCTCAAAGCTTAAACATTTAATTACAAAACTAAACTAAACTCCATGATGCTACATTCCTTTGAGGGAGTAGGCCTGCCATCCGACCGCTCCGTCATTTGCCATAGGCCAATTTCTCTACCAAGAGGCTTATCAGTTTGTGTCACGAGGTTGGGTGCACCCCGTTTCAGACCTCCCTACCTCAGAGAAATCCAAGAATGTATCGGGGATCGAACGAAGACTTGCAGATCCGTAGTCAACAACTCTAACCACTAGACCACGCAGGCAGTCAAACATTTAATTATGATTGAACAAAAACAGTCCTACGCAACTTGCCATTAATGGTAATTAAGTTATTCACACAATAATTAGTAAACTCGCTTTGCTCGTTCGTAAACTTACTCGTATCTTAATAAATGCCATCATAGGCTCGTTTCATAATGCACTGTATAGCATTTTGCTTTAATTACAGTACGATGTCCAGCAGTTTGAATGCCCTTGGTGCAACGCTATTTGAAGACTTCGTGCGGCCATGTTTCAAGGATAAGTTGACTGACAGTACCGCTAACAATGCAATTAAATGCGTTATTGTCATAATTGGAGGAATCTGTGTGTTGATTGTATTTATAGTTGACAAGCTTGGAAGTGTACTGCAGGTAAATATTAGATTATTGTATGCGGTTATTACATCCCTTTGTTACTTCCAGTTTTTACAGGATTCCTTTCCGTTTTTGGCTTCCTTTTTGACTAGTGTCAATAAGATATAAAATTGTTATTTAAGATAAAGATGGGATATTGGATTGCAAGTACAGCAGATACGTTGGTGAAACGAGCTCGAGGCTATAGCAATCCTATGAGCAAAAAAAAATATATATATATTTTTACCATGTGTTAAATGTATCGTATACTTACTTCTTTAACAGAAGTTAAAATTTGTGGAACAAACAAAATGTCAGATTTATTATAATGAATTAAGCACCGTGGAGCCAGCCATATTGGAGCCACATACAGCTGTTATTGATTTTCTGGTACACCGCTGTCAACTTGAATACAACGCTTTTTAAGCACCAAGTATGACGATTTTTACAATCACTGTGAGAAAATTCACTTTTAAAAAAGTGTATTGAATTTTAAGTTTTTCGTAGTTTATTAAACTGAGTATATTTCATAAAAAATAATCATAAGCAAATATTTTTAACTAAAAGAGTGTTTTCCATGTGAAGCAATCAAGTTTCTTAACCCTAGAGTGTGATATTTTCATACCACTCACTGGGATAATTGTCTTCTTTTAATTAATATCATCTACCGTTAAAAGTGCTTCTATTACCTCCGGCTGTAAAAATGTATATACATCACAGTTGAAACATGTTTGCAGTCCGGTATATGATGACTTTCATTTCTCATCAGTCACAACATTTCTGAGTGTTTGTTAACATGCAGGAGTAATGAAAAAATGGTAAAATTAATATAACTTTAGTCAGGAGAAGGATTAAAATGAACGGTACAATTTAACGGTATAAAATAATCAATACACAATATAATTTATTAACGCAGAATTTAAGTTGTACTAAATATATAAAGAAAATAGGCCTACTGATGATATGATGAATGTGTTAATATAGGCCTAAACATCGACAATCTTCCTATCCAACAGAGGGATTATAGTAAAATTCAAATTCCTCTTTCAAGCTTAGGCATATACCTTCTATTAAATATTTTGAAAAAGTCGTAAAGTACCGGTATTAGACTATGCAGAATACTGCTATAGTCCTATTCTTATACATTACGTATACCCCATAAATGTGGTAAACCTTCTGGGATAAAATTAGTTAAAAATACATTTATAAACTCAATTTATGTAGAAACTGTATGGAAAAATATATCGATACGATAACAAAGTAGAGCTTAGCCGATATTTACTATATGTCACATATCAGTGGTCTTTTAACGGTAATCATATGGAAAGCAAGATAAAGAAAAGACTGAAGGTGGCAACAATTTTATGCCGAAATGCATCTGCTTCATATACTTCATTTCTTCATAAATTCTATTATTATTACTATTATTATTATTGTTGTTATTATTACTATTAATATTATTATTACTATTAATATTATTATTACTATTAATATTATTATTTGCATAATAGATAATGTAAAATGGACACTACAGTCAAGAGCGCACAGGACAACGTTAAATGATGCACACATGGTAGCATACTAATGTACTTAATTTGCACGCAAGCAAGAATTTTTACGTTCTAAACTAATTAGTTTTAAAATGTTAACAAATATTATTCGAAGTAACCCGACTTCTTTGATTGCCTTTATGTTCACGAAAGCTTGAATTTGAAGCTTAAAAATGCTGTATGAAATTACCAGCTTTATGACTATAGGCCTAACTAACGCATACAATATTTACGCCGATAGAAACCATAGGCCTATAGTATTAATCAAGTTACGATATGGGTTGTGTTCAAACTCCTCAATGTACCAGCAATATTCTGTTACACAACTTTTAAATTTATATTAATGTAAACTTCAGGATGTATTATTTTAATCAACTCTCCTTGCATGCTGCTGCACTAGCCGAGATTGTGCAAATGCCAATATTGCATTAAGCACCGCATTGCTTGTGTGGTGAAACAACAGATGGTTCGGTGATTGGTACAGTCCAGCTAATGAACTGAGACTGGCTGAGACGAGGTTATAGGTTACATACAGCGGGTTATCGATGAAGATAGCATTCATGTGGGAAGTAATTGTGAATGTTGAAATATTTAAACAAATTTACGACGAGTAATGTTGGAAAGAGAAAATATGAAACAATGAACTGAAAAATAATGTAACGTTGTATGGTCTATTTTCCGGTCATGGAAATCGCCATTAACGCCTCCCCCAATCCTGCCATCTGCCTATGGTAGATGATGCAGCGGTCGGGTGGTAGGCCTCGTCCCTTGAGGGATGTAGCGCCACAGGGATTTTAGAGTTTTTTGTGTGGCCTACTTTGTACCCTCACTATTATTAAAGAATAACTCCAAAGAGAATTAATCAATAGCATACTTTATTTTAAAGTTGAAGTTTCGAGTTGTCTATTACAATTAACAATTGATTGCAATCCCTTATTTACATATTATCAGTAAGCAATTAACAAAATAAGTAATAATGATGAAAGAGAATCTATTAATGCAAGGTATCTTACTATATATCATCAAGATTAAGCCTAAATAAGTGTCTACCTATATGTTGTTTGGATTTAATTATCATTCTGTTTGGGAAATTCGGCTATATCTACTGCAAAATTTGTTCGACTTACCAAATTTGAATGAGAGAAAAATCCATTGTGGATACAAACTTTCTAATAGATCCAGTGACAAGACATAGATGATATGAATTTGTAAAATGCAGGCATGAATTTTGCACTTACGTATGCACAAATATGCTCTCTTTTCCCACAACAGATTCTCTGAAGGGGAATTACAACATTTTCATGTACACAGCATACCGTAAGTCATATTTCGAAGTATGAATTCTCCCTGCACGTTAATACAGTCTTACTGTGGGCAGGCATTTTGGCAACATTTCACAACTTGGATTGGTGTGCGTATCAAAATAAGCGAATGCCAAAATGCTTGTCATTTGAAAAGCAAGGTACTATAACTGTGTTTTGTTATTTCAGCTGACTCTGAGTGCAGCCGGAGTAACAAATGGCGCCATGCTGGGTCTTTTTTCTTTTGGCATGTTCTTTCCAAGAGCAAATTCCAAGGTATGGATACAAATTTAGACATAAGTTTTATAATGCACGAAATAATTATTTATAAAACTAGAGAGGGGGTTTTAAAAAATCATTACATTATAACACTTCTCGTTATGTTATTGAGTAAATCAAGTACTAGAACCCGATCAGTAGGCCTATGTATGGGTATTAAACAAAAAGAGCTGAAATGTTCCCGATAATCACTTTCGAAGTTGTTAGAAAAATGATATTGCACGAGCATTGCAACAATTTTGGGCATTCCTTAGTGAGTGTGCAGCGTAACCTGTTTTTTCCTTAATGTAATTTTTTGGTGTGGCAACTTTCCGCCATAGTAGTATCATACTCGGGGCCGGCTCGTCCAAATAGGCGAAATAAGAAGGCGCGTAGGGCAGAAAATTTTTGGAAAAATTTAGGGGCGGCTACATTTAGAAAAATATTATCTATGATGTAGTTTCTTGTTTGTTTAATGTGAATATAAAAAGTTCTAACCTTTTCAATTAATGTACCGTATTTGTTTTATATAATCCTCATACGGTAGTATCTAGGTATGTCATAACGTCTTCTCAAATTGGGTCATTTCAGATCAATTTTATTTAACCACTTAACAATACTAGGCTACGTTTAATAAAATGGTAAAGAATGGAATGATTGAAGTGGTAATTTAGGGAGGCGTAGAAATTGTTTTTCTCCTAGGGCGCCAAAGTACTTGAGCCGACCCTGATCATGCATTTCCTTATCCCAAACGGAAGTTCCTTATACAACGGACAACAATGAAGAATACAAATGCTCATAATAATTGCACATTTAATTACAATGTTTATATACTAGGTACAATGTTTATAAACTAGGTTTCCTTTCTATACATTAATACTGCGTCTTTAGTGCCCTGAATACTAATAGCTCTAGGCATTGCACTTCATTCTAATAATACTGGGTAAAGGAAAACTAAGTAAAAAGCCTGAAATGCTCTTTGGAAAGTCTTCCAGTTAATTTATAATGTAAGCTGTCGCCGCCATATCGAAATGTAAGGAGTCCTAATTGGACGAAAGGGGGAAAGGAACTTTCAAAGAGAACCCTCTAGATCCAAGTGGTCTGTGATCCCTCATAAAATGTTAATGAACTGTTAAGTTCACGAACCCAGTGGTTAAGTGTTTATGCTGAAAGAAGATTTAATATAAGAAGAGCATGATGCATTATTACTGAACTTAAAATATTTCTCAACAAAATCAGAGAAAGAGTTACAAGACTAATTGAATAGCCTAATTTAAAGTTGAAGAGAATCTTACTGTAGTTCCTGGGGTAAGATGAAGTGGATTCGTATATGTTTTACAGTCTAACACTAGATTGCTCTTAAGTTCAAATTGCTTGATGGGCAATCTGAGTTTCTTTTTTTAATCAAAACTGTTAACGTCCAGACAGGAAAATTTTCACCCACTCTGAAGTTTTTGTCAACTACTCTAACATTCTAGTGAAATGTATGTAATTTAGTTTATAAACTTGTTTACAAAAATGTGTACAAAATTCACTATAAAATATTGTCAAAACGCAAGAAACTCAGTCTTTAGTACGGAGTAATAGTTTTCGACATTGTTATTTCAACATCCTTGCTTTCAACTATTCCACCAATACCATACTAACCGGATTCGTCATGTTTCTGTCGAAAACGCCGTAACTAGTACGGTAAGTCACATATGGAGACCTATCTATAAACTGGAGGTAATGTGCCATCTTTTTCTAGATTGTGATTGTGACATATTTTTCAAGTTCTTTTTTCGGAATCTAAGTTATTATTTCCCAAACATAATACTGTATTAAAAGTTACTAGTGGGAAGCGAACTATCTTCCATCATGTTATTGTTTGTTGCATATTCTGAAAAATAAGAATTTACTAAAAATAGGCAATTTTCGTAAGTTCTTGTATATGAGAAAACAATTGGTTCCCGCGTCAATAAAATCAGCAACCGACAATAACTTATCCTAAGGGCAAGACTTCGTAATTTACACGTGGATTGTAGATTGTATTATTATGTGAGGAAAAAGTGAATAACTTACAGATAACCTGTTACCAGAGATCAAAAGTGATTACTTGCATGAGTGCCTCAGGCTACAATGTTAAAAGTTAAAAGTGTTGTTTATTGTCTTGAATGAATGTTACACATGAATGATTTGTTTACATTTTTTCCACATTATTCTTTTCATGAAGACGCCACTCAAATGAGCACATGGTCGTGGTCGGGGCATTTCAGAAATAAATATAAATAGATTAAGTAAACAAACAATCCGTTACAATAATTTACCGTACGGTACCGAAAAGAAGAATATTTTAGAAAAAGGAATAAAGGAAAGTAAAAAATTAATGATTGCATAATAAACTTGATTATCTTCTTAAATTTGTAATTGTTCAGATAAATTATTAATTCAGGGTTATTTTTAACAATGGAACTGAATAATCTAGAAATAAAACTAGAGCTGGGATTTTTACCTGCAGATGTAAAAGTTTAGGTTCAATGAAAGTTAATAAACAGTTTTCGTATCCCACCCAACTCTTTCAGATGTAGAATATTAATCTTTGATAATAGGTCGTGTAACTGAATTTTGAGCTCTATGACAATTTTAAATATGAAATAATTAGCAAACAGTTCATGTGAAAGCTTTATGTTATGGATGAATGGGTACCTAGTCTCTTGGCCGACAGACGGGAAGTGAAGGTAACACAAAAAGGGTATGAATATCAAACTATGTGAGGTACAGGACGAATTTTAGTACTGTCTGCTTTTAAGATAAGTAAGTACGCAATATAACACTTAAATTTTTCATGTATAATGCTGTAATACATTAAAGGGTGCCCTCGCTGGAAGTATATGCAGTATGCTGGTAATGGGATGGATTGTATTCGGCACACAAATGGCAATGGCTGATGGTAGAATCAAACAACCTATATTACCCTCCAGAACAGACGGATGTGGATTCAACATCACATATCCTGATAACACAATGTAAGTAATTCCAAGATTTTTATTATATGAAGTATTAAATCTGTTTTATTTCGTGAAAAAGGGAATAAGTCCTGATCTATTTTATCGCTTCATATATAACAATTTATTTATAGTGCTTCTCTTACAACAAAACAATGCATAATAATGGATAGTTGTATTGGATATTTATTCAAAAGGTTTTGATATTAATTTTGCCTCTTTTTCAGTTAGTGTACGTAAATTATAGCCCAAAATTACAATCCCCTTCTTTTTATTTCAGACCTGATTTCCCTCAAGAAGAAGTATTCATTCTTTATAGGATCTCTTTCCTCTACTACACACTTTTGGGAATAATAATTATGTTTGTTGTTGGGACTATTGTCAGCTTGTTGACTGAGCCTCCAGAAGAGAAGAAGCAGAATCCTAAGCTATTCACACCTTTCGTACGAAAATACATAGAGAGGAGAAGAAATTACGAGTGCACCCAATCAGCAGAGAAGGAGTTCTTGAATGCAAATCCACCACATAAACTAACATGATAGTTACACTAAATATGTGTAATTCTAATCGTCTAGAAAATCTGATGAGTTGACATATCTCTAGAAAGAACTCGTTATTTGTGATCCAGGAACGAATGTAAACTCAGACAAATAGCATATTTTCACGAATTAGTTTCACGTACAGTCTGCCCATTCTAAAAAAGAAACATGTAGTCAACAAAAACTAGTAGGCCTATGTCTTACTCACTTTTAGGTCATACGAGTAATGTACTATAGTGAGATAATGCACACATTATCACGTTAATAAACTCCCACTAAATGCTAGAAATGTTAATTCTAAAAGATTTAAAACTGTAATTAAGCAATGGCTAAAAAGCAAGGCATTTTACACTATACAGGAGTTCGATGAGACAAATCTGGATAATCTGATGTTTATTTTTACACTGATGATGTCTATTACTTTGTATAAGTTTAATGACAGATAAATAAATATTATTATTATTATTATTATTTACTTCAGGTTTCTTTTTTAGAATACTCGGACTATGCGTATCTTAGAGATATAACTTATCTCGTTATTACTGCACAATACGATACAATAGTGAATTTACTTTAAACATGTCACAGCTAGTTAATTGTTACATATAATCAATAACTCACTTTCTGAGACACTTTCAGAAACCTTTTAATTAAATGAGTTATATATACACACATATAATTCCTACATTTATACGTGGAGAATCAAATGATAACCGCAATTAATTTTTTCCACTATTTTACTACAGGAAGAATGCTTGCTTGTACATTATTTCTCCACATAGTCCCCTCCCAGTTCAATGCACTTGCGCCATCCAATAGGAAGTGCTTTGATACCGCGTGAGAAAAATTATTTTTGTTGACGCTGCAGCCACTCGTTCACCGCCTATTAGACTTCTTCATCAGACTTTAACTTGTGCTCTCCCAGGTGCTCCTTTAATGGACCAAAGATGTTGAAATCTGATGGTGAAAAATCTGGCGAATATGGCGGATGTGGGAGGTACTTGAAGCGAATGTCATCGATGGTTTTCATGGTTTCACGAGCAGCATGAGGACGGGCATTATCATGTTAAAGCAAAACAGCAGCACTCAGCAACCCCCTTCGCTTTGGCACCATCAGACTTCCACATCTTTGGTCCATTAAAGGAGCACCTTGGAGGGCAGAAGTTCAACTTTGATTAAGACGTCCAATCGGAGGTGCACGAGTGGCTACAGCGTCAACCATAATCATTTTTCTCACGCGGTATCGAAGCACTTCCTATCCGATGGCGTAAATGCATTGAACTGGGAGGTACTATGTGGAAAATTAATGTACAAGCAAGCATTCTTCCTGCAGTAAAATAGTGGGAAAAAGTAACTGCAGTTTTCATTTTATTCTCCCTCGTAATTTGTCAGCTAACTTCTGCAGTCAGTCTTTTCCCTTATTTCCACAAGCCTTTTATATAATATTTCTACACACCTGAATATTTTAATAGAAACGTCGTCTCTCTGAGTAACAAGCTTTTGACCTCCAATAGTTCGGTTTTCAGAGTCACTATTCCAAGATTACATTATAATTCATTATTTAGCCTATTACTGATTTTGTCCACAGAATACTTTAATCTCAATCATTTTCAATTCAACGATTTAGGTTCTTAAGTAGCCTAATTCTATAGTTTGGAGATAAAACATAAAAAATAATAAGACAAAATTCTACTCAACAGGCCTATTGAATAGTGCCTTTCTTTATGAGATAAAAATACGGTTGTGAAATTAATATTAATTTTTATTAAATAATAATTATTATTAATATTTATTGTTATTGCTACACCCATTTAGTTATTACAAATGCTTTACGATCAAGCTAATTATTTTATACATGTAACAGGATTCCCTATATTATGATGTTCTGTGAATAATGTGACGTTAGTTAATTGAACAATAAAGAAATAAGGTCAGATATGACTTTCATTTTACCTTGGCATACTAATTACAAAATATATTCGAGAGGTTCTTTATTGTATTATATTCAACTACTGCAATCTATTGTTTATTTTTTTAAGAATATAATTAATTTTGTTATAAAATAATGTATATTTTTATCACAACAAATTAAGTAAAAAGGGAGATATAACACGGAAATCTCAGCATGCATCAAAGTTGGGGTGAACGGATTACATGGTAAGTCATTTGCAGCAATCAGAAACAAAACTGGCCCCAGAGTAAACCCCTGAGGCACTCCCTTATCAACCACTTATTCCCAAAAATTACTTCCATCAACGTAAACAACCTGTTTTCTGCAACTTTAAAAAAGATTTAAATAATAACACGTATACCATAAAATTAAAGTTTATTCATCAATGATCTCATCGTCAATGCAGGCAATGACTGATTTTTTCAGATAATTTTTTTTATAAAAAATAGCTTTTGCTATAATTGCCTTCTGCACAAAATTTAAACAAAATCGTTGGAGCCAGTTTCGAGAAAATCGCGGATAATGAAATTTTTTTCATGTCAAGTGACAATGAAAGTAAGAGAAAATCGTCGCCAACCTTCTTGTTGCATCTCCGGAAGATATATAGCCCAAATACAACTTTTATATGGGGTTTCATTTCACACTACACTGACAGAAAAAGAGTAATTTTTCTAAAAATTGTACTTTTGGCTTCAGGAGACCTAAGAATGTATATTTAAGCTGAAAATTGGACATTAAATTTCAGGGTCCTGTATTCCTGTATTCATAGTAGAGGAATTAAAAATTAAGATGAAGTTGAATGCACGATAAATTCTATTGTTATACTGTTTGCCTTAAAAGATCTCGTGTCAAGATTGTGGTGAATGATATACCACACCATTAGGCCTATAAATAATCAAACAGTAATCATTTTCATTGCTGAAGAATCAGTGTAGTTAAGTTACATAGTAAGTAGTGTGAAAACTTGCCAGGTTAAGAAAAAGGCTCGGAAAGCGAGGGACCACATAGTATCTTCATTGCTACGTACACCACATTTTATATTTCGGCTATTGAAACAGGTATGTATACATTAAGTTAGCGGGAATCAAGTCGGCCTGGGTAGCTTACCAGCTATGACGCTGGTCATAGGTCACTTCTGGCCTAAGTAGATTGCATTTATGGTGTGCATAAATGTGAAACGCCCCAGTCTCTATATTTATAGGCTTGTAAAAGAATTCCTGCTGATGTAAATTCCGACGGTCACAGAAGAAGTTACAGTACACCTCTGTCATTAAATAACCACAGAACCAACAAAGAATCAAAATAAAATAATACGCCTAAAATAATACAACTAGATGCCTCTTGACTTTCAATGTAAAGCTGAAGGTTCCAAAGTGCAAATTGAATTCATAGCAGGTGGTTGGCTGGTTTACAGTTATTATTTTCGGGGAGAGTGTACTGAAATTTACACCCGAGGCCGTCGTGGGATGCCAGAATTTTGACCCGCATGAGTTATTTCATATGCCTGTGAATTACAAACAAGGCTCTGTCATATTTATGCACTTATAAATGTCATGGTCTAGGGTCGAGACTCAATTCTTGACCTTGGGTATCCAAAATACATTAGATTTAATTAAGTTATATATACTAGGAACATTTTACGAGCAGTATATTGAAATTCTTGACAAATCCGGTTACAGCGATGAACAAGAATGTCAAGAACCGTAAGAAGTAATACATTAATCTCAATATTGTATCAAAAGAAATTCTCAGTTCAGAACAAGAAGAAAGAACTGTAATAAAGCAAACAAAGAGGATCGGATGTATTTTCAGAGTTCCACTGACAATATTTTACTCATCACTTAATCAAAATAAATTCATCCCTCAAGATTTAGTAATGGAATAAGTTCAAGTGATCTCGTTTAGTTTGTGTCCCTAATACAGTATATTAATACTTAATTGCCATATAATTTTGTAGCCAATATTTAAATTGAAGTCAATAAGAATTCCTTCACAAATTAACAACCAGTTCTGAGGGGCATATCTTTAAAACACATTCTAAAAAAGCGAGCACTGTTTAAAAACAGAACAAAGTTTAATTTAAGATGCCTACATTCTATATAAAACAGTCTAAGTTTAATTCATCTTCTAATATGCATATTTGTAAAAAATAATTTTAAAAAAATAATGGAGTAATTGTCTCGGAACAAGTGGATCCAGTTGTGGATTTTCGGGCATTTTCCCAATCGAAGTCGAGAATTTTTAAGAATAGAATTTACTTAACATCTATACATAAATTTCCCTGTCCATTTAAAATTACTTGCGTGTTACGTTTTAAGTTTTCAAACAACATTTAATCAAGATTATTTTATGTGTGTTTTATTTTCTATCGAAAAACGGATTTTCATGAAAAATGGTTCAAAATACATATAGTTCAAAATACATTCGTCAATAACAATTGACAACAAACAATTACAGTTGTGAAAACATGTAGATGCATGAACCTAACACCAAAAATAGCAATTAAGAGTTTTCAAAATGTTTGCAAGTTTAAGAATAATTAGTAATTTCTCTCTCGTGAAAAGCTCTTGTTATTAGAGACCTAGTGTTTTTTTTATCAATTCTCCTCTATACATACGTTAGTAGGCCTATGGATTTTGCTATTATATTTTAGAAGTGAATAAATATAGAATTCATTTTTCTGGGGCTAAAATATATTATTTCATCAATTGCAACAATTGAAAGATGTAAGCAAAAATAATAGATTTAAATTATTTTATAATTACAGCTAAGCAATGAATTCTACAGAACAATTTGGAGAGACAGAGCTCCTTTTCGGCTGGCTTGATTTCACACTGTTCGGTTTGATGCTCTCTATGTCTACATTGATTGGTATTTATTTTGGCTTCTGGGGGAAAAAAGAAGATTCACCAAAGGAATACTTACATGGTGGAAAAACAATGAATACTCTACCTGTAGCAGTGTCGCTTGTGTCAAGGTAAAGCATCAGTCATATTGCCTTTAACTGAGATTATGTATGCTTACGGTGGGATTAAATCTCCTACATGTTAAGTATCCGAATAATATGTAAAAATGTTCTAGGAATACTGTGGAATAGCGGGCAATATTAAATTTAATAAACATTATTAAATGTATTGCAGTTTCCTGTCTGGAGTAACTTCCCTAGGAGCACCAACTGAAATATACTTGTATGGTACTCTCTATTGGTTGACTTGTCTTTCCTGCATCTTTATAGGAATAGCCAACTATTTCATATACCTCCCAGTCTTTTATGAACTCCAGCTAACCTCCACATACGAGGTAAGTTCTGTAAGGCTAGCCCAGGCTCTGTTGATTCAGTATTTAAGTTGGGATTGAGACTCTTCTCAAACTAATGTCTGTAAATTTAAGTTGGGTTTGATACTTCTCGAACTAATGTCAATGTTACTCTCTTAGTCTTTAAGCTAATTTATGGTCTTTAAGCTAATTTTGGTCTTTAAGCTAATTTTCCGATTGCATTTGGAAATACTTCAAACAAATTTAGTAACATAAAAATATAAATACATACCATTAAAAAATAAATTAAATAATGAATAAAATAGCGAATCTGGTGAATGTTTGACGAAAATCTATCCTGTGTACTGATCTAGATAAATTTCTTCCCAACAATCATGTACAAATGATAATTCTTTCTGTGTGCAAGTATTATAATTCCACCGTGACCTACTAGTGGTTTACGATGAAGTCTGGACCTTAAAGTACAGACAGGTTGTAAATCGCCGCTGGGTTGTTATCTCATACTCAGAACGCCTGGTGGTACTCCGGGATATGTGAGTCAGCTGGAGAATTTAGTGTTGTACCGGCACTTTGCCATGGTAGCTCAATTGTTAAGAGCAGCGGTACGGAGAGCCGAAGATCTTGGTTTTACTTCTGGCTTTGGATTTGCATTTTTCAATCTGACTCTACCTTTCCAATCATGTACAAATGTATACAAATAGAATTATAATACAATTACGTCTAAGCAATAATTGTTTGTCCCTCGTTAGAGTATGCTATTCTGGTTTAATAACCACTTCTTCTTTATGTGTCTTTGTTATAATGCCTTCTATAGTTATCAGCCGCCGTATCAATGTTATTATATTGACGCTTATCAGAATGAGGCCAAAAATATATAATGGAAGTAAGATTAAATTCTATAAAATTCAAATAGATGAAATTCTGAGAAGCCATATAATACTAATTAACCCTAGCGTAATGGCTTTCTCAGTTTCTGATTCCTCTTGGGAATCTTAATGGCTGATTAATGGTTGACAGATATATTCATTGACTAATGCATTGATTGAATAATCGATTGATTGATAGACAACCTAACTCATTGACTGATTGACTGACTGAGAGATGTATCATTACCATACTTCTCAGATGATTGTGTCATAGA
Source organism: Ectobius pallidus (assembly GCA_964059195.1). NCBI lineage: Eukaryota > Metazoa > Arthropoda > Insecta > Blattodea > Ectobiidae > Ectobius > Ectobius pallidus. The sequence goes on from CAXKWD010000006.1 coordinate 110,507,309, forward strand.
TAGATTGACTTCATGTTTCATTAAATTATCTATATAATATGTAACTAGGCTATGTTCTCATTATGTTCCAGTATTTACAACTTCGATTTAATAAAAGTGTTAGAATCATGGCCTCAGTTCTGTGCACGATAGGTCTACTGCTGTATATTCCTATAGTGGTGTATGTTCCAGCTTTAGCCTTCAGTCAAGGTAGGGAATACTGTATTAATACTATAAAGTTTCAGAATTTTATAATTCAATTTAGGTTATATCAATGATTGACAATCGAAGTTACAAATAATGCAAATAATGTTTTGATGAAACAAGAATCGCGGTTAAAGAATAAGATTGAATGATCTTTCGAGATTTGATTTTCATTTTGCACCCTGAGTAGCATTGCTATTTGGGCGTGACAAACTCACGTGTTAAACGCGCTAATCTCTCATTTTCCGAGCATTGATTTTACGGATATAGTCTTTCTTTGGTTGCCAAAGTACAAAGCTAACAATATGTAATTTATAATTAATGTAACATGATGAGAATAAGACAAGGCTAAAAAATCTTCTGCAGAAGTAAGCAGAAGTTTATGTTTAAAAGTACGACTAATTAATATTTATGCCGGTGTGAGTCTAGAAACAATAGGAGACTTGAGAAAATTGGCAGTAATTTTGATATTATGTCCTTGCAATGAGATGATTTTATAGCACAATGTAGTTTATAATTATACAGTAAATAATAAAAATTATACTATTTTTGTTATGAAACGAAACTTAGAAACAAAAAAGAAAATGATACGACGTTGTTTAGAGCGTTGTTTAGGGTGTATTAATAGCGTAAACTGAAACTGTTGAAAGTATACGATAACAGAAGCAAAAACGTTCCAGCAAACATGTGTCATTTATTATTGCAAATGTGTAGTTATGAGCCGCCACTGACATCCTTAGTTGTGCTTCACTCGTTGCGCACTTAGAAGCCTTCCACGATGTTCTCTTGTTAACAAAACTGAACATTGCCACAAGGTGGAGTTGTAATCAAACCATACACGACAGATAATAGGTTTGTTCGCAAAGCAGTCAGAAACCAGGAACATATCGTTCGCGCATGCGCTCTTTCTCCACACGCGTTCGCAAAGCGAGAATCCGTGATTCTGATTTCATTCTTCTGTTCGCAAAGCTCTCACGGACAGTTTCTGTACTATAAGAAAAGTTTGCAGGCTCCAGCATGAATTGTTATCAGAGACATGCGCAGTAACCTATTTTCACGCGCCTGACTCCTCCCTCCTATAACATTGCGCCAGATTTATAAACATAGGCTACTTATATGTATGCATAATAGAAGATAACTAAAAGTTTCCCAAAATATAGATTATATTGTCGATGTATATTGCATTTATAACATGTCAAAGGGAAATATATATTTTATTTGCATATCATATCGATTAAACGCAGAAACTATCGATTCCAAATTCTTGTAACCGTTCGCAAAGTGCAAATCACGGGTATGTTACAGACTGGACATGCGCAGTACAACAAATTCTCAAGCGGTCACGGATTTGCTTTGCGAACAAACCTTATGGGTACAGTACACAGTCGAAGCAGTCAGATCACTCATCTGAACAGTGTCAGATGTGTTGAACTCTACGTAGTCAAAATGGAACTATACAACAGCAAAGAACTGTACGTGCTTCTCAAGAATTCCGAGATGATACGGGGGTGTATGAAAGAATTCGAAACTCACTGCAGAGACGGGCGCAGTATTCCATCCAGGCGCAAGGACGACACTTTGAACACCTCCTTTAACAGTATTAAAGTATAACAGTATTTAAGTAACATACTAAAGTAGAACTGTATTCCTTGTTAATTTAAGCTATGCGAGAATTGTGAGGCAACTTAGTCAAATAGTCTACTTATCAAATTCATCTATACTAATTAGAACGATGTTTGTTAATGAAGTCAGTGGCGGCTCATAACCACATTTTCGCAATAATAAATCTCGCACACGGCTTTGCGGACCCATATTTACTGGAACTTTTTGCTTCTTTCATCTTTACTTTCAAGCGTTTGGGTTTGCGATATTAATTATGATACACCCTGTATAACACTGACCAAACTCGTTTAATCTGGCAATTCCCTAAGGTAATTTCGCAATAGATCTCATTCATCCCAAACGACTTATATAACCATGGTTAGTGATAGTCTGAATTACATGGATCATTCCAGGAATTTACAAAAGACGATCAATTCAATTTTGGGTGTACTATCAGAAGCAAAAGCGAAGATGGAAACATCTTTTTTCTTGTAGGATTTCTAGCCTTGTCCCGTTCTCCTGCAATTTATGCACACTATACACTAAATTTAAATTTTGAATAGGCATCTGTAGCCTAATTGAGACAACGAAATATATACTTTTCAGTTTACATATAACATCTTATTTTGCTGTAAGATTTTAGGACATGAAGTATAATTCTGTTTAGAGAGGTTTCGTTAGCTAACTGATATGACGGGGATGGCTTGGCATTGCCTCAGATAGATAAACAATAGCCTTGTAACTAAACTTGCTGAATAATGAAATGATAGAGTGATACCTACATTGAAAAGAGTACGCAAAAGTAATAGCTGGAATGTATGAACCATGGTAGTCTGATCGGATTCCTATGCTGGAAATAATACAAAAAAGATCACTTTCCATATTAAACGAATAACTCTCTCTAACTTCATTGGCTTTGAAAAGCCTTAGCCGATAAATTGAATCGTCTGTTGCAGAAGGACCGCATCGACCAAAACTGGGAAAAATTGTTATTCCTCACAAGCTCTTTGTTAATACATGTATCGTTCGATCCAGAAAAGCATGTGTGCCTTCAGTATGCCCTTGTTGCATTAGAGCTATTTTAAAAATCCTGTGTTTTGCAGAAACCCCTCAAGTGTAATAATATGCACGTATCTGCGCTAAATTCAGTTGAATCGTTTAAGTCAGAACAGGTTTGAGTAAACCTAAGAACTACTCCGTTTTAGAACCTACTTTGTGGAAATTATTATTTTCCAGATTTAACAGTATTGCAGTAAATAGCAACAAGAAAATCAATTTATTGCAGAAACCTCACATGTGCATTTTTTGAAATCAGTTACATGGAATCTAAAAATAACAAAATTTCCCACAGTAACGTTTAAAATGTTATGTTCCGTATTACTAATTTTGTTTTTAGCTAAAACATATCTTTTTAGTAAGATAGTATTTATTTAAGTTCTCCCAAAACTTGGTAAATTGAAGACAGGGGACTTAAACTACATAACACTGTTAAACACACATTTTGTGACATGGACATTTTTAGGTGTTTCCGATGTATTGAGGCACCCTAATAACAAATCTAAAAACAGAAATTGCCTATCACCCACGGATTTTTAGTAACAAGCGTTTCTTTTTTAAATATAACAAAAAAACAGCAATCATTTCAACAGTTTTGTGAGTCACTGTATGCATATTTTACCACTTCGTGTAATGTATGTATCAGTAGTGTGTTAAGACAAGTTCATTCCAGTATATTAAATGCAAGAAGTATGCACCCAAATGAGATTGTGCATTAGTAGGCATTTACCCGCGTATGAAGTTACTGCATTTCCTATGTCGTCTTTACTAACGTGTTTGTGTTCTACATACTTGGTTTATTTTTATTATTGTACTGTGATTGACTGTGAATTAACAAGTCAATACAATGCCTAGGCAGTGTGTAAATAATGTCAACAGTTTTTGTTATGAGTGTGAAAAAATAACTTTTAAATCGCAAAAACGTAATTTCACTCAACTTGTGCGAAGAGCTTACGAACTTTATTTCGGAGTTAAAGTAGGAGCTCAAGATAAGTCATGGGCCCCTCACATATGTTAAAAGACTTGTATAACATTGTTAACAGGTTGATTGAAAGGTGAAAAAGTAATGTGCGATTTGCAGTACCAATGCTGTGGAGAGAACCAAAAGACCATCCAACAGATTGTTACTTTTGCCTCACTAAAATACAAGGCATCGGACTGAAGTCCAAGGATGCTGTGCAATATGTAGCAATTCATTTTTCAAATGTTATTTAATTGCTACAGTTTAGTGTTTTCCTCATGTGAGAGTTTAAAGTTATTATAGTAAATCTTAATAGCCCAGTATAACGCAATAATAGAACAGCTGATGTGTCAGTAACCTTCTCTCTCTCGTCTTCGGCAACCCTGTCCTATTAAGAGCTGTCTGGCATCACTGCTTGTTGGTTGACGCTATGCAGTATTTGGCTAGGTCGACCGTCAACTGCCTGTCTTGTATATATTAATCTTGCTGATTGGAAGTCTGCTTTTCGATTCTGTTTTGTTTTTCAAGGTTGTAACAGTGTGTACGTATGGTGGAATATTCATAATGGCTGCTTCGGTAGTATGGGTGTGTGACGTCATTTGCCGTTTTCTATAAAAGGAAAAGCGCCCTGTAAATCGCTCTCATTTGCATAGCATGAATCCGGAGATCAAGATGTAGCCGTTTAGTGTGTTTTGGCGCCATTCATGTTAGGCTCCTTTCGGTTTTTCTCATCTCTCGCACCATGTTTCAAGGTATGTGCAATCTTGTATATAATGAATCAAATTGTTGATAGGTCGGAACTGCTTGATTATGTAAATAAGTGATTTTAGGATTTCCCAAGCATGAGTTTTGTGTCTTTTGCATTTTGTGATGCGATGGTGGCGTTGTAGATGTTAATGAAGTTTAACCTAGTGCATTTAGTAGGAAGATGGTTCAGATATGAATAGATGAATTGTTAGGCCACCATCATTATGTAAAGTAAATTTATGCAAGACTATTAAATTAATTGCATGCTGGGATATTTGTTGTGAAGGGTTTTGTAATTTTTGGTGTGCAGTTCCTACGTCTTTCTCATACCTTGAAGCATGTGGTGTTTTTCTAAATTTATTTGTCTTGTCTTTTATTTTTGCCTCCGTATTTGATTTCATGTAGCAGATGAGCCTGGCCTAGTGAATGCATAGCATAGGCCAGTATTTTTTTATTTAGGTTTGTTTTTGTCTGCATGGAGTGAGATTTAAGTATGTGTTTCGGCGCCGAGAATGTTATGAAGTATGCTTGGAATCATATCAGGTATGTTGTGATGTAAGAATTAATAATATGAAATTAATTATTTGGCCTTCAGTGATCCTCATGTGTAAATTATAAAGTCATTAACTTTTATTTTTCTTTGGATCACTGAATCTGTAAATTTTATTTTTATTTAACTTATCTTTGGAAATTTGTATGAAAAGAATTATAGATTTCAAAAAGGTGCTTCACACCGAACCTTGTTATTTAAATTCTAAAAGGGTTATTTAAATGTATACTAATTGATTTCCTTCCAGGATTTAAACTATGTAATATTTCAAGAGGGCTTAACCCGTATATGTTTTTTAGGACCTTCAGTCCTTGTTATTTCATTATGATATGTCATCTATTTTTCTTTCAGGATTTTAGTATTATGTACACACTCATATATGTTATTTCCACTGTCTAAAGTAATGTTCACATTTTATTTGTAAATCAATTTTATTTTAATATAGTTTATAATAGCTTCCACGAGAAGTAAAGTTGTACTTCTTTCTAGGCGAAGAGGCTGGAAGTCATGTCCAGGCTCTTCGTATTTCCTCTTGTTTCCCCTTCCCTCGGTCAAATTTACAGTGCCTCTGAGGAAGAATATGGAGCCCAGCTGATTGAAGAAAGAAGAATGTTGTTGTCTGGTGACCGAGAGGGTGGGAGGGGGTTACAAATATCCAAATTTACCATCAGCCTGGCCCGTCGAACATAGTGAAGAACTTCCTATCCCAAACACACCAGAATCGTGGAGTTTGGACGAAGAAGAATGTGCTGGTGATACACCTGATGTTGTGCAATTCGCACAGGAAATCGACAATGATCCAGAGTTTCAAGTACCAAAATGTTCAACAAAGCCACATCTGATTTCAAAAGCTGAACTGAATGATTTAGTTCGAGATTTAAAACTAGCAAAATCACAGTCAGAACTCCTAGCATCCAGATTAAAAGGATGGAATCTCTTCGAAGGTGACGTACATATAACTGGCTTTCGAAAACGTCAAAAAGAACTTACACATTATTTCGCTCAAGAAGGGATTTTGGTGTAGGCTACTGCATGGCTGTTGACAACTTATTTGATTCATTGGTACAGAAATATGAACCAAGCAATTTGCGCCTATTTATTGATTCTTCTAAACTTAGCTTAAAAGTATTATGAGAGACAATAATCTGTGGTTCATGAAAGCTTATATATCTATCTTAAAAGTATTAGATCGGAACGGAAGGGGGTTCTTGTATCTGAAACAGAAATTTTCGAGAGTTAGTGAGGCAAAAATTAAAGAGGGCATATTTGTGGGACCGCAAGTATGAGAAATTATGAAAGATGGCAAATATGACAACATGCTGAATGAAGCTGAACGAAGAGCATGGAAAGCTTTTAAAACAGTTGTGACCAATTTTCTTGGATATGTCAAAGCTGAAAATTACAATGACCTTGTGACTGAATTACTTAGTGCCTACAGCGAAATGGGATGTAACATGTCATTAAAAATTCACTTTCTGGATGCTCACCTCGATTTCATTCCTGAAAATTTGGGTACCGTAAGCGACGAACATGGAGAACAATTCCACCAGGACATTGTTGCAACTATGGAAAAGCGATACCAAGGCAAATTGAGCCCTAGTTTGCTTGCTGATGACTGCTGGGCATTTTGTAATAAAATTTTGAATCAAATATAATATTAAGAACATACCGAAATTAACATATTTCAGTATAACACAAAACACTTCGTAGCGAAAAAATAGTGGGTGATAGAGAAAATCCAAGGTCATTTTCTGTTTTCTGGTAAAATTTTACATAAGGTACACCTTGTTTTATCCATGTCACAAAAAAAAAGTTGATTTTTGTTTACCAGTGTAATTTAAGCACTGAGATTTCCATGATTTAAATGTAGTGTTGTTTGTGTATCTGCGTGATGTGAAATGTACAGAACATTCAATATCTTATATGCTTATTTCATTTATAGTGAGTGGCTTGAACGTTCACTACATCACTCCAGCTATAGCTACCCTCTGTATATTCTACACAATGTTGGTAAGTGGATACCTAATGATAGCAGTAGTAATGATAACAATAATAATAATAATAATAATAATAATAATAATAATAATAATAATAATAATAATGATAGTAATATGAACATTATCACTGTTAAGTCGGTATTCCCAAATGAGATAACAATTTTGCCTTTCTCATCTTTGCTTTATATATTTACTTAGGCCAAGTGGTTTTAATTTTTTAATTGTACCCTAATCATGGCTGATAGTTCAACGTATCCGGTATGATAAAATTTCCCTAAATAACAAGTTTAAAATTTTTTACTTTCAAAAGTACTTTAGCTACTTAATTGAATAAATAACAGCTCTTTCAAATTCACATTGAAATAATAAGATCAATGAAGTGTTTGAATCTGTAGGAAGTATTGTGAAATTACAGAATAACACACCATTTTCTGTTTGTATATTTGTGGTGTTATCCTCAAGAAAAAATATAACCCTACGACTAACGTAAATACCCTTCGGAGTACGCCTACCACAGTTTGAGAACCATTGCCATAGTCAGTTACATTCGAAGGACTATTAACTGTACGTCTATTTAGCTGTACAGAGTTACAAGAAAGGACTATTCTTTAAACCGTTGTTATGAACTTTTTCAACTGCACGTACCTTGTAGTTATTATAATGTAATCTTTTTAGAATCCTTATATTTAACGAGTCCCCCTTTTTATTTGTGGTAACTATTTTTATCCAAAGACCTAATTAAATATACCCACAGTAATAATTCTATATGAGTTTATTGCATACAATGAATTGAACAATTGGTGAAAGGATTCATATAGTTAAGAATAATTATATAAAGATTTTCACAGCAGAGCTGAGAACTAGCTGACAAAGCTATTCTTTTTTTCTCTAGGGAGGAATAAAAGCTGTTGTGTGGACGGATTTCCTACAGGGAATAGTCACTTTATCTGCGGCTGTAGCAGTTGTCATCTTAGGGGTCATGCATGTAGGAGGATTCGGAACTGTATGGAAGAGGAGCGAGAAGGGAGGCAGAATCCGTTTCTTTGAGTAAGACATATCTTTTCTCTTATAGCCTACACAGGTTTCTTTTAAATTGGAACGTAAATTCATGATGAAAACCTTCAGTTCCTACAAGTTAGTACTGACTATACATATGATATACCATTCGGTGTATAAATTTCCCAATACCTCCCAACGTACAGGTGTATTTTTTATGGGATCATATTGCACGATCAATAATCATTTAAGAGGCTTTGTAGACCTAATGGCTAATGTTTTGTTTTTACCAACTTTTAGTCAATTAAACGAATGTGCAGATACAATACATTAACTTGTATAGACGTAGTAACAGGTCATCAGTATTGAACATTGCGGTCTGCAGTTCGAATCGGATTTCATTGTTTTGAAAAGCTTTCCCGTGTCAATGGTCTACCTAAGAATTTGTTTTGAAAAGCCTTCCCGAGTCAATGGTCTATCTAAGAATTTTATTTATTATGGAGGTATAGGGATAATAAACAATCATCCCTCCCCATTTTTATGATAGAGTCGAACCCATGTAATTATTTAAAGGTAATCTTTACGAATTCATGATACTTTACATATGGTTCACCTATAAAGAAATTCAGTAAAAATATCAAAATTGATTTTTTAAACTTTGGTAGTGATTTTCTACGAAATTTTGAGCGAAAGTACTAAGTCATATTTTAATAGGCCTACCGAATAGCTTTTCCATTGACATACTTGTTTCAGTTGGAAATAATTATTAGTTTTTTTCGGATATTACAGATCCTGCAATGTTATGTACTTAAAATTCGAGGTTTTGGGCTGAGAATTCGCTTTGGAAAATTATAACAGAAGTGTATACTTCCATTTCTAGCTGATACGTACACATATGCTATTATGATAAATACTTTATCAATCTGTGCGTAATATGGGGAAATAATTGCGTGAAAAATGTGTATTGTTGATAATGGATCTTCCAGGTTTAATTTAGTCTTTATTATCTAAACTAATAAATGCTAAACGAAAACAGTTCTTTTCTTAATAACTTTTACTTTACAATTGTTTCAGAATGATTATCTCTCCGTTTTAAAGGATGACGTATGGCTGAGTACTGCGTTTGGAAAATTTTACAGAAGTGTATAGTCCCATTTCTAGCTGATATGCACACATAATTATGCCATTATAATAAATACTTTATCAACCTGTGCATAATATAGGGAAATAATTGCATGAAAAATGTGTACTGTTGATAATGGATCTTCCAGGTTTAATTTAGTGTTTATTGTCTAAACTAATAAATGCTAAACGAAAAATACTACCCTTTTACTAATATTTACTTTACAATTGTTTCAGAATGAGTATCTCTCCATTTGAAAGAATGACGTTCTGGAACGTAATAATCGGATACACGTTCCACTGGGGAGGCATGATTACTGTCAACCAAGCAATGGTACAAAAATTCCTCTCTTTGCCAACATATAAGAATGCAAAATCGTAAGTAGAATACTCTGCATACTCGTTCTTCCTGATCAAATTTGGTAATAATTCTCTATATCGGCGTATTTGAGAGACAATTTAGCTTATGCCCCAGAGCACTTAGAATTTATTACGCTCGCTAATGTATATCCGGATTTTACAATTAATACCGTACTTCACAGTTACATTAGTAATGTTGTGACATAGTTAATTTACATCGACTTCACAAAAGAATACTCTTGTTAAGGAAGCCTCTCTCCATTTGAAAGAATGACGTTCTGGAACGTAATAATCGGATACACGTTCCACTGGGAGGCATGATTACTGTCAACCAAGCAATGGTACAAAAATTCCTCTCTTTGCCAACTTTACACACATAGAGCAGAAATTTACAGTTTTGGTCCAATCTCTTAAAAAATTTAGTCACATATTCCTTGAGAACGAATTAAGGAAATTCACAATATTTTTTTAACATATAAATAGGGGGACACAGGCCAAATATGAACATTTTGTACAATACTTTGGCAGGCATATCTTCACTTCAGACTGACTTAGATCAACCATTCTTTCACCAATACGTTCCGTACTTTATGCTGGATGTTGTATACTAAAATAATTTTTTTTATTAATATGTTATACTTTTTTCTGAACACAGTGCAAAAATATTACAAATTTTATGTATGTTTATACGGGGACAGGACTAAAATATGAAATGATACATTTTTTTTAGAATGCTACTACCTGGGTGAATGAATACCTTAAGCAGTATTATTTACTTTAGTCTAGAACATTTAGCCCGTAATGATTTCGGGAAAAAGCGCTTGTGATATCCTCGTTTTAAGCCAGAAGACTGGGTTCATTAAGTACTATGCACACATTTTTCTTCCACTCACAGTAAAAACAAATAATATTCCTTTCAGTCAAACGCCCTAGACTTCATGGGCAATAATTTCTGTGTGGTTGCCATTTCCTTTTCAGTTATTTCGTGAGGCAAATCTTCATTCTCGTCCATTTTCTGTCGAGTGTTTACATACGACTGAATACGTAGATACCCTTACTGTGACAGATTTTAACTAATTATATCAAATGAAGAATATACCGATTCATATTTAACATTTAATGCTTCAAAGTTATTATTTCCTGTAAATTGTGTATAATATTTGGTATTATCCATAACAACACAATGAATTCCTGGAAATAGGATCACAGTCATCCAAGCAGTATGGAAAGCTTCATATTATTACGCTAACAAGTTATTTATTTTTAAGAGAAAACTTATTTTATACTCTCTTCGACATGCCTATATTGGGACAAGATGAATTGGTACATACTGTATTTACCTGCTACAGTGAAAAAATGGGAATATGAATAAATGCAGCGAGTGAGTTGGCAAGTGACGGTAAAGTCTTAGCCTTACATCCATAAGATATGTTCAAATCCCTTCGTTTGGTGAATATCAGTGGGATATTCGCCAATCGCAATTGTATTAAAATACCCTTCCCTTATTTTAAAAAGAAGTGCATAATGAATTGTGCATAAATTTAAATATAAAAGTTGGATTTTCTAAGGCAGAAACAGAATCCCTACCACATAGGCATTAATGTAAATTCAATTTACACCAGAGCAGTGATTTGACACATAGGCCCTTCAGTTCTGCTCAATGTTTCTTTGCCATAAATTTTAGAACAGTACGTTCTATAATCATATACCCTCAGCAGATATAGGCCTACTATTGTTGCTGTAATATTACTGTTAATCATAAAAAAAAACATAATTTAATATAGACTGTGTTTTTATTGTTGCAGTGCACTATATCTGTTTGTTGTTGGACTGGTGGTGGTGAACTTTATCACGTGTTACATAGGCCTTCTCATGTTTGCTGCGTATTATGATTGTGATCCTCTGAAGACGAAGGTAAAAACGGATATTAAATTGGTAATGATTTGAATTTAGAAGGTCTTTACAAAGGCACTTCGAAGAGAAATCAGAATTTTATGAGCATTTCGAACTAGCCCCTTCAAAATATGTAGGCCTACAATGCATAGTATGCTACATGTACAACTCGGTTGGTAAAATGTTTGCAGGTTTACATTCAAGTTAGGAAATTCTTCCTTTTTTATTAGAAATTTCGTCACTTTTGTTTTAGATTTCGTATCTAGTAACATAAAAATATTGGGAACAAAAGTTAATACGTTTACCATTTGTATTAGAAAATTTTATTACAAAAGCTTAAATAATTATTGCAATGAAGTGTTTATTCGAAATATATTTTTTCTAACTATTATTATTACAACAATTTCTGTAACCTTTTCTGAAGGAACTTTAATGAAACTGCAGGAAAATTGGTAAATTTATCACTAATTATAGAAACAAGAGCATTTTTAATACAATAAAATTTTCAAAGAATAATAATCCAGAACAAGGTTTAACAGTTTGCAAGTATTAAAGTAAATATTTTAATTTTGCTAGTTTGTAAAGATATTAATGTGCAATTTTTTCAGAGTTCGCTTAGATACAAACTAAAACACTACTAAGTAATATATTCTATTTATATTATTGTTCAATGGTGGTTGAGGCAGAATTACAAAAAAAATTTAATGGTATTTCAACTTGTTTTAAATTAATTGAAATTTAATTTAAGGAAATAATCCTCAGGGGTTTTCCGTGGACTAATGACCATACTACTTCGAAGATGACGATCAAATTAAGTAGTTCAGGGTCTGGTGAGAATTTGGATGGGGGACAATTCATGTTAAGAGAAGGATATAAGAGGCCCAATGTGGTTCAAAATCCTCATCAAGCAGTAGGTCCCAGTTACTGTAATTAAAACTTCAGTAGTAGTCATCAACACACAATGTTGGGAACTTTCACATCCTCTAGGGGTCCAGCTGGCCAACACTACCACGATTATTCACTAAATGATTCGAAGTCATATAAATGTGGCAGAATAAAACAAACCATAAACCTTGATACATTAGGAAAGAAAAAGAAAAGCTCTTGTATTTATACACCAAATTAACTCATTATTGCTATTACACCAATTTTGATAGGACAGATGGTAATCAAATTTTACATCTACCTATCCAAATATAAAACGATCTTACCAAACAAAACCATAAAGCATTAATATAGCCCTTGCTATAACAAACTTGATTTTCCCAATCGGGTGGCTTTTTTTCCCCAGTTTTGTGGGGTGGAACCGAAATAGAACGGGGTAGGTTTGTTAAGGCATTCCCCACATTGTATTACCCTTCCTTTATTTCTTTTGGATGATTCTTGTTTGTGATCTTACATTTGATATTTTATCCATTTAAAGAGGACTTCTGGATAATTTCCAGGGGATTTCGAGGCCTGACCAATTGCTGCCGTATTATGTAACTGACATAGGGGCTTCGGTACCAGGATTGGCGGGGTTGTTTGTAGCTGGCATATTCAGCTCGTCTCTCAGGTGAGTGAATTCGAACCTTGACAATAAAGAAATTTACGTAACACCATGGCATTGTTGAGTTTATACCTACAATGGTAGTGTTATAGCAAAGCCTTAGTTTACAAACCTAAGAAGATGAAAAACGCTATAGCAAGGAAACGTGCAGAGAAATGGCTGCAGGTTTCCAGAAAAGAGAGCCAATATAGGCTCTAATTCTCGTTTAATGAACAGGAAAAGTATACCACTAAAGTCTGGCAGTTATAAGAAGGAAACCTCAAGTAAACAAAAACCAGTACATCTGTCTCACTCTAGCACATTTCTTTTATGATCTAAGGGTGAGACAGACATACTGGATTTTGTTTACTTCAGGTTTCCTTCATAGCTCATCTCTGGTATAGTTACGAAGGTTTGGAGATTCCTCGAGGTGTGGTAGAGAATAGTATGCATGTGATATAGTGATAGTGGAAGTATCAGTGAAGATGTACCATCCCTAGTGACGGTGCATCTTCACCACTCCGAGGTAGGGAATACGAACCAATGTACTCCAGTAATAAAATACAGTCCTCTTTTGGAAAGTCCCACCCAAACGATGAACCGAGGGCTCAAGGACATGCTAACGACAAGAGAAAACATTGCAGGGTGGCCTGGAGTAACAGATGATTTCCACCTAAGCACAAATACATTATTATTGTGCTGTTTGCTTGTATTTAAGAAAAACTAATTCAATTTTTTTTTACATCAAGATTTAAATATCTGGACAACTGGTGGCAATTTTAGGACTACTGCTGTTAAGCAGAATATAATATTTATATTTTTAAACTGTTTTATATATGTACTGCATACTAACAACACTTTTGATTACAGTTTTTAAATAGCCTAAGTATTTTAGCATAATTTTGCAAATACGTATTTTTTAGTAGCCTGTATATATATATAGGCCTATAAGTGTGTATTATGTTAAATAGATATCAACATTTTAATATAACTAACAGGCATTACTTTGAAGTTTCTCTTGGTTCAACTGTTACTTTTTGAGGGTATAAGGAGTAAATAAACTTTTTGTACTTCACTGTCATTATTCCCTCAAAGGACAGTCATGAAATTAATCAACTCTAATTAAATAATATTTCTTACGACACATTGGATGTTGTTTCAGCACGATGTCCAGCTGTTTGAATGCTCTGGGTGCGACCTTATTTGAAGATTTTGTTCGCCCTTGCTTAAGCAGTAAGATTTCTGACAAAGTAGCTAGCAAAATCATCAAATATGTAATTGTAGTGATTGGCGTCATCTGCGTACTGAACGTGTTTGTGGTACACAGATTGGGGACAGTGCTTCAGGTTAGTACGAACACATAAACCTTCCGCGAAAATAAAGATTCCGTTGGAGATGTGTCATAAATTGTATATTTTTACTGTAATATGGAACACGTAAGCTTATTTCGACTATAGACCTACAGTAAATTTAGCAAAACTATCGTTGATTTGACTCATGTAAAATGACGAAGCTAAACTCGTCAGAATATGAATTTTCAAAAACTTCTCAATGATTATTTAGTTAAATTTGAGCTAAATCTACCAGTGACGTAAATATTCCATTCTTATCCCATTTATTGCTACAGACGAAGCAGTAAAAGACAAACCTAAAACGTAATGTAAAAAAAATGTGAAATTTACATAACTTCCTCTGCCCAAATAAAAGCCTCTCAGTATATTATAATTATTGTATGAAATTCTCTTCATGTGAAATAGTTTGAAAAATTAAGAAAATGTCGTTACCACATCACATCGCATCCACGAAGGATACAAAAAAACTTCGACTTTTGGGGTCGGAAACAATACTTTCTCCACCTATAATACCTACGGTAGGGTCAGAGGAAGTATTAAAAATAAACTAGTTCCATGTAACTGTTGTATGGAAAGTATAAAAATGAATAAATATGGCACTGTCAAAACCTCTGGAGTATAATTTCTACAAAAATAAGGTAGGCCTAAAAAATTTATGATACCGATGTTCATTTTCTATTTTGTTAGAAAATAATGAGAAACTTCTATTATTAAACTAAAGCAAATAGTTATTTCGCAGCCTGGAGGTAATATTAATATTACATTAATTTCAGTATTAGAGAAAGCGTTTCATGAAAAATGTTTTATATAACCGTCCATTAGTTATGAAAAAAAAAAAATCTTCTGACACAAGGTCTCAGTCCCCTGACCTACAGCTATACGTGCTGATGCGCTATCAACTGTACTAATATAGCTTCATGAAACCTTTCTCACATGATTACCCTAAGGACGGAGGACATAAAATATTCAGATATATCCAATAATGAATGAGAACATTAATATAATCTATAATCTATATCATATTTTGTGACGTTCGAAGCTACCAAGCAATTTGATTAGTTCTGAGGTAATCAGCGGCCGAGTTGCCACAAACAAAGTAGGCATAAATGAATTACACTTTTCAAAGCGAATACTAGATCATAACGTACGTATGAGGTATCAATCGAAACATTTGTTCACTCCGGTTTCATTAATTTGCATAACGCTCAGTTTAGTACGTATTTGGCTAATACATTAAAGTAAAAATGTTATACTCTAAAGTCAAGCAGAACGTTTCGTTCCGATATCTCGAAACAATTAATTCAATTCATACTTTAAATTTAATAAGTATGTAAAACTTTTTTTGTAATTTTATTAGCTTTAAGTCATTTATTTTTATTATTATTTATTGTATGTATTTGTGTTTAATATTTTTTGTCTCTTTTTTATAAATTTGTCTTTTCTTTTTCTAGCTTTGTTTAACATTTTTCACCTTTTTTATAAGTGTGTCATTCTTTCTCACTTTGTTTTTTGTTTCTCCTCTTTCTCCACTCTGATGTTCTGAATCTACACCCGAGCACGAGCAGTTTGCTCATTCGGATGTATTTCTAAATAAATATTTGGTTCTTTTCTTTCTTTTTCTTTTCTTAAAAAGTATTGTACTTTAATTTTGAAATTTGTAAATGTTTTTTGTTTATTTGTGTATTTTTGTATTTGTATTTGTATTTGTACATAAGTTTGTAAATGTAACTTAAATAAATAAATAAATAATAATAAATTGACAGCTCAAAACAATGAAACAAATGGTAAATACTAGAGGTTATGGTCAACTTTGAAGCTAAAATTGAAGCGTTTACTTATATAAGGGTATAAGTGCCAAAATCATGATTTTTCAGATAATAGTTTTATGTACCCAGACGAATGCACTTCAAAAGGGTCCAAGGTTCAGGGAAGGTCACGTTAGTAGCAATAAATTCCAAGATATAGCGCTGGGTCTATCTCCGGCACGTCTTCCTGTGGGTCTGTGTCTTCTTTTCTACACGATCATAATTTTGGCACTTAGAACCTTATAAAAGTAAACGCTTCAATTAATGTTAGAACTACACTAAAATTTTATTTGAATAGCCTATATTTCATTTAGAACATTCCTCACCTATTGATGTGTTAGTAATACTGTATTCGCTGACGCATTCTTTTTCTTGAAGGTGGTTTCGCTGTTCTGACTTCTTACAAACTGTATGACAGTGCTCAGTGAATCATGTACAAACATAATTAACTGCCAAGGCATTCTATGAAATTAGTATACATCTTTTTGATCGACCATAATATAATGCGCTTATTATATTATTATATTATATTATATTATATGTGACGTAGCATTATCATAATGATAATTATCCATTATATAATTATTATATTTCATTATAACACTGTGGTGGTATCGATTGATATCGAACATGGGACAACTTGAGAGCACTAAATCAAACTGCATAATAAACAACTTGTATTCCAAATAAAATCAATTCTGTTCGTGTTAATTTTAATATTTACTAAAATAAGTTCATTTCGTGTTAACAAGTTCGTTGGTTTGAGGTTAAAACCCCAAGAGCAGCTTCGAGTTCGGCCGCTTGCCAAACTTATTAACAGCTGATCGCCGAGGTCAACTGTTTGTTTGGTTAATTTAAAATATCAAAACTTAATCATTTAATTATGGTCGAACAGTTGTATGCAACTTGCCTATAGTGGTAATTAAAACACTCTTATGAAAATATTATGAACCCAGCTTCGCTCATTTCATAAACAATATACCCGTGTCTTAATAAATGCCATTATACGCTCGTTGCATAATATAGTATTTAATAAACATTTATGTGATTATAAATGACTGAACAATGGTGATCTTAATTGCATAGCTAAATTCCTGTTTTCTGGCTTTTGCCAAAAAGGGGGAGGTGCGAAAGTTTCACACTGGTTTGCTAGTAATTATATAAAATTATATATCGTGCAATCCCTGTTTCCCCGACATCACATGGAGAAAATAAAGTATTGTACAAAATAGCCTCTAAAACGCTGGTTATGATAATCTGTGTGCGTGATCATGGCAATAGGGGAAATAGCCTTTAAAATGCTTTTATAATATAGAATTGCAAAGTTAATTTTAATTTAAACGTGCTTATTTGAATAGAATATTAAAGTTCCTACTTATTTCAAAGTCTATTGAATGTGTTTTTCAAGTATTCTACACCCTTATTTTATAGAAATTCTGAATGATAAAAACACTTTATTCTCCACTTACATTACTTTTTAATAGCACAGGACTAGTTTCAAGAGCCTTATTCGCTCCCATCATCGGCTGGTGGTCGATTGTTATTCTGGTTGCCATGTTGGTTTGTATATATGCATTGTTCTGTACTGCTCTCTCGTTTCGTTTTTGTAAGTCGCACTACGTCGTCTATAGGTGGGATTTCAAAGTTCATAACCTTGTCTTCTTTCTTAGTGATGAATATTTTCTCCCATACGTTCAGTTCGGATGGTTTCTTAACGTGTTTTAATAGTTTGATCTCCTTTTTAACACTGTGATTTTTTGTCCAGCAATGGTATGCAACTGCTGATCTTTCGGTCTGCATTAGTTTTATTTTATATTTACAGGTCACCATAGCCGCCGCTGGGGTAACGAATGGAGCCATGCTTGGACTGTTCTCCTTTGGGATGATGTTTCCTAGAGGAAATTCAAAAGTGAGTTTATTTATTTTGATCTGTTCATTTCTATAATGCTTACTTCTATAACTCCGAAAAATCGCAAGTACCGTCAATAAAGACTACCTTTCAGCTAGCTATTTCAATTTGTTTAAAAATTAATTTTAAAAGAACACCAAATTATGAAGTCGTAGGCAATAAACTTTCTTATTCTTTTTTAGCTTTTTATGTTTATTCAGGCTATAAATAAGCATTATCATAAATGTTTTAAAAAATTCCTTCTAAGAAATGGGTATCTGTTTTGGATCTTCATGTCCGAAACATTACATAACATCTCTAAGAAGCTTTCAGACATATCTGAAAAGATTACAGATCTGAATTCACCTATACTGTAACTATGGTCGACTAATAATTATTTTAAAAAGGCTGCCATTATATATAATATGTTGGGTAGTCTGGGGCAGCATTTAACTCAACAACTGAAAACGTTAAAAGTTGACAAATTGAAGTAATTAATAGGCTCAAGTCAGCACATTTTCAAATTCAACTTAAACATTTCAATATCTACAACAGTACCAGTGTAACATATTCGCTGCATTTATTGACAATAATGCTGTTTTACGAAATAGTAAGCGATAATTGATAAGGCATAATTATAATCCTTTTAATTATGTCAGACGAATATTTCTGCATGCCTGAAATATTAAAATATTTGTAGGATTATAGAAACTAAAAGAAAGTGCAGAGTACACAAAATTGAAGATTCATTTATCATTTCGGAGGAACGATAGATTCTTGTCACCAAAGCATAAATGAGTTCGCTCATTCAACTCTCTTTTCTTAATAATTTATTTTTAAGATTCTGTCATGCAGATTTGTAACTATAATGGATGAAAGGAAGCGTTTAACAAAACGACTTCATATCAGTGGTATGATGAAACTACAAGAAATGTAGAAACGTTTGAAAGAGAGATAGGAGAAGGAGTATGAGAGAGATGTGAGAGAGAGAGAAAGATAGAGAGGATGAAGGGGAAAAGAAAAAGTGTATGTTCTATTCCCGAATTGCTCTTTAGTCTGACCAAAGGGTATTTTACAGTTAGCCTACCTATAGTGATTCAACAAAACTACCTACGTTAGTCGCCATCTCCTCCTGGAAACGAACAAAATGTTACATCTATCAGAATGCAGTAGGATTGTTTTCTTTTAGGGAGCCCTGATAGGAAGTATTACCAGCATGACAATCATGGCTTGGATAGTATTCGGCAATCAAAAGGCATCCGCAGAAGGAACATTTAAGCAACCGGCCTTACCAACTTCAGTACAAGGATGTAGTCTCAACTCGACGTTTCCAGATATCATTGAGTAAGTAACATTTAACGTGATAACTCGCTCTTATTATGAACAGATACAACCATTAATAATGTTAAAAAATATTAAAAAGTACAGTGTTCCCCATATATGCCATACCATTTTTTCTACGATGGATTACATATGTGAAAATATGTTAAAAAAACTGTTCCAGATGGTGGTCAAGTTGCAAGGGTAAAAAGACCTTAAAAAGATAGTGACTATTTTATTCTTTGTGGCGAATGATACATAAATTACTTTATGCCCGCGGTACTACTTGCGTCATACTTAGTTTGTATGAATAAAATCGGAAATGAACATTAAAAAATTAAATTTAAATAAAGGCACTGAGTTATTGAAATTGTAAAATTGAACATGCAAATATGATTATAATCCATGCCTGCAATAATATATATAAAGGTAGAGGATTTGATAGAATGATGACATGTACTGCAAAGAAGGCAAACGATGCAGGTGGATAAATTATCGGCAGTGGGTGCAGAAAGTTTGTGTTTCCACCATGATAGAATGAACGGTAAATTATGAAAAATACATTATAAAGAAAAAATCAAATATACACAACTAATTTCGTAATGATACTGGTATAACTGGCTTCTGGAAGCGTAGCTATAGAGTTATAGTGCAGTAAGCCTCTATACATTTTATATTTTAAATGTGGTTCAACTGTGGCTTCATAATTTATCGTGATCTTCAAACATGGTCTATTCCTCATGGGTATGTTTTCTCGTTTAAGCAGTGAATATACTGGTTTTTAACAGTTTATTTATAATTTACGAATAATTTATCGCTTAGTGTGAAAAGAAACATGAGTAAGGTGTCACAATATATTTTATTTATTATAACGAATTTATTTATATTACAGTGCCAATAAAAAATAATACTTTTATTAAACTTTTTACTATTCTATATCCCATTCTAGTTTGATCCTAGTCAAAACAAAGGGGAGGAGAACTCACAGAGAGTTCGCGGAAAATTCGCATCATGTGACAAAACGTGATTGGCTAATGTCATTAGCATGCGCCATTAGCAGGGTGTGGCTAAGGAGTGTTCGTAAGTTCATGCAACAATAATATCAACATTTACACGTGAAATAACAAACTCTCACTGGCATCGTCATCATTATAGTATATCAATTAGGAAACAAAACAAAGGATTCATTGTTCACGACGACCCTGCGGGTCAGTTTTACTGAGAATAAACAAACTAACATAAACACTGTGAACACGTGCGTTCTCACGTGCGGGCTATGACAGCCACGCCTCTTTCTTTTGAACAGGATCGTTCTTAAATGGGATAGAGAATAGTTTTGATGATTTTTCTGACGATGTAGTAAATAAGCTGTCTCATGTCGAAACCTATCCTCAAATTTAGCATATCGACAGGTATTCATTAGAGGTAGAGGTAGAGGTAGAACAAAAGAATTAGCTGCTGAAATTAACTTTGAGTGAAAACTTGCTTATATTGCTAAATTTTGCGTATTTTCAGGCCTCAGGTTGACAATGAAGAAGTATTTATAGTTTATCGACTTTCATTCATGGTGTATACGATCATGGGCTGGGTGATAATGTGTGTGGTTGGTATCATCGTAAGCATAATGACGGATCCTCCTGATTTGAAGAACATGGATATTGCTGTATTTTCTCCATTTATAAGAAAATATGTTTCAAAGAACTGCAAAAAAGAAGTAGACGAACATACAGAGTTGAAGTTAATGCAAATGACTTTACAGGATGTAGATGATTGAACAATTAATGGGAGATACTGTTTTCAAGTAAGTTTTCTTCACGACTTTATGAAATCGCTTTGAGAAAAGGAATCTTGCTAGCGGATTCTTCGCTAAATTCTCATTTAATTATACGCGTATACATATACATACATATACTTATTTTTCTTTATTGTATTTATTTAATGCTCACTTTTGTCTCCAGGAAAGAAATTGATGAGAAAGGGAATCGAGCTGAAGAGAAAACGTCAGGTTGTCTGAGAAAACTGGAATGAAGAGCAGCGGCATAATTTATAAATAGCAGTTGTGACATGTGATTGTGAACTTCGAACATCGTCAACATTTCCTCAGGGTATATTTATAGTCTTTCCTTTGCAAAATATAAAAAATACGTATACCCAAGGGAAAGTCATTTACTTTATATTCAATAAAAGTGTTTTACAATGCTTCCTACATTCCTTTTAATCAGTATAAGTTACGAATGTCAATCTTTTGCAGTTTTAAAAAGCTGTTTGTATTAGAAGAATTGCAATAGACGTGAGATTCATACTTAGGGTAGACGGAAGTGACCAAAATTGGCATTTTGAAGATATAAAATTAAACGTACATACAATCCTCCGAAGAACAAAGATAGGTACATATCTACATAGGTAGATAACTTAGTAGTAGGGCCTACATACGTATAAGGGCCTCTCAAATCAATTTTCGATCTAGATTAAATCCTAGCAGTTTGACTGAGGACAGTTCATTTTCAAATTCAAGATATTTGTTGTGTTTTATTAATTAAAAATTATTTTTGCTAACCTGGATTGCATCATTTAAAGAGGTTGAATTTCAAGTTCATCAAGATCAACATTATTTACATCGAAATGAAATGTTGTCTGCATATAACACGGTCAAAGGAGGAACATTCTAAACTACGTCACTGAAACTGGTAGTAATTTATTGTATTGAATTAATAAGTACATAACTGCCTTTTAATAAAAATGAGTGGACCATAATTGATATTGTGAAGCGAGGACATAAAAAAGGGGGTACAAATGACAGCTGAAAATTGTATTTAATGTGGTAAAAATACTTCAACAGTGGGAGTAGGCCTACCTAGTTGTAAAAAAAAGTTTCTATTTGAAGAAACTACGTTTTGCTAAATAAATAAAAAGAAAAAACAACTTTTATCGAGAGCTACTCTCTCCCACAACTGAGAAAACATTTATCACATTAAAGAAAACTTTCATCTGTTATCACCTGTACCACCTTTCTTCTGACAACTTAAATTATAACAAAGTGGCTCAAGAATATATTTTTGGTACTCCGCAATCGACATTCATCATATTACACCAAACATTATTTTGTATAAATAAAATTATTTCTGTTTTCGAAGAAAGAAAAAAAAAAACACTTCAAAATAAACTACACGTAGTTATTTTTTTAAAGTTTTTATAGACATGTACGTAACACGTTCTAACAATTGGGAACTAAATATAAATTAGATTGGTTAGTCTTTGCTGATCTAAATTTTGGCATGTGTGGTTTTAGTCCGGTTGTTATTACATCTGGTTGTTTTCGTTTGTAAATATTTATTTCTCAAAACTGCTCTGGTATACTGTTCAGTTACTTTATGTACATAAACCAAGAAGATAAACAGTTAAATAATTGTTTCAAGTTTAGTAAAAATTGTTTACAGTGCTGTTTAGTATGGTATTTTTATCATCATCCTCAGAACTGAGTTATGTAGCAGCAAGAAGTTTCCAATTTTTGTGTAGTCAGTTTATATAGTAACCTTTGTTTACCTTCTTTGTTTTACAATATTTATGTTGCCTCTTTATATTTAATTTCTTGCCGCCCGAAAAGTGCGAAGTGAACACCTCTCATAACAGGCCTAAATGGAATAGGCAAGCAGACAAATATTATTAATTAATATAATATCTGATAATACTGTTATGAGGCCGCCCCCTGATAGATTACACCGCTCGCCTTGCACCGCTGGAATTAGGGACTGAATCTCGGTGGATCCATGTGTATTCAAAATCGTGGACAAAATGTGGTTGCGGTAGGCTTTCTCGGAATATTCCCGTTTCCTTTGCAATACATAATTCCATTCATCATTATGTGACAATTTGGTTGCAATAAATGAATTAAAATACTGCAATGAAATCCCAGTTTAATCGGTACTGTAATTCAATCTGAATTCCAAGAAGTTTAGCTGATTTTGCATCATATTCTTCAACAAATATATTATACTTTAACGTAAAACTCATAGAAGTAATGTTTCTTTCAATTGAAACTAAGCCATTAGAAATAGCCTAAACCATAGACAGCAACGATTCTCATATCACTAACACCATTTCATGAAATATTTATCAGTATTAATGAATGTGACACCATCAGTAGGACAAGAAGGACAGAATAGTTAAAGAAGTGGAGCAATGCCGTTCATAGATAAGGACGTTTATCCTTGTCATACTTTACCTTTCAACGGTACACAATACGATGTATACATTGCATTTGGAGATAATGGCATTAAATACTGGAAAGTTTACTTCTAACAAACTGCCATTATTCTAGAGGCTGCTCTCTTAAATTTAAAGCTGGCTAGATTTAATGTTCTACTACTATCCAAGACAATATTTCCCAGAGACGGCCGATGATCATGTGCTAACGTGCTACAGCACACTCTAGAAACTGTACTAAAATTACTCCTGAACTCTTCAAATGCGAGCCATTATGCAAACAAAATGGACGAACATATATTTTGTAGCGCTCTCTTCGGGATAACTAGAAACTACAGAGTCGAGTGCTGAATTAGCTTCAGCCTCGGCGATCTCAGTCACGGTTACTATGGATCTTTCTTTACGCATGCTCTGCTTAAAATCCTAGCTAATTTGTACTCGCGAGTACATAGATCCTGGCTTCATAGTACATCAGCCAATCATAGGACTTACCTGAACAGATAAGAGAAATATAAAGAATAATTTCTCTAGAATCCTAGACGACTTGTACTAGCGGGTACATCGGCCGTGGCTTTGAAGCCCAATCCTTTATAACCATTTTCTGAACGGTTAGCAGAAAGATAAAGGGCCTGGGGATTAAAATTATTCAAAGTCACCTCCTGAAGCTCCTACGTGGACAACAATTTGAACACACCGTGAGCATAAGTTCCATTGTGCAAACACACTTTCATTGTATAGTTTCTCCCTGATTTCTTGTCTACGACATACGAAGATTTGATGCCCTGAGGATTAAAATAAACTGGGTTACAATACGATACAGTACGAAATATGGCAATAAGTATTTACTCTCCGGATATACATTCAGCCTTCCAAAACGTCTTTTCCACCTTAAACACATTGAAATTATGTTTATTTTAGCGACGACGTGAAGGATGCAACTTGGCGATTTTGCCTATATGCAATGGCAAGTGGTACTTACATGAAAAGGTCATTATGTAAGATTCATGATGTTCATCAGAAACTTCCTTACCTGCAAAAGATAAATAAAACAAATGTTATATGTACAGTACACAATGCAGAAGAACTCAGTATCGATATCAGAGAACTGTAACTCTAGAAACCTCAACAAAATAATTGATTTCTATATCTCTATATATATAAAAGGCTTTGTCCTGACTGACTGACAGGAAGCAACGTAGAGCCTAAACTATAACAGGTAGAGACTTGGAATTTTGACAGTACCTTCGTTTCATAATGTGCCCTAAGGTGCACTAAGAAAGGATTTTGAAATTTTTTATTTTAAATGCCCAAAATCAAATGTTTTGTGTATACTTAATCCCTTTTTACACAGAATTATCAAATCATAATCACAGAACATATTGTTGCTAATGGTATCAGATGGGTTTGGAAATAAATGCAAGTTTGACAAATAAGAGAAGTTATTAATATAATTTCCTTTTTTAGACAGAATTATCAATTCCAAATCACAGAACATATTCTTGCTAATGGTATCAGATGGGTTTGAAATAAATTAAATGCAAATTTGAAAAATAAGAGAAGTTATCAATATAATTCATGTTATAAATAAATATTAAAGAATGAAATCCACGAAAATAATGCAATCACATAACTTTCTATGCCCTGGACATAGAGAAAACAAAATGAGGTATGGTAATGTGTATATTATTATATCGCAGGGTTTGGAGAGAGAAGTATGAAATTGATATTGCTTTCTGTTTAATTTCATCCCCAAAACAGTTTTATGGTAACATGAGAGTGGGAAATAAAATATTATGCAAAGACAATACAATTTTATGTCACCGGAATTTATGTTTCTTCTTATTTCAACCCCTACCAGGCTAGCTGTGTACAAGCGATGAGATGCAAAATTCTACTCCTCTATGAGCCATAAAAAGCTATACCAAGCGTTTTCTGATGGAATATTTTGAGTGTGATAAATCGTTAAGGTATTTCAAATTCTAAATACCTATATAATGACCTATAATTTAAAAATGGAAAGTCCTTCATAAGATAATTTCCAATTACAAAATAAAAAACCCGGGCGACGCCGGGTCTTT
Source organism: Ectobius pallidus (assembly GCA_964059195.1). NCBI lineage: Eukaryota > Metazoa > Arthropoda > Insecta > Blattodea > Ectobiidae > Ectobius > Ectobius pallidus. The sequence continues at coordinate 110,532,950 of CAXKWD010000006.1, forward strand.
TAAGCTAGTAATTAAAATAAAAATGAAAACCTATATACCAGTGAAGGATAGTATTGCTAATTACCCCGTCATCGTGAGTTCGAGTTAGTGCAGTCACGATGTCCCTACTCCCTCCACAATTTTCGTAATACTCTTCTGTATAAATTTACTAGGTCTCACGTTAGCTTACTTCTTACGTAAGTACAGAGTATGGAGTAATCTGAAAAATGGAGATGAACATTTTACATGTGTTTGGATACCTTCCTGACACGCAACTCGGAATGTTCCTATATTTCATTGGCACGAAATTCGGAAATCTTCAACCCTCTCCGCGCGCATTTCTAAACGCTGTCAGTGATTTTCTAGATGATAATGATGATAATAATAATAATAAAAAATTAGTATGTCATCGAGCAATAAAAATGCTATTGACATTGTCCTAGAGTTAAAATTAGGTCTGCATATCTACCTGTATATTTAAAAATTCGTTAACATTATAGAAAGCCCTCTGAGTTAGCCAATCAGAGATACGACTTCTTAATATTTTTCTATCCCATTGATAGACGTCGTTTGGAATGGCTATTTTAGTGGCCATTGCTGAGAAATTGCTTAACGATTTATTTAGCCTGCATCTTGGTGCCTCAAAGTGACTTTGGTGTCTTAGTTCATAAGTATGAGAGATAGTTCTGACCGGAATGGCAGCCTAATTATCCTTTACGAACAGAAAAGCTTCTAAAATATATTATAGGCTAGTCAAAGTCATTACTTTCTGTTCTATGAATAATGGTAGTAAATTAGTATGCAGTCACAGGTAGAATTAATTGTAAACATTCTATATTACATTTAACTATAAACTTTACACATTTACACAGAGTATTTGGAGTTAGAATTTATGAAGCCAAATAAATAAACAATACAGTATGTAACATTATAAAAGCAATTAATAAAATTAACTTACGTCACAACTTTATATAATCTATTTACAGGATTACACAACTTATTGTGTTATTTCCAATTAATTAGTTAACTTACTAGTGTGTACCCTCGTATTAAAAGCATAAGTAGCCTAATTACATTGTCATGTGTTCAGTTTCACTTTCGATCTTTGTTTACTTCATCAATTACCGCTAATCAAATCAACGCTTTTTGCTTTCCTACTGACAAAGAGATAAATTGCTTTGACATTGGCCAAACAAGCTAGGACTTGTTTCCTTTCATGTATTGGTCCGCATGTAATTAAAACCTGGTCTTATTTGCTGTGTCCCCAGCTTTGAAACACTCGGTAAATCAATAAATGGCTTACGTAACATTCAAATTACAGTCACAAACGTTTTGCTTTCGAATACTTCGTTGCGTTAATTTTGTCCCAAGTCTGCCATTTTGTCCCAAGTCTGATCAGTTTACAGTGTTGTGTGCTAGATCCTTTACAAATTTTTAGGTAGAAGATTTAAACCGTTGAAATAAAAATACTAACTTATAAGTAAAATCAATAATACCACATTTATAAAAACTGATATTCAAAATGAACATTTCGCTATATCTACCCAGTGACCTTTAAGTTTAAATTCAATGTTTTTAAATTATACATAATGAAATCTACTAAGTAGTCTGTTCTACATGTAGGCCTACATTATGTATAAGCCTGAATACACAGGACGATTCACTAGTTTTATAGGCAATTTCAGGTAGTTATATTTCCATTATCATTATCACTTCCATATCAGTGTCATATCTGCAATGACTACATGGCCTTTTTTTACTTTCATTCATCTGCTACAACCTCGAAGTTCGAAAAAAATCTGCAGTAGTTGAGGTGCGCGGTTCAGTCGCGTGCGATTAGCTTTATTGCAGATTAAATGCACCGTTGAAAGCGCCTGTTACAATTTTAAAAAACATTAAGTGTACTAAACTACATTATTTCAGTTCGAAATAACGGTACGCGAGACCACTATAATTTTATAAAACATAGCTGATCACTTGTGAACACGGTCATCTCGGTACCTTCCAATAGACCATTATATCACTCTTGTATAAGTATTTATTTCCGCCCTGTACTCTCAACATAATATTATCGTAAAGGTATCCTTAAGCAGTAGGCCTAAGTCTTTTCGCCACACTGTGTTACATGCTTACGTTATAACATCATAGTCAAAGTTAAAATCTTCGTGATATAATGGCAAATAATGAAAAATAATTTATCTCCCAAAAATACTCGTGATACAGCATATTCGTTCACAATATTAAAATATTAAAAATTAAAAAAAAAATCTTCATTAAAATTAGTATTTTAAAAATCTCGTGAGTCTAGGCAGGATCCTTCTTCACTGAAGTTAAAACGGATATGAATGCATTCCAACCTAAGTATCGTTCATTTACAATGATTTCAGAAGCAGAGTAATCTGCTTGTGAGTATACAAGTCAGTATCTAATTGCGAAGTGAATAAAGATCAGTCATTGAAAACAATGTGAAGCAACTGAGATTATATTTCTGGTTTTGAAAAATACAACTGTGATTTTTTTCGTATTTTAAGTTTTTGACAGAGGTCCTTTTCATAGAGGATATTGAAGTCTTTTTTCTTCGCTGTTTATTAAAAATTACTAAGATGGTATCCATTAATTAAATTATCAATAAATAAATAAATAAATTAATTAAAGTTTAACTACCTAAATGTTGTACGCGTAATTAAGACAGTAGGCTACTTTTGAATGACAGTTTGAGGGAATAATATTTCTAATTAAGTAAAGAGTATTGCCGACACTGGGACTTCAAGCAGATTTACGTAGATTTAGGGCACGCAAAAAAAACCCAAGCCTAAATTAGAGCCTCTGTACAAAATTCCTCAGCCCTTTCACGTCCAATAATATCTTAGTTTCCGAGGGGGGAGGTTGAGAGGCGATGGGCTTACCCCCTGTCCCTCTGCCCTATCTCGGAAAATGAGCGTAACAAAATTCACTTAGGTAAGAGAAACCTCCAATATTGGAGGCCCTAAACCCCAGCAGTAGGGGATATAGGAAACTAGAGAGATTGCCGATACTTCTATCTAAGGGTCAAGATTGAATTATTGCATATGTTTAATAAATTATCATGATAAGTAAAATGAAAATTATCTAGAAGCACTCTTTAAGCTTTCAAAATAAGACATGGAAACTTCCTAATATTATAGGAAACTTCTCTTATGAAAATTATGTGGATTATCGTATTCTGAGATTACGTTAAAAGATCCTAGTTTACTTGCTGTGATTTTTAACTCGTGTGTTTAGTTAGTGTGCATGTTTAACACACAGTCAACTGAATGAAGCATATAATTATATAACTACTATTTAAAATATACCTGACTATTTTCTTTTCATTCATTATGCACTCACTTGGCTTATCCATTAACTTAACCTCCTAGTGAATACATTCAGAAATTAGTGCAAATGATCTGTACGAGTCGCATTATTTAGCTGAAGTTAGAAGTTCAGCTGCTTGTAATTTCCACCAGCTATGCCAAGTTGGGCTCCAAAAACAACACGTCTCATGAAAAGCAAACTGCGTATGCTGTCTCCAAAAGTTCTCTGTGAATCTGGAAGTCAGTTTATTGAAGATGATGTACCGTTTGGAGCTATGGAGCTTATAATAATACAAATCTGCAGATTAAACTTACAAGACTGAAGCAGGCGGGTGCACGATAATGCTTAGGCCTAACGTTTATCTAGATATTCGGTTGCGAAAAATAAGCATTCTTGCACTTTACACCCACAGACATAGAAAAAAAAATTTAAAAAAATTAGTGTTAAGATTTTTACGCAGAGGTTTGCATTGCGAAGAGGACCCCATAACGCCACTATAAAATGAATAATTGGGTGGTCGGAACAGAAGAAAAGCAGGAAAATGAGGAGTGCTTTAAAGTTGAAACAGACAGACTCATTGTGACCATAGTACAGCAAACATGTGAGAAAATATCTTTAAAATCAGGATCAAAGCAAAAATTTAGGGAAAACATGTTATACACTAACGGTTTAAGTTATTAGAAAGTTAAAGTCAGACTGAAAAATTCAATACCATAGCCGGGATTTGAACCAAGATCTTCGGCTCTCTGTGCCGTTGCTCTTACCAACTGAGCTACCATGGCAACATGCCGGTACAACAATGAATTCTTCAACTGACTTCAACTTTCCATCTTACACTACACATGACCAGTGTGAAAGAACTATCATTCCACGGTTTAAGTTATTAATTCTGTTTGAAATACACTAGCGTTAAAGAATTAAGATCAATGAAGTTTAAGTGGGGATTCACTTAATTCATTGTACTTAAATGCCTTTGCCTTAAAATGTTTCACTTTTACTCTGGGTAACATTAGGTTTAAAGAAGTCCGTCCAGTGATTAATGAAATAATGTCTTGATATGAGGGGTCTATTAGCAAACACGGCATTCTCCATTTCGGAAAACTTCTAATGAAAATTTAATGCACTTTCTGGTATATATTTAGTGTACGTATTGCTAATCCGATTTCCCACATAAGGGAGGAACTCAGATTTGCAATACATTTGACCATCTTTTATCAAAATGGAGAATGCCGGGTTTGCTAGTAGGCCCCTCATATAATCATGGAGCGCAATTTGTGCCCATTGGCTATTTCCATCTACACGCTATAATCCGACCTACAACAAATCTGCACAGTCTAGATCTCTGATTTTGCTCAGCAGAAAATAAGCGTGAATAGAGGCACTGTGATTATTATCAAATATAACATCAAACACTTGTCACGTGGACTTTTAAAAGTGCTGTATCTTCTACAGGATGTAAATCCATCCTTTTTGTAAGCACTGTTTAAAAATACAAGAATTGATCAGATCAGGCCAACTGCACTTAATCAAGATCATTTTAAGTTCATATGTTAACTTATGTTCATGACTTTTACATCCTTTTCATCAAAACTATCGAGTATATTACTTTTTTCTCTTAGTTTTACCTCTCCCGTTGTGAGGATGTTTATGCGGCGCAAGCCGTCCGGCGCTTAGTGCAGTGGCGTAGCCAGAAAATAATTTTGGGGAGGGTCGAAAGTGCTGGGAAGGGGGGTTGGGACGGCATGCAATCCCCCCCCTTAAGAATGAGGGTACTGGGGCCACTCCAGGAAAATTTTTAAAATATTGAATCAATGAAAATCACGTTTATGCTATTTTAACACTGAAAAACTATATTATAGGAGAAAATTTCCTCCGACATTGGGACTTGAACCCAGGACCTTTGGTTATTCGCGCCAATGCTCTACTAACTGAGCTAAGCCAGAGTTCAATTCACAGCGCCAGATGGAACCTCTCTCCTATGACTGATTGCCCTAATGGTCAACCTCAAAGACAGACGAGTTATGTCATATGCAGTACTGTGAGGCACACTAATTAGTGATTTTTGTGACCGGGCTCCCACTGTTATTGTACAGTTAACAGTAACAATCAGCTCAATACCGGGGCCATGAAGACATGGAACGAGGAGGAACCTATTATCAGAGGCGTAACGAGGGGGGGTTGGGGGTTTGAGCCCCCCATTGATTAAAAAAAGGAAAATTGTAAAAATTTTTTAAGTCTGCTTATAAATTACTTAATACGACTATAAAGCGTGGGAAGCTTAAAACTCATTATTGTGCATCTTAATTTTTAAAAATTTCCGGGTGGGACCCCCTCTTCCCCCTCTCTCTGGGGGTATTCCATACCCCCCAGACGTTATAACCCCCCCATATGGTCGGCCTGGTTACGCCTATGCCTATTATGTTTAATAATTGGTTCAATATTCCAAGTTAGATTAATTGTGATGAGATAAGAGACCAATAACGACTTTTACGTTAAAATGCCAGGAATTTACTTTAAGTCAAAGTTTTTGTGATGCTTTGTCCTACTTCTGAAATTTTCCATATGGCAACCCTAAATTCAGGTTGTCGAAATTGGAGTAAAATTGCATCAACATCTACATATAATCTAAATTGTAGGCTATATACTTGAACAAAGAAATTGGTTTTTAACATAATACATATAACCTTGTCTCCACTTTTGCAACTACCTAATAATGCGAATGATATTATCTGAATATTAGAATAAATATGGCAACATCAAAGACTACACGATGATATTTTCTCTCACACAATATTACGATGACAAATAGAGGCATAATTCACCTGAATTATCATATTTCTGTCACTGATAAAAATCTTGAGAGGCTGAAGGTAATTAAATATTGCAAGTGATGTAATCAAAGATATTAGCTCACAGCATACGATCTTAGTTGTGGTGCTACCTTTGATAATTAACGTCATCGGTAAGTAATTCATACTAGCACAATATAGTTCCCTATATAGTATGTTCCCTAGGCTATATAGACCATTTAGGCCAGGAGTTCTAGGATGTTAAGGCTTCCAAAGCCTTTTAGTTATGAGTGAACATAAAGGTTGTGAGATAGTCAGCTTTACACACTGATCGCCTTTACCCTTGGATTGGTCTCGGTCTCACTAATGTTGGAAACTGAGCTAACCTCAGGACAGTAGTGCCACAAAAAGGATTCACCGTGGAGTGAATCCGTGACTTTCCATACCAATACCGTAATACATAAATCTTTGCTTTTCCAACAGCAGTGATAAGTTTATTATTTATGACTTATATATTGAAAATACTATGTGATTATATCATCTGTGCTAATTTTATATAGACTGTCTTCTGCAGTTCAACAAACATTAAGTGCAAAGTAGGGCTTAAATATTTCATCTAAGTTTCCTATTTTTTCTTGCAAAAGTTATCACATTCCTGAAGAATGATGTTGCTCTCTAGAAACATCGCAACATAAAAAGAAATACACATACGGGATGATTATAGTCCTTTCACATTCGCCAGAGGTTTCAAGGCCAAACGTAGCACGACTATGATACCCCCACTTATCGTGCTCATACGACATCATACCCCTCCAATGCCATCACATGACAAGCTAGTAGGGAGTTCCCCTTGGTGTCGTATGAGTGTGTGCGACAGCGCAGCTCCTCTGCGCAAAGGGGAATACAGTTGACTGCTGATCAGTGCACTGCAGTGGGGGCATATTAGACGTGAGAAGTTGTGGCCTTGAAACCTCTTGCGAATGTGAAAGCACTATAGATAAGAATCGCTTTACACAAGGAATTATACAAACAGGCAAGCGCAGTGGCTCATATCGGCAACTTACATATTTTAGTAGGTCCGCTTTTTTTCCCTACCTGTACATAATGATTAGACCTAATGAAGGAATATCTGATTAATTATTTAAGATTGTAGACTATATTGTATGCTCAGTGAAACTGTGTGACAAAAATAGCTACGCACCAGCCTACACACTGACTGGAGTTTAATATTTTTGTGCCGGTATACTGTAGAGGCCGTATTTCCGATTGCAGACATCCCATTAACAGTTTCGACTGAGGATACAAAACAGTTTTGAACTTATATTACTACTTAAGTGTCGCAATAGCGAACATTAATTCATACAATTAAGCATTCGTGAACAAAGCATCATCCTGTAGGCCATGTTGTCCCAATTTTCCTACGTGGTCAGTTTAGTTTAGGTAGGTTAGGAGGTTAAATTAGGTTACATTAAGTTAGGTTAAATTTAATTCCATTAGGTTAGTTAAGGCGGATTTCTGGGATGTTCAACAGAAACAATATTTTGTGGTTTCATGAATATAAATCTACAGCTTCAATATGTTAGCCTATAGTACAATAACAGTGGAAATCCGGTCAAAAAATCACTAAATGAATGTACCTCACAATACTGTATATAACGTAATTTCTTTCAGTTAGGTCGGAGGGTAATCAATCATAGGAGATGCTTTACTTCACAAAAGCTTATCTTGCCGAAATAACGTCCGCAATCGAGACACTGAAATAGTAATCAAGTACAGAAATATTTCGTGCCCGCAATCGAGTTGCAATAAACATGCAAACGTAAAGGCTATCTACTGTACATAAAAACACACGATCTAGTTCTGTACGATATTACAGTAGGACACAGATATATTTATATTATTCAGACTAAATCGTTGTTCATTGGTATGGACTAGGCAACGAATAAATTGGCCTTTTTTGTAATTAATGAACCAATGTGTTCAGTACATGTTTTTTTAAATGTAAAATGTTATTTGTGTTTGTTTGAAGGAGGAGAGACACAGTCAGTGAACATGAATCATACAGAAGAATCGTCAGAACTGGCCATGCATCTGTATTTCGGATGGATTGACTTCACTATCTTTGGAATGATGCTGGGATTTTCTGCTCTTATAGGGGTCTACTTCGGCTGCTGTGAAAAGAAATTAGACAGTAGAGTTGATTATTTGTTTGGAGGAAAAACTATGAAAACGCTTCCTGTGGCTGTTTCACTCGTTGCCAGGTATGAGGATCATGAGGACCATTTAGTCTGACAAAAAATTTAACAGATCCTACTTGCATATTGTCCTCACCGGTGAGACGAATGTCGGGAAAATTAAGGTTGTTGTGGTCTCACTTTTGAACAATAATCTAACTGAACAATCATTTAAAATTCAATTTCTAATAATTAATTTTAGGATTTTCAACAACTACATGAGATTTGTCCCTTTAGGGGAAGAAATTCAGAGAAATGTCTCATAAATCCGAGTGCAAGCCCGAGAATAATAATTACTGGTAGCAATATTTTCCAGGAAATTTGACATGCTTATATTTTTAACTTATGTATGGTATTTTTGTATTTTTTGTTCACTATATGTTGGAAATAGCCTACTACCAGCCAAAATGACGACTGTATGTTTTGCCTCTCCGAGCTCTCCAGAAATTACAGCTTTCAAGAGATTTAGATCTGTGTAGAAGAGATCAGCAAATGTTACCTATCAGACCATGGCAATAAACATAACTCTTTAAACAATTAGAATTTTGTCTGCTGTGAACCAATGGCCTGGAAATAATGTGAACTTATTGAATTTTCACTACGGTAATGATGGAGGGAGAAACAAGAGTGAGTAGGCGAGCATCAGGCTCAATTCACAATGCAACATGGTAGGCAAAATTAATTTATGATATCAGCATTTCAGAGTTTCGTAGGTTATTACCAAATTTACTAAGAGAGAAGAATCTTATCTTCAATGATTTATGACGTTTGGGACCCTTTTTCATGTTAATGCACGGATTGAAGCTCCAATACCAGCTAATGCTCCTGTTAATAATAATATAATATACTACATTGGAGAAATCTGAACAAATATAAATCCATCGATTGAGAGATTATTCAAGCTGCCAAAGAAGTCCTACTACATTATTTGTGGTGTTTATCAGATGTGTTAATAGCTCTTGCCCTCTTCTGTGAAAAATATCTTCAGAAGAAAAAAATGTGAAATTGTGAATTCACTGAAAAACAAACCGTAATCTGAACAAATGTGAATCCATCGATTCAGAGATTATTCAAGCTGCCAAAGAAGTTCCTTCTACATTATTTGTGGTGTTTATCAGATGTGTTAATAGCTCTTCCCCTCTTCTGTGAAAAATATCTTCAGAAGAAAAAAAAAGTGAAATTGTGAATTCACAGAGAAACAAACCAGAGGAGTTACAAATAGTACGAAGAAATTATTATCTTCTCAGAATTAGCAAAGAAACTATGTTGTCAGAGTTCACAAATCATAACACTTCTAATTATTACAAAAGATTTAGGTTTTCTGAAACATCCACAAAATTACTAACCGAAGAATGAAACAAGAACTAAGGTTATTTTCATGGACAGGAACACTGGAGAAAAATCCAGGTTACCAATGATGTTGCAGAGACAGGAGCAGAATAGAGCCAGGATTTCAATAACGTCCTAAATAATGAAGAAGAAAAAAATGTGCTACAAGGGGTTGATGTAAATGGGAAATCAGTTCCTTCAGTCTTGACTGAAGCATGGTCTTCATTCCGTTCCAAAGTAAGCTTTGTGAAATATGCATTAATGAACCACAGATTGTCTCTGTTGGACATTACATGAGAATATTGTAGGAGAAAAATTCATCTGACACTGGGATTTAAACCCAGGACCTTTAGCTATCCGTGCCGCTGCTCTAATAACGAAACTAAGCCAGAGTTCGCTTCACAGTGCCAGATGGAACCTCTCTCCTATAACTGATTACCCTTAACGGTCTACCTCGCTTACAGACAAGTTATGTCATATGCAATACTGTGAGGCACACTATTAGTGATTTAGTGTCATAAGCGAATCAGTCATAGGAGAGAGGTTCCATCTGGCACTGTGAAGCGAACTCTGATTTAGCTCAGCTGGTAGAGCAGCGGCACGGATACCCGAAGGTCCTGGGTTCGAATCCCAGTATCAGAGGAATTTTTCTCGTATAGTATTATCCTGTAATGTCCAACAGGGACAATAAACTGTGGTTCATGTATGCATATCCATTTTGAGTGTTACTGTATAATAACAGTGAAAGCCCGGTCATAAACATCACTAATTAGATTGCCTCACAGTACTGTATATGACATAACTTGTCTGCAGACAGGTAGACTATTAAGCGTAATCAGTCATAGGAGAGATGTTCCATCTGGCACTGTGAAGCGAACTCTGGCTTAGCTCAATTAGTAGAGCAGCGGCACGGCACGGATAGCTGAATGTCCTGGGTTCGAATCCCAGTGTGAGAGACATTTTTCTCCTATAATATTATTTTGTGAAATATATTTCGATACGTGAAATACTTGCCAACGTAAATTAAATACTTAACTCGTATTATAGATGGTCCCTACTGACTTCAACTTTTTGTTCACAGCCACTTCTCCGGAATAACATTAATGGGAGTTCCATCCGAAGTTTATTTTCACGGAACACTTTACTGGTTGGTGAACATATCTTCCTTCGTTGTTACCCTCGTTATTAATTACATATACCTGCCTTTGTTCTATGGACTCCAGTTAACTTCCACATACGAGGTACGTATTATGAGTGATAATTTGACTGTTACTCATTTTATCGAACACAGCATATTGGCCTACTGACCTAATAAACAAAGTTTGATAAATTATATAAATGTCTCTACCATAAGTATAGGGAATATAATTTTACCACTACAACTTCTAACATATATATTAAGAGGCCAATTACAGACACCGGAGTGCATACTCATTTGTCTCTAACTAACTAAACTAATTAATTAATTACGTAAACTAACTACCTTTACTTAAAATATAACTAAAAAGTAAGATTGTTGTTCTTAGGTGTTGAACTTTAATTTAAAACAAGTTTTCGAAAAATTCTGTGAAGGGTAGTTATAAGTCAGCCATTGTTTGCTCAAACTCAGGATGGAACAGTTGTACTGTTATTCAATATTAGCTTTAATGGATTTTATGTTACTCAACGATATTTGTGATGGAACCTAGTGGAAGCAGAATTGATTCTCCATCCGTTTTAATAGCTAATATCAGACCCTTAAAAATGTAGCTAGTTGCAATGAGATTTCGTTATGTGCTAGCTTGTGTATGCAGGCGATGAGGAGACGTGTATGCGCAGTATTCAGTAACTGGAAGTTAAAACGTTTAGGCGGCCCATCTTTTTTGCAGCCGACTGTACGTTAATATACCGGTATAGCCAGCTGCATACAACAAGAGCAAGGCGCATGAATATTCCAAAATATATTGCGTCTAAGACCTGACCTTAAGTTGAAGCACTTTTGTCTGACTCGAGAATATTAACCTCGATAATAATTATGGAGATGATGGTGATGTTCATGAATGGTCTTAGTAGGTCCAAGGAAACTCAGCAGGAATTATAATTTTTAGTGCTCTCCAAGTGTCATTGTCATTAGGGTAATGTTTTAACCTATGTTAGATGAAAATAATTTTAGTACTGCCAATTTTTATTTCAGTACCTACAACTACGTTTCAACAGAAGTATACGGACACTTGCTTCTCTCCTATTTACCATTTCAGTGCTTCTTTATATCCCGGTGTGCATATACGTCCCTGCATTGGCCTTCAGTTACGGTAAGTTGTCTTAAACTGTTGTAGTTTACTTAACTGTTTCCTTCCCTCGAGAGAGTATAAAGGTTGTTTTAATACAAATTTAATAATAATAATTTCAATTTCAATTTCAATAAGAAGCTACAAACAATTTTTACAAATTTTAAACAATAGGCTTCTAGATAATATAATAATAATAATAATAATAATAATACATACATACTTCTACGAATTATTTTATATGCATCAAGAGAATCAAGAGTTATGCTCGAACAACATTAGGACTCAAGAACACATAATATTCTGAATATTTTATTATCTAACTAACTGTTTATACTAAATCTATTCATATAAGTTTAAGAGAGCTGAGCATATTTTATACTCAATGAGAAATCGATCATTAGAGCTTTTTTTTTTTGCGATTATACTGTTTGATTTCCATGGTGGCCGGTGTCAACAATATGTGCAGTGGTCTAGAACGGGTCCACGTAACACTAAGAAGGAAATGAAAGAGTCAATGCGTTAGTTGCACATGCAGTTTCCTTAATTTTCCTGTTTGTACTACATGGACCCGTCCTAGACCACTGCACATCTTGCTAACAGCCTCCACGAAAACCCTAAACAGTACCTAATGTATAATAATCCATAACTACATTCAATGACGAAGTAGGCTATAAACGTCTGAAAAGCCTATATTTGAAGGTGACGGCTAAAAAATTAAAAAAAACAATAAAAAAATAAAAAAAGATCATAGTCAAATTTTGTTACCTCTTCAGAGTTTGAACTTTTTTCTTTCAAGTCGCTAATTTAACGTTGATTTTTTTTATTATTTTTTAGAAAAATAACAATCAACTAATAGACTAGGCTATCACTCTTATTGATCGTCAGCCGGGTATTACTGTCGGCATCGTGCTGGCTTTAGGTTGTAGGTTGTTTCCCGGCCCAGGTTGATGACTTTATGTGTGCATAAATGTGACACACACGTCTGTAGATATACAGGCATGTAAAAGAACTGCTGCGAAACAAAAATACAACACACCGGAGATGATGACAGGCCTAAGTTGCAGTACATCCCATCGTTAAATAACCATCAAACGTACCAACTATCATCTTTCTTGGTCAAGCTGTATGACACTTTAATTCTGTCTGTATTAATGTAATGTAATGTAATGTAAGTGTTTATTGCAGTAATTAACTTTTTACAAATTCCAATGCAAACAATCGCATGAGTCCGCATGGACCGTACATGCTTACGCAAAAAACACACACAAAAAGGAACAAATAATATAAATAGGCTACAAAATAACACAAACAAACTAAATCTATTCCTTACCCTCCACACCCGCTCTCCAATTTGTCGCTTTTTCAAACCTGAGCTGTCTCGCCTTCATTAAAAACTTCCCAATGGCTTCCTCAACTTTTTTTTCCCGTTAATAACTCCAAACATTTTCGTTGCTCCCTATTTGATCCCATAAAAGATAATGGTAAATATTTTTCCCTCCAATTTTCCAAACCTTCACAATTCGCCAAAATATGAAACCATGATTCTTCCCCCATACATAATGGACAAACTCTCATTCCGTTCTCATCTGTGATCTTAATCATTCTCCACGCACCGAGTCTAATCCAAGCGAGCCCCAATTTACTCACTTTCGATCCTTTTCCTATGTATTGCTCCTTCCCCCACTCCAATTTTAACAGCGATTGTAGGCCTTCAAGTGAAACCATAGTCTGACATTGCGCATTTGTCTGTTGTCTATCAATATCTTTCAAACAGTTCTTAACCTTCCTCCACACATTTCTCCTGTTTTCCTGCCCATCCGTCCAAACGTATCCCATCCCAATTGTTTCTAATCCCTTTCTTAATTTGGAAGCCCACGTATTTCCTCCTATTCTTAGCGGTTCTTGATAACATATTGCTCTAATTAGAGACTGATCCCCCAGCATAAATTATAACCAATATTTCACCGCCCTAATTTTACACTCTATAGTCTCACTATGCACTCCAAACTCTCTCATAATGCCACAGTTTGCAGTACCCCTCCCTGCCCCCAAAATCCCTTTCAAAAAACGCGTCCTGACCTGATCTAGATTCCCTGTTTCTTCCCAACCCCATATCTCAGCCCCATAAGTCATCGTCGATCTCACTATTGCCCCGTACAAAGTCTCCATAACACCTATTGGCATGTCTGGAATTTTGCTACGTATCCGAAGAGTCTCAGCTGATTTCCGTCCCGCTTTATGTTTCGTCACCTCAATATGCTTTGCCCATCGTCCGTTCATAGTAAGTGTCAATCCTAAATACACGAAGTTCTTCACGTTATCCAAAGATTGTCCTGCATACGTCCATGTCTCTTCCCTGCTATAAACTGATCCGTTCCTAAAGGTCATAGTCTTAGTCTTTTTTGTATTAACGGTAAGTGACCATTCCTCGCAGTAAGTTTGAAGCCTGTCTAGTCCCAGTTGTAGTCCGTGAATCGTCGTTGAACATAACACCATGTCATCCGCGTATAAAAGCACATGAACATGTACATTCCCCACTTCAGGTGCTTCCATATGTATCTGTATTAAGCTATAAAACGGCATTTAAACTCACTGCATTTTTTTGAAACATGGATTTGATCATTTTTAGTCGATTTATGGATTTCTTTATTCGTACACTTCTATGGCAATCATATACGTCTTGTATACATTTATTAAGGTTATGGTGACATACAGAAGTAAGGAATATTACTTTTATCTATTTCATTGGAGAAGACCTACATTAAGATGGAATTATATTTTTATTTCAGTGAGTGGACTCAGCATTCATGTGATTACACCTCTGGTTTGCTTAATCTGCATATTTTACACTATGCTGGTGAGTTATCATATATAAAGTTTATTTTACTTGATGATACTAGGAACTTGATGAAACTGACTTCATGAAACTAATCACAGAGAACTTGTTTATATGTACACACTTTCGTTTGCTGTAGTTTCATGACAATATTCGTGTATCTTCCATTAGGGCTAAATTATATATATGGCTGCTCAGTTATAGCAACTAGAATAACGGAAAATATGCTAGCATTTGTTACAAACTGCTAAAGAACAGAATGAAATGAGTACAAACTATGTCACTAGTCAAGAGAGTCTTTTTAAATATTTTCAGCAACCATTCTTTCAAAGATAACTTGTATGACATCTCTAAAGATATAATGATTTAAGAATGACTTTGGGACATAAATAATTGCATTAAGAAAGGTAGATAAGTTAACAGTCTATCAATTGCACCTATTATGTCCCATTTGGATATCAATCGACAAATTCGTTTACTGAATTTTATTAGCTCCTCTGCATACAGATACTTCAGAAGGCATTGCACACCAATTATTCTTTTGGGCAATTTTAATTTTTAACGAAAATATTTAAAATTTATCAAACATTTTAAAACACCATTTTAGGCCTCATTCAATTAGGCAATTTATCAAACATTTTAAAACACCATTTTAGGCCTCATTGAATTAGGTCTATTATCAATTTTCATCGAAAATATTCAAAATTATCAAAACGTTTAAAACACCATTCCAGGCGTCATTCAATTATTATTGTTGTCATTTTGGCATACGTAACGATAGAGAAACCCATTTTGCCCTGAAATATGCTGGATACCCAACCAATATCAGGGGAAAGTGACTTCTCCTATTTCAGTGAAATTCTGCATTTGTGAGGTTTCTATTAAAATGTAAACTCTCATAAATAGGATGGCATTTCTGTGTGAAAAGAAAACTGTGGAAGCATAACAAACAGGCCTATCAACAATAAAGCAAATAAACATATTTTATTCACCCTTAGTGATCATTTCTCATAATCAGAAGTCTTCGGATCAAAATATACCATGCTTTGCAAATGTCCAGTTTTCAAAAATATAAATGTTGCCTCTGGGTTTTCCTTGAAACTATTAGTAATAAAAAATTTCTGAAGCAATTTGTAATGACTTTAGGCTTTATTAAGATCATAGGTTCCATTATTCAACAAACGTTAATTTAATAACGATTATAGGCTAAGACCTACAACCGCTAAGCAGATTATACGATTCAGATAAAAAACGGATGTCACACACCTAAAATAACCTACCCTAGACCAGGAAACTAAATAGCCTTTAAGATTTAAGATTCGGATACTTATTTTGAACATCTCCAAGTCTTCTCTTAAAATGCAGTCGGGATAGAATATTACTTAATTGAAATTCTAAAGAGCATCATAAAGCTGCTATAAGAGGATTAAGAACAGTTTCCCCTCCATAAAGTGTTCACTCTAAACTAAGTATTTGTTGTTTGTCTATATTACACAGGGTGGTCTAAAAGCTGTTGTGTGGATTGACTTTCTGCAGTCCTCCGTAATTGTGGTTTCCAGTACAGCTATTATAATCCTGGGAGTAATTCATGCTGGCGGTTTCGGGACGGTTTGGCAGAAAAGTCTCCAAGGAGGAAGAATAAAAATTTTTGAGTGAGTTATTAAAACAATTTGCTGTAGTTTTAAAATATCTGAGCATATGACAAAAATATTAAATCTGTAGTATCTGTTTAACATCCCAAAGGATTTCTGTGTTTGATAAAAGATAATAATAAATAAACATGCTTTTTTTTACAAAACATGTCTTTGTTATGAGTCGATGAAGCTCAAAGCCTGAACTGGAATTTGTGTAATAGAACAGTACATTATGCAACAAACCTATATTGACATTAATTAAGACACGAGTACATTTATGAAACGAGCAAGGCGAGTTTCATAATTTTCATACGTTGTTAGGAAGTTGCACACGACTGTTTTTGATCGACCATAATTAATCTAAATGTTTAAAATTTGAGATTTTAGATTCATTCAAACAAAAAGTTGACCTGTCCTTAGCATCAGCTCATTGCTGGTTGTCGTAGTTCTAGTCTTCTACGACAGATAGCAACTCATGGTGTCGGTAAAAATCTTAGCTTCTTGTTTTCTTGAAACCAATGGATTTTGACAACTTGAAATGAATTCATTTTAGTATAACATTCAAATTAACACAAAGATAATTTGCTTTTGTTATAAATACAAGCTATTTATTACGCAGTTATCAGCTGCTACTCTCAAGTTCTCAAGATTCTTCCGTGTTCGATAATAATCGACAACACACCAATGTCATAATGAAAATCACTTTAAAAATAAGTGTCACTATGTTACCGGTGCGTCACACTTAATAAGCGTATTAGATTATGGTCGAACAAAAACACTCTTTTCTCGCCATACCAATAAATTTGTCTTGCATTGCACTTACAGCAGTGTAATCTTCAAAAGATATTGGAACGGAAAAATTGGTGTATATAGTTTAATATATTTAAAAGAAGAAAAATCCCAACATCAACCGAACTTCACAAGCCGGTTTTATAGACATCCACTGAGAAAAAGAGTTTTTGGTTATACAAAATCTGTCATATAGAAACATTTGAACACAAAGTTGTAGTTTTACCCGCTAAATTATCCCTAAGTTAAAACAGGGAAAATAATTTTCACTCATTAATATTCAATAAAACAGCTGTTCGGTGCAAGTGTGTCAGTTTATAGACAGTACAGTATGGTTTATTCCCGTAATAAGGCTATATTTTTTTTTCAAAAATAGAATCTATATGTACGAGATTTTATGTTGTTCTTCTTAGTATGTTAGTCTGCTGTTTTATTCACAAATCTTTTAAGTAATTAAAACCATCTGTATCTTATATATATATATATATATATATATATAAATTCTTGCCAGTAATGTACGAGCACGAATTCACAAGGAACCGGCAACAGTGACAAACTATACTTATTGGTAAATAGACAAATAAGAATTTTAACTCGTGCAGATTTCTTCAGCGAAACAAATTAAAATTGTTCAAAACAAGCTCACGGAATGTTTAATTGATTCAACTGGTTTATTCGTGCAAGCCAGTCAATACCTTCCGTATGTTCTAAATATAGTTATGGTTTCTTCAACAAACCTTGAACGAAATTGATCCATTGTTAAGGATTTTGTCTTCTACTTCTTCTTTCGATTTCCCTGTCAATATCACTGTCTCTACTATTCTCAACAGATCCACTATTATTTTTAGTCCACGCCACTTCAAACTCTTCTTTTGGATTTCATACACTTGATTTGGGACCCGTTATTCTGTTTATATTAAATAATGTATTATATTTTCTCGTGTACATTTTCATTTTTATATCCATGGATAATCCATTTCTGGTAAGAGTAATTTTGTGTGGTATTTTCATTTTCAACATAGGCTATCTCTGCTCCGTAAAACATTCATTATTAAGGAAGAGGACACTCAGGTATATTTTGCCTTCATAGTAAGTTAATCATTAACATACTTCTGTACTTCAAAAAGGTCTAACAGGAATGAAGATTCCTATAATCAAAGAATGTATCAGTTTTCTCCAAGAAGGGTATTTTAATAACCACAAAAGTTATATAAATTATTTATAGTGACTTCAATTTATTTTCTAAGGCTTTGGAATAAGTTCTTACTTGGAGACATTTACAGGACTACTTTTTTATTTCTTTATTTTCCGTTATTATATATTTGGCTTAAAAAATCTCAAATCAAACGGAAGAACAGTACTCGAACTATACGTCTATATGCACCATAAATAAATTTTACTTAAATATTTTCCAATGAATTTAAGCTAACAATGCAAAAATAATGAAGCGGTTATTTTAGAACTATCTTCTTTCATTTGTCCCCAGTTAAATCGCTCAGAAGAAAGTTGTTAGGAAGTTTTGTTCTTTCCCCCAGGATGGATCCCAGTCCACTGGTTAGAGCCACTTTTTGGAACGTTATAATTGGTAACATATTTTCTTGGATGAACTATTGTGCAGTGAACCATGGGATGGTCCAGAAGTTCCTTGCTCTTCCTAGCTTTGGAAAGGCAAAGTTGTAAGTACTCTCTGAAAATATCAGACTCTGAAGAAATTCTGTAATCTCTAATTACATGTAAGAATAAGTTTATTAGATAGATTATTATATTTCGTGTTATTTATCTAATGTAATTGTAGTAATAATTTACGGATTTCATACAGTACAGTTAATATGTTTGCATGATTCCATGCTTTCTATTTCGCATTTACGCCTTCCGACTTATGCGGAAACATGACCAAGTTTCACTTATGCCATGCTTTGTCGAGCAATTATGCATCGTGATGATCATGATATTAATGTATTGTGACGATTTTGTGACATGTTGAATTGCTGTGTAATGATTAGAGAAGATAGTAAAATAATAAAAGGTGTAATTTTATTATATTAAGGTTATAATTAATTTATACATACATACATACATGTAGAATTGTATTTTCCAAATATTATTTTTATTTATTTATTTATTTATTATTATTATTATTATTATTATTATTATTATTATTAGGCTATATCTTGTTTCAGATCTCTTCTGTATTTTACTATAGGAATTCTAATCATTAAAACCGTGAGCTGTTACACAGGACTTATTATATATGCCACGTATAGCGAATGTGACCCTCTGAAAGCAAAGGTAAGTCAAATATAAGTCAAAAAAATAAAAATCCACATAATTAGAGTATTAATATTTATTACATTATTATTACTGTATTAAATATACTACAATGAATGTCTTACTGAGAGAGATTGTTGCCGCCGTAATTCGAGTCATCTCTTTCAGAGAGTGCTATAATATGTAATTGACTGTATTCTGTATTTAACTTTCCACCAAAACAATAAAGAAGTAAAGTATTAACATATGACATTAACCACCATGGAGGACATCGGGTAGAAGGTTTGAATAAATTTTTAATTCATTACATGCAATATTTTATGAGTTTATCGCCATTTAGATCCACGCCGCTTTTTAGAAGGTCGATACTAATTATTTTCGCTGGCTTTTCTGGTTAAAGATAAGACAACTTTTCCTGCTTCAATCCTGTCGACTAAAAATCAAGGGCCTTAATTGCTGGATTCTAAGTGGCCTAAGGCTCTAATAGAACATAAAAAGAAACAAGATCGGGCATCGATATCAAAAAATTATCACAGGATGAATATAATTATGTCATGATGTATGTTTATATTTTATTTACAGTTCATTTTAAGTGTCTCTCGCACAACAACAAGAAACATTAACATAGTCCATTATTTATAATTCTCTCTCAGTCCTTTATCACGACTAGCTTAAAATCAGTGCGTGGTAGAAAAGATCCTTCAATATATATTAGTTACATTAACATAATAGTACAATAAATTGAATTTAGTCTCCGTCTGAAGTCATTTTCTCGGTTTCAGGCAATTCAAAGGCAGGATCAACTTGTGCCCTATTACATCATGGATACTGCTGCATCAATACCAGGTCTGCCAGGACTTTTCGTAGCTGGAGTTTTTAGTGCTGCTCTAAGGTACGTGATTTTGAAACTCTTATTGTGCAGGTATATTATGGATTAACATTGAAAAAGGCATAAATAATGTCTTCAATGAGCCTTTACTTACATTACTCGAGCTAACTCAAAACGATATTACACAGACTCGATTAATTTTACATGGTTATTGGGCTTAAAATTATAAATACAAAATCAATTCAGGAATATATCTATTAGTGCTATCTACTATTATTTCAATTTACGAACTTTCTGTTTGTTACCCAGTGGAAAAAAATTAAATCTTAACGTTTTATATTTTCGTCATTGTTATCACTTGGAGTTTTGAAATGGGGCTGGGAACCTCTTTACCTCTAATTCCCAATGAAAGTGCAACTAGAGTATTTCGATTTATATAGTTACAATTTGTCATAACTAGACCTGGGATTTTAGGCTCTAAAAAAATTAGTTTTAGGCACCTAAAATAGGCTTTTAAAACAAGTAAATAGGCTTTTAAAAGAGAAAATAGGCACTTAAAATAAATATGCTTTAAAAATGTGTAAATAAACAGAAAATAGACTTTAAAATATTACAATATGCTCTTCAACTGTAACGTGATCTTTTTTTACTGTAAAAAACGTGGTATGCCTATTCTTAACAGAAATAATTGCAAAATTAAGACAGAATTAAAAATACATTTATCAAAAACAGTTTTGGATTATATGAAAAATTGACACAGTATGTCCCTTCTTACTATATATACCTGCTACTTGTTGTTTTGAGCGAATCCTCCCCCGTCAGTCAGCATTCCTTTGGTGAAAAACCCACCCTCTGCTGTTCTGCTCTTCATTCATGGCTGTCCATTAAATGATTGTAAAAGTTACAGAAGTTGAATTTTATTTTAAAAGTACAAAAAAAGGCATTTTAGGCATTAAAATAATAAAAATAGGCTCCAAAGGTCCAAATAGGCATTTTAGGGCACTATAAAACTCTATAAATATAAGTGATTTATCATGAAATGTCAACATATTTAGAAATTTTCATGTTATTTCATAAGGAACAAAATAGGCATTTGCCTTAAAATCCCAGGTCTAGTCATAACACAGAAAGGTTGTCTACAATACTGACGTTCTTACTGGTATTGTAACTTCTAGTTCCGAAGAGTGAACATAGCTTTTTAAATCTATTCGGTTATTTTTTCCATCGCGTCTTCATTATTGTGGTTTGTTACTTCTACGAAAGAACATGGGTAATAAGATGCTACTGAGCTTAAGCCATCGAAATTAGTCATACATTACCATATACGAACTGAAAATGTCACAGTCACGCTGACCAAAGTATAATATCCTCTGTTGATATGTAGGTAGTAAATAGACTATGTATTAATTTTTTCAGTTCAATGGCGAGCAATCTCAATTCTTTGGCTGGTACAATGTATGAAGATTTTATACAACCTTGCATCAGACGTAAGATATCGGAGAAGAATGTCAGTTATATAATAAGATTCGTCGTCTTAATTATCGGAACGATATGCGTGTTCATGGTCTTTCTTGTGGAGAAGTTGGGTGGAATTTTACAGGTAAGATGTGAATTTCTGCACTATTCAAACTTTAAAACTAATTAATTTTAACACTAAATTAAATCCCAAACTGTGTTCACAGCTCGCCTACACCACAGGTGGAGTAACAGCTGGAGCATTTTTAGGGCTCTTCTCTCTTGGAATATTCTTCCCAAGAGCAAATAGTAAAGTAAGTTGCATTTATAGCTTCAATAAGTACCATAATAAGTGAAGCTTCAAAATTATGTTCACAGCTGGCGTATACTACCAATGGAGTGACGTCAGGAGCATTTTTAGGACTTTTCTCACTTGGCATATTTTTCCCCAGAGCAAACACGAAAGTAAGTTTTTTACGACAATACTAATAGGTCTAATAAATCTAAAGAGATTCAGCAAGTGTTTTAAATATAGGCAATTAAAATTCAAACTACTTATGTTAATGTTGTGTCAATACTACGAATTGAAGAAAAATGTTTTGCCAAATATAAACAAAAGATTGGAAGATTAATCTCTGAGCAAAATGCAACCTAGATCAGTAGATTATTTATTAATAAATAAAGTTCACAGTAACAAGGAAAAGATATATCTATTGTTTCACTAATTTTCAAGGTGTAAACAGTAATTTTACAATTATATTAAATTAAAGTTTTTTTTTAAATGCTATTTTTTAACTAATGAAATATTGAGATTCTACTTGGAAAGTATTTTCGGAAGATTCACACTTCCAAAAGTGTGTGCAAGAAGTACTTTTCGTCTATTTAGTTTCTCCATTTAATTCCAATACTGTTTTACTACGATATTCATACTTTATAATAATAATAATAATAATAATAATAATAATTATTATTATTATTATTATAAAGTATGAATATCGTAATTATTATTATTATTATTATTATTATCTGTTTGCCGTACATACAGTACAGATAGAATCGTCAAATAAAAAACGTAAAAAATAAAAAAATACAATACAATACAATTAAAAACTAAAAAATTAATTTAAATCATAAAATGAATTCTTACATAACTTCTACAGATGAAGATTATTAATACTAGAAATGCTGTTTGGAAGTTTGTTTACTATCCTATTAATGAGGCAAACTGGAGATTTTGTATACTTTGTAGTTGAGTAATGATATATGAGCACATGATTTCTTTGTCTTGTTTCATAATATTATGTATATCCATATTAAGTCTAAAATTTTGGAGATTCTTCTTATAAAACACACCAGCTTTAAAAATTATAATTATAATCCAATGTCTAATTGACTATCCCACCACTAAAACATTAACTAAAATCTAGTTCTAGATTCTTACTGAAGACGATTTATATTTATTTACAGCATTAATATTTATTGCATTATATGATATAAAAATATCATTTCTAGATGCTAAAAGAGTTCAAATTAGATACAAATATGTTATGAATTACATGTTACATGCACAGGCAAGTTGCTTAAAAACATTCATAAACAAATAGGTTTAAAATCTTTCGTTGCCTGCATAAAATCTGATAAAATAACTTAGTAAAATGTACAACAGTTGTTAAAATGAGTGTTTTCATTAGGCGGACATGTTTTTTGGCAGGCAACAAACGTTTTTAAACCTATGTGTTTATAAAACTTTTTAAGCAATAGGCCTATGCAAGTAATATGTCATTCACAACATATTATTTGTATATAATTTTATCCCTTTTAATAAATAGGACAAATGCTGTATGTACGAATGATAGTTTTATATCTTATAATGCAATAAATACTGATATTGAAATTAGATATAAATCGCCTACTTCGAATTCAGCAAGAATTTGGAACCAAAAAGATTATGGATTTAGTTAATGGTATATCGGTTGTCACATTGAATTAGATATCAACCATTAACGGCCATGAAGTACAACAATTCATACTTATTATTAAGTGCCAGTATGGTACTTTATGAGATTGTGTGGTGGACGAAAAAATGTCTGTCCGTCTGTCCGTGTGTCTGTACGCACCATAACTCAAATACGCTTTTTTCGGATTTTCATGAAACTTGGAAAACACATTTATAATGTCCATGGGAAGAACCCTATTGATATTGAACCAAATCGGTTCACCGGTACCGGAGTAATGCCCAATTTAGTGCCTATTTTAATAGATTATGGCGCCTTTCTAATAGAAAGGCGCCATAACTCAAATACGTTGTATCGGATTTCCATGAAACTTGGTATACGCATTTATGACGTCCATGAGAAGTGCCCTATTGAATTTGAACCTGGTATGTTGACCGGTACCGGAGTAAAACCCAATTTAGTGTTTAATTTAAAGGCGCAATAACTCAAATACGCTTTATCGGATATTTATGAAACTTCGTATACGCATTTATAATGTCCATGGAAAGACGTCTATTGATATTCAACCAAATCGGTTGGCCAGTACCGGAATAATGCCCAATTGAATGCTTTTTATGTTAATATATGAGAAGTCGCGATAACTCAAATATGCTTTATTGGATTTTCCTGAAACTTTGTATACCCATTTATAATGTACATGGGAAGACGTCTACCGATATTGGACCAAATCGGTAGACTGGTACCGGAGTAAAACCCAATTTAGTGTCTATTTTAAAGACGCGGTAACTCAAATACGCTTTACCGGATTTTTATGAAACTTGGTATACACATTTATAATGTTCATGTGAAGACATCTATTGATATTGGATAATATCGGTTGACCTTTTTCGGAGTAATGCTCAATTTACTGCCTATTTTATAATAATATACGTATTCGAAAGAATTTATAAAAAAAAAAAAAAAGCAAATCAGTTATCTTGAAAACATAGTCAATTGTTTTACTGTGATTTTATAAGATTTTGGAAATTAAAATACAGTTAGCTAAGACCAAAAACACTATTGTTTTACATGCGCTTATCCAACTAGACCGTTCAACTGACCCAGGTGGCTGATATGGTAACGTCTTGGTCTCACATTCTGAAGTTCCATTATTCAAATCCCGAAACCGGCCAATTTCACTTTTTTTTGTTGGTATTTTTATGTGAGCTTGAGATTGTCAAGATATCACAAATCTGTACAGTTCAGCTGATGCTGGAAGATTTTAATCTGATTATAAAAAAAACTAGACCTTTGTTCTTTCGTAAGCCCTGCTTAATGAATAAATCTGGAGCTTAACTTGGAAATCAATTTAAAAAAAAAAAAAAACATATACTGCATATCATAATTGCAATGATAACTGATTAAACAAAAACATACTGGCACTTTTTTACATCAGTTTACCTTATTTTATTCTTTTATGAATTGAAATCCTTTTTATTTCAAACCATCTTGTTTACTTTGAGAAGTGTTGCCAACTTTTCTTACGACCTTGTTCGAAATTAGATATACTCTGACTTAATTTTAAAATTTTTACATATTTCCAACAGGGGGCTATGGCCGGAGGAATTGTAAGCTTGGTAATAATGGCATGGATTGCAGTTGGCGCTCAAAATGCCCTTGCACAAGGGAAAATGAAACATCATTCATTGCCCACGTCGATAGAGGGCTGTGATGCTATTAATGGGACTACGGCACCTTTCATCACACACAAAGAAACACACAGGTAAGGGGTGTTAATGTGTTATTCATTAACAAAGTAAAGAGGAAGACAAAATATAAATCAATGTACGATACATTAAGTGTTACATAAGTAGGCCTATCATGTAATTAATAATCTGTAAAACATTGCCCTTTCACAAAAAATAAAATGGCCCATGAGTTATAAAAAGGTTGAAGACCACTTCTGTAGAAGAGAAATAAGCCATATTATATCCAAAGTATATCAACCAATTTTAATATCTTTCCCTAATAAAGAAGTTCTTAATTTATGTTTTATGTTGATTAATATTCCTTAAACCATGAGTTTAAATATTTCGAAACACGACTATGTTTGAGCTTTGAAATCTGTCGTAAAACGCATCTACCTATTATTTTAGAATTATTTATCAGTATCAGTTACAATATTATTACGCTATAAATCTATTCCCGACCATTGTTTTTAAACAATGTTGAAAGGTAACCTAATTTAATCCGTAAAGTATATCTTGTCAGACTTTTCTGTACTTATATTAGTATGGTTGGTATATGGTTATTTAATGGCGGGGATGTACGGCTACTTAGGCCTGTAACCTCGCCGGTGTCCCGGAATTTTGTCCCGCAGTTCTGTTGCTTGCCAGTAAATCTATTGACATGAACGTGTCATATTTATGCACACATAAATGCCATCGACCTGGGCTGGGATCGAACCAGCAACCTTGGGCACAGGAATCCAGCGCGATACTAACTGCACCACCCAGGCGGACTTTATATTAATATGATGGTTACTACATGTACATTTTTTTGATATGTGGAGGTACGGGTAGGCAGAGTTATCTCACATGCAAGATAATAAAAAAAAAATACTCTTACTAACAAACTGTGAGGGCGAGTTTTTCACCCAAGGAAAAACCAACTAAAAAGTCACGATATGGAGCCACTTCAAATGGTTATGTTTTCAATTTTTGGCCTCACAATGACTCGATAAGGGAACCAAATGTAATTCGGCATATCAAACTCTTGCCACACTCTTTGGAGCATTGACCTCAGTTACAGTGGTGGTAGAGTTGGATTATTCCCACAAAGTCTCTGGCCTTGAAGAGTAACCCAGCCAGCGAGCTTCTCGTTACGTCTCGTTACCAAGATGCGCGAATTCGGTGCGCGTAAGATCAGTAAGCTACCGCTGGGCAGAGAGTGAACATCATGCAGAAAATACTATAATAGTTGAGTGGAGGGATAATGCGCAGCGAGAGAGACAGACAACACGTGGAGTGAAATAGGAGAGCTGAGCCAATCAGGGTGCAGCTACCTCCCCTAGCCAGGAACTCTACGAGCGGTGAGACTCGCTCCTAAGGTATATACGTAAAAACCCAGAGACGTTGTGGAGGTAATCCTACTCCTAACTTCTCCAATACCATGCCGCAGTTCTTCTAGATTATGTGGTAAAGGAGGTTCATACGCAAAATCATTTATGTATCCTCTTTAGTCTGTAGGAAGAAGTATAACATGAAGTTAAATCGGAAAGTCGAGCTTCGGCAGTAAAATTAAAAAAATGAGTTTCTGTTTAATACGACGTATTTGTAATTATGTAAAGTGTATCATTTGTAGTTTTTAGTGATATATTAAGAAAACTGTTACTGAACTTAAGGGATATTTACACAAACATATATCTCAGACAAAGAGTGGCCGATTTGTGTCATTACTTGTAAACCGCAAAACAGTTACTTATGATACAAGTGGTAAAATAAATTTTATTTTCCTATTAGGTACGTTTTCGAAACAAGCCCGTTAGATTTAAATAAAATAATTTTACATGCGTATCATACCCTATTTTTAGACAGCAATTATTATTTGTGGAATAAAAATAAATTCATTATAATGTATAGGCCTATATTCTAATTAATTACGGATCGAGCTGCCCAGCCATCTACTGCCGCATATATACAGGCACAAGCGCAGACAGAGGTTATTGATTTTTCTGATGCGCAGCTGCCAACATATGACGATTTGAGGAATTGAGAAATTTAACATTCAGAAAGGCGTGAAAAATTTTTACATTTACAATTCTTATAAAATTGAATCTGTTTACACATCATAGAAGTGTATAGAAGTTGTATTTCTAATTCAAAATGTATAAAGCTGTTATTTTTGTAGCCTATGGTGCCGGTACTTATAATTAATTTAAAATGAAATATGAATGTTAATATATGAGTAACTCAATTGAATTAGAACCATACTTTTTTTTTACAAGAGTTTCTTCAGTTATGAGAGCTTGAAGTTAGAGGAGTAGATACAGTCTGCTTTTCAACATTGGCTTCATACCGTTGCATACACTCGAACTTCCATCGTTCCCATTCAAATAAAGTTGGGAAGTTGTACAGCTGACCAACAGCAAAATCCATTGCCTAAATTACATAGAACGGAATTTGCAAAGGCAGTATGAATTGCATCTACCACCGCTGTTCATGAAACACATGCAAATATTTGACTTACAGTAACAATAATAATAGTGTAATGGCTAAAATGAAATTAATTATATTACTCATGATATATTATTTTGCATCGCTCTCCTGCGTATCCCCTTGCATAATTGAATGAATATGTTCAAAACGGATTAGGCCTAATAGATTTTCCGAGATTGCTATTATCGTTCATCCCACTGAATAGAAACGCATGCAATTTAGCAGCGAAGTGAATAAAATCACAAATGCATATGTGCAAACTGCCACACCTGCTATCAATCAGAATAGACTAAATGTTAGTAAAACATAACAAGAATATGGGCTTATATATAATTCCTCAGGGTTTGCTTATAAGATGGATGAAAATGCCTACATTCTCTAGGTACCAATTACAGAGAATATACTCGTATGTCTAATGGCATCAAAACTATTGACTTGATGTACACATATTCATGAAACCACATAATATTGTTTCTGATGAATACTGCACGATGATGATTAGGAGAAAAATTCCTATGTGACCGGGATTCTAACCTGGTGTCAGAGGAAAATATTTCCGAATTGATGCTAAAGTCGCCCTTTTACTTCTCTTCTCCTACTATGCTGATACTATTCTCCACATTACAAAACAATAAATAGTAGAAGTTTAATTTGTTTGTCGCTTTTATCTCAGAAGCAAGAAGTAATCTGAAAGGACGCAGAGGTGCATAAAATATACGATAGGCCTAAAAGATGCGATAGGACTATACACTACGAAAATTTGTTTCATACATTACATAATATTGCAATAGTATAAAAAAAATGCATTGCAGTTAGGATAATTATTGTCATTGGTCTATTATTAGCCTATTATTAGCCTTTTATTATTATTATTATTATTATTATTATTATTATTATTATTATTATTATTATTATTATTACGATTGAAAACATTATTGTAACATCGATATTAATCCAAGATAACAATATATTCGTTAGATCATTTTGCTACTATAAAAACATACATAATACTGTAGTTTTAAAGAGGTTGGTTATAAAATGATAAAGAAACTTCCAAATCTAACTAGGAAAATATTCTTATTAAAGCAAGTGAATAAAATATTTATTTTAATAAGAGAAGTAAGTATTCCTGATGTTTCTCTAATTGTACATCGAACGATGCAGATCAGATGACTTTTTTTTAAATAGATCTATTAGTAATTAAGAAATTCCTTGCATACATTGGCGTACCTAAATCGCCCGCATATATATATATATATTCGTAAGTCTTATCCACAGGAATGAGACTTACCCAGACCAAAGTCATGTAATTGTTAATTATTACTGAAGACTGATAGTGTTGAGGAGTATCAGCTACATAGGCTACTATAATCAGTTCACTTGGAAATTGTTGTTATTTGATGTCAACGACATGACAATCCTTTAACGACCGAGCGGGTACTAAGAATTTTTTCCGACCCTACTATAAAATTATTTTATGTGACGTAACAGTATCTTAATGACATCCATTCAAGTACAGAATTTATTAAAACTCTGGTGTGTTATCGATTATTATCGAACTCGGAACAGCCTTGAAACCTTGAGAGCAGGAAATGAAACTAAGTAATAAACAACTTTTATTTAAAATAAAAACAGTACTACTCATGTTAATTTTCATTTTACACTAAATTGTGTTTATTTCGTGATGTTAAAATCCATGGGTTTGAAGTAAACGACCAAAAAGAAGCTTCCATTTAACTGCACGTCATCAGCTGCCATCTATCGCGGTAGACAAGAACGAAAACCGAGAACTTACTAACAGCTGATTGCTGCGGTCACCGGTTTTTGTTCGTTTGACGATTCTAAAATCTCAAAACTTAACCATTTAAATTTGGTTGAATAAAAACAGTCGTATGCAACTTGCCTGTAGCCTAATAGTAATCAAGATACTCCTATGAAAATTATGAAACGAGCTAAGCATAATGTATAGTACTAATAAAGCCCCGAGTTGATATTGTATCATAACATCTTGTATCTAGGTGACTAATTGAACAGTTATAACTAATAGGAAACCATAAATCAAATTTGAAGGACGCTGCAAGTATCTGGTATCTGGTACCCTATGATCCCCAGGTGGGGCGAAGGGGCCTCCAAGCGGAGGTTTCATTACCTATACTAATTTTGATATGCTTATTTTCTGAGAGAGGGTAGAGGGACAGGTGGTAAGCCCATCGCTTCGCAAGCCCCCTCTGGAAACTAAGTATTTCTTGGACGTGAAAGGGCCGAGAAATTTCGTCCAGAGGCTCTAATTTAGGCTTGGAGTTCTTTTACGTGCTGTAAATCTACGACACGGGACCCCCAGCTTAAAGTCCCTCCCGGAGGACTCCGGGCCCAGGATTTTTACGTCCTGAAAAATCCATCGACCGCGGCCTGCGGATCTAGAGGCGGGCACGCTACCTCTAGACCACCGCGGCCGACACGCTGCAAGTGAATTTTTTTAATACTCCCAGGATATTTAACATTTTATGTCAGATTGTTATATTGTATTATCCTATCCAAAATTAAGTATGGCAACACATTAAATTTTAAGTGTATTATAAGAGTTGTATTTTAATAATGAATTTTGTATTTTTCAGTACCGGTACGGAGAACGATGAGGTATTCATACTATTCCGAATTTCATTCATGTACTATACATTAATAGGAACAGTAATACTGCTTGTTGTTGGAATGATTGTGAGCCTTCTAACAAAGGCTGATGATCCACAAGACATGAATCCTGATCTCTACGCCCCGTTTCTTCGTAACTACGTCAGGAAACTGAAGAAAACTAAACAAGCCAAGGATCCGACTGAACAAGAACCGTTTGAAGTGAAAGAACCATCAGACAAGGAAACAATGGAAAAATTAGAAGAGAGGAAACACTCTATATATGATAATTGTGATTAGCTTCAAAATAAATACAAGAATTTTATATAAAAACTGCATAAACTTTCTTAGATATTAATAATGGGATTTTGTAGACATTCTTGGTTCCCTTCCATATGAATGATAACTTTAATACCTTTATAGGGAAATATTTGGGACATACAGAGTATTAATTTTCCATAGATTATTATAATTTCCACTGACCTTAGATGGGAATAGCAAGAAGAAGAATTAACCTAACACCAGGAATCGAATCTATGTTCTTCTAGCTTTCCGTTCCGTCGCGTTTTTCTTTTACGTTGAATTGGCATTTTTATTCGTCGAAAATAATAGTACGGAATAAAATAACGTTAAAATTTATTTCAATACCAAAAATAAAAGCACTTTCAACATAGGCGAAACCAGGCCGACCATATGGGGGGGGTTATAACATCTGGAGAGGGGGGTTCCGGGGTCCTCCCCCCGGAAAATTTAAAAAATTAAGATGCACAATAACGAGTTTTAAGCTTCTCACGCTTTAAACTCATATTAAGTAATTTATAAGCAGATTTTTAAAAAAGGTGATATATCACAATAATGAAATAAATAGAACAATGTTCCCTTTTTTAATCAATGGGGGGGGGTTTGGGGGTTTGAACCCCCCCCCCCTCGTTACGCCTATGATTTTCAAGTACTCACCCTATTTCGACATGAGGGTTGTAAAATGCAAGATCACTAGTATCTGTGTTCTATCTGTATTCTAGATGCCTTCTAGACGCCTTTGTGCGAATAATTACTTAAACATGTAAGAACAGGGAGGTTAAAAGGAAAAAGAAATGATGAAAGATGCCAAAACCTAGAAAGAAGGAATGAATGAATGATAGATATAGCATTTTATATGAAAATGTGCAAAGTGAAATAACAAAAATTACAACACTTGGGATTTATTGCAGAATATATTTTCTTGGTAAAATTTATATTAATCGTATTAAATAAATATTTTTATATGTTCAAGCAGGCAAGAAGAGTAAAATAGGTGATCTCATTGTTTCATTCATGAACTGACTCTCCAATTAGCAATGTTATGGAACAGTGAACCATTCCATACTTCTGATTGCTCATACATGATTGCCAATTGCAAATCCTACTGTAGGCTATATGAAAAGCAAACACACGTGTAGGATATTTCTGATTAGTAGCCTATAAACTAACACTGTAACCATCAAATGGTCCAGTGTCCCTTTTTAGGTTGCTGCTTGTAGTGGCGGTATTTCAATAGCTTGACTGTGGATTACAATAACCATGCTCCCGCCAAGGTCTATAAATTATTCTAATCCCCCATGCAACAATCGATATGATGTCATATATGAACCTCGCCATGTGTACGGAAGCCTCCGTACAAAAAAAAAAGTTTATTTAGGACTATACGAACAAAATAAAATGACAAACGTGTAGATAACTTGTTCAACTTTGTGGAAACCTTTACGTTAAATATAACAATAACAGTCATGTAAGGATATAAGTAATAATGAAAGCAGAGTAAAATATTCCTTATACCGGCCAAGTAGACTATAAGGATTCCAGAAGATTAAGACTCCTAAATCTTAAGAAATTCGGACCATAAAGCTGGTAAAATTATCAGCCAACAGCAAAAATATAAAGAATTTAACGAAAATAAATAGAAAATTATATAAACTATTCAACTCATGAATCAATAACCAATCCAGGATAAGAATATGTGGAATGTCAACCAATCGAAAATGTCTATCGTCATAATTAGGGGGCGGATTTCTATGACCTAAAAAATAGGATGTATGCATGCATTTATGACCGAATAAAACATTAAAATATGACCAATAAAATTTAAAATATGCCTTTACCACTTACACATTATGTATATTTTTTTAAGTTTCATTAAAATTAATTTTATTAAAATATAATGTTGATTATTTAAAATATCTGTAAATTCTAAAAAAGTAACCGTATAATGCAAAATTTACAAAATATGATATGAAACTTCAACATTTCTTTAATATGCACACAAATATGCAAAAAAAATATGACCTAAATATGCATATTCATAGTAAATATGCTCCAATAGTTGAAAATTTCCTAAATATGCAGTTATATGCACAATAAAAGCCGTTCCATTTTCACCAGGATGCTTGGAATCGGGTTTAAATTAGTCGGAAACCTGAAATATTGCAAAGGGGAAAAATATGACAAGTCATAGAAATCCGCCCCTAGTCATAATTCTATAATTTTCCTTTTATCACTTTCGTTTCATTTTATCGCACCTATGTGCACTTGTTAGTTATGTAAATTAACAAAGACTAAACACTGAAACATCTTTTTAGCTCTAACTTCCTTGATCCAGAACATTAAATCATTGAACACATTGATTGGGTGTATAAACTGCATATGAGCGAAAGGAGATATAATAATAGTGTACAATTTTGTGTGTGGTGAAGAACTATAAATCTCACACAATAATAAATACAGTAAGAAACACTATATATATATATATATATATATATATATATATATATATATATATATATATATATATATATATATATACATATACATATTAGAACACTTTACTGGTACTATTTTTTTTTTTGTGCCCTCCCTTACCCTCGGAGTGCCAAGCAATGAAGCTTATCACCTCCGGTCAAACCAAATTTTGGTTCCCATTTGTTTGATGTGTTTACCTAATAGTACCCTTATATACATCCTGATGGGATGTGTGGTGAAATTGACATGTTTGGGCTGTGTACTTTTGTCGTTGTGTATTAGCGCGGGTTTGACTTTCTTGCCATAAGTAGATTGCTTGTCGTTAGTTGTGTTTGTTTAGTATCGTGTAGAGATGTTTTCTAATGTATGTAGCAGTGCGTGTATCTGTGTGGGGGGATTATTTTCCAGTCCGGCATTTACCTATGAGCAAGGGAAAGCCCTCAAAAACCTCGCTCGGACTGGGGCCGGCCAAAGGCCATCTATCATGTGTTGGATTATGGTACCAAAGAGTGCACTCTAAAAAATAAAATAGCTGTCGGTAACGAAAAGTGATACAAGTAGCTCCACCTCACGATACTTCGATTGTTACGCCAACAGTTATATGAGCTCATGTTAGGAGGAGCTGGCTATTTCCGTTGCAATAACACAAATTACTTTTTGTTCTACCATACTATAATACGCTTATTACGTTTGACGTAACGGAATCATAATGATATCCATAACGATACAGATTTCCATCACGATATCGATGTGGTACCGATTATTATCGATCACTCAACGATCTTGAGACCTTGAAAATATCAGCTGAAATCTGCGTAATAAATAGTCTGTATTAAAATAAAACCAATTCTGTTCGTGTTAATTTTAATATCATAGTAAAATGAATTCATTTCGTGCTGTAAACATCCGTTGGTTTCAAGAAAACGGCAAAATAAGTTTCGATTTTACTAACCCCTTAAGCTGTCATCTGTCGTAGAAGACAAGAACTATGCCAATCATCTTGATGCGAATGTCATGGCGGCTTGTTGCCGTCTGTTTGGGTGAATCTAAAATCTCAAAATTTAAACGTTCAGGCTAATTTTGGCCGAACAAAATCAGTCTTATGCAACTTGCCTATAATGGTAATTAAGATGCTCGTATGAAAATTATGAAACAAGCTTTGCTCGTTTCATAAACATACTCGTATGTTAATAGTGCTATCATAGGCTTGTTGCCTAATATATTAATGCATTTTATCAATTTTCGTGGTTTCGTGTTTTAATTAATTGCTTTTTACGTAACCAATAGTACACATTACCACGGGTCAACATAGAACGTACGTGAATATTAAAAAGCACAATAATAAGAAAAAGAAAGAATAATAAAATAAAATAATCCCAAACAAACTAAGCCTATGCCTCAAACTCCTCCTTAGCCCAGTGCCGCTTTCTCGAACCTGAGCTGCCTTGCCTTCATTAAACAAAACTTAAACCTTTCCGCAAACTCTTTGTCCGTAAAGTATATTGGTAGGCCTATAGGTATTTTTCCTTCCATTTTTCCAAACCTCTACAATTCGTCCGAATATGAAAACAAGATTCTTCCCCCTTTCATACGGGACAAATTCTCATCCCTTTATCATCAGTAATCTTAGCCATCCGCCACGCACTAAGTCTAATCCAAGGGAGCCCCAGTTTCAAGCAATATTACACAAACGTTCATATAAACAGCAATTTTCTAGCAATAGTAATCGTAACTTGCACAGATTCACTTGTTTTTAAGGCTTGCAACCATCGCAACTGTGCAGGAATTTTGTTCTATACGGGGTAATGTACGTCCTGTAAATCTGGGCAACAACCTGGACCTTCAAAAAAGTCTCTTCCATTAGGGTCATGTAGGCCTGCAGAGACAAAAATGGACAAACTCCCAATGAATTAACATGATCTCAGTGAACTCCCTCCTAAGATATCATAAACAGTAAAAGATAACATAGAGGAACATTAGTGTTTCATGGCATATAAATTCCAAACCGGCATTCAAATTTTCGAGAGTAAGTCTAGACTCTCCGGCTCTGGTATTGAACTATCTTCCTCCTGGATGTGATCCTTAACAGTATTTCGGACAGTATCTACTCTTATACAATTCAACGGCCCTAAATAGCGTGCTCACTCGCTCGCCCGCTTCGTGAGTTCATCGGGTATACTCGGCGATGTTCGTCTCTCGCAGTCTAAACTTTCACGACGAGTACAAAATTAGGAAAACCGTTTCTTTATTATATAAGGCCTAAGTGAAATGAACATAATGAACAAATAATCTAATTTTATTTTTACTTACAATTTTCATAGCTCTGAACCACAAACATTTTTAATAAGCTGCCAGTATACATTTCTTAAAACTCCTGGAATTAATAATGGCGGGCGAAGACATGGGCACTAGCTGTAAAATATTGATAATTTTACCCCGGAAATATCGCGAAGAATAAAAATCCAAACCAATCACTCCTTCCCTTGAAACATTATATAATTTCTGAAAATTGCACTGAATTGATCAAATAAAATTCACATCATATTCATCTGTCAACAAACAGTTGAGAAACAATACGTATTATAAGTGTTAGGTGGCTTTGGGTCTGCATAAAACTTACGATATAATTAATTTCTGTAATCTACATACTGATATTAACGTATTCTAAAGGAAAAAGCGTAAGATTTCCAGATAAGTTTCGTATTTAAGCATCATTTTAACCGTGGCAAAGCTACAGGCTATTTTCTAGTATTTAATAAAACAATAACAACGTTTCTTTCAACAAGAAGGGCGAGTAACTACAGCTCACCCAAGATTGAATGCAGTAGGGTTTTACTTTCCATAATTATAACAAATGTATTGCGCTGAGAGACCGTCCTGCATAGCGGGGGTGGAGGACCTGCAGATATTTATAATGTCTTGGAACACATGATGTTTAATAACACTCAGGGGCCTCGTGTTTTTAACTTTAATACAACATTTAAAATGTTGCGAAATTAAAATTTATGTGAACTTTAACTCTAAAATAGACTCTATTTCTTGATAATCCGCCAATCGCGATAAAGTGCCTAGCTAAAAATACGCTTTTAAGGATTAAATTTACTTGCAATTTAATTCTCAGTGGGTTAATAAAATTCGAAAAGGTAGATGACACGTAACCTTACATTTAAGAGTTTCTACTGTCTGTTTTTATTTTTAAGAGGAGGAATTAAAACAAATATTAAACAAAAAGTTAGTGGAAATGTTTAAGCATATTTTGAAAAGATATATTTTACTAACTGAAGTATATATTTGAAAACGCTAAGACTGACAAACAAAATGTTACATTAACCAACGAACAAAGTTATAAAACATGTGATAGGCCCATTAAAGAGCAATAACATCAGTTGTTATCCCTTCTACTCCTCAATATTGTACACACTAATAATATTAGCTTATGTTTCTTTATTTTGCATCTATTTTGTCTTTGATTTTCTGGATTAGGGAATGGTCTAATCCTTCATTCTGAGTTCAATAAAGTTCAAGTATGATCTATAACAGCAACTGACATCTCGCGTGCACTTTTGGAGCTGCAAGGGCGCACTGTGGACTGAGAGCTTAGTATCTGCTCGCCGCAAAGTATAAAGTTTGCAGCGGAGAATTGCGAATCTGATATTACCAAAATACTAAATTTACCTGAATCTGTGATACTATTAAGTTCAGATAATCTGATTTTGATTAAATATCTTCTATGTCAAAGTCAATTCATCAAACATTTTCCCTGTGTTCTATGATCAAGAGTAGGCGACGCGACGATCTTAGAACAAATGCGAAATCGGTTGTTGGACCGGAGATACAGCCTATGGCTCAGGTACTCCGGGGGTGGAAGGCGGGGCAAAGTATATATATATATAGCTTGTTATTGTGCAATATTTTTCACAATAAATGTCTCTAAGGCTTAGACTCCATCCATGCTTCCTGAAGCACTTCATCAGCTATAGGCCGAATGCAAATATGTTAAATAAAAGAAAGTACCGATATATTGTTCAAATGATTGTTGTATTTTACCTTTCACATATAGGCCTATCTGTATCAGAAGGGAGTTCCTACAAAGTTCTACAAAAGGTTCATGTAGCGAGACTTAATTTGTTTCGACATAATGAAAAGATCGCATGACAGATTCATCAGGGCAAAGGTGTTCACCTGCAAGGAGTTTCCAAGGAAAGTTTCTAAGCATTGATTCATATCACAAGCAGAAGCTTCCTACAACGTACTTTGTGTTCTACATTTACTGCTTGCGCACTACATTATAAAGGACTACCTACTATGAAATGAATGTTGGAAACACCTTCATTGTTCTATAGACATAGGCGGGCAAATAAGAAGAGGCTTCTCATGCAGCCCACATGGAAATTTATTTATGGTGAAAAATTGATGAGTGGTTAATATTTTTCATGTTTTCTAAAAGAAGATTTGATTGGTATCTCGGGCCATAGGAGTCAGCGATTAAATCTATTCTGTGGTAAAGAAATCTGCAGAGGCTGTTTGTCTCTGCAGTTCATCAAATATCGTCAGCAGGCACATTTCAATATTTTACTATTTATATTACTGGATAATTAATTAATTATTACTATTAATTAATGT
The DNA here is from genome assembly GCA_964059195.1 of Ectobius pallidus. Classification (NCBI taxonomy): domain Eukaryota; kingdom Metazoa; phylum Arthropoda; class Insecta; order Blattodea; family Ectobiidae; genus Ectobius; species Ectobius pallidus. The sequence continues at coordinate 110,570,872 of CAXKWD010000006.1, forward strand.
AATTAATTAAATTAATTATATATAATTAATTTATATTACAAGGGATTCGAAAAAATAATTTTATATTTGAGTAAATTTTAGTATTAAGTGAATTTTAGCATTAAGGGAAGATAATGACACGACACTAGGCTCT